>JARQOD010000001.1:802950564-802990082 GCA_033576555.1 Oophaga sylvatica
GGGATACAGCAGGATGTTTCACATTAAGCTAGTGAAAAAATATTAATTAGAATGTTAAACTCGTGCATGGAACACAATAGAAGCAGTGCACAACACACTTGCAGAAACATGTGCCCTTCTGGCTTTATCTGTGGACCTCAGTAATGGCCAAAAAAAGTGCTAGAAGGTAAATTTATCAGTCACACTGGACACTAGCAAGCTACACTATCTGACTGATATACAACTACCTAACTAACTAGGTAAAATCTTGCTGGTAACAGTGCCAGCGTCAGGAGCAGCCTCTCTGTTACAGTGTCAAAATGGCGCTAAAACAAGATGTCCGCTATTTAAAAGAGGGACATGTGATTTCAGCAGCCAATAACACAAGCCATGGTGTCAGGACATTGTAGGTGTTTCCTGCGCCCTGATTGGCTAGCCGCAATGTGCACACATAAAGTTAAAAAAATGACTGTTTACAAGAACAAGAACACATGCCAAATGCTCACGATACATCACCATTATCGTTGCTAAAGTGCTGAAAATACTTTTGTGGCAACGCAAATGTTACCAATTTTTCCAGATTTTATAAAATTTTGCATGTGTTTCCGATCACGAATCCGAATGTGCCATATTCATGCCAAATTTATGTTTAGCAATCGTTTTCGGAACAAATTCGCTCTTCACTATTCTGGCTAATCGGCAGAGTCAGTTCCTTCCTAAAATGATTTCTAACGATCAGCTTGGTTTTCTTTTGATCTGCGCGGCTTTTCAATTGTGCTGCGTGTGACGTATTCTCCTTGAGCTCCCCACTTAGAACGCTGTCATCTCGGCTTCTTTCCTTCCCAGTGCGCATGTCTAATGACGTCTATGGGGTATTCCCCATGACATGCGCACTGGGTGAATGCTGAGGGGCGGTACATCCGGTGGCGATGACGTCAGGGCGCATGCGCATATAGAACACGCTATGTATGGAGCACGATATAAAAAGCCGGTGTTGGTGGCATTTTCTTACTCCCCTTTTTGATAAAGCATACGCGAAACGCGCGTCAGAGGTGAGGGTCACACGTGGGTCCAGCAAAAGCGGCTACTACAATATACGGGGTAAGCAATTTTGCTCATATTGGAAACTCTGCTAACTTTATGGCAGGCTAGTCATACAATTGTACGTTATACATCAGTTATGTTGGTATGTTTATTGATTACGTACATTAATGCTTTTTGTCTGTGTAAGCCCATGCCGCGGTATATATATATATATAAGCTCTGTTCCCATGTGTTGTTTTTTATACTAGGGTCATTTATCACTACTATGTGATTTTTATGTATACTGTGAGACAGTGAAGGAATATGTGGTGAATGAGGTGTATATTTCACCTAAGTACCTTGCTGACTGGTATGAGCGAAATGTGTGGCTTTGTAAACCTGGTGGTAAAGAAAGGTCACTACACCTGCCATTCAGTACACGCTGGCAGCTCAGACCTGAATCCACTCAGGTGTTGATTAGGAAGCCAGAAGTAGGTGCTTGGGAGCACAGTCAGGGAGCTCATTCAGTCTGGACAAGGGGTCCAGGCACAGAAGGTGTCTCCAAGAGTGTGGGAGCTGCCTTAGCCCGGACACAGGGAGGTGTCCCGGCACAAAAAAGCAGTCTCTAAGAGTGTGAGCTATCTCAGTCTGGGTGCAGGAAGTACCCCGGACACAGGAGTAGTCGCAGTGAGAATCCGTGCGAATAGCGACTGAATAGGAGGTGACCTCTCTCAAGTCTGGACATTGGAGTTGCCTTCAGACATAAAGAGGAGTGTCTGTGAAACTCCATACTGGTAACATATATCATATGTGTTGTTTTGGGCACAGACTGGTAGAGTCTGGGTCCCGGATAGAGAGGGCCATCTATCTAAGTGTAATTAGAGGCTAGACAAGCCCAGGTTTTCTGTTTATGATTTGTTTTTATCTGTGTGCTGTGGACTTTAATAAAACTGGTTGCGGCCAGTTTTCACCAAACTGCTGTCTGAATGAACTGTTTCCGTGCCATTCTGTCTACCCAGACAGCGATCCTAGAGCTAAACCCCCGGAAAGGCTACAATTGGCGGAGAATGCTGGGGCAGCGCAGTGCCTGATACAGTTAGTGCTGGAGTGTGCATGCAGCACAGTGGCAAGAGACAGCATTAAAGGTGAAGTCTATTGAAATAGCAGCAGAAAAAAAAAAAAAAAGTGTGTGTCAGCAGAAACGTCTGTGTGGAGCAGTCTTAAAGAGACAGTAGCCCTAATAGACTTTGCAAAGGAAAAAAAAAATAAAATAAAAAAAATAAAGTGTTTGCACAGCAAGGCTGAATTTTCTGTGGAAAAAAGCTGTGTAGTGTGTATGCCTTGACTGAAGTCTGCCGTTGTGAAGACAGAGATATCTGACAGCATGGAGGCGCTGTTTGAACAAATGGCGCAAGTTAATGTGCAACATAAGACTGCTGTGATTGAGACAGATGAGTCCGGCAGTATGGAGGAACTCGTTGAGTACCTGGTGCAGGCCCAGCGAAGCATGGAGCAGCAGCGCCTGCAGCACCAGCGGCACATGCAGCAGGCCCAGCAGCAATTTCTGCAGCAGCAGGAGAATAACCGGTTATTTGTTGAGCAGATGACAGCACCAAAAAAGGATTTCGGTGCCGCGTCCCGAAGTAATGTTGTGAAGGCACCGGCGTTGTCCGCTATAAAGAAGGCGGTAAGACGGTCCTTGAGAAAAATGACACCTCGTGATGATGTGGAGGTATATCTTACTAGGTTTGAGAGACTGGCAGAGAAGGAGAATCTGCCACTATCTGAATGGGCCATGGCGGTCGTACCCTATCTGATTGGGGAACCCCAAAAAGTCTGGGCTGACCTGAGCAAGCAGGACAGCGAAGACTATGCCAAGTTGAAAGCGGCGATTCTTACCCGGCTGGGTGTTACGGTGACAGCCCGTGCCAGGGGAGTTCGTGACTGGAGATACAGTTGGGAGTCTGCAGTCAGCAGGCCTGATTATGGAGTTGAAAAGGTGATAGTGGACCGCTACACCCAAGCACGTCCTCCTGAGGTACAGCCGTCTGAGAGGTCGTCACTTCGGAGTTCCCGGACGCTGAACTCTCGCGGTAAGAGCGTTCCAGCTGTTGGGGACATGGGGTATGCTGATAAGCGGGTTCAGGCCCGAGGGGACATGTGGGTGGGAGAGTGTGATGGACAGTGTTGGAGCTGGCGTGAAATTGCAGCCAACTGTCCAATAGAGGGGGAGCCTATGTGTTGTGATGATGGCAGATCCCTCTCTCTCTGCGCAGAACCTGTGTGTGTGTCCACCTCAGCCGAAGAGACTGGACCACAGGGGTCCCCGGTGGTTGTAAGTGACTGCCCAGCACAGGCCCTCTTGGACTCAGAGAGTCCAGTGACTTCCGTATGTGACAGCCTGAGTGATAGGGA
This sequence comes from Oophaga sylvatica, assembly GCA_033576555.1. Taxonomy (NCBI): domain Eukaryota; kingdom Metazoa; phylum Chordata; class Amphibia; order Anura; family Dendrobatidae; genus Oophaga; species Oophaga sylvatica. The sequence continues at coordinate 802,953,982 of JARQOD010000001.1, forward strand.
CTTCATCCCTGATAAACACCTGAGTGTGGTGTACATCCATGAAGACACCAAAGTCTACCCAGAGACTGCCGTGGACTTGGTCCCCAAACTCGGGGAGGTTTCATATGAAGTAGGGGTAGTGAAGACCCTGGTGCAACCCGTTATATTGGGTAATGACTTTCCCCGGTCTAAGGATCTCTGGGGGAAAAATGTTTCTGATGGACAGTGTGATGAAGCTCCTACTGAGGGTGCGCAGTCCCGAGGGGCGGAACACAATGCTAGTGGGCCGTTAAACTTATGTGATAATGATGATGACCATGATAATATTGATAATGATAATGATGATCATGATAATGATGATGACCATGATGAGGATGCTGATATTGATAATGATGATAATGCTAATCATAATAGTGATGATACTGATGATGACCGTGATAAAGATGACATTTCTTTGCAGGTGATGTTGGGAGACGAGGATGGTGGTTCTCGGGAACCGAGTGTCCCTGACCTGCCTGGCTCCTGTGACAATTTTGGGAGTGAGCCGGTGCGAGACCCCACTCTTAAAACGGCACAGGAGAATGTAATTGTTCTGAATGAGGTTCCCCAAGAGCCTGGCTCTGAGGAAAGGTTTCCTCATGCTGCCATGAACAATAACCTATTGTATAGGGACACTGAAGTCCAGGGAGAGGTCGTGAGTCAGCTCCTGGTACCTGAGCTATATGGAAGTATAGTGCTGGGGTTATCACATAGTCACATACTTGAGGGACCACCTGAGGGAAACCAGGGACCAGATGGTGAAGTTAATGTTGTGGATGACATGTTAACTAAGGTTCCAGATCAAGATGTGAATGAGAATGAATTGTATAACCCTGACAGTGAGCCGGATGTGAATGAGAATGAATTGTATAACCCTGACAGTGAGCAGGATGTGAATGAGAATAAATTGTATAACCCTGAAAGTGAGCCAGATGTGGCTGAGAAAAGGGGGTCAGACAGGGATAGTGGTGGTGATAGTGAGTCATCTGATGACAATAAAGCAACCAGTGCAAGTGAGGAAGGCATGGTAGCAGAGGAGATTGAGAGTCCTGAGAGGAAGGCTGAGGCTGACCTTGCAGTCGGACGGAGGATGGCATCTGAAGATGTTGTACAGTTGGCCGGTTCCCTGGCGAAGACTAAGGTGAAAGACAGGACTCTGAAACTGAACACAGCACAAGTGGATGCTGTTGAAAATGAGAAGTTATCAATGTATGGTGTGGATCTGCATCAGGCCAAGGACTCTGAAGGTGATGCTGCAGAGGTGGAGAAAGCCATGGAAGTGGTGGACACCAGGCCAGGTGCCTCACCAGAGGCTGATGTCTCAAGTGAAGCTGTGAGGAACAAGACTGAAGATGTGGGGAATGACTCTGCCCCGGAATATGTTTCTGCCGGAGACAGCGGCGTGGACGGTGTACTGTCCGATCCGTGGCTGCGACTCGCGAAGCTCGGGCTGGAAATTCGGCGCCCGGTGCGCCATCGGAGTTCCCGAGCGACCCAAAGGATCTGGATAAATCCCAAGATGAGATTTTGAGACCTCGGGTTGGCCTTGGTGAGCTCAGGCGCATTTTCATGGAGTCTACACTTGAACCACGTCCCAGTGAGTGGGAGGGGCGATGTGTCGCTCCGTTGCCGCTGCAGATACACGGGAGCTCAGATGGGATGCAGAACGTGGTGGAAAAGAAGACTGATGGTAGGGCTTCTGAGCATGTCCTACCAGAAGAGCCTGAAGAAGGGGCCAAAGACGTAAAGGACGTCCAACAACTACAGGAGAAGATGCGTAGCCATGAGGATCTCCTGGAGAAAGAAGTAAGAGCTCTGAGTCTTATGCAAAGTGAGCCTGTACCAGAAGAGGATAAATTATGTGTACCGACCAAGAAAAACGATCAGCTCCCTCTACAGTGCCAATCGTTTGAACAGTGTGGCTCGGAATGGTCAGAGACCATGACAGAGGCGCTTGGGTTCTGTGAGGTAGAATTTATGAATCAACTGATATTTAAGAAAGTAGATGTGCTAAAGAAAGTTCAGGGGGAATTAGAGAAAACCCCTATACCTCCTGTGACAGTTGGTGACACAGGGTCAGTGCCCCAAAAACAGGAGGTACGAAAGTTTCTGAGGAAGAATCAGCAGAGCTGTTCTGACGTGCCTGGTCGTACTTATCTGGTGAGCCACTATACCGAGACTGAGGCTGGCACTAAAGTCAAGATGAAACAGTGCAGGATACCCGAGGCCCGCAGAGAGTATAGGCCTGGGAGGGTACAGGGTAGTGCGGATGCTTCAGATGAAGAGAAAACTGATGTTGGCTATGACAGTGGTGAGGATGAAGCTGATGAGGGCCATGACTGGTCCAGAGTTCACTGTCTCTGTTGGATTGTTGACCAGCCCTCCTGTCTGGATGACCAGCCCTCCGGTCTGGAGAAGAGGGAGGGATATGTGAGACAGTGAAGGAATATGTGGTGAATGAGGTGTATATTTCACCTAAGTACCTTGCTGACTGGTATGAGCGAAATGTGTGGCTTTGTAAACCTGGTGGTAAAGAAAGGTCACTACACCTGCCATTCAGTACACGCTGGCAGCTCAGACCTGAATCCACTCAGGTGTTGATTAGGAAGCCAGAAGTAGGTGCTTGGGAGCACAGTCAGGGAGCTCATTCAGTCTGGACAAGGGTCCAGGCACAGAAGGTGTCTCCAAGAGTGTGGGAGCTGCCTTAGCCCGGACACAGGGAGGTGTCCCGGCACAAAAAAGCAGTCTCTAAGAGTGTGAGCTATCTCAGTCTGGGTGCAGGAAGTACCCCGGACACAGGAGTAGTCGCAGTGAGAATCCGTGCGAATAGCGACTGAATAGGAGGTGACCTCTCTCAAGTCTGGACATTGGAGTTGCCTTCAGACATAAAGAGGAGTGTCTGTGAAACTCCATACTGGTAACATATATCATATGTGTTGTTTTGGGCACAGACTGGTAGAGTCTGGGTCCCGGATAGAGAGGGCCATCTATCTAAGTGTAATTAGAGGCTAAACAAGCCCAGGTTTTCTGTTTATGATTTGTTTTTATCTGTGTGCTGTGGACTTTAATAAAACTGGTTGCGGCCAGTTTTCACCAAACTGCTGTCTGAATGAACTGTTTCCGTGCCATTCTGTCTACCCAGACAGCGATCCTAGAGCTAAACCCCCCGGAAAGGCTACAATACATAATTTTTCTAATAAACATTTTGTATCAACCCCAGTGATTTTTACTCCTTTTTTTCTTTTCTCTGTTTTAAATAGTAAATTTAGATTGTGAGTCCCAATGATGACAGTGCCAGTAATGTCTATAAGATGAATATTGAATTATTGGCACTATATAAGTGATAAAAACCCCCAAAAATTGAAAGTGATGCTCAGCTACACTTAAGTGGCACACATATAAGTTTCGTGGTTTAGTATTGTCATAAAAATGTAACGATAGTAATAAGGGTATTTGACTCAAAGACAGCGGAGGACTGCCGGAGGCCCACTGCTACAAGCAACACACATGAAGGAGACCCAACGCGGAATCTACAGATTTACAAAAATTAGTGTCTGACACTAACAAAGTGGCACCAATTTTACCACAGTAGAAATAGTATAATAGGGACTGACAGGTCGTCCACTACACTCAACCCAGCTGTAATGTATGTAGTACAGTTCATATAGCGTCTTGTGCTTGGGTGCGATGAAAATACATGAGACACAGGTTTGATATAGAAAGTCTTGTATTACTTCATACAAGTTGGCAAAAATAGTCACACAGTTTGCAGACACAGAAGCAGGAGACACAGCAGGCCAGAGTAATCTAAGCTCAGCAATCACTCTCCACAACAGGTTCAGGATCTTCTTCTCTGTTACCGTAAGTCCATGCAAATGTGGGTCTTTCAAAGAGCAGGGTTCAGAGTCCACAAGTGCTTCAGAGTTCCTCAGTAGGAATAGCTGGAGTACAAGGTCCAAGGCTTCAGGGTCAGGTCACAGGTTCACTGCAGGCTAGATTCTGAAGCACTGATTGCTCAGCTGTGGCTGCTTAAGAAGCAAAAGGAGAGAATCAGGGCGGGAACATGCAAGCTGGAAACTCCATTTTGACTGAGGGCAAGATAGCTGCAGCAAGACAGAAAGTAAAATGGCTGACGAACAAACTGAGTTTCAGGAACATGTACACAGAACCTTACATTACTCCCCCCTTAGGGACAACCTCCGGATGACCTCAGACCAGGCTTGTGTGGGTACCTCTGATGAAACTGACGGAGCAAGCGAGGAGCATTAACGTTATTGACTGGTTCCCATGAGTTGTCCTCCACTGGGTAGCCCTGCCATTTAATCAGATATTGTAACTGATTTCTATACAACCTGGAATCTAAAATCCTTTCCACCACAAATTCTTCCTGACCATCCACCAGCACTGGGTCAGGGCAAGGAGAAGAACGTCCAGGAAACGTATTGGGTGTCGCAGCCTTTAGTAGGGATACATGAAAGACAGGGTGGATTCTCATAGTTCTGGGCAGTTGAAGACGACAAGCAACGGCACTTATAATTTTACTGATTTTATAGGGTCCAATGTACTTATGTCCCAGCTTAGACGATGGAATCCTTAACTTAAGATTTCTGGTTGACAGCCAGACCAAGTCTCCTACCTTGAAAGCTGGTGCAGGTTTACGAAATTTATCTGCTGCTTTCTTGTACCTTTCCTGAGCCGATTCCAGATTCTCCTTTAGAAGATCCATATTCTTCTGTAAAGACGTGATTCTTTCAGCCACTGCTGGTAAAGGCGTTTCTATGGGAAATCGTGGTAGAATGTTAGGATGATAACCTAGATTAGAGTAAAAAGGAGACTGCTTAGTGGAGGCACTCTGAGAGTTGTTATACGAGAACTCAGCTAATGGAAGTAGATCCACCCAATCATCCTGTAGGTGGCAGATAAAGCAGCGGAGATAGGTTTGATTGGTTCGTTCGGTCTGTCCATTAGTCTGGGGATGAAAAGCAGAAGAAAGGTTTACTTTAATGTCCAATGCTGCACAGAAATTTTGCCAAAACCTAGAAGTGAATTGCACCCCTCGATCCGAAATAACCTCATCCGGTACTCCATGTAAGCGAAACACATCTTTAATCATCAGATCTGATGTCTGTTTTGCAGTGGGTAAGCCGACACAAGGAATAAAATGAGCTGCCTTTGTTAGACGGTCAACCACCACTAGAATGGTGTTCTTCCCTTGAGAGGTTGGTAACTCCACAATGAAGTCCATAGAAATGGATCCCCACGGGCGGACGGGGTGGGAAGAGGCTGTAACAGACCAGTTGGTGAGGAGCGAGGTGTTTTGCATCTTGCACAGACTTCACATGAAGTGACATAGTTTAAAACATCCTTCCTGCAAGTGGGCCACCAAAAGAAACGAGAAAGAAATTCCTGTGTCTTTAGAATTCCTCTATGCCCAGCTATCTTGGAATCGTGAATGAGTTGCAATACTCTCAATCTGACTGTTTCAGGAATATACAGGCGTTGTCCCTGAATCCACACACCATTCTTAAAGACAAGACTTACGTCCCTTGGGGTTGTGCCAAAAAGGAATCCGCATGGTATGCTTCCTTGATGTCCTTAAGTAGGTCTTGATTATGAATTACTCCTAGGAATCTAGAGTCAGGAAGAATAGTCTTAGGAGGAGTAATTGGACGTGTCTCTGCTGAGTAAATCCTAGAGAGTGCATCAGCCTTTCCATTGCGCGATCCTGGTCTATAAGAAATGATAAAATTAAATTGGTTTAAGAAAAGATTCCAGCGAGCCTGGCGAGGAGTCAGGCACTTAGCCGACCTGATAAACTCAAGGTTACGATGGTCTGTCAGGACGACTATTTGCTGTGCAGCTCCCTGAAGAAGGTGTCTCCATTCTTTGAAGGCGGCAATAATGGCCAACAACTCTCTATTGCCCACATCGTAGTTCCTCTCAGCCGAAGACAACTGCTGGGAAAAGAAGGCACAGGGATGCAAGACATTCTTCTCACCTGTTCTCTGAGAGAGTATAGCTCCAACGGCACAGTCTGAAGCATCCACCTCTATTATGAAGGCAAGCTCGGGTTGGGATGTACTAGGATAGGTGCAGTGGTAAATTTATCTTTTAGACGGGAAAATGCTTCCTGGGCTTGGGGAGTCCAGGAGAACCTAGACTCTTTCCGGGTAAGTTGGGTGATAGGTGACACTACCTCAGAGAAATTTCTGATGAAACGTCTATAGAAGTTGGCAAACCCGATGAAGCGCTGTACCTCCTTCACATTTCTAGGACTTGGCCAATCCTTGATGGCTTGGGTTTTGCTTCCATCCATACTAATTCCTTGTGTAGACAGTACATACCCCAGAAATTGAATTTCGGTCTTATGGAATTCACACTTTTCAAGTTTGATGTAAAGATGATTTTGTCTTAGACGTTCCAAGACCATTCTCACATGTCCATGATGTTCCTCTGTGGAGTTAGAAAAAATTAGAATATCATCCAAATAAATTACCACGAATGTATCTAGGAGATCCCTGAAGATGTCATTCACCAAGTGTTGGAAAGTGGCTGGGGCGGTACTCAGACCAAAAGGCATAACTAGATATTCAAAGTGTCCATAGCGTGACCTGAATGCAGTCTTCCATTCATCCCAGGTCTAATACGGACTAAGTTATAGGCCCCACGAAGATCTAGTTTAGAGAAAATTTTGGCATGTCGCACTCTCTCCAATAACTCCAGGGATTAAAGGCAATGGATAACGGTTTCTAATAGTAACCTTATTGAGTTCCCTATAGTCTACGCATGGTCTCAGAGATCCATCTTTCTTCTTTACAAAGAAGATGGGTGCACCTGCAGGAGATGAAGAGGGGCGTATGAAGCCCTTGGCTAGATTTTCGTCTATGTAATCCTTTAAAGCCTTTAGCTCGGGCCCCGCCAGGGGGTAGATCTTACCAAAAGGTATCTCTGCTCCAGGCAATAATTCAATTGGACAATCATATGGACGGTGAGGAGGAAGCTGGTCAGCGTTCTTCTTGTCACATAAATCCACATAGTCCTGGTATACAGCTGGTAGTTCAGGGACTGACATGGTTCCTTTAGGAACAGAGCAAGCTGAAACTTTTGGACTCATCTGTTTTCTCTGGAAAGTGTAATTCCTTGGTCTCCCAGTTAATGGTAGGATTCTGAGCCTGCAGCCATGGTAGCCCTAGAATAATGGGAAAGTGGGGAGAAGAGATAAGCATAAAGGACAGTTTCTCTTGATGATCTTTACCCATAAGAACCCTCAAAGGCTCTGTTTCCTGATCCACTGGTCCAGAGGTCAGCAGGGAGCCATCCACAGTTTCCATCTGTACTGGAGTAGCCTTCTTCACTGAACGTATCCCCTGTTTCAGAGCAAAGGAGACATCCATAAAATTTCCACTTGCCCCTGAGTCGATCATAGCAGAGCTAGACACCCAAGCTGAGTCAACCCAGAGTTTGATGGAAAGAAAGCAATGAGAATTGTTTTTCTTACAACTCAGCTGGGACAACCGCTGAGGAAACTTGAAAAATGGCAGCGTTTACACAGTCAACGTCCTCAGAGGTAACGGAGTTTAAGTCCGAGAAATCAAGATCTGTTGCTGCAGATCTCTCTGGAGCCTGAGGCTCGGACCTGACAGATCCCCTCTCGCAACACTCACAATGAATGAGTGCTGCAGTAGTCTTACGAGAACAGCTGGGGCAGTTTATAATGAAGTGCCCTGACTTACCACAATAGAAACATAGATTCTCCTTAAAACGATGTTCCTTGCGTGCATCACTAACCCGTCGTTGTAAAGAGTCTACCTGCATGGGTTCAGGTTCAGGTTCCCGTGTAATCCTACTCAAAGGTTCCTTAGCTGGAGAGGAAGGTAGGAAAAGGTTAGTGCGATTGCTTTCGAACCATCTCTCTTGCCTGCGTTCAGTCAGACGAGTATCAATACGGATGCAGTAGTTAATAAAGTCACCTAACGCAGTGGGAGGGTCGGCACGAGCAAGTTCATCCTTAATCAGTGGAGATAACCCCTTTCGAAAAATAGATTTTTTGGCAGAACTGTCCCAGGTGGTATCAAGGGCCCATCTCCTGAAATCCAAGGCATATTCAGCTACCGAGTGCTTACCTTGGCGCAAAGCTAACATGGCTGCTTCAGCTGTTGCACCTCGATTGGGGTCATCAAACACCTGCCCCATGACTGAAATAAAAGCATCAAGGTGATTCAAACAATCATCCTCAGTCTCAATCAGAGGGTTTGCCCACATCAAAGCCTTGTTGGTAAGCAACATAATTATAGTAAGCACCTTAGATCGTTCAGTGGGAAATTGTGAAGCAGGTGCAGAAAAAAAAAGATTGCATTGATTAATAAATCCCCTGAATTTCTCACGTTCACCGCCAAAACGAAAAGGGGGCAACTTGGGAATCCCAGAACTCGGGGCTACGGCAGGAGCCTGGACTCGCTCCTCTAGAACCTCAATCCTGGCTCGCAAATCCTGGGCAGTCTGTCCAAACACTTGCAAATTGTGATTAGTGAGGTCCTGTAGGCTTGAAAAACGGGTCTTTATATTCTGCAAATCTGCAAGGATATTATCAGTCACTCCGCAAAGTTCCTTTATGCGGGCCTCCATTTTCCAGATCTTTTAAGACAGGAGTACTGGAAGAAGAGGAGAGGAGAAAAAAAAAAAACAATAGTGTTTACCTGTGGTAACACTGCAGAGAGAAAAAAAATTAAGGGAACTGCTCACCTGGAATGGTTGTGAGAAGTCACAAACACTATCATCACAGAAAGTTCACCCGGACATCTGATATCCACAGTTACAGCAGACAAAGAAGAGAAAGAAAAAAAAACAATAGTGTTTACCTGTGGTAACACTGCAGAAAAAAAAACACTTAAGGGAATTGCTCACCTGGAATGGTTGTGAGAAGTCACAACCACTGTCATCACAGAAAGTACAACCGAACATCCGATATCCACAGTTACAGCAGACACAGCCTTTCCAGACCCAGCAGACACTAACGTTTGGCTTCAGAATCTTGTAATGTATGTAGTACAGTTCATATAGCGTCTTGTGCTTGGGTGCGATGAAAATACATGAGACACAGGTTTGATATAGAAAGTCTTGTATTACTTCATACAAGTTGGCATAAATAGTCACACAGTTTGCAGACACAGAAGCAGGAGACACAGCAGGCCAGAGTAATCTAAGCTCAGCAATCACTCTCCACAACAGGTTCAGGATCTTCTTCTCTGTTACCGTAAGTCCATGCAAACGTGGGTCTTTCAAAGAGCAGGGTTCAGAGTCCACAAGTGCTTCAGAGTTCCTCAGTAGGAATAGCTGGAGTACAAGGTCCAAGGCTTCAGGGGTCAGGTCACAGGTTCACTGCAGGCTAGATTCTGAAGCACTGATTGCTCAGCTGTGGCTGCTTAAGAAGCAAAAGGAGAAATCAGGGCGGGAACATGCAAGCTGGAAACTCCATTTTGACTGAGGGCAAGATAGCTGCAGCAAGACAGAAAGTAAAATGGCTGACGAACAAACTGAGTTTCAGGAACATGTACACAGAACCTTACACCAGCAGATGGACACCCAACCAGGACTGTTCACATTTCCACAAATTATTGTCAACATCTCTAACAGCAGCAGCAACAGCAGGCACATAGCCCCACTAAAGATATCAGAGACTGCAATTATGCAAGAACAAAGCAGCAAGGTGTACCCATTTGGGACAGTAACTACACTAACGGTAAAACCTACCTAGTGTGAATAGTGGCCGAGAGTCTCTGGGTCCCAAATGGACACCCAGCTTCAGAGGGACTATATGTGAACTACACAGCTGAGTAGAAAGCTCTACTGAGCTGTGTAGTTCATATATAGTCCCTCTGAACGGTAGGTTTACCGTTAGATAGTGTAGTTACTGTACCAGACCAGATGGGTACACCTTGCCGTGGTGGGACAGCTTTATACTTTTTTGATCAAAACAGTGTTTACTAAGTACCCTATATTAATTATTTAATGCACTTGCTTTTTTACTTATTTATTTTAATTAGGATATATGCACACATTGTTTTTCCTTTGTTTTTTTTGCTTTTTTGGCCAGTGTGAGCATGCTTCTATATCTTGCATGTCATTCAAGTCTACTTCAGTTCAGTTTTTTTTTATTTGCTTTTCTTTAGTATTTTGTATTCAGTACAAATAGGGCGTGGCCTCCTTTCTACTAAGCTGTGTAGTTCATATATAGTCCCTCTGAAACTGGTGTCCATTTGGGACTCAGAGACTCTCTGCCACTATTCACACTAGGTAGGTTTTACCTCTAGATAGTGTAGTTACTGTCTCAAATGGGTACACCTTACCGTGGTGGGACAGCTTTATACTTTTTGATCAAAATAGTGTTTACTAAGTACCCTATGTTAATTATTTAATGCACTTGCTTTTTTACATATTTATTTTAATTAACGTATATGCACACATTGTTTTTTCTTTTGGTTTTGTCTGTATAACATTGGCTGGATGCTACTAACAATTTCAAAGTGAGATGTCCCCTACTGTATGGCGTTAGTAACAGAAGAAATTTTTTGGGCCTGTCGATAAGGCTTGCAAAACATTGACTAGATGCTACAAGCAGTTTCAAAGTGACATGTCTCTTACTGTATTGCATTGGTAACAGAATAACTTTTCTGGGCCTGTCGATGAGGCCGGCATAACATTGACTAAATGCTTAAAACAACTTCAAACTGATCTCCCCTTCTGTATTCGGTTAGTAACATAAAATAATTTTTTTTTTAGTGTAGATGAGGCCTATATAATGTACAAGATTGTCCATGGTGTTGGAACGCCCTCTTTCCAACAATTGCTGCTGGTAAGGTGCAGGTTTGCTGGAGAAATATGGCCGACGTTTCATTACATGAACTGATCAGGAAAAGGGCTATGACGACGGCGGGAATGGGAACGTACAACAGGATCAATAACAGGGCAGCTATGGGAAGTACAAGATCCAGGATCCAGCCTACAACAGTAACTCATTTACCCAACAGTGTAACTCTACCCAACACCAATTACCAGAGAGCATTTGATGCTCGTCAGAAGATATGTGTAACAGATGCGCATTTCAAGCTAGATATAAAAGATGCCTGTGAGAAATTGGATGCCAAAAATGTTCATAATGTAGAAGATAGGCTCAAAACAATTTCAAACTCAGATCTTGGCTGCTGTATCACGTTTGCAAAAAAAAAAAAATTAATTAATTTTAATGTGTAACAGCTTTGCACAGAGAACAATTCCAATGCCACTAAAATGAAAAGGTTGGATACAGCAGGCTGTATCATGTTTATCAACAGAAAAAAGCGATTTTTTTAATGTGCTTGATGTCTGCAGACAGCCTCATATCACCACCACAAAATGACAACATGGGATATGGCGGGCTGTATCACATTCAGCAACAGAAAATATTCTAATTTTTTTTAATGTGAGTTAAGTCTCCAGACAGGTTCATATCACTGCCACAACATGGCAATGTGGGATATGGCGGGCTGTATCACATTCATCAACAGAAAAAATTTTCATTTTCTTTAATGCATTTTAGGTCTGCAGACTGGTTCATATCACCACAGCACTAAATGACAAGGTGGGATACAGCAGGATGTTTCACATTAAGCTAGTGAAAAAAATATTAATTAGAATGTTAAACTCGTGCATGGAACACAATAGAAGCAGTGCACAACACACTTGCAGAAACATGTGCCCTTCTGGCTTTATCTGTGGACCTCAGTAATGGCCAAAAAAAGTGCTAGAAGGTAAATTTATCAGTCACACTGGACACTAGCAAGCTACACTATCTGACTGATATACAACTACCTAACTAACTAGGTAAAATCTTGCTGTTAACAGTGCCAGCGTCAGGAGCAGCCTCTCTGTTACAGTGTCAAAATGGCGCTAAAACAAGATGTCCGCTATTTAAAAGAGGGACATGTGATTTCAGCAGCCAATAACACAAGCCATGGTGTCAGGACATTGTAGGTGTTTCCTGTGCCCTGATTGGCTAGCCGCAATGTGCACACATAAAGTTAAAAAATGACTGTTTACAAGAACAAGAACACATGCCAAATGCTCACGATACATCACCATTATCGTTGCTAAAGTGCTGAAAATACTTTTGTGGCAACGCAAATGTTACCAATTTTTCCAGATTTTATAAAATTTTGCATGTGTTTCCGATCACGAATCCGAATGTGCCATATTCATGCCAAATTTATGTTTAGCAATCGTTTTCCGAACAAATTCGCTCATCACTATTCTGGCTAATCGGCAGAGTCAGTTCCTTCCTAAAATGATTTCTAACGATCAGCTTGGTTTTCTTAAAAACAGGCAGTCAGCAGATGGGACGAGAAGGCTCATTAATTTGATGAAAATAATTTCTTCCCCAAAACTGCCACAGTCATATCTCTTGATACTGAAAAGGCGTTTGATCGTCTTAACTGGACATATCTACGTGCCGTTCTCCAGAAGTTTGGGATACAGTCTCATTTTCTTTCTAACATCTTAGCCCTATATGCCAAACCCAGTGCAAAAATTTACTTAAATAACAGCCTTACATCTCCTTTCAGCATTACGAACGGCACTAGGCAATGCTGGCAGTTATCGCCCCTGCTGTTTGTCATGACAATAGAGCCATTGGCACAACTTATTAGAAATGACCAAAATATCTCAGGAATTCAATCATCTACCAGAGAGTATAAAATTGGGCTTTGTGCTGACAATATTCTCACTCTGACCAGGCCAAGTTACTCAATTTCAGCCCCTCAAACTCAAATTGTTAAAGTTAACAATTCTAAGTCTAAATTCATCAGTTTTAGCTTAACCACTGCTCAACTGACTGATTTAGCATCGATCTCCCCTTGGAACTTAACTGATGACCACTTAACATACTTAGGCTTGCACTTTACCAAAAATATTAAATTCCTGATTCTCACAAATTTAGAAATTCTTTCTACTACCATAAATAAAGTCTTAAATGCCCTAAAAGATAGAAACTTATCATGGTGGGGAAGGATCGTGACTGTAAAATCATATATTCTACCTAAAATATTTTATGTATTCAGGTCGCTCCCGCTGAAAATCTCCTCCTCATTCCTTACCAGTTTGAAAAGCTCAATTAATCATTTTATTTGGGGTAGGAAGAAAGCCAGAGTGGCTCAAAATGTTCTTTATAATCAAAAACGTTATGGTGGAGCTGGACTACTGAACATTTTGGCTTATTACTTTGCTAATCTGATCAAACAGAGCTGTTTTTGGTGGCCTCATAAAGACCCTCCAGCCTGGTACGATTTGTTAGTATTAGGTTTTCTCTTAAACAAGCAAATTCCTTTTAGTTCCCACCCCATTCTCCAGCCCTCCATTGAGGCCTGGAAAAGGCTTGCTAAACCAAAAAAGGGTTGTGATAAAATCCATATCCTCAAGAATATTCCATTATCTCTTATCTATAAATCTAGGGGATTGGTCTTGGACCTTCTCTGGCTCAAATTGGGTATTAAGAAACTGGGAGATATCTACGATGGTTCTAAATTCTATCCTTATTCTTTTATTAAAGAAAATTTCCATTCATCCTCCCTATCCTTTTTTCATTACGTTATTCTCAAGGAACAAATTAATTTCTTCCTGCAAGTGCTCCCTCGGATTTCTGAACCGGTTTTAAATTTACTTTGCAACTTGGATCATAAAATTTTTTTGAGTCTTAACTACGTTTACCAATGGTTTAACCACAGCACGCAGTTGGTCAAAACACAAAACATGGTTAAATGGGAGTCGGAACTTCATTTACCGTTTGACCACTCTGAATGGGAATATGCATGTACTCTTTCCTATGCATCTTCTCTCTCTATGGCCCTTCAAAAATCATACCACAAACTCCACACAAGGTGGTATTTTACTCCTGCTAGATTATCTAAAATTAACAAAATTCATTCACCTAATTGCTGGAGAAACTGTGGTCGTTATGGTAATCTCCTCCACATTTTCTGGCAATGCCCGAAAATCCGTTCGCTGTGGAAGAAAGTTTTGGGTCTTATTAATGCCATCTCTTCTAAACAAATTCTACTAACACCTCAATTGGCCCTTCTCACAGTAAATACTGAAAAAATTTACCCACATTTGAGATTATTAATAGTCCACATCCTACTGGTAACCAAAAACAGCATTGCTCTCTACTGGAAAAAATCCAGTCACCCTCTTTTCAAGACATTGTTGATAAAATCACATTTCATAAATCGTTTGAATATAAACTAGCATTGGTTAATAACCACTGCGATAAATTCTTCAAAAAATGGTCCAAATGGATGAATTGTTTCCCTAATATACGAAATGTACTCGTCTGTTTTCTTTCTTATTAGTTCATTTTATGTTATAAAACTTTGTCACTAATGTACTATAGTTACAATTTCATATTGTTTCCTCGTTCACCCCCTTTCCTGCTTTTTCCTTTCCCTTTCCTTCTATCTCCCTCTTTCCCTTCCTTATTCCCTATTGTTTCCCTTCCCGTCCTTGAAAATGTGAAAACTTGAATAAATTTATTGGAAAAGAAAATACGCCATGTTCTGTGTTCTCAAAGTGGTTAAACCTTACCCTAGGGGTGCAACCACGACAAAAATCTACTAAAAGGGAAAGTGAATGGATCTTTCGCATGAACCCTTTGGCCTCAAGGGACCGAATTAGCAGCTATCATATGCTTGTTTTCTGTGAAGAACAACTTACTGTAGGGACCTGTTTATATATATAGATTATTCTTTGCCATAAATATTGTATTGCCCTGTTGAGTTCTGCCCTGCATACTGATGCTGGACATTACCTACAAGTGCTTCTCACTAATTTAGAATATCATCAAAAAGTTAATTTATTTCAGTTCTTCAATACAAAACGTGAAACTCATATACAGTATATTGAGAGTCATTACAGAGTGATCTATTTCAAGTGTTAATTTATGTTAATGATGATGATTCTGAAATAGATCACTCTGTTTGTAATGACTCTCTATAATATATGAGTTTCAATTGTTGTATTGAAGAACTGAAATAAATTAACTTTTTGATGACATTCTAATTTAGTGAAAGCACTTGTATATTATCTGATGGGTGATGATCTTGTCATTAATTCTGGACTAATATCTTTACTCCTCTTGCCCTGTTAATAGGGTATTTTTGTTTATAACAAGTGTCTTGACATTATAGATATTTGTTTGCAATTAAAAACCACAAGGAATGGGTGGACCTTGGAGCGCACACTGTTCCGGTCATGCGCTTGACACGGCGAAGGGACAGACAAGTTTATACAAGCACTCATCATGGTGGACTTCTGGAGACAAGGAGTTCAACACCCTATAGATATGGGGACATATATCATTATTGAAGAATAGGAGGTTTCTTTCCCCTTTAAACAGGAAAAATAGTTTCATGAAGGGAGGGGTTCAAATGCTATTTAAACAAGGGCACTTGCATCTGGGCACAAGAAACTGCATATCATGATGACATAATTTCACTCTATCAGGCCTCTTGAGAAGCTACACTGGTGAAACATGATGAGTCTCATGTTTGACATGTCTGGATAAGTATCAACAATTTCCCAAACTAATATCTATCTATTAACCTCATGCCTATTTAGTATTATCATGACTTTATTGGTTGGTTTTATGCATATGCTATTAAGCACTTGCCTGTTTGGGTTACATGCCAGGTTATGTGGTTATCCAGACAGCCATATCAAAACATATTTATTAAGAGAAGTGCAGAGAATCCTAGGGACAGCCGCCGTGGAGCGAGTGCACCATCTATGCCTACCTAGGGTTCCAACCTCTGCTGTCTAGGCAGGGGTCCAGTTATTAGGATGCAATAGGGACTATGAGTACTTCATAGCTTTTTTATCTGCTTTAACTTTAAGACACCTGGATATAAAGCCTTACCTGTTTTTCATTTTCCCTTTTGATTTGCTTCAAATCATTGTTCATGCTGTAGTATATAGTGGAGAAAGTCCCAAGGCAATGAATTATTAAAGGGCCTATTAGTTTTGATCCTCTCTTAGCTCCCATCTGGTTATAAACTTGCATTCAGAAGAGCAGTCTCTACAAGTATTCTGTGGTGTACTGTTGTACTGTATTAGATTTAATAGGGTTTTATAGGGAATTCAGAGAGAGCCACTGAGGATCCGGGGTGCTTTGTCTAAACATAAGGGTGCCAACCTCTGCTGTCAGGCAGTCATACAGGAAAAGGCACAATATAGGGAATGTCCATGATTTACTACCCCTTTAGATTATTTGCATTTGTGCAAATTATCACAAAAATAAACCTTTTTTTATTTAATTATTGATGAGAAAAATCTTTTTGCAAGAAAAAACTTTTTTAGAATACATTGCGTAGTAATAACCACAATGATTACTTATTTTTCAAATAACTATGATATATTGGGTGATTTGGCCATGTACTCGACTCCTTAAATGTTGGTAGCGGATAATCAATCTAGGCCTTTCTGAAATTATAAGTATTAAATTTCACTTTAAGTGTTACAGGCTCATAAAACTAGAACACAAATTGCAACTCCCACCAGGGTCAAATTATCCTCATTTCAATCAGCTGGTGTATCAGATATTTTATTTCTGGACATGATTGGAAGAAGAAAACAGTATTGAGTTTTAGTAACCGTATTAATCTTGGAGAAATTGGATTCTCTGTGGGTTGTGATACTTTCTTTTATTGGGACAACAGCTGAATTTTACATCGCTATATGAAATAGTGCATTCACTCATCGAGACTTTTATGGACAATATATTTTACCTTTCAGAGAATGCTAGACACGAGACAATGTATTCAAACCTTTATTGTGGTAGAGACAGCGAGAAATTTTCCACATAAATGTGCACTATAACTATTTAATGATCTCACTTTCATTCAGCTTTGCCACTTTAAATGTCCATGTGAAATTATTGCATGACACTGATGTCTTGAGGGTACTTAGAGAAGTATTTAGGATTCCCAAGGTCTATTTTGAGCACCAATTACTTAATGTCAAGCTTTACTGTAACTACACATGAGTGTTACAAGTAACTTGTACCCTGCAGAGCTATATAAAAGAACCCTCTCAATTGTCTATCACAGGGAGTATCACCATTTGTACCTTGTGCTTTGAAATAACTGTTTAGTTTTCCTACACTAAAACATAATTATATTTATTATTTGTATTACCCTTATACTGTGACATCATTGCATTAATTATTCCAGTAGGGTACTGTGAAATCACTGCAATCAATGGCAGTCATTACCAGAATATCACTTTGTGTTTATTATCACTATGATGTGTCATTGTTAGCTGTTAGCTGTGACATCACTATGTTTTTATACCTATTCTGTGATATTAGCCATCTTAGTCACTTCTCCTGGATGCAGCGGTGTGTGTTTTGCATGCTCCTCCTGGCACTGGCATTCTCTACTCTTTGATGCATAGGTTTGTTATAGCAACCCGGAGCACACCTGTGTCGACTCAAGTAACAGATCGCCACCTAAGTATTCAGGGAGCTGGCATCCATTTTTTTTTTTACTGTGGACTTCTTTTTTGTACTTAAGAAATGTCTTATAAACCCAACTCTGCTACATCTCTGGAACTCTGCTATTCCACTGGACATTAATATGGGTTTTAATTACAGCAGGATGCTATGTACCTATATAAATGTTGGCTTCAGCCCAGGAGAGGAATCACATTAGGAAAGGTTCCCAGCAATGAAGGTTGCCTTGCCATGGTTGCTGGGCATGCAAGTACTGGCCACATTATTTACTAAGTATCTTCATTTTTTCCTATTTTCTAGCGCATGTTTACATGCTATAGACTGCAACTTTATTTGCTAGTTATTATTAAACGTGAACCTTCTTGCTGCACCATCAATTTGGGAGTCAACTGCTCATCTGAACCAAAAACTTTGAGGACCCCCTTCACAAGGACATACACAGTGAAACATGTGCTGTGGCCATCATTGCATTCAGTATTCCTGTACTGTAACATCTCTGTACACATTATTACCATACTGTGATTCACTTGTGTTCAAAATGTTCCTATGATTTCAGCACTGACTTCCTTCTAAGCCTGGAGTAGACTTGTGTCGATATGCAAACCAATTAATCTGGAATAGGAGAGATGCAAGGAGGAAAGACAGAACAGCATTATGAACCAATAGTCATACAGCAGATGTGTCTCGGACTACCTCAGATTCTCTGCAGACACTGATGAGAAGCTGAAGTCACAGATCACAGATTTAGCCCTACTTTCCTATAAACACCTGAGTTAAAGGGAATCTGTCACCCCATTTTTCGTATATCAGCTGAAGCCGCCGCTATCAGGGGCTTATCTACAGCATTCTGTAATGCTGTAAATAAGCCCCTAATGTAACTTGAAAGATAAGAAAAACAAGTTATATTATACTCACCCGGGGGGCAGTCCGATGTGGTCCGGTCTGATAGGCGTCACAGGTCCGGGTCCGTCAACTCCCATCTTCTAGCGATGATGTCCTCCTCCTTGCTTCTGGCGCGCTCCTGCGCAGGCATACTTTATCTGCCTTGGTGAGGGCAGAGAAAAGTACTGCAGTGCACAGGCGCTGGGCCTCTCTGACCTTTCCCAGCGCCTGCGCACTGCAGTACTTTGCTCTGCCCTCACCAAGGCAGATAAAGTACGCCTGCGCTGGAGCGCGCCAGAAGCAAGGAGGAGGACGTCATCACTAGAAGATTGGAGGAGACGGACCCGAACCTGCGATGCCCATCGGACCGGACCGCCCCCCGGGTGAGTATAATATAACTCGTTTTCTTATCTTTCAGATTACATCGTGGGCTTATCTACAGCATTACAGAATGCTGTAGATAAGCCCCTGATGGTGGTGGCTTCAGCTTATTTATGAAAAATGGGGTGACAGATTCCCTTTAACAGCCATTTTTTAACTCTCTAATGTGATTGCATTATGTAGCGAAATATTCTGGCGTATAACCTTATGAATGCTTCTTGTGTAGTAATATCACTATATTGAATTCAGTTTAAGGAGCATAAGTATAAAACTAAAATAAAAAAAGCTGAGATGCAGAATATAAAATGCATATGAAAAAATTACCTTAATTAGAAAATGATGGCAGCAACACATCTAAAAAAAAGGTGGGACAAAGTTACAAGAAGTAGGAAATGTAAGAGGTAGTAATGAAAAACAGTTTATAAAAACAATAAATTAGCGAGGTAGAGCCTCCTTGAAGCAAAGTTGGTCAGAGGTTCACCAATTTGTGAACAGCTAAGTCTATACATTATGGTACAATTTAAGAAAATTTATTCAACACAAAGTTTGAATGATATCGAATATTCCACCATCCACAATACATAAAATTAATAAAAAAGATTAATAGATTTGGAGAAATTCATGTGTATAAAGGACATGGTCAGTATTGGATGCTTGTGTTCTACAGGTCTTCAGGCGGCACTGCATTAAAAACAGGCATAATTAAGTCATGCAAATCACTGCAATGGCTCAAAAATACATCCAGAAATCCTTATCAGTGACCACAATTGCCTCTCTAAAAATGCAAGATAAACGTCTATCATGCAAAGAAGAACTCATATTTCAACACAATCTAGAAACACTGCCATCTTCTCTGAACCAAATATTATTTAAAATGGACTGCGGCAAAATGAAAAACTGGGCCCATCATATACTGGAGCATTCTAAAAGGGGGAAAACAGACACTGGAGCAGCATTTACGGAACCCATTATACACTGGATCATTATAAATGGGGCCCATTTTATATAGAGCATTATATTGGCTCATCATAGACTGGAACATCATCCATGGGGCCCATCATATACTGGAGAATTCTAAATGAGGCAAATCAGACACTGGAGCAGCATCAATGGGGCCCATCATACACTGGAGCATCTAAAAGGGGGAAAACAGACACTGGAGCAGCATTTACGGGGCCCATTATACACTGGATCATTATAAATGGGGCCCATTATATATGGAGCATTATATTGGCCCATCATACACTGGAGCATCATCCATGGGGCCCATCATATACTGGAGCATTTTAAATGGGGCAGATCAGACACTGGAGCAGCATTTAGGAGCACATTATACACTGGAGCATTATAAATGGGGCACATTATAAATGGAGCATTATTTTGGCCCATAAGACACTGGAGCATCATCCATGGGGCCCATCATATACTGGAGCATTCTAAATGTAGCAGATCAGACACTGGAGCATCATCCATGGGGCCCATCATATACTGGAGCATTATAAATGCTGCAGATCATACACTGGAGCAGCATCCATGGGGCCCATCATATACTGGAGCATTCTAAAAGGGGGAAAACAGACACTGGAGCCGATTTACGGGGACCATTATATACTGGAGAATCATATGGGGTTCATTATTTATGGGGCATCATTTAGGGTATGGAGCATCAGATGGGGCACATATGGGGCCTATTCTGTGTGGAGCATTATATGGGGCCCATCATAAACTGTATGGAGCTTTATATGCGACTCATTATACTGTATGGAGCAATATGTGGGGCTCATTATACTCTATAGGGGACCATCCTATACTTTATGGCACATTATATGGGGACTATCATATACTGGAGCAGTTTGTGGAGCTCATCTTATACTGTATGGAACATTATATGTGACCAATTATGTATGGAGCAATATATGGGGCTCATTATTCTTTTTGGAGCACTATGTGATGGCCATAATACTGTATGGAGGAATATACAGTCTGGTTTTTGAGCTATTGTAGATTTTAACATAGATATCAGTCATGTCATGTAAGAAGTGAAGTATTTTTCATTGTACTATACCTATATTTCTGTGCCGTATCGGAGCATCATGAATGAATTGTGGTATGTGTTAAAGGGGCCCACTGACACTCTTTGGCCCGGGGCACACGAAAACCGGGAGCCAGCCCTACCCCCCACAAGTTTAGCCAAATAATCCCTAGTTTTCAATGTGTAACTATTATTATAAAGTTAATTAAGGTTGCCAAGCTTAAGTAATAAGAATTGATGTCGTTGACATTGAAATGAGCACTGTAGGTATGTTTACTGTCCTCCACTCCCTGCCGACTTTGCTTCCCATTGACTAGCATTGGGTTTCGTGTTTCAGTCGGACCACCAACTTTTCCCGATAGTCGGCCGATTTCGTTTGACTCGACTTTTGAGAAAGTCGTTCATAAACCCGATCGACCGTAAAAAGGCAAAGTCGCTCATCTCTAACAGCTACCTTATATTCAGTTTGATGAGCCGACAGCTACCCTATGCACAGTATAATGGGCCAACGGTGATGATGCTGGAACTTTTGTTTGGTGCCGTTCCAATGAGATTTATAAAGATGACTGCCTGAAGAGAACATGCAAATTTCCACAGTCATTGTTGATATGGGGCTGCATGTCAGGTAAAGGCACTGGGGAGATGGCTGTCATTACATGTTCAATAAATGCACAAGTTTATGTTGATATTTTGGACACTTTTCTTATCCCATCAATTGAAAGGATGTTTGGGGATGATGAAATCATTTTTCAAGATAATAATACATCCTGCCTAGAGCAAAAACTGTGAAAACATTTCTTGAAAAAAGACACATAAGGTCAGTGTCATAGCCTGCAAATAGTCCGGATCTCAATCCAATTGAAAATCTTTGGTGGAAGTTGAAGAAAATGGTCCATGACAAGGCTCCAACCTGCAAAGTTGATCTGGCAGCAGCAATCAGAGAAAGTTGGAGCCAGATTGATGAAGAGTACTGTTTGACACTCATAAAGTCCATTCCTCAGAGAATGTAAGCTGTTGTAAAAGCTAGAGGTGGTGCAACAAAATACTAGTGAGTGATGTGTTGGAGTGTTTTTTTGTTTGTTTGTTTTTCATGATTCCATAATTTTTTTCCCTCAGAATTGAGGGATTCCATAATTTTTGCCCTATGCTTGGTTAAAAAAAATAACCATTACTGACTACCACGTTATTTTGTTCTTGATTTCTTTTAGTGTTTCTTAAAGCCAGAAAGTTGCCATTTGAAATGACTTCAGTTTTGTGCCAGTCTGTGATCTGTTTTTTTTCAACAAAATAAAACAATTGAATGAACATCCTACAAGGATGGTGATTCCATAATTTTTGCCAGGGGTTGTATATTGCACTATTTTATGGACATTATGTCTCATTCACTGAGCATTGTATTTACTATTTTTGAGTACTATGTGGTATTTGAAAGCTTGCAAATATATTATTTTCTGGTTAGCCAATAAAGGTATCACTCTGAGAATACTTTTGTCATCATTGGGCAGAAAAGTATTTACATGGATTTTTCATGCTTACACTGTACAACGATATAATTTGTTATTGTACATCCTGAACAGGACTCAAAAGAAGTTTTTCCTTTCAAAACCCTGCTATTGTGCTAGCATTTATTATACACTTGCACTGTTTCGGGTCAATATGACCCCAACTTTTAAAATGTTGACTTTAGCTACTGTGTTTTATTTGAATACATATTTAATTATTAAACTGTATGTGAACATGGTTGACCATAAACAAATTAAAAATTAAATATAAACTTAATTTTTATTTATTTTTTTCAGAAAAAGGTTACACGGCCTGTTTGGAATTATGTTCGCTTTATAATATTCTGCACACAAATAACAAACATGCTTTAGATTTCTATTACTATAACATGAAATCTAACTAAATATAACTTTATGTTAACATATTTTATAAAACAATAAATGAAAAAAAATAAAAACTTCAGTTTTTCTTTTTTATCTCTTAAAAGGTTGAACAGGTTCATGCAGTTTTACATTGAACACAATAATAAAACACATGTCCTTTACGTAGATATTTTGCACACCCAGCGCATGTTAGATTTGTTTTATTGTCACGAGAAGATGGACAAAAGCTACATCGCTTCCTTTTTTGACTGGTAGCTGTGCTGGTGGAGGCCGTGGAGTCTCTTTCTTGAGCATGCTGCTGGACACTCTTCACAATGGCTGCTGCTCCTTCACTTCTGGGGTTTACTTTTCTGGCTTCGATATATGGCCTAACTAGGGATTTTCCTAATTCTTTAATAAAAATTCTTCTTTTATGCAGCTTATTTCTCTTCCAATTGGGGTCGATTTCTTTGCATAAAACAAATGCGTTGTATGCCGAAACATCCAGAATGTTGTAAAATATTATCATTGGCCAACGATTAGTTTTGCGTTTGAATGTGTATGTTAATATTGCTTGATCTAGTGTATCAACTGCCCCTTTTGTGGTATTATAATCTAATATCATGTCCGGCTTTCTGTCTTCTAGATTACTTATTGCAATGTCATGGTGCATTGTGCTTATTAGAATTACATGTTTATTTTTTCGGGAATGTAAGACACAACTGTTGTATCTCCAGTAGAGTAAAAAGTAGAACTGTACACCTCTCACTTGCTAAGGATACCTTGAGGCAGTTCTGGCTTGTTTTTCCTTTTAGTACCCAGCATGGTAAGTTGTCTTTTTCGCAACATCTGGCCCAGTTCATAGGATGTGAAAAAGTTGTCACATGTGACATTTTGTCCTTTTAGTCCATGAGTCAAATACTTGTAAAGATGTGTATTCACAGCTCAGTGTCCTCTCGCACAGAATCCTGTGTCTTCTCTCTCAGGATTGAAAGTGAAACTACTTGCGTCCTCTCTCACAGAATTGAAAGAGAAATGATTGGATGAGTACATGCTCACTGATAAGAACAGTGAAACCTCCACCCTTTTGAATAATGAGATGAAGAACACAGGAAAACAAATAAATTTTGCAGGCAAAAATAATTAGTGATCTGTTGAACACAGTATAAAATGTTATCAGGTCATATTGACCCGAACAGTACAAATGTAACAATCAGCATGTAGCAAAAAGTAAAAAAAAACAAAAAAACAACACTCATGGTAAGAACCCCTCAAATGAGGAAAAGTCAATTATTTACAAGTTCCAGATCCGCATAATAAGTAATCTGCAGGGTCTTAAATTTCATTTTGGGTCATATAGACCCTAACAGAACAGCAGGTGTTATGAATGTGCTAGAGATGGTTTCTGAGCAGAGGCTCCCTCTGGTGGTTACAGACAGTACTGAACCTTTCAGCGAGGAATGGCAATATGGGTTCACTGACTGGTCTGATATAAGGGAGGTTCCCTCCCATGATGGTTGCCGGTGAACAATTGTTCTTGTCTCATTTGTGGTTCCTGGTTCATTTGGAAGTTTGCTGAGTCTTGCCTGCATCTTCTGCTATCAGGCAAGATATTTTCTGCTTTTATTTTTGTGCTTGCTTTTTGCATTTGTTCCCTGCACTTCTGTGGAGGTCAGCCAGGTCCCCTCCGGGGGGCTTGTGCTCCTCTCAGTTTATCTGAAGCCACTGTTATTTGTTCATTTTCTTTTTCCTGTTTTTTTCAGTGGCTGCAGCTTGGTTTTGTTCACACTGAGATCTGATTTAGTGGGTGGCGAGATCGTGTGATCTCAGTATTTTTGTAATCAGAATTGTTGGATTTTTGTAGGGTTTTCTGGGTTGCAGAAAGTAATCTCTCCTGTCCTATCCTATTTAGTCAGCTTGTGGCCCCAGCGTTTGCTCATTCTATTTTCTGTCTGTGTTCGTGCTTTCTTCTTGTCTAACCACCATTACATGTTTGGGGGCTTCCTATTTTCTTTGGGGATCTGCTCCGGGGCAGATAGCTTTCATCTTTCTGTCTTTAGGTGTAGTTATCTCTCAGGCTGTGACGAGGCGTCTAGGATCAACGTAGAAACGCTCCACGGCTACCTCTAGTTGTGTGGTTAGTTTAGGAATCTGCAACTCATTAGTTACCAACATCTCTGGTGTTCGGCTGCCAGGCTGTTGTTCCTGTCCTTCTCAGCTACCTAACATAACAAGCAGGGTAAAAAAAAATGGAGGCTTATCGCTAAGATATGCATTGTTTTTTTGAATGAGATCAAGCTACAAGGATTTAGCTATGCTGATTTTTTTTTTACTCAAGAGGCTTCAATGTGTGAGCAAGTTGTGAGAAGCAGTTACGGACAGGAGACAGATCAAGGGTTAACGTGTATGTTATGAACTGCTACAAGCACTAAGGAAAGATGGGAACTCTGTCCCTACAATAGGACTGAGCTTGATCCCTACGATGTAACGGGGAACCTGATCCTGCGACCAGACCCGCTAAAGTCCTCAGCTAGTCTGAACGAAGACCTATAGTTGCGAGGGAGGAATCCCTACAAGATCTAGGGACTGGGAGAAAAGGTGGACACCTCCTAACAGAAATTGTAGCAGGGAAAATTAAACAGAAAACAAATTACTACGAGATCCTAAGATTAAGCAAAACTGACAGAGTAAGGCACCTAAGCACCCGGTTAGCTTAAGAGTAGATAATACAATGAAGTCCAGCAAAGCCAGAAGGGCGGAGCCAGACTAAATAGGGAAAAAAGGTCATGTGAACAGCAAACTGAAACAAAATCTAACAAGAGGGTTCTAACAGTACCCTCCCTTCTAAGAGGATCCTCCGGATCCCCTAGGACTTAGGCTTATCCGGAAACCTCTTGTGAAACGCTCTGACAAGTCTAGACGCAGAAACATCATCCGCCCTCACCCATGAGTTATCCTCGGGTCCATAACCCTTCCAAGCGACAAGGTACTGCAAACTCCCTCTATACCGTCTAGAATTTAGGATGCGAGAAATCTCATATTGCCCGTCCTCCACCACCAGGGGAACAGTGGCCGAGACGTCTCCATCTGAGACCTCAGCTTTTTTCAAGAGAGAAACATGAAACACCGGATTAATCTTCCAGGAGGTGGGAAGCTCCAACTTAACAGCAGATTGGTTAATAACCTGAAGCACCTTAAAGGGCCCTACAAACTTGGGACCCAATTTCTTAGACGGAATCCTCAAGCGCAGATTCTTAGAGGACAACCAGACCATGTCACCAATAGCAAACAAAACCTCTTGTCGTTTTCTATCAAAATACACTTTGGATCTTTTGTTAGCCTCCTGAAGAATACCACGCACATCAGTCCAAACTCTCTCCAACACAACAGAAAAATTCTCCTCTTCAGGTACAGCCGATCCCAACTTGGAAAATGACCCAAAAGACGGATGTCTCCCAGTACAACAAAAAAAAGGCGAACAACCAGCAGAAGCGGATGTATGACTGTTAAGAGCAAACTCAGCAAGTGGCAGAAACTCAGACCACCCCTCTTGATTATCAGTCACAAAACAACGCAAGAACTGCTCAACATCCTGGTTTTTCCTTTCTGTCTGGCCATTAGACTCAGGATGATATCCGGATGAAAACGACAAATGAACTCCCAACCTGTCACAAAAGGCGCGCCAAAAACGAGCCACAAACTGAGGTCCCCTATCAGACACAATGTCAGTAGGAACACCATGTAGTCTGACTATTTCCTTGACAAAGGCCTTAGCGAGAGTCTTAACGCAGGGCAATTTGATGAAAGGAACCAAGTGACACATCTTGCTAAAACGGTCCACGACCACCCAGATGACAGTGAAACCCTCAGAGGGGGGAAGATCAGTAATAAAGTCCATAGCTAAATGTATCCAAGGTGCACTAGGGACCTCCAGAGGGCAAAGCAACCCTGCAGCAGGAGTATGAAAAGACTTAGATCTAGCACACACAGTGCATTGACGCACCCACTTAATGACATCCTTCTGCCATCCAGGCCACCAAAAGCTGCGACCCACAAGTCTCTTGGTCTCAGAGATTCCAGGATGACCTGCCAAACGAGAGTCATGACATTCAACAAACAAATCTCTCCTCAGGGTACCAGGCACTAACAACCTCCCATGCGGCGTGTTAGATGGGGCATTCTCCTGTGCTTTAAGAATCTCATCTTCCAACACGGAGTCCAAAACCGCAATAACAACCCCCTCTTGCAAAATGTTTTCCTCCTCCTCAGTACCCACCATAGGAGAAAAGCTGCGAGACAAAGCATCAGCTTTAACATTTTTAGTACCTGGGATGTAAGTAACGGTAAAATTAAAGCGTGAGAAAAACAGTGCCCACCTAGCCTGATGGGCATTTAAGCGTTTGGCAGCATCAAGGTAGATCAGATTTTTATGATCGGTGAAGACTTGAACGGGAAATTCCGCTCCCTCCAAAAAATGACGCCAGTGTTCAAATGCGAGTTTAATTGCCAACAATTCCCGATTACCGATATCATAATTTAGTTCAGACTCAGAAAATTTCTTTGAAAAAAAAGCACAGGGATGTACTCCATCCGTCTTTTCCTGAGACAACACAGCGCTGACCCCCACAGAAGAAGCATCAACCTCAACCAAAAATGGTTTAGTCACATCAGGCTGCGTAAGGATGGGAGCAGAGCTGAACCTCTCCTTTAGCAACACAAAAGCCTCAATGGCCTCAGTAGTCCACTGAACCGCATCAGCACCTTTCCTGGTGAGATCGGTCAGAGGTTTGGCAATCACAGAAATTTTTTTTATGAATTTTCTATAATAATTGGCGAACCCCAAAAACCTCTGTATTGATTTCACACCAATAGGTCTAGGCCAATCCTGCACAGCTTGCACTTTCACAGGGTCCATCTCAAAACCTTCACTTGAGACAATGTAGCCCAAAAAACTAAGTCTCTGTACAGCGAACTCACATTTTTCTAGTTTGGCAAAAAGTGAATTATCACTCAGTAACTGTAATACTTCACGCACACTCCTCCAATGAGACTCCAAATCGGGTGAATAAATCAAAATGTCATCCAAATACACAACCACACTTCTGCCGATCAAAGGTCTAAGGATGTCATTAATAAGATTCTGAAAAAATGCCGGAGCACTGGAAAGCCCAAAAGGCATAACCAGATTCTCAAAATGACCCAGTGGAGTGTTAAACGCAGTCTTCCATTCATCCCCCTCCTTCATGCGCAACAAATTGTATGCCCCTCGAAGATCAATTTTCGAGAACCACTTGGCCCCCACTAACTGATTTAACAAATCAGGAATCAATGGCAGTGGGTAAGGATTGCGTACAGTAATCTTATTAATCTCACGAAAGTCTAGACAAGGCCGTAAACCGCCGTCCTTTTTTTTAACAAAAAAAAATCCAACCGCCACAGGAGATTTGGAAGGCCTAATGTGACCGGCGGCCAAGCTTGTCTGTATGTATTCCTCCAAAGCTTTTCTCTCAGGAATAGTCAAATTAAATAAACGACTTTTAGGAAGAGTCGCTCCAGGGACAAATTCAATTGCACAATCATATTCTCTATGAGGAGGCAATACCTGCGATTCCTTATCAGAAAAAACTTTCCAAAAATCCTGAATAGGTACAGGTAACTCCCCCTTAACTACAGCAGCAATATGCCCGTTACAACACTTGTCATAACACTTAGGACTCCAGGACTTAATTTCATTGGTAGACCAATCCAGTACCAGATTGTGCAATTTTAACCAGGGTAACCTCAAAATCACCGGTGAGGGCAAATTATTCAAAACTACCAAATCCAAATTCTCTTGATGAACACCATTAATACAGTCATGGCCAAAAGTTTTGAGAATGACACAAATATTAATTTTTACAAAGTCTACTGCTTCACTTTTTCTAATGGCAATTTGCATATACTCCAGAATGTTATAAAGAGTGATCAGCTTAACAGCAATTACTTGCAAAGTCAATATTTGGCTAGAAAATTAACTTTATCCCCCAAAACACATTTCAACATCATTGCAGCCATGCCTTAAAAGGACCAGCTAACCTCTTTTCAGTGATTGCTCCATTAACACAGGTGTGGGTGTTGATGAGGACATGGCTGGAGATCAATCTGTCATGATTAAGTAAGAATGACACCACTGGACACTTTAAAAGGAGTCTGGTGCTTGGCATCATTGTTTCTCTTCTGTTAACCATGGTTATCTCTAAAGAAACACGTGCAGTCATCATTGCAATGCACAAAAATGGCCTAACAGGGAAGAGTATCGCAGCTAGAAAGATTGCACCTCAGTCAACAATCTATCGCATCATCAAGAACTTCAAGGAGAGAGGTTCCATTGTTGCCAAAAAGGCTCCAGGGTGCCCAAGAAAGACCAGCAAGCGCCAGGACCGTCTCTTAAAAGTGTTTCAGCTGCGCGATCGGGCTACCAGCAGTGCAGAGCTTGCTCAGGAATGGCAGCAGGCAGGTGTGAGTGCATCTGCACGCACTGTGAGGCGTAGATTCTTGGAGCAAGGCCTGGTCTCAAGGAGGACAGCAAAGAAGCCACTTCTCTCTAGAAAAAACATCATGGACAGACTGATATTCTGCAAAAGGTACAGGCAGTGGACTGCTGAGGACTGGGGTAAAGTTATTTTCTCTGATGAATCCCTTTTTCGATTGTTTGGGACATCAGGAAAACGCCTCATTCGGAGAAGACAAGGTGAGCGCTACTACCAGTCTTGTTTCATGCCAATTGTTAAGCATCCTGAAACCATTCATGTGTGGGGTTGCTTCTCTGCCAAGGGAATCGGCTCTCTCACAGTCTTGCCTAAAAACACAGCCATTAATAATGAATGGTACCAGAATGTCCTCCAAGAGCAACTTCTCCCAACCCTCCAAGAGCAGTTTGGCGATCAACAATGCCTTTTCCAGCATGATGGAGCACCTTGCCATAAAGCAAAGGTGATAACTAAATGGCTCAGGGAACAAAACATAGAGATTTTGGGTCCATGGCCTGGAAACTCCCAGATCTTAATCCCATTGAGAACTTGTGGTCAATCATCAAGAGACGGGTGGACAAACAAAAACCTAAAAATTCTGACAAAATGAAAGCATTGATTGTGCAAGAATGGACTGCTATCAGTCAGGATTTGGTCCAGAAGTTGATTGAGAGCATGCCAGGGAGAATTGCAGAGGTCCTGAAGAAGAAGGGTCAACACTGCAAATATTGACTTGCTGCATTAACTCATTCTAACTGTCAATATAAGCTTTTGTTACTCATATGTTTGCAATTATTATATTTCTGTCTGTGATAAAAATATCTGTCAAACACACATAAAAACCAGAGGGCAGCAGATCATGTGAAAATATAATATTTGTGTCATTCTCAAAACTTTTGGCCATGACTGTAGTAAGAGGAAATTCACAGATATGGTGAGTAACATTTTTCAAGGGAGAGCCATCCACAGACACCACATTAATAGGAGAAGACAGAAGTTTGGGTTTTAATTTTAGTTTTTCCAAAAATTTCCCATCAATCACATTGAGAGTTGAACCACAATCCACAAATACCCGAAACTCCATTAACTCCTCCTCAACACCAGTGGTAGCAGAAAGAAAGACACCTTTATTGTTTAAACAAGCTATGCGGGCGACACTGACCTCATTTTTTTTTTCTCTTTATTCATTCGAAGCGCACAGTTCTTAATGAAATGCTCAGATTTACCACAGTAGAAACACAAACCTTGAGCAAATCTGCATTCTTTTTCCCGAGAGTGAGGTGCCATTGCTCCAATTTCCATCGGCTCTGCAATGTCAGTACATTCCTTCTCCAAACCTGGAGCTGACAAAGCAGACTTACTCTCATTAACCCTTGCACGCAGTCTCCTATCCACCCATATGGCCAATTGCATAGCCTCTTGCAAGTTACCAGGTATAGGATAAGCAATCAGCAAATCTTTAACCCTTTCACTTAATCCTGCAAGAAATAAACTTTTCAAAGCTGAATCGTTCCAGCCCACCTGGGTGGACCACCTACGGAAGTGAGTACAATATTTTTCCACATTACCCGATCCCTGTCTCAAACGTCTCAACTCTGTCTCAGCTGATGAAACATGATCCGGATCGTCATACAACAACCCCAAAGCAGAAAAAAAACATCCACTGATCCAAAGCATGGATCACTAGGCTGCAGAGAAAAGGCCCAGTCCTGAGGTTCTTTGCGCAAAAGTGACATTATAAACCCTATGCTCTGTGATTCATCACCAGAGGATCTGGGTCTCAAACGAAAATACAACAAGCAAGCATTTTTAAAAGAAAAAAAATCTTGTTGTTCACCAAAAAATAAATCAGGCAAACGTACCTTTGGCTCCACGAAATGTGCTCCAGAACAACTACTCACGTGTTGCTGGATTTCAGCCACCTCCAGAGAGAGACCTGCAGGCGTTCAGCCAAATCCCGAACCGACACCATGATGAAAACAGAAAATCTTTCCTTAGAGATTTTTTTTTTTTTTTTTATTTCTTGGCTGGACTTACTGTTATGAACTGCTACAAGCACTAAGGAAAGATGGGAACTCTGTCCCTACAATAGGACTGAGCTTGATCCCTACGATGTAATGGGGAACCTGATCCTGCTACCAGACCCGCTAAAGTCCTCAGCTAGTCTGAACGAAGACCTATAGTTGCGAGGGAGGAATCCCTACAAGATCTAGGGACTGGGAGAAAAGGTGGACACCTCCTAACAGAAATTGTAGCAGGGAAAATTAAACAGAAAACAAATTACTACGAGATCCTAAGATTAAGCAAAACTGACAGAGTAAGGCACCTAAGCACCCGGCTAGCTTAAGAGTAGATAATACAATGAAGTCCAGCAAAGCCAGAAGGGCGGAGCCAGACTAAATAGGGAAAAAAGGTCATGTGACCAGCAAACTGAAACTAAATCTAACAAGAGGGTTCTAACAGTGTATACTTTAACAGGGAATGTACTCCAGGCAGGGAGATAAACAGTTAAGCTGAGATGATAAAGGCAGTGCAGAAATACAGGGTATTAGGTTAGAGGGAAAAACATGAGTAAAGGTGGCGGGAGTAGTTCTTAAGGTATGAATTATCCGGTCAGACGACTTCCAGGTAGTGGAATGCAGGAAACAAATGATGGAGCAACAACGGTCAGCGTGGGCTTGATCCGGATAATTCCTGAAGAGAATGACTACCCGGGTCCTGGTGGCAACGGATAGTCTCTGATACTCTCTGCGGGATCCTTAGTCCAGAGATTGTTGTGGCAGGGAAGGTACAGGCCATGGCACTGTCTGAGCTCAACGTGGCTCGGCAAATATACACCCAGGGGGTCATGGAGTAGCTCACAGTCACGTACCCGGTCTTTCTTAGGCGGCACGCACGCGGCACTCAATAACTCAGGGCGTCTGGCTACTTGTTTTGCTTAGACCAACTGGCTTACAGCACGCGTCTGCTCACAGTCTCTGTGGGTAGCAATGAGAATGCTCGGGCGTGGGTCTACGCTGCTATGGTGCTCGAGTGACGGAGCACTCACTTCTCCCTGCCGCGCGCTGTCTGCTCTCGCCAATTCTGCCAGTTTCCACAAGTGCTGAGACTTCAGAACCTTAGCTACGCCCCTTACTGCAAAGTGCAAAGGTTGGTCCGGTTCCTTAAGCATTCCCCCGGACAACAGGGGACACAGCCCCGACAGTCCTGGACCCGGCGCAAGAAAGGTACTCCTAGCCCGATTCTCCACTTACACATTATAAAACAAACATCCCCGTTTCCTGCATATCTTCATGTATGGCTTACTGCTATGAATTTTAAGTAAATGTGGACCTTCTGCAATTACGTGTCTGAAGCGTGAAAACTATGAAGTGGTTACTATACGAACACGTAATTCAATACTAACATTCCTAACATTCAGTCTTTTTAAACTGTGCCTGTGATGTAGTCATTGGGTTACAACATAGATTTTGTGCACAGCAATGCAGGTTTAATACTGGAGCATAATATTTTGAAACTGCTCTGCTGATAATTTGGTTCCTTAATATATATTTTAACATTGCACCAAACCAGAGCTTTTGTATAAGGACATTATAGTATACATGCAGAAAAGAGTCCAAACAAAAGATGGAATATATGAAGTTAATGCATTTAAAATAATTTTAGTGTCAAAACCATACTACCATAAGTAAATGAGCTTATGACTTCTCGGGCAGCATATCGCTCTTCATTTCATTCCATTTTAGAGCCGGGTATAAGACCTCATTTATCAGTAACAGCAGTCTCTTACTGCTAATTGGGTCGATGTCAAACGATGATAAAAGAGAATAATTTCACAGTTTCATTCATTAATCTAGATATTTCCATATAAAACAGGAATTGCTATTTTTTCTCATTTAATTAAGAAGTTAAAGCTGACTCAGTCATAGAAATGTATTAATTCATAATTTATTAGAAGTCTTGTTGTTATTATTGAAAACGCAGCTATTGTTTTTTCTTTTTTTTATTCCAACCCTTAGCAACAAATTAGAACAATTACAATTTGCAATCATAAAAGTACATCAAACATCATTTTATCACTCCAGAAAATGTATCTGTAAGGCCGGGGTCACACTCATGAGAAACTCGCACGATTCTCGTGCGAGTTTCTCGCATCAACATCCGGCACTGCCGCCGACACTTGGACCGGAGAGTGCGGCTGCATAGAAATACATGCAGCCGCATGCTCCGGTCCGAGTGCCGACGTCAGCACGAGGTGTTGATGCGAGAGAATCGCACGAGAATCGTGCGAGTTTCTCGCAAGTGTGATGCCGGCCTAAGGGCTCATGCCCACTTGCGATGAAATCGGACGAATTCAATCCGATAAAATATCGGATTGAATTTGGACCAGTGTTAATCTATGATGGTGTGTTCATCTTCATTTTTTTTTCCAGCTCAGATCGGATCATGATCGGACTGGAAAAAAAATGCAGCATGCTGCGATTGCCATCAAAAATCGGATCGCATCCCACAATAGAAGTCAATGGGTGCGATAAAAAAAAATCTGAAAGCATTTGCACAGCAATCGTACCATGTAATTTTTACGCACCGGTGTCCTTTGAAAAACAGTCAATTAATATACAGCTACAGTAAAATCACACTGACATGTTATTGTAGAAAAGATAGAATAGAAATATACACATAGAATACATAAATACATATATATATATATATATATATATATATTATATACATTGATGTCAGTGACACACATATATATATATAAATCCCCAACAGTGTCACCAGCAAAGCACCCCCACACCATCACACCACCTCCTCCATTCTTCACGGTGGGAACTAGGCATGTAGAGTCCAGCCGTTCACCTTTTCTGCGTGCAAAGCAGTAATCAAAGCAAAAGGTGGCTACTTTGAAGATCCTAGAATAAAAGACATATATTCAGTTGTTTCACACTTTTTTGTAAAGTGTAATGTATAATTCCACATGTGTTAATTCATAGTTTTGATGCCTTCAGTGTGATTCTACAATTTTCATAGTCATGAAAATACAGAAAAATCTTGAATGAGAAGGTGTGTCCAAACTTTTGGTCTGTACTGTATATATGTATTTATATTGTATAGAGAGATAGATAGAAGAAAAGCCGGTAATTTATTTGTAGGCTCCTGTAAAATCAGTGCAGGAGCCGACAGGATAGAAGATATGGTTTACACACAGTAAATAGATGCAGAATAGTTATATATATACAGTAGATGTCAGTGACCAATACAATAAATATAGTGTGTGTGCAAATTAGGGGACATGTACAGTAATGTAATTAGTAAAAGATTATTTATCGGAAAAAAATGGCATGCTGTCCCTCTATAACTTAAAGCAAGCAATAGCTATGCAGGCAGCTGAGGGCTGATATTATTAGCCTAGGAAGGCGCCATGGATACTGGCCCCTCCTGGCTAATAATATCAGCTCTCTGCCGCCCCAGAAAAAACGCATCTGTAAGATGAGCCAATTCCGGCACATAGCCTTGCTCTTCCCACTGTCCTGTAGTGGCGGCATATGGGGTAATAGTTGGTGGGGTTAGTAATGGGAGGCGTCAATAAGACGCCTATATTATTAATCCCAAAGTCAAATTGTAAATAAAACGCTGACACCCTGAAAAAATTATTTTATTGAAATAAAGACACAGACTCATTTATTATTCTAAATTAAACCATACTTACAATATCTTCTAATTCCCCGATGCCCTCGATCTCCTGTAATAAACATAAAATAATAAACCAATAATATAACATACCTGTGCGTTGTTCTGTCCAACGCCATAATCCATATCTTGGAAATATACAGTTTACAGCCAGGATAGTGCCAAGATGCGACATACAAAGGCTTCTGTTCCAACTTCTTCATCCACCTGCCACATGGAGTCTGAAGGCATCCTTACAGGAGCTATCCTCTGCCCATGGCCCAAAGGGAAACTTTCAAGTGACAAGGATGTCCCTGGGAACTGGTCACTGGTATTGTCACAGGAGGTGTGGAGAGGGCGCCACTGCTTCCCCTTCTTCAGTGACATCAGCATACCATGACTCAATAGCCAGAAGATCAGGTGGAGAAGATGACAAGACAGTGGACTGACCTAGATGTATTGGAACTAGACACCTCTGGTGACTTGGTAGTTCCAAATGTAGCACCACATTGGGTCTCCAGACCGGAACGGCAGTAGAGTACTCGGCTCAGAACAACCGATGGGCATACTGGACAGTACATGAAAAACAAAATTCTCAATATATAACACTCCGATTTGGAGCCAAAGTTATCCCTTCAAGATTGTACTGTTCATCAGTAGGGCTCGGCCATCACCAAACAATGTCGCCGGATTCTGGAGTGGTTGGACAGAAACCACACACTAACCCAGTCTGGCTTGCAGCTTTAATACATCTGCAGGGCCAAAGCTCCCACAAGGCACCGGAACAGTCACAGACGGTGGAGAGGAGGTACTCTCCCCAAGGGCAGCCTCTCCTACTGGCCCAAGGTTTTGGGACTTTAGCTCCTTTGGACAGAGACCGTCCGGGTGTTCCACACAATTGCAGCGATACCGTTTGCCCTTCTTAAGACTGGTTTCAGGCTGCTGCTTTGCCAGCCCACTCTTATCAGTCTTCTTGGGTTCTACTTGGGTAGCTGCATATAGAGGAACAGGAGGATTACGTACGGACATGGTCTTACGTGGCGGTTTCTTCACAGGTTTCGCCCATCTGGAGCGCCACTCAGATCTGGACAGGGAAGGCTGCACAGGAGCAGCTGGACAATGCACATCAAAGGCTTTACGAAAGGCCACCATAAAGGCCTCTAGGTCTGAGACTATAGGATCCCATGCTTCCCAGAGGGGATTGATCC
>JARQOD010000001.1:802990182-803028392 GCA_033576555.1 Oophaga sylvatica
TTTCCAGAGGATCGCGGTGGACATTGTGGGCCCGCTGGCCGTCCCCAGCCGCTCTGGAAAGCAATACATCCTTACTGTGGTAGACTACCTACCCGGTACCCGGAGGCAGTAGCTCTGTCCTCAACTAAGGCAGATAAGGTGGCGGATGCGCTGGTGACCATCTTTTCACGGGTAGGATTTCCCAGGGAGATGCTTACCGATCAAGGGACCCAATTTATGTCTCGCCTAATGAACCCTCTCTGCAGCAAAATGCAGGTGACGCGTATGGTATCGAGTGCGTATCACCCACAGACCAATGGTTTGTGTGAGCGCTTTAACGGTACCCTCAAACAGATGCTCCGCATGCTGGTTGAGACCCAGGGATGCGATTGGGAGCGGTACCTCCCACACCTGCTGTTTGCCTACAGAGAAGTCCCGCAGGCCTCGACGGGGTTCTCCCCCTTTGAGCTCCTGTATGGCAGGCGAGTTCGGGGACCCCTTGGGTTGATAAGAGAATCCTGGGAAGATGAGCCAAACCCCACAGAAGTGTCCATCGTGGATTATGTCATGACTTCCGCGACAAGATGCAGACCTTGACGCAGTTGGTGCATGACAACATGACGCAGGCTCAGGCTGACCAAAAGCACTGGTACGACCAGAACGCCCGGGAGCGGACCTACCAGGTGGGTCAAAAGGTGTGGGTGCTGGTACCCGTACCAAAGGATAAGCTTCAGGCAGCCTGGGAAGGCCCGTACGTCGTGCACCAACGGCTCAACCCAGTCACCTACGTGGTCACGCTTGACCACACTCGGGGTAGGCGCAAGGCCTTTCACGTCAACATGATGAAGGCCCATCACGAACGTGAAGCCTGCGTCCTACCGGTCTGCAACCTGCCCGAGGACGGGGAGGAGGATCCCCTCCTGGACATGCTGGCCCAAGCCAAGGCCAATGGGTCCATTGAGGACATGGAGGTAAATGCCTCGCTAACCGCCTCCCAGCGGTTGCAGTTGCTGACCACTCTGGAACCTTCCGGGCCGAGTTCACTAACCGACCCGGAAGGACCAAGTTGGCAGTCCACGAGGTGGACACCGGGAATCACGCCCCGTTACGGCGGACACCTTATCGGATCTCTGAGGAAGTGCAGCAGATTATGCGCCAGGAGATCCAGGAGATGTTGCAGCTGGGGGTGATCCGGTCATCCAAAAGCGCGTGGGCCTCACCTGTAGTTCTCGTGCCAAAAAAGGATCGGACCACCCGGTTCTGCGTGGACTACAGGGGGCTCAACGCCATCACTACCTCTGATGCGCACCCAATGCCACGCATCGAGGATCTGCTGGAGCGGTTGGCGAATGCCAAGTACATATCCATCATGGATTTAAGCCGGGGATACTGGCAGATTCCCCTGAGCCCGGGGCGCAGGAGAAATCCGCCTTTATCACCCCTTTTGGACTGTACGAGTCCACGGTCATGCCTTTCGGCATGAAGAATGCCCCTGCCACTTTTCAGCGGATGGTCAACCACCTGCTTCAGGGACTGGAGAGTACGCTGTGGCGTACCTGGACGATATTGCCGTCTTCAGTTCCACCTGGGAGGAACACCTTCAGCATCTCCAGGAGGTGCTCAAGCGGATTCACCAGGCAGGTCTGACCATCAAGCCGGGAAAATGCCAGATGGGCATGAGAGAGGTCCACTACCTGGGGCACCGGGTAGGCGGGGGTTCCATGAGGCCGGAGCCCGAGAAAGTGGATGCGATCGTGTCCTGGCCCACCCCCAGGACCAAAAAGCAGGTGAAGTCCTTCCTGGGCACTGCAGGGTATTATAGGCGTTTCGTGCCGAACTATAGCGCCATTGCAAAACCCTTGACGGACCTCACCAAGGGCAGTCTACCCCAAACAGTCAGCTGGACAGATGGCTGTGCGGCGGATTCCGAGCTTTGAAAACAGCCCTGTGCAGCTCTCCAGTGTTGAAAGCCGTCGACAGCAGTCGGCCATTCCTGGTACAGACTGACGCCAGCGAATTTGGCCTCGGTGCTGTACTCAGCCAGGTTGATTCGGGGAACCAGGAGCACCCCGTGTTGTACCTGAGCCGGAAACTTCTGCCGAGGGAAGTGGCATACTCCACCATCGAGAAGGAGTGCCTGGCCATGGTCTGGGCACTGCAACGTTTGCAGCCCTACCTGTACGGGCGCACCTTCAAGGTGGTCACCGACCACAACCCTCTGAGCTGGCTGCACACAGTGTCCGGAACCAATGGTAGGTTGCTACACTGAGCCTTGCCCTACAGCAGTATGATTTTGCCGTACAACACAAGAAAGGCAGCGATCATGGGAATGCTGATGGGTTGTCACACATGGCGAACCCGCTAAGGTGCGCATGTCGGATTACCGGCAGGTCATGCCTCCTTAGCGCCCTCTAAGGGGGGGAGGTGTGAGGATACTGGAAGCTCCATGTCTTGTGCTGTGCTAGAACTACAGTCTTCATCTTTTTTTTGCTGCTGACAGCGCACAGAACAAAGTCCCCCCCCTCCCTCTCTCACGCTTCTCATCAACCCCCAGCCTGCACACAGGTAGTGTAATCTGAGCTGCCAGTGCTGGAATTTTCCCGCCTCACCGCAGGGGGTCTGCATTGTCTGCCCATGTGCTATTCCTCCCTAGCAGCCATTATGAGAATTCATTCTTTTTGCTTATAACACGGTGGGAATTTGCGTCAGAAACACGAAAGTTACTGTTGTGAAACATACGCCGACAGGCATCGTTCCCATGGTGCTGGTGAACCCGTAACTCCAACAGAACCCGAGAAGTGGAATTCTCGGATGCACAATGAACTATCGCACCCAAGTTTGGGCTCATTCGAACCGTCATTTTAAAGTAAGATCATTGATAGGTCTGCCATTCTTCTGCGAGGTTCTCAGGATGAAGTATGCTCCTGATAATCTTCCAGAACTAAAAACTAGGACTTCTATCCCTGGGAGGTGGCCAGAAAAACCATCCCCTTTTGTGAGGTCAGCAGCCCACAGGTATAAGTCTTGCAGTTAAGCCCCCTTGGTCAGTCCATGTGTGATGACCTGACTAAGAGATCTGCAAATGAACTATGACGTGTGGCTCCTCCCCCAGCAGTCTTGCCTGTAACTGCCATATGAGTTTTTCACTTTTAATCCCGTTTATTTTTGTAACTGCATTGTGCATAACTATATTGCCTCAGCTTGTTACATCTTTTTTTATATTGTATAAGCACTGCCTGTTTTTTAAGGAATAAACCTATAAAATTATTAGTTTGTTTCTCCTGCTCTATAAACGAATTTGCACGTGCCTGAAGTACTACGCTACTGTTTTGGGGTTGCTACGGACCCTCTTGATAAATTGTTCATTAAGTAAATCGTAGCTGGTGGCAGCTAAAAGAAGGGTGTAAAGTGTTGACCTATGGGGTGGCGTTGGCAGTGACGGAGCGGGTTTTATAAGGTATTGCCTGGCTGCGGCCGGAGTAATTATAATTCCCTCACTGCAGCATGCCCAATAGCCAGCACACATCCAAGTGACCCGTCTGGCGACTAATTATCCTAGGTGCAGTTCCCTGACTGACCTGAGGGTAAGGGGGGTGCCAGAGAGCTGCAAGTTCCTAAGTGGAAGTGGGATAATTATAAATCCCTGCAGTTTACTGGGTCGGACGGCAGCAGCCGTCGTGTGTGTGCGCATTTTCGTCACATTTACGGCACGGAGGGATCACAAGCCGTGATACCCCGGGCTACCGTGTGGCGGACCGTGTGCACGTTTCATCACAGTCATTAATAAGATTCTGAAAAAATGCCGGAGCACTGGAAACCCAAAAGGCATGACCAGATTCTCAAAATGACCCAGTGGAGTGTTAAAGCAGTCTTCCATTCATCCCCCTCCTTCATGCGCAACAAATTGTATGCCCCTCGAAGATCAATTTTCGAGAACCACTTGGCCCCCACTAACTGATTAAACAAATCAGGAATCAATGGCAGTGGGTAAGGATTGCGTACAGTAATCTTATTAATCTCACGAAAGTCTAGACAAGGCCGTAAACCGCCGTCCTTTTTTTTAACAAAAAAAAATCCAACCGCCACAGGAGATTTGGAAGGCCTAATGTGACCGGCGGTCAAGCTTGTCTGTATGTATTCCTCCAAAGCCTTTCTCTCAGGAATAGTCAAATTAAATAAACGTCTTTTAGGAAGAGTTGCTCCAGGGACAAATTCAATTGCACAATCATAATCTCTATGAGGAGGCAATACCTGCAATTCCTTATCAGAAAAAACTTTCCAAAAATCCTGAATAGGTACAGGTAACTCCCCCTTAACTACAGCAGCAATATGCCCGTTACAACACTTGTCATAACAATTAGGACTCCAGGACTTAATTTCATTGGTAGACCAATCCAGTACCGGATTGTGCAATTTTAACCAGGGTAACCCCAAAATCACCGGTGAGGGCAAATTATTCAAAACTACCAAATCCAAATTCTCTTGATGAACACCATTAATAGTAAGAGGAAATTCACAGATATGGTGAGTAACATTTTTCAAGTGAGAACCATCCACAGACACCACATTAATAGGAGAAGATAGAAGTTTGGGTTTTAATTTTAGTTTTTCCAAAAATTTCCCATCAATCACATTGAGAGTTGAACCACAATCCACAAATACCCGAAACTCCATTAATTCCTCCTCACCAGCAGTGGTAGCAGAAAGAAAGACACCTTTATTGTTTAATCAAGCTATGCGGCAAAACTGACCTCATTTTTTTTTCTCTCTTTATTCATTCGAAGCGCACAGTTCTTAATAAAATGCCCAGATTTGCCACAAAAGAAACACAAGCCCTCCGCAAATCTACGGTCTTTTTCCCGAGAGTGAGGTGTCATTGCTCCAATTTCCATCGGCTCTGCAATGTCAGTACAGCCCCTTTCCAAACTTGGAGATGACAAGGCAGATTTACTCTCATTAACCCTTGCATGCAGTCTCCTATCCACCCGTATGGCTAATTGCATAGCCTCTTGCAAGTTACCAGGTATAGGATAAGCAATCAGCAAATCTTTAACCCTTTCACTTAACCCTGCAAGAAATAAACTTTTCAAAGCTGAATCGTTCCACCCCACCTGAGTGGACCACCTTCGGAAGTGAGTACAATATTTTTCCACATTACCTGATCCCTGTCTCAAACGTCTCAATTCTGTCTCAGCTGATGAAACACGATCCGGATCGTCATACAATAACCCCAAAGCAGAAAAAAAACTATCCACTGATCTAAAGCATGGATCACTAGGCTGCAGAGAAAAGGCCCAGTCCTGAGGTTCTTTGCGCAAAAGTGACATTATGAACCCTATGCGCTGTGATTCATCACCAGAGGATCTGGGTCTCAAACGGAAATACAACAAGCAAGCATTTTTAAAAGAAAAAAAATCTTGTTGTTCACCAAAAAATAAATCAGGCAAACGTACCTTTGGCTCCACGAAATGTGCTCCAGAACAACTACTCAGGTGTTGCTGGATTTCAGCCACCTCCAGAGAAAGTCCCTGCAGGCGTTGAGCCAAATCCTGAACCGACACCATGATGGAAACAGAAAATCTTTCCTTAGAGATTTTTTTTTTTTTTTTTGGCTGGACTTACTGTTATGATCTGCTACAAGCACTAAGGAAAGATGGGAATTCTGTCCCTACAATAGAACTAAGCTGGATCCCTACGATGTAACGGGGAACCTGATCCTGCTACCAGACCCGCTAAAGTCTTCAACTAGTCTGAACGAAGACCTATAGTTGCGAGGGAGGAATCCCTACAAGAACTAGGGACTGGGAGAAAAGGTGGACACCTCCTAACAGAAATTGTAGCAGGGAAAAATAAAACAGAAAACAAATTACTTAGAGATCCTAAGATGAAGCAAAACTGACTGAGTAAGGCACCTAAGCACCCGGCTAGCTTAAGAGTAGGTAATACAATGAAGTCCAGCAAAGCCAGAAGGGCGGAGCCAGACTAAATAGGGAAAAAAGGTCATGTGACCAGCAAACTGAAACAAAACCTAACAAGAGGTTCTAACAGCGTCAGCCCAAATGTTCTTCTCACCGGAAAGGAAATGGAGGGTGAAATGGAACCGGGAGAAGAACAGGGACCATCTGGCCTGACGAGAATTTAGCCGCTGGGCTGTCTGTAGGTACACCAAATTTTTGTGGTCAGTGAAAACTTGGAAGGGAAACCGAGCCCCCTCCAAAAGATGTCTCCACTCAGAGAAGGCCATCTTCATGGCTAGCAACTCCCTGTCCCCGATGGAATAATTCCTCTCCGCTGGTATGAAGGTCTTAGAAAAGAAGAAGCAGGGATGCTTCCGACCTTGAGCATCCTTTTGGAAGAGGACTGCTCCAGCACCAAGAGATGAGGCATCCACCTCCAATATAAATGGTTTATCAACATTGGGTGATGTAGGATGGGAGC
The DNA here is from genome assembly GCA_033576555.1 of Oophaga sylvatica. Classification (NCBI taxonomy): domain Eukaryota; kingdom Metazoa; phylum Chordata; class Amphibia; order Anura; family Dendrobatidae; genus Oophaga; species Oophaga sylvatica. Next base: position 802,996,600 of record JARQOD010000001.1, read on the forward strand.
ACTACCAAAATGAAACTTAATAGAGGAGAAAGCCTTGGAGACCTCCTCAGACCACAATTTGGGATTTGCTTCCTTCTTGGTGAGGGCTACCAAGGGAGCTACCAAAGTTGAGAAATGGGAATGAACTGGCGATAGTAATTAATGAACCCCATAAAGTGCTGCACCGCTTTAAGAGAATGGGGTTCTTGCCAGTCCATCACAGCCTGTAGTTTGGCAGGATCTATAGCCAATCCCTGGGCGGAGATGATATAGCCCAGGAAAGGTAAAGACTCCTGCTCAAACACACATTTCTCCAACTTTGCATAAAGGGAATTTGCAGGTCGAATACTCTGCAGACATCTTTCCGGTGGGAGTCAATATCAGGAGAGAAGATGAGAATATCATCCAGATAGACTACGACTGAGGTGGAGAGCATATTCCGGAAGATGTCATTGACAAAGTCTTGGAAAACGGCTGGGGCATTACAGAGCCCAAAGGGCATCACCAGATATTCATAATGCCCATCCCTGGTATTAAAAGCCGTCTTCCATTCGTCCCCCTCACGGATGCCAATCAGGTTATAAGCACCTCGCAGATCCAGTTTAGTAAATACCCTTGCTCCCCGGAGCCTATCAAAGAGCTTAGAAATCAGGGGCAACGGGTACTTATTCTTAACGGTGATGGCATTAAGACCCCTGTAGTCAATACACGAACGTAATTCTCCATTCTTTTTCTGCACGAAGAAGAACCCCGCCCCTGCTGGTGACACCGACTTCCTAATGAACCCTCTTGCCAGATTCTCCTGAATATACTTGGACATGACCTCTGTCTCAGGAAGAGAGAGGGGATAAACCCTTCCCCGTGGAGGTTCTGCTCCAGGCAAGAGGTCAATAGGGCAGTCATATGGGCGATGAGGCGGAAGCGTCTCCGCAGCCTTCTTGGAGAAAACGTCTGTAAGGTTCTGTGTATCTGTTTCTGAAACTCAGTTTGTTCGTCGGCCATTTTGCTTTCTGTTTTGCTGCAGCTATCTTGCCCTCAGTCAAAGTGGAGTTTTCCAGCTTGCATGTTCCCGCCCTGATTCTCTCCGTTTGCTTCTTAAACAGCCACAGCTGAGCAATCAGTGCTTCAGAATCTAGCCTGCAGTGAACCTGTGTTCTGACTCCTGAAGCCTTGGACCTTGTACTCCAGCCATTCCTACTGAGGAACTCTGAAGCACTTGTGGACTCTGAACTCTGCTCTTGAGAGCCTCACGTTTGCATGGACTTGCGGTAACAGAGAAGAAGATCTGAATCTGTTGGAGAGTTATTGCTGAGCTTAGATTACTCTGGCCTGCTGTGTCTCCTGCTTCTGTGTTTGCAACCTGTGTGTTTATTTTTGCCAATTTGTATGAAGCAATACAAGACTTTCTTATCAACCTATGTCTCAAGTATTTTCATCGCACCCAAGCACAAGACGCTATATGAACTGTACCACATACATTACAAGATTCTGAAGCCAAACGTTAGTGTCTGCTGGGTCTGGAAAGGCTTGTCTGCTGTACTGTGGATATCGGATGTCCGGTTGTACTTTCTGTGATGACAGTGGTTGTGACTTCTCACAACCATTCCAGGTGAGCAATTCCCTTAAGTTTTTTTTTCTGCAGTGTTATCACAGGTAAACACTATTGTTTTTTTTTTTTTTTTTTTTTTTCTCTTCTCTTTCTGTCTGCTGAAACTCTGGATATCAGATGTCTGGTTGAAAGCTTTCTGTGATGATAGTGGTTGTGACTTCTCACAACCATTCCAGGTGAGCAGTTCCCTTAAAGTTTTTTCTTTCTTCAGTGTTGCCACAGGTGAACACTATTGTTTTTTTTTTTTTCTCCTCTTCTTCCAGTATCCTGTCTTAAAGATCTAGAAAATGGAGGCCCGCATAAAGGAACTTTGCGGAGTGACTGATAATATCCTTGCAGATTTGCAGAATATAAAGACCCGTTTTACAAATCTTCAGGACCTAAATAATCACAATTTGCAAGTGGTTGGACAGACTACCCAGGATTTGCGAGCCAGGATTGAGGTTCTGGAGGGGCGAGTCCAGGCTCCTGCCGTGGCCCCGAGTTCTGGGATTCCCAAGTTGCCCCCTTTTCGTTTTGGTGGTGAACGTGAAAAATTCAGGGGATTTGTTAATCAATGCAATCTTTTTTTTTCTGCACATGCTTCACAATTTCCTACTGAACGATCTAAGGTGCTTACTATAATTATGTTGCTTACCAACAAGGCTTTGGTGTGGGCAAACCCTCTGATTGAGACTGAGGATGATTGTTTGAATCACCTTGATGATTTTATTTCAGCCATGGGGCAGGTGTTTGATGACCCCAATCGAGGTGCAACAGCTGAAGCAGCCATGTTAGCTTTGCGCCAAGGTAAGCACTCGGTAGCTGAATATGCCTTGGATTTCAGGAGATGGGCCCTTGATACCACCTGGGACAATTCCGCCAAAAAATCTATTTTTCGAAAGGGTTATCCCCACTGATTAAGGATGAACTTGCTCGTGCCGACCCTCCCACTGCGTTAGGTGACTTTATTAACTACTGCATCCGTATTGATACTCGTTTAACTGAACGCAGGCAAGAGAGATGGTTCGAAAGCAATCGTACTAACCTTTTCCTACCTTCCTCTCCAGCTAAGGAACCTTTGAATAGGATTACACGGAACCTGAACCTGAACCCATGCAGGTAGACTCTTTACTACGACGGGTTAGTGATGCACGCAAGGAACATCGTTTTAAGGAGAATCTATGTTTTTATTGTGGTAAGTCAGGGCACTTTTATTAACTGCCCCAGCCGTTCTCGCAAGACTACTGCAGCACTCATTCATTGTGAGTGTTGCGAGAGGGGATCTGTCAGGTCCGAGCCTCAGGCTCCAGAGAGATCTGCAGCAACAGATCTTGATTTCTCGGACTTAAACTCCGTTACCTCTGAGGACGTTGACTGTGTAAATGCTGCCATCTTTCAAGTTTCCTCAGCGGTGTCCCAGCTGAGTTGTAAAAAAAACAATTCTCACTGTTTTCTTTCCATCAAACTCTGGGTTGACTCAGCTGGGTTCTAGCTCTGCTATGATCGACTCAGGTGCAAGTGGAAATTTTATGGATGTCTCCTTTGCTCTGAAACAGGGAATACGTTCAGTGAAGAAGGCTACTCCAGTACAGATGGAAACTGTGGATGGCTCCCTGCTGACCTCTGGACCAGTGGATCAGGAAACAGAGCCTTTAAAGGTTCTTATGGGTAAAGATCATCAAGAGAAACTGTCCTTTATGCTTATCTCTTCTCCTCACTTTCCCATTATTCTAGGGCTACCATGGCTGCAGGCTCAGAATCCTACCATTAACTGGGAGACCAAGGAATTACACTTTCCAGAGAAACAGATGAGTCTAAAAATTTCAGCTTGCTCTGTTCCTAAAGGAACCATGTCAGTCCCTGAACTACCAGCTGTATACCAGGACTATGTGGATTTATGTGACAAGAAGAACGCTGACCAGCTTCCTCCTCACCGTCCATATGATTGTCCAATTGAATTATTGCCTGGAGCAGAGATACCTTTTGGTAAGATCTACCCCCTGGCGGGGCCCGAGCTAAAGGCTTTAAAAGAGTACATAGACGAAAATCTAGCCAAGGGCTTCATACGCCCCTCTTCATCTCCTGCAGGGGCACCCATATTCTTTGTAAAGAAGAAAGATGGATCCCTGAGACCATGCGTAGACTATAGGGAACTCAATAAGGTTACTATTAGAAACCGTTATCCATTGCCTTTAATCCCTGAGTTATTGGAGAGAGTGCGACATGCTAAAATTTTTTCTAAACTAGATCTTCGTGGGGCCTATAACTTAGTCCGTATTAGACCTGGGATGAATGGAAGACTGCATTCAGGTCACGCTATGGACACTTTGAATATCTAGTTATGCCTTTTGGTCTGAGTACCGCCCCAGCCACTTTCCAACACTTGGTGAATGACATCTTCAGGGATCTCCTGGATACATTCGTGGTAATTTATTTGGATGATATTTTAATTTTTTCTAACTCCACAGAGGAACATCATGGACATGTGAGAATGGTCTTGGAACGTCTAAGACAAAATCATCTTTACATCAAGCTTGAAAAGTGTGAATTCCATAAGACCGAAATTCAATTTCTGGGGTATGTACTGTCTACACAAGGAATTAGTATGGATGGAAGTAAAACCCAAGCCATCAATGATTGGCCAAGTCCTAGAAATGTGAAGGAGGTACAGCGCTTCATCGGTTTGCAAACTTCTATAGACGTTTCATTAGAAATTTCTCTGAGGTAGTGTCACCTATCACCCAACTTACCCGGAAAGAGTCTAAGTTCTCCTGGACTCCCCAAGCCCAGGAAGCATTTTCCCGTCTAAAAGATAAATTTACCACTGCACCTATCCTAGTACATCCCAACCCAGAGCTTGCCTTCATAATAGAGGTGGATGCTTCAGACTGTGCCGTGGGAGCTATACTCTCTCAGAGAACAGGTGAGAAGAATGTCTTGCATCCCTGTGCCTTCTTTTCCCAGCAGTTGTCTTCGGCTGAGAAGAACTACGATGTGGGCAATAGAGAGTTGTTGGCCATTATTGCCGCCTTCAAAGAATGGAGACACCTTCTTCAAGGAGCTGCACAGCAAATAGTCGTTCTGACAGACCATCGTAATCTTGAGTTTATCAGGTCGGCTAAGTGCCTGACTCCTCGCCAGGCTCGCTGGAATCTTTTCTTAAACCAATTTAATTTTATTATTTCTTATAGACCAGGATCGCGCAATGGAAAGGCTGATGCATCTCTAGGATTTACTCAGCAGAGACACGTCCAATTACTCCTCCTAAGACTATTCTTCCTGACTCTAGATTCCTAGGAGTGATTCATCATCAAGACCTAATTAAAGACATCAAGGAAGCATACCATGCGGATTCTTTTTTGGCTCAACCCCCAAGGGACGTAAGTCTTGTCTTTAAGAATGGTGTGTGGATTCTGGGACAACGTCTGTATATACCTGAAACAGTCAGATTGAGAGTATTGCAACTCATTCACGATTCCAAAATAGCCGGGCATAGAGGAATTCTAAAGACACAGGAATTTCTTTCTCGTTTCTTTTGGTGGCCCACTTGTAGGAAGGATGTTTTGGACTATGTCACTTCGTGTGAGGTTTGTGCAAGATGCAAAACACCTCGCTCTTCACCAACTGGTCTGTTACAGCCTCTTCCCACCCCGTCCCGCCCGTGGGATCCATTTCTATGGACTTCATTGTGGAATTACCAACCTCTCAAGGGAAGAACACTATTCTAGTGGTGGTTGACCGTCTAACAAAGGCAGCTCATTTTATCCCTTGTGTCGGCTTACCCACTGCAAAACAGACATCAGATTTGATGATTAAAGATGTGTTTCGCTTACATGGAGTACCGGATGAGGTTATTTCAGATCGAGGGGTGCAATTCACTTCTAGGTTTTGGCAAAATTTCTGTGCAGCATTGGACATTAAAGTAAACCTTTCTTCTGCTTTTCATCCCCAGACTAATGGACAAACCGAACGAACCAATCAAACCCTGGAGCAGTATCTCCGCTGCTTTATCTGCCACCTACAGGATGATTGGGTGGATCTACTTCCATTGGCTGAGTTCTCTTACAACAACTCTCAGAGTGCCTCCACTAAACAGTCTCCTTTTTACTCTAATCTAGGTTATCATCCTAACATTCTACCACGATTTCCCATAGAGACGCCTTTGCCAGCAGTGGCTGAAAGAGTCACGACTTTACAGAAGAATATGGATCTTTTAAAGGAGAATCTGGAATCGGCTCAGGAAAGGTACAAGAAGGCAGCAGATAAATTTTGTAAACCTGCACCAGCTTTTAAGGTAGGAGACCTGGTCTGGCTGTCAACCAGAAATCTTAAGTTAAGGATTCCATCGTCTAAGTTGGGACATAAGTACATTGGACCCTATAAAATCAGTAAAATTATAAGTGCCGTTGCTTGTCGTCTTCAATTGCCCAGAACTATGAGAATCCACCCTGTCTTTCATGTATCCCTACTAAAGGCTGCGACACCCAATACGTTTCCTGGACGTTCTTCTCCTTGCCCTGACCCAGTGCTAGTCGATGGTCAGGAGGAATTTGTGGTGGAAAGGATTTTAGACTCCAGGTTGTATAGAAATCAGTTACAATATCTGATTAAATGGCAGGGCTACCCAGTGGAGGACAACTCATGGGAGCCAGTCAATAACGTTAATGCTCCTCGCTTGCTCCGTCAGTTTCATCAGAGGTACCCACACAAGCCTGGTCTGAGGTCATCCGGAGGTTGTCCCTAAGGGGGAGTAATGTAAGGTTCTGTGTATCTGTTTCTGAAACTCAGTTTGTTCGTCGGCCATTTTGCTTTCTGTTTTGCTGCAGCTATCTTGCCCTCAGTCAAAGTGGAGTTTTCCAGCTTGCATGTTCCCGCCCTGATTCTCTCCGTTTGCTTCTTAAACAGCCACAGCTGAGCAATCAGTGCTTCAGAATCTAGCCTGCAGTGAACCTGTGTTCTGACTCCTGAAGCCTTGGACCTTGTACTCCAGCCATTCCTACTGAGGAACTCTGAAGCACTTGTGGACTCTGAACTCTGCTCTTGAGAGCCTCACGTTTGCATGGACTTGCGGTAACAGAGAAGAAGATCTGAATCTGTTGTGGAGAGTTATTGCTGAGCTTAGATTACTCTGGCCTGCTGTGTCTCCTGCTTCTGTGTTTGCAACCTGTGTGTTTATTTTTGCCAATTTGTATGAAGCAATACAAGACTTTCTTTATCAACCTATGTCTCAAGTATTTTCATCGCACCCAAGCACAAGACGCTATATGAACTGTACCACATACATTACAACGTCTGAGTACGACCAATAACACTCGGGAAGAGGAGTAAGGTCTACGGGTATCTCTGTGGTGGTGACATGAACGCACTCCATGACACATTTGCCTCTACACGAATCACCCCAACCCAGTATCCTCCCAGAGGACCACTCAATATGGTGAGAGTGGAGACGGAGCCAAGGTATTCCCAGCAAAACCTCGTCTATAGCCTCAGGAAGGATAAAAAATTACATATTATCCTGATGGGAAGGAGACATAAACAGGGTGAGAGGGACATTCTGATGGGTGATTTGTGTGGGCAGTGTCGATCCATTCAGCACCGGTACCGTCACTGACTCGGCGAGCAACACCTGAGGCATGGTGTGGCAAGAAGCAAAGGTGGAGGACATAAAATTCCCCTCTGCCCCAGAGTCCACACAAAGCTTGACGGGAAGAGTGGATGAACCTAGGGTAATTATCCCTTTAAAGAGCACTCTCGAGGCAAAAGCCGCTGCGTCTAGTGACCCTGCTCTCATGGTCACTGGACGCGACCGTTTACCCAACCACTGTGGACATTGGTTAGCATAATGCCCCTGCTGCTGGCACACATTACAGACCACGGATGCTCGAGCGGTCCATATTTCCCGATCGAGAAACCTCCATGGCCTCTTGGGGTTCGGACGCCTGAACAGGGGATTCGAGAGGCTTGGCAAATGTGGGAGCCAGCCGAGACCTCTGCCTACACTAGATCCACTCCAACCTCCCCTCGTGAAAACGGAGGTCGATGCCGGTAGATATGGAGATAAGCTTCTCCAGTGTGGCGAGAATCTCCCTGGTGGCCAAAGCGTCCTTAACATGGTCTGCCAGTCCTCTCCAGTAGACCGGAATGAGGACTTTATCTGGCCATTCTAGCTCAGAGGCCAAAGTCCGAAATTGGACGGAAAACTGACTGATCAAAGTCGAACCCTGTGACATTGCCAGCAGTAGGAGTGCCATATCATGGGTGACCAGAGGCCCTAAAAAGACCTTTTCAAGAGCCTCCAAGAAACGTGGAGCAATCCGCACCACATGATCGTTGCGCTCCCACAGCTGCATTGCCCAATCCAATGCTCTGCCCGACAGGAGAGATAATACAAAACCCACTTGTGCCCGATCCGTGGGGAAACGTGCAGCCAGAAGCTCGAGCTGTATAGAGCACTGACTAACGACTCCCCGATATTGCTTGCTGTCACCAGCAAACTTGTCAGGAAGCGGGAGGTGGGATAATGTAGGGGCAGAGGTGGCAGAGGACAAACTGGCAGCAGCCACGCTAGCAGCCTGAACAGCGACTGCAGTAACATCCACAGCTGAGGTTGGGCGCTCAAGAGCCGCCAACCTACCCTCCAGCTGCTGAATGTACTGCTGTAGACGCTGATCATCTGCCATTTTACTAGCCAGGCCTGTGGAACGCACCTAATAGATATTAAGGAGAGGTGCGTTCGCAGCCTGGGGTCCACCGTGCAGGCAGAGCCTGCTGCTAGTAAGATGGCGCAAATAGACGGTATGAGCGATCTCTGTTATCCTGCAGAGTCGCAGATGTAAACGCCGTAGCACTATATGGCGGTATGGGAGAACTCTGTTATTCCACAAAGTCGCTAACTAAAATGCTGTAGCACTATATGGCGATATAAGTGGACTGTTAATTCACAAAGCCGCTGTGACAAAGACTGTGTCCTGTCAGACTCACAGGGGACACAGATGACTGCTAAGCGGATTGCAGTCTGTGGTCATGCAATCAGAACACAAGCAATAATCTCCTCACCGGAGTAGCCGGTATTCTAATGGCGTTTTTACCTGAGTCCTGAACACGTGCATACAAATCTCCTCACCGGAGGTACCGGTATTCTAGGGGCTTATTTCAGCCGGACCTAACCACATGCATATATGACCACACAGGTGCAAGCACGTAACAGATTTGATACTAGCGCACGGCCGTGCGGTCATGCACACCTTTTATAGCAGCAGCTACAGAACCTTCCAGAAAAGGACCAATGGGAAAGCTGCTCCAGAACTAAAGCAGCTTCAGGATCTTCCTGGGGAACCAATGGGAGTCGCTGCAGTACCCAACCATGTGACCCCTGATCCCCTATGAGAGATCTTACCCTGAGCATGCTCAGAAGGGAACACACAGGACTTAGTCCCAACTACGTCTGCTTGCTGCTGACCTGCACTGGTTACAATGGCAGGACCTGAGGAGGCAGCAGTCATCCTCTGCACAGTATTAGACTGGGCTAGACTCTGGGACCGAAGTCTCTGCTGAGCAGACTCCACTGCGGCCAGAGACGGATGGGGGATTGCAGCGGGGATGGCTCAAGATTCCCCTTGTGCAGCAGTGGAACTCAATCCCTAACACATGTCAGCGGCAGTAATGGCGGCAGCAACAGAGACAGTTCACGGTGACAATTCACAGAAACAGTCCCCAGTCCGATTCCTGGACACTTCTAGTCCTTGGCGGGACATCATGCAAACCTGTGCCCACTTCACCGCCTGTGGGTCTGGGGAAGCAATCTCCGTCCCTTCCAGGGGTCCAGCAGTTCATGATCGCTGCTGAGTGCCTGCCCTGGGCAAGTATGCCCAGGGCACTCACAGGAAGCAGGAGCTTCCTGCTGCCTTTTCTGGCTGCTAGTCCAGCCCACATGTTAATTCTTTGCTGTCCCTAAGCTAATACAATACATATAAACAATTTAAAGGGAAAATTCACACTAGAATACATTACAAACAAAGCACATCACAGTAACACATTAAAACACAGGCACACCATCCGGGTACCGCATAAAGGGCACAGGATAAGCACCTCACTGTTTGGGCGCATGGCAGAGCTCAGAAGGGAAGGAGCGCAGTTTGACTTTTCAATACAAAATTGGCTGGAATTGAGATCGGACGCCATGTCGCATTTGGAAAGCCCCTGATGTGCTTAAACAGTGGAAACCCCCACAAGTGACCTCACTTTGGAAACTAGACCCCCTAAGGAACTTATCTAGATGTGTGGTGAGCACTTTGAACCCCCAAGTGTTTCACAGAAGTTTATAACTAGAGTCGTAAAAATAAAAAATCATATTTTTTTCACGAAAATGATTATTCGCCCCCAATTTTTTATTTTCCCAAGGGTAACAGGAGAAATTGGACCCAAAAGTTATTGTGCAATTTGTCCTGAGTATGCTGATACCCCATATGCGGGGGGAACCACTGTTTGGGCGCACAGCATAGCTCGGAAGGGAAGAAGCGCCATTTGACTTTTTCAACGCAGAATTGGCTGGAATTGAGATCGGACGCCATGTCGCGTTTGGAGAGCCCCTGATGTGCCTAAACAGTGGAAACCCCCAATTCTAACTCCAACCCTAATCCCAACACACCCCTAACCCTAATCTCAGCCCTAACCATAACACTAACCACAAACTCATGACTCTTTTGATCGCTTTTTATTACGATTTTTGGGAGGTAGAATGAAAAAAAAAACCAGCAATTCATGAATTTCTTTTGGGGGGCGTTTATATCGTTCTGCATGTGGTAAAAATTGATAAGGCAGTTTTATTCTTCAGGTCAGTACGATTACAGGGATATGTCATTTTGTATGTTTTTTATGTTTTGGAGTTTTTATACAATAAAAACTATTTTATATAAAAAATAATAATTTTTGCATCGCTTTATTCTGAGAGCTATAACTTTTTAAAATGTTTTGCTGATGTTGCTGTATGGCACCTCGTTTTTTGCGGGACAAGATGATGTTTTCAGTGGTACAGTGTTCATTCATATCCGTCTTTTTGATTGTGTGTTATTCTACTTTTTCTTCGGTGGTATGATGATAAAGCATTTGCCTTTTTTTATGGGGTTCACTAAAGGGGTTAGCTGGTGAGACAGTTATATAGGTCGTGTTATTACGAACACAGCGATACAAAATATGTGTACTTTTATTGTTTAGATTTTTTTTAAATTCAAATATTTATGTATTGATTTTTTTTTTTTTTTTAATATTTTTACAATTATTTAAAAAAAATTTTTAATTTAATTCTTACTTTTACACTGTGTCCCACTATGGGACACTCATTTTTTGTAGGCTGATCGCATATATGGCATGCAGATCTGCATGCCATATAAGCTGTCAGCGCTGCACTCTGTGCACACTGACCTCAGAGACTTCCTGATATGCACTGCTCATGACAGGAAGTCTCTGAGCTCTGGTAACCCGGATGTCATCATGACGAAATCTGTTTACCATGGGAGCGATCGGGACCCTGCGTAATGCCGTGGGGTCTCTGATTCAAAGGCAGAGGGGCAGTCAGAGCTGACAGTGTCTCTGCCTGCTTTGGAACGCTGCAATCATGTTTGATCGCAAGTGTTTTGGGGGTTAAAGTTCCAGGAGCGGTCAGTGACCACTCCTGGCACTTAGTGTCAGTTGTGAGAATCAGCTGACACCACCCAGTGGCGATCAGCTGCGCTCCCCCCTTGAGCGCGGCTGAACGCCCATGACATACTATCCCGTCCAAGGGCATTAAGACCCAGGGCACATGGATAGGATAGTATGTCCAAAGTCAGAAAGGAGTTAATATTGATAATTATGGCTTGCAACTAATGAAAACCCAAAAGTAATTAACTCAGTAAATTAGAATAAAACACTTGCAAAGGCTTCGTAAGTGTGTAAGAAGGTGCCTTAGTCTCTTTCAGTAGGCTCCACAATCATTTGGAAGACTGCTGACTTGACAGATGTCCAGAAGGCAGTAATTAATACTCTCCACAAGGAGGGTATGTTACTAAAGCAAAAAGTGAACATATATTCCCTTAAAAGCAATCTTTAATAATTAGATATTTAAAAAACACCTACCCAGTGAATGTTGGTTCAAAACCAAAATAGAAAATGACCTAGCATGCGATCTAGAAAACCCTGCAACAGGCTTAAACTGAATTCCTCCCTTGCTGTGGAGGTTGGCACCCTAATAGTATCGATTTTTTGGTGCCCCACTCAACATAGGCTATCCCTACCTCCCCTATTCAACCCTATCATGCAGGTGGGAAAACAATATTAAAATAGAAAAGAGATGAAAAAAGGCAGGTAAAAATGCCTATGAATCCCTGCAGGTGTTTTCTAGACACAAAATAGTAGCAAACATAATGCTGTTGGTTATAAACTAAATCCCATACAGTCATAAGTAGAGATGAGCGACTTTCCGCTTTTCGGGTTGAGTCGGGTTTCGTGAAACCTGACTTTCTCAAAAGTCGAGTCGAACGAAGTCGGCCGAATAACGTAAATGGTAGGGTCGTAGTCGAAAATCCGACCCCAATGCAAGTCAATGAGGAATAAATTCACGAAACCCGACTCGACCCGAAGAACGGGAAAGTCGCTCATCTCTACTTTTGGGTTTTCATTGGCTGATAGCCATAATCATCAACATTAACAGAAATAAACACTTGAAATAGATCACGCTGTTTGTAATGACTTCATATAATATATGAGTTTCACTTTTGTATTGAAAAACTGAAATAAATTAACTTTTTAACCTTTTGATGATATTCTAATTTTATGAGAAGAACCTGTACATAGAACACATGCCTTATCCACTTGATCTCAACCCCACCACTTTGTGTTCATTCTTTAGATTGTTATGTCAGCACTTTTCCACCATTTTTCTAAGTGGTCGCTCTCAAAAACATCAGAGAAAGACCCAGTGTTAATATATCCTAAAATGCAGAGAGTAAAAAAATGAGACTAAGACTGTGTCCTATGGCTTATCATAAGTAAGAAATGATAGATTTTTAAAACATTAGTTCCTATGTTAATTATTAATTTAAAAAAATTAGTCCAATTCAATTTTCTATCTTGAACCTTGTAAATCAATTCTTTCACCTCATCTTGATGAGCAGACATTTAAATACTTTTTTTTCAATAATTCTACAAGATGCAAATTTGTCCGATTTACCACAAATCTTAAAACTGACAAATTTGTGCCATGAGACTCTCATTGTCCAACTCAAATTACCCCCTTGTTCACAAGCCTTTGTATTTAAAGACTTACAAAGCTCAATTTTCAAGATTGAATTTTTAATGTGTAGAACCGCTTTGCTGATACTTAGTGGCATTTTGCTGTGCAAATATCAACAGATGGTCTGAAATTGCCTGAGTCTTTTTATGATCAAAACCAATTAAAACTGATTTTGTTAGTAAAATAAAGCTGTTAAAATGTCAAATAAAACTATAAATTGCATAAAAGCGCAGCACAATCTAGTAAAGTCGCTAAACACAAGAGATTATTGTGCACTGTGCAGTGATTTCTATTTTCCAGTGCTTTATCCATGAAAAAAGAATGATATTGGTTGCATATCAATAGTGAATGCAACACAAAGCCACTGCCTGTTATCTATTCTTTGTATACTTTCTATGCCTTATTATTAGTGTTGAGCGATATTGCTCGATATCTAAAAATATCGTATCGAAATTGTATCGCCGATAGCACTAAATATCGTCGATATCCGATTTCGATAGCGGAAGTCCCATGTAAGTCTATGGGAACAAAATATCGAAATTAAAAAAAACCTTTATTTCCTTGTAAACACTAAATATACACACATAGAATACATATATATATATATATATATATACATGTCATTGTGACATATATATATACATATATGTATAGTTTATACACTTCTACATAGTAAAATATCCTCTGATTCAATTGCCGGGTAAAGCCGGCTTCAGTGAAAAGACAGAAGCACCCGACATGAAATGACACTTGGTGTACATAGGGTTAACCATGTCTTTTCATGTCGTTTGCTATCTGATTTGCACAAACAATTAAATCAGTCTATGTTTGCAAAATTTCACACTGTAGGGGTTAATTAAAGGTGTAAATTCGTTGTAAAAAAACTGACTTTTTTGCTACGAATTTACACCTTTAATTAACCCCTACAGGTGTGAAATTTTGCACACATAGACTGATTTAATTGTTTGTGCAAATCAGATAGCAAAGGACATGGTTAACCCTATGTACACCAAGTGTCATTTCATGTCGGGTTCTGCATTTTCACAAAAGCCGGCAATTGAATTAGCGGCTATTATACTATGTAGAAGTGTATGAACTATAAATATAAATATATATATATGTGTCACAAATTTAATGACATGTATATATATATATGAGGTGTAAAATTGCTGAAAAAAAATGCGTGGGCTCCCGCCCTATTTTCGCAACCAGACAGACAAAGCCAGTGAGTGGGGGCAGATAATAATAGCCCAGAGAGGGACCATTATTTTTGCCCCCCCCGGCTACTAACATCTGCCCCCAGACACCCCAGAAAGGGCAAATCTCTAATTAGATTTGCCCTTTCTGGCACTTTGCCCGTCTATTCCATTGCCTTGTAGCGGTGGCGAATGGATTAATAAGGGGTTAAAATGACCTTGCAATTGAAAGGTCACTTTAAGCCAGGTTAATAATTGAGAGCTGTCAATTAGACAACTATCAATTATTAATCCTATTGTATGAAAGAAAAATCAAACACACACACTTTAATAAAAAAGAAGTTTAATGAAATAATCACACAGTTTTTGACCATATTTTATTTTCCTGCTAAAACCATTTCCTGTAATAAAAATAAAATAATAAAGCAAAATTATTCTTACCAATCCGATGTACAGTCAGGTCCCACGGTGTAATCCTTCAGAAAGGGTTAATGTTTACTGCAGGGACCGCAGCTAATGCTGCAGCCTCACAGTAAACCCCCAAATGAATGATTTCCTCTCCTGGCTGACAGGAGAGGAAGTGGAAAGCTTAATTGACTGCTTTCCACTTTCACTTCAGGTCAGCCAGGGACACAATCAGTGACGTCAGAGGGAACTGGTTAACAAAAATAGGGGATCCCCTCGAAAAAAATTGGCGTGGGGTCCCCCCTATTTTTGTTAACCAGCCAGATAAAGCAGACCGCTGAGGCCTGGATTTTCAGGCTGTTAAGGAGCCAAGATCCATGGACCTTGCCAGCCTGATAAAACCAGGCCACAGCAGTCTGCATATCTTGGCTGATTAACAAAAATAGGGGATCCCCTCGAAAAAAATTGGCGTGGGGACCCCCTATTTTTGTTAACCAGCCAGATGAAGCAGACCGCTGAGGCCTGGTTTTTCAGGCTGGTAAGGATCCAATATCCATGGACCTTGCAAGCCTGATAATACCAGGCCACAGCAGTCTGCTTAGCTTGGCTGGTTAACAAAAATAGGGGATCCCCTCGAAAAAAAAACGGCGTAGGGGTCCCCCTATTTTTGTTAACCAGCCAAGTAAAATGCAGACTGCTGTGGCCTGGTGTTAAAAGACTGTCAAGGCCCATGGATTTTGGCCCTCAACAGCCTGATAATACCAGGCTACAGCAGCCCCACATTTGGCGCATCAAAAGATGTGCCAATTGTGGCACTTTACCCGGCTCTTCCCACTTGCCCTGTAGCGGTGGCAAGCGGGGTAATAAGGGGTTAATGTCACCGTTTATTGCACGGTGACAATAAGCCCGGTTAATAATGGAGAGGTGTCAATAAGACACCGATCCATTATTAATCCCAAAGTTTTTAAATGCATAAAAAAAAGACAAAGCAAGAAAAAAGTCTTTTAATGAAATAAAAGAGACAACACAGTTTTCATTTCTTTTATTGCACTCTCATTCCTGTGACGCCATCGATCTCCTGTAAAAAAAGAAAAAAAACAAACCAACAGTATACCACCTGTCCGACGCAGTCCATAGTAACGACAGTCCCACGACGATCCAGCTCTGCTACATCGCAATGACAGGCAGAGCCTGTCATCTCGACGCAGCACAGCTGATTACCTGCTTCCCCGGCGGTGACGTCATCGGACTGACTGCTTTACGGCCGGGATTACCCAGCAGTCACTGCAGTTATCGCGAGAAAACTGCATGTGACCGCCGGGGAGAAGAGGATGGCGGCCATGAAGCAGTCCAGGACGTGACCGCCGGAGATCTTCTGCCAGGTAAGTGCCGCTGACTCCTGACAGACCCGACCGACGGACACTGACAGTGACAGACCCGACCGACGGACACAGACAGTGACAGTGACAAATCCGATTCCGGTATTCGATATGACGAAAATATCGAAACGAATTATCGAAAGGCCGATAGAGCTAATATCGGCCGATAGCCGATATTTGCATTATCGTATCGCTCAACACTACTTATTATAAATGTTAGTGTGGATCATTCTTGTGGCTTGGACCTTAATAATTTTGCAGGTTGTATTTTGACATTGTGATATAGCTGATTATTAGGATGCAATACATAGAAGCTGAGTAAGCTATATTATTGCTGTTATACTATTCACTATTTTAGAGATTTACTTTTATCATCACTATATGTTATCATACTAATTGAATTGTGTTGTCCTTTTTATGTTGGCACTTTCATGTTCTCCTGTTGAATGGTTGACACGATGACTACAAGAAACATTCCTGACACTATGTTATTTGAGGCAATGGTGACTGTGTCCCATGTTTTGGCACTGCCAGAAATGCATAAAAATATCACAGATTGACTCTGTTAGATGCATCCACATTTAAGGCTACGTCCAAAACGCTGACTTCTATTGAATGTAGATAAATCCGCATGTTCTCACTGAACCATTCTATTGCTGAAATTTCTATTGCGGAGACTAGCATCTCTGCAAGAGAAATTGACATGCTGGGGTCCTGAAAGGAGTATGTCAGTTTCCGCGGGTGATCCACAGATGAACATGCACGCATAGTGTACATGGGATTTCTAGAAATCCCATGCACTATGCTCTAACACCTGGCCAATGCAGTTTTGATGCTGCATAAATATGCAGTGTCAAAACTGCAGGAATTCATGATCGTGGGCACATACTCATAGAGACTGATTGCCACACTGGTGGGGCAAATGCCAGATTTTGTATTAGTCTTTGCCTGATGAAGAGACCTGAGTAGTCTCGAAAGCTTGCAATTTGTCACCATCTTATCAGTTAGCCATTAAAAGGTATCAACCACTGAGGACTCTCAATTCTAAATATTTTTGTATGTGTGGAGTAAATTCTCTACATTGCAGAACTTTGCTTAGATAACTAAGCATAACTCCTATGGTCTGGAATCAGTTTGGTAAATTGAAGAGTCTCCCATCATATGAGTCTCAGCCATTTAGAAAGAGGAACCAGGCAGGTGGAGAAAAAGATTTAGACCTACAAAGATATGTCTGTAGTGCAAGGTGGTTATCACATATGACTCTGACATAATTTTATTCATTGAGATGTCTGGACTGTGCAAATCTTTTTTGACAAACATGTATTTGAATTAAACATATACTAATCAACATTGAAATTTCAACACCAAGAAGAAAAAGTAATTGAGTTATGGAAATAACAAGATCTGTGAACATATGATTGATATGTAAATGATGAAAAAAATGGACACAAAATTTTCAAAATATCTTGATTTTTCAGTATCAAGTTTGAGAAATGCATGCACTAACACATCTTGGCACATTATCAGTGAGGTTATTAATGGTTGTATAAAGAATGCTTTGCTATGTTGAATGCACTTGGGCATGCAAATCATCAAAATCCACTACTGGCGGCTCCCTTTGCAATTGTCAACCAAAGACATCTTAGGTGTACTTAATTGGGTTATGTGCACATGGAGGTGGTTTAGGAAAAGAAAATCTGCCTTAAAAATGCAAATCTCAAAAACTTGGAGATTCTGCTCTGTTTCCAATTAGGTCTTATTCACACATCTGTTTTTAGAGTATGACTGCCACCTGTGAAAAACACAGATAGCACTCATACCTGTGATAGTCTATGGGGCCATTCACATGACAGTGATTTTTTGCGGTATGAGAAGTTCGCGGAAACTCACAAAGACTTGTTCAATTTTGATCTGATGATCGGCTCAAATCGGCAATACAAGTCAATGGGTCCATGAAAAAATTGTTCAGATTTTCACGGACTGTCAAAAGGGAGAGGGTTGAGAATGTTTTTAATTTTAATTTCCTCGCTCGTATCACACTCTGATCAAATTCTGATCAGAATAATTGGTTAGTTTTTCTCATATGTGGAAAAGTCAGATGGGTGGATGAGGCCTTAAAAAGAGGATTGATTGCATCAACATTCTATAATTTCCTTCTTTATTGACTATAATGACAACATCTAAAAATTTTGTAACTTCTGTATTTTATTATCACAAATTACTTTTAATTTTACTGTACATACAAAAGCTTTTGGATACATACACTATTTTTACAAAAGAGCAAATATGTGACATATTGACTAAAATCATGCAATATTTTCATAAAAATATTTTTTTGTTCTATGATCAATTATGTCCTTAATGACTATGCTTTGAGCAGGGGGTTGGACCAGAAGGCCCAGGAGGTCCCTTCCAACTCTACCATTCTATGATTCTATGATTCTATGTTGCTTTTAGGTGCAAGGACACAGTGTATTTTTTGTTGTTGTCTTTATCATTATTTTCTGAGAGCCATAAACTTTTTTGATTTTTTTTTATATTGTATCTATTTTTTTGTGGGACAAGTTGTATTTTTTAATGCATGATCAGATCAGATAAAAAAGTTTACTACCGGTCACAGGGCCCTGGCTGATGAGAGTACTGTCCCATCAGTCTACGCCTGCTGTCACTGATAACAGTTAAAGCAGGCACCACTGATGGTGCCTGTCCTATAAATTAATAAATAACAAAAAAAGTGACCTGGAGTCTGTTCTATTTTTTATAACCAGCACAGGCAAAACTGATAGCTGCGGGCTGCAACCGTCATCTGTCTGCTTTATCATAGTTGGTTATCAAGAATAGAAAGATCACTACATCGTTATTTTTAAATTATTTAAATAAATAATATTCAAAAATGGCGTAAGGTTCAACCAATTTTGACAACAGCCATGCTAAAGAAGACAGCTGGGAGCTGATATTCTGAGGCTGGTAAGTAACCATGGATATTGTCTCCCCAGCCTAAAAATAGCAGCCCGCAGCCTTCCCAGAAAAGGCGCATCTACTAGATGCACTAATTCTGGTGCTTTGCCAGATGGTGGTGGCAAGTGGGATAATATTTGTGGGGTTGATGTCATCTTTGTATTGTCAGGTGACATCAAGTCCAGCATTTAGTAATGGATAGGTGTCTATGAGATGCCTATCCATTACTAATCCCATAGTCATGCTGTAAATAAAAGAACACCCAGAATAAAGTCCTTTATTTTACATAAAAATTCACACCTTTTTAGAAATGTATTTAAAAATAAGTTATACTCACTTTAAGCCCATTCCATTGAAGCCCTTGTCACCTGTAAAAAACAGAAAATAATAAACAACCATGATACTCAATGTTAGGGATCGAGTTCCCGCCGCTGCCCAAGGGGAATCTCGAACCAGTCCCGCTGCGGTCCCTCATCCATCTCCGGCCGCAGTGGAGCCTGCTCAGCAGAGACGTCGGTCCCAGCGTCTCGCTCGTTCTAATGCTGTGCAGAGGCTTGTTGCTGCCTCTCCTGGTTCCTCTATTATAACCAGTGCTGGAGCAGGCAGTCCTGGGACAAAGTCCTCGCTTTCTCCATCTGAGCATGCCCAGGGCAAGATCTCCCATTGGAGATCAGGGGTCACATGCTCGGTTACAGCAGTGACTCCCATTGGTCCTCCAGGAAGGTCCTGTAGCTGCTACTATAAAAGGTGCGCATGACCGCACGGCCATGTGCTAGTATCAATCTGTTATGTGCTTTTCACCAGTGTGGTCATGTACGCATGCTGTTAGGGCTCGGCTGAAATAAGCCCCTAGAATACCGGCACCTCCGGTGAGGAGTTTTGTATGCACGTGTTTAGGGCTTGGCTGAAATAAACCCCTAGAATACCGACACCTCCGGTGAGGAGGTTTGTATGCACCTATTCAGGGCTTGGCTGAAATAGCCTCTAGTATACCGGCTACTCCGGTGAGGAGTTGGTTGTTTGCATTTCTGTCTGCATGACCACGGACTGCTATCCGGTCTGCAGTTATCTGTGTACTCTTGTGGGGTTAACAGGACACAGTCTCTACCACAGAGACTCTGTGGAGTAACAGAGTTCGCTAATACCGCCATATAGTGCCACAGCATCTATGTCAGCGATTCTGTGGTGTAACAGAGTTCGCTTATACCGCCATGAGTAACAGAGTTCGCTTATACCGCCATATAGTGCCATCTTACTAGCAGCAGGCTCTGCCTGCACGGTGGACCCTGGGTTGCGAACGCACCTAATATTTATATTTATTTGGTCCGTTGCGCAACCTTTAACAGTGTTTAAGGAGGTCTGTAAGCTTTTTTTTGTCCTTGAGACCCCGCTCCTCTGGGGATGAGAAACAGGGGGTGGGGGGTGTTATGTCCATGCTTAGGGGTGCCCCGCAAGCCTGGGCGTTTTCTCTTTCCTCTTCTGCCCCAGAGAGAATGACTGTGGATGCATTTTTTAAGGCCTTAGGGCATATTTACGATGAGCCAGATAGAGTGCGTTTGGCTGAGGACAAGGTGATGAGTGCCTGGCAGGGGAAGCACTCGGCCGAGTGGTTCTGTTCTGAATTTAGACGTTGGGCAGCCGAGATTTCTTGAAGTGATGCCGCCCGTCAGGGGTTGTTCCGTAGAGGCCTGTGTGAACGTCTGAAGAATGCCCTGGCACTTCATCCTCCACCTGACTGCCTGGAAGACGCCATGACCCAAGTGGTTTGCATGGATCGCAGACTGCGGGCAAGAGGCATTAAGCAACGTGAAACATCATTATTCTCCAGTGAAGGTGAGACCCAGTGGCTATGGATGTGAGCGTTGTCACCTGTGAGAAGGAAAGACGACGACGCCGGGAGAAGCAGTTGTGCTTCTATTGTGGGGAATCTGGACATTGGAAGAAGGACTGCCCCTCGTGTCCGTCATCCTCCAAGGTGGCGGGAAATGACAAAGTCTGGGTAGTAGTCTAGGAGGCTACCCATACCTTCAGGTACATTTTTCCTCTCTTGCAAAAATTGTGCTTCAGGTGGAACTGGAACTAGGTGATGGTCCTGTTCAGACTACCGCCTTTGTTGACTGTGGTTCTGCTGTTAATCTGATTGACACCCGGATTATAGCTCTTAATAAGATAGGGACAGTCAGGCTTCAGGATCCTGTTAAACTTGTGGCAATTGACTCGTCCCCTTTTACCCGGGACGGTATCTGTTTCAGGTCTGAACTTTTTTCTCTGAAAGCGGGTCCCACTCATGTGGAAAAAAATTAGTTGTCTGGTGTTGGATAATTTGCCTGCGGGACTGGTACTGGGGATGCCTTGGCTTCAATGCCATAATCTTACCATTGATTGGGTGACGGGGGAGATCACTCAATGGGGATGCACGGATAAATGTTGTAACCTGGGACCTCTTCTTACCTCTGTTAAATCTGTATCTGTGTCGTCTGTCGGTCTGGAGGGTATTCCGGAATACCTGAAGGATTTCGAAGACGTGTTTTCCAAAAGCGAGGCTGAGGCGCTGCCACCACATAGACCCTACGATTGTGCCATTGATTTAGTACCCAGAGCCAAGTTACCTAAGGCTCGGTTGTTCAATTTGTCCGGGCCGGAGTGCCAAGCCATGAAGGAGTACATAGCTAAGAGTTTCTGCAAAGGGCATATCAGGCCTTCTGTTTCACCCGTGGCAGCAGGATTCTTCTTTCTGAAGAAGAAAGATGGTGGTTTGCGGCCGTGCCTTGACTTTCGGGAACTTAATAAGATAACGGTTAGGAACACTTATCTGCTTCCCCTCATTCCAGACTTATGTAACCAGTTATCAGGGGCGCAATGGTTCTCCTAATTAGATCTCCAGGGGGCCTACAATCTGATAAGGGTTCAGGAAGGGGATGAATGGAAAATGGCGTTCCTCACATTAGAGGGACTCTTTGAAATCCTGGTTATGCCATTTGGGTTAACTAATGCCCCTGCTATTTTCCAGAACTTTATCAATGTTGTGTTTTCAGGCCATTTTATTATCATTTATTTGGATGACATTTTGGTATATTCCCCGGACAGTCAGTCTCACTTGCAACATCCACGGACAGTTCTCCAGAGACTCAGGGAGAACCAACTGTTTGTGAAATTGGAAAAATGTTCGTTTTTCATACAGGAACTGTCCTTTTTGGGGCTGATTGTGTCCGCTGTGGGGTTTTGTATGGATCCTAAGAAGGTGCTGGTGATTGCAGACTGGGTTCAGCCTCGAGATCTCAAGGGGCTCCAGCGCTTTTTAGGATTTGCGAACTATTACCGGAGATTCATTAAAGGTTTCTCACAAGTGGTTAAACCACTCACAGATCTTACCTGGAAGGGTGCTGATGTAAAAAATTGGTCGGGTCTCGCTAAGGAGTCCTTATCAGCACTTAAGAAACGTTTCATGTCCGCCCCGGTGTTGGTTCAGCCAGACCCGTCCAAACCTTTTATTGTGGAGGTGGATGCTTCTGAAGTGGGGGTGGAGGCAGTGTTGTCCAAGGGTCCGGCCACCCTTACTAGTCTCAAACCCTGTGCCTTCTTCTCCAAGAAGTTCTCTTTTGCCGAGAGAAACTATGATGTAGGCAATAGAGAACTTCTTGCGGTCAAGCTGACATTCGAAGAATGGAGTCACTTTTTGGAAGGGGCGGCTCACCCTATCACTGTTATCACGGATCACAAAAATTTGGCATACCTTGAATCTGCTAAGAGGCTTACTCCTAGCCAAGCCTGTTTGTCACTTGTTTTTTCACGATTTCAATTCTCTATTACTTTTCGACCGGGGTCCAAAAATGATAAAGCAGATGCCCTGTCCAGAAGTTTTGACCCGCTGTCTCCCCCCGAGCCACCGTCCTCCATTCTTCGTCCGGGGGTGGTAGTGGCGGGAATCTCGTCAGAGTTGGAACAAGAAATTTGGAGGGCTCAGTTCCTAGCTCCGGCGGCCAGGCCAGGCGATAAATTGTTTGTTCTAGATTTATTGCGGCCTAGACTTCTGCAGGAGTTTCATGAGTCTAGGCTGACTGCTCATACCGGTATCACGGCCACTATAGAGGCAGTAGCCAGGGTGTTTTGGTGGCCTTCACTTGGGTCAGCTGTTAAGAGATTCATTTCTGCTTGTGGAGTATGTGCTCGTTCCAAAAGCTCGCATAGCCGGCCGGCTGGGGAACTCATACCTTTACCTGTTCCTGATAGGCCATGGACTCATCTCTCCATGGACTTTATTACCTGTCTTCCATCTTCCAGGGGCAATACCGTGATCTGGGTGGTGGTGGACAGGTTTTCTAAACAGGCCCATTTCATTCCTTTGGCAGCATTACCCTCAGCAGAAACATTGTCAAGGTTGTTTGTGCTGCATGTGGTCCGTTTGCATGGGGTACCCCTGAGTGTTGTGTCTGACAGAGGTGTGCAGTTTGTGGCCAAATTTTGGAGGCCATTCTGTAAGAAATTGGGCATCTCACTCTCCTTCTCGTCGGCATATCACCCGGAGAGTAATGGTCAGACGGAACGCACCAATCAATCCTTGGAACAGATTCTCATGTGTCTGAACTCCGCCAGACAGGAGGATTGGTGTGATATGTTACCGTTGGCGGAATTCGCTTTTAACAACCGAGTGAGTCAATCCACCAACATGTCCCCATTCCTGATCAATGGGTTTAATCCCCATTTTGGGGAATTTTCACGGTTGGATTCCGGTTGTCCAGGGGCGGAGGGATCCGTTTAATGGTTAAAAAATATCTGGGCTGAAGTTCAGCGTAATATCTCTCGGGCCCAGGGGAGGTATAAATATTTTGCAGACAAAAAGAGAGCCCCAGGACACATGTTTCATGTGGGGGAGAAGGTTTGGCTTTCCACACGTAACATAAACATGAAGGTACCATCAGCTAAATTGAGACCGAAGTTCATCGGTCCGTACGAGATTGTGGAGATATTCAATCCGGTGGCATATAGGTTGCGTCTCCCCGAGTCCTTATAAATAACCAATGTGTTCCATAAATCTCTGTTGAAACCCATGGGGTCTGTCAAGGAGGACTCAGAGTCTGTTGTTCCTCCAGTGTTAGTGGAGGATCACTTGGAGTATGAGGTCGGACATATTGTGGACTCTCGACGGGTACGCCGCTCCTTGCAGTACCTGGTCTACTGGAAGGGATATGGACCGGAGGATCGCTCATGGGTCTCTGCTCACTTGGTACATGTGGATCGCCTGGTTCGGGCTTTCCATGCCAGGTACCCGGGGAAGCCTGGGGGTCCAGAGGCCCCCCATTGAGAGGGGGGCACTGTCATGATCCCAGTGCAGGTTTAACCTGCACACTAAGGGTTAATGTCTTGATTCTAGTGCAGGCTCTGACCTGCACACCTGGGGTTTATTATTGTGGCCTCTCCTTGGTTAGGGGAGAGCTTCTTATAGCCCTGGAAAGCTCCAATCCCCGTCAGTTATACTTTTGGCCTTGGCTGAGTGTGTTGACCTCTGTTTGCCTGCACCTTGTGCTTGTGTTCTAGTTTGCTTGTTTGGTTCTGACTCGGTTCTGTTTCCCCGTTGTGATTTTGCCTTTCGATTCTGTACTGTGTATATGCTTCTCTGGTTTTCTGACTCCTGCCACATCCCTGACTATTCTTGATTAGCCTGCTCCTTGTGTACCGCATTGCCTCTCTCGTTACTGACCTCGACTTGTCTTGGATTTCATCTCCCTCTGGTACCCCGTCCTTTCCCTGGTGTCCGGTGACCCCCTTTTCCCTTCTCCTCTGCTCAGGGTCCCTGTAGCATCCTGCACACATCCTGCACTCATCTGCAGCTGCAGGATGCTAAACCCCACCCCCTGTGGTCACGTGACCACAGGTCCTGTCAGTACACTCCCCACCAGGCGTTTTGCTCACTCCAGCTCTGCTGGATTGCTGTCATCTTGCCCAGCTCCCGGGCGCTGTGAGTACAGTGGTCATAGGCCGTCAGAGGCTCCTGGCTCTCACTATCAGGGCTGCTGAAACCGCTGGTAAGTACCCACCTGGGGTTTCTCCTGATAGTTTCTCTTGATAACATTAATGGTGGGGTATTTATTTGTATTCAGGGGTGCAGTGTGGTGGATTTTTTATCAGGCAAATTTACATATACAGTATATGTGAACTTGCTATTTTCAGGGCTGTGATGATCAGTGTGATAAGACGTGTTGTGGCTGGAAGCAGTCGACATGAAGGTCTGACCAATGGAAAACACAGAACACGCTTCTAATCAGATGAAACCTCAGCAGTAAGTCACTGCATGTAATTATTATTCTGCAACTATACTGTATGACTTTGAGTAATGTTGTTGTTTGTAAAACAATCTGCTTTAGGCTTCATTGAAAGTTTTGTGTGGAGTTTTATGTGCTGCCAGATTTTCTTATTGGAAATGAGAATGAGATCTGCGAGACTCAGAACAAGTCATGTATATTCCTATCGAATTTGGAGGATCAGAATAGGACGTACTTAATGTGTCTGTGTGCTGTCCGAGAAAAATATGAGACAGCACTTCACATAGATACAGAAATGTACTTATATTATGTACAGTATAGTACAGTCACTTAGTATTTAGTGAACTCACTGATTATGTACAATAGTGCCATCCATTAGTATATAGTGTACTTTCACCATCCTTAATTACTTGGTTTCTTCTTTTATCATGTATTACACCATCCCTTATTACATAGAATCCTCTCAAGTTATGTATTGCACATGGTTTTATAGTGTCCCCTTTTATGTGCAGTGCCATCTGTCACGGTTCCACCACACATGGTGTCTGGGAAGCAGTTACTGACAGCTCGGCCGTCCAAACCGGTACAGGGGCGTGCTGAGTCTGTCAGTACTTTGACAGCATGGCCATCCAAACTGGTTCAGGGGCGTGCTGAGCTGTCAGTGTGTTGACAGATCGACTAGCCAATCTATAACTGGGAGGCGTCGCCTGTCTCTAAGTGTTCACCATCATGGGTAATTGCCATGTCTACTTAACTGAGCAGCTTTTCCCAGACCACTTCCAGACGTACATTCAACAAGTGAGGTTTGTGCTTCCCTGTGCCTTGAGTTCCATATGCTTGATCTGTTGCCTGATCTTGGACTTTGTTCTGTTCAACCCCTTCTACTCCAATCCGTTATCCTCCTGGTACTCTGACCTCGGAACGTTACCTAACTACGATTTTGTCACCTCCTTCTGTTTATGACTACCCTCCTGGCTTTTGACCTTGGACTCCCTGACCACTCTGACTCACAGCTTGGCCGTGAGAAGTGACTAGCGGCACACCATACCATTATTGCCTACTATCATCTATTGTTATGTATAGCACCATCCCATAAATAGCATATTCTCTTGTTATTTTTTTATTCATATTGCATCCATAGCAGCATCAGCAGCCAATTTATAGTATATATAACAAGAGAAGACGCTATGAAATAAACACAGGGCACTATAAATAACAAAAATAACATGTGATTCCAATATGTAATATTGGGATGGTGCTATACATAACAAGAAATGGAACTCTGCAATAAGTAACGGCACTATGCATAGTAAGAGAGGAAACTATGTAATATGCATATACAGTATATAAATAAATGTATACACATTATATATAATCTATAGGTTTGTTGCCATAAATGTAGAGGGGGGCTTCTTGCACAGGGGCCCAAGCTCTCAGAGTCTCAAAGAGGAGCATCTTAAAATGGATTCCCTTCATAGTTAACTCTTTAACCCCTTTATGACATATGATATATATTTCTATCATAAGCAGGGTCGCATTTACTGTTCATGCTGCCCTTGACATTTTACGTTTTCACGCCCCCTACTGAAACGTCAGACTAAAGGGTATGCCACACTAAACAACATCGCTAACGGGATCGCTAAAAAACGTCACTATTTAGCGATCCCATTAGCGATGTTGTAGTGTGCGGCATCTACCAGCGACGTGGCCCCTGCTGAGATCCTGCTGTGATCTCGCTCGTTGCTGACATCGTTCCGGACCCTATTTTATCGTCGGCGCCCCCGCTGGTATCGCTATATCGCTGAGTGTGGCACCTTTTCTTAGCGATTTAGCGGTACTTTTGTACCGCTAAAGTCGTTAAGGAGATCGCTAACCGCGATAGCGTCCTTAACGACATCGCTAAGTTAAGCCGCTATCAGCGATATAGAAACAATCCCGCTAGCGATCGCATTAGTATGCGTCGTTATCGTGATCGCTAGCGGGATTGTTTAGTGTGGCAGTACCTTAAGGCTATGTGCATACTACAGCTTCTTCAGGCAGATCCATTCCATTACCCTTCTGAAAAAGCTAAATAAGCTCTAAAAAGACTGAATATATGTGTGTATATATAATAATATATATATATATATATACAACATAAATAATTATATATATATATATATATAATATACTGCAGTGTAAAAGTTAGTTGCTGATCATATGTTCAGTCTTTTGAGCTTGTTTTAACAGCTTCAGGTTTCCAAAGATGTGAAGTGGTTGAACAAAGTGACCGACCATTTCTTAGGCAGCTTAAACTTGGAAGCTGCTTACTAGTTTATTTAATGCAATTAAATTAAAACCCGGTCCCAAAAATATGTAGGAAAAGATGACTGAAAAGAAGAAAAAAAATTGCAGAAGTTTAAAAGACATTGTGCACCCATACCCTTTAAATTGCAGTTAAGCTCTCCCATACACATTCTAAAATTGTCCAAATCTGCCAATATCAACAGGTTCCACTGACAGTTTAATGTGTATGAGTAGCATAGAAGACCGGGCACACTCAGCAAGTGCAGTGATAGTATTTAATGTGAGGTACATACAGTAGTCACAACAAACGTTTCGGTCCTAACCGGACCTTCATCAGTGTATTGCAAAAGAAACATGATATACAGAATAAAGAAAAATAAAAAAGAAAATAAAAAAATAAAGTATAACAAATTAAACTGGTACAAAAATTACATGAAAATATACAGGGTCAATAAGATATGGACGGAAACCAGTGGATATAACACCAAGATTGGCAGATGTCAAAAAGAGGACAAGAAAGGGCAATACTGTGCACTGAGGAGTAAAACGCCGCACACATACCTAGTGGATAGTAGAACGCAGGAGAGCCTGCTTGTGTGTATAATAGGAAGCTGCTGAAAACAAGGTTGCTAGGTAAGTTAATCTGCATAAGGCATAATACTATGGTATGTGAAAGAAAGCAGTAATACATAGCCTTTCATAGAATAAAGGGACTGTATAGATACGTCCTGAGTATTGAGGGCATCTGTGAGAGTAATCTATGATGAGAATCTAATGCCTGATGTGAGCATCATGTTAGTGGGAAAATGCAGAAAGCAGGGCTTACCAGAAGGTGGAACAGATGAAGAGCAGGGGACCTAGAAGCGGTATCCACCCCAAGTCAGGCAGGTCCTGAGGAACGTGGCTGTGTCCTATAAGTAGTGACCGCGTGTGAAAGTGGAATCATCGTGGGAGTGTGTCTAGTGGGACCGGAAGTGACGTGAGCGTGTCACCGACCGGAAGTATGCATACAGTTGATGGGAGTATCTAGATGAGGAGCTCCAGTGGGAGGGACTAAGTGGTGAACGCTGTTAGGAGCTAATACAAAGCACTGAATAGAGTGTGATAAATAAACACAGAGCAACAAAGTGACTGCCAGACCACGTGGAACAGATGAAGGGTGAAGAGGATGGAACAGTTCCAGACAATTCAATATACATGGCTCTGTAAAACAAAGAAAGTGGTTTAGTATTATGGAAATGCAGAGAATAACCATAATAAACAGGGCAATGTCATAATTATACAAGTAAATAATAGGCACCCAGATATGTTCAATATACCATTGGAAGGATCCAGCATAGCAGTCACCTCTTGAGACAAGCTACAATAAAGGTCCCAAAAGAACACATGGTATAACGATACAGTCACAAACATGAGAGAGATGTATATGACAATAAATCCATGGAAGACTGAAATATATAAGTGACCAGAATATAATAGATAATAAATAACAAAGCGCGCTCTATGTAGCCCAGCAAACTACAGCAAAAATCACATTAACGATTGCAAATCATAGTCTCTATTGAGACCCCTTGGTGTAAGTGTGTTTAGTTCGTGGATCCAATACGCTTCTCTTTTTTTAAGTATAAGGACACGATCTCCTCCTCTGCAAGGAGGGGATATCTGTTCAATGATTTGAAATCTGAGTTGGGAAACACTGTGACCTGATGAGATGAAATGTTGTGGAATGGGGAGGAGGGAGTTCCGACATCTGATGGTCGACTTGTGTTTGGAAACTCTGTCCTTAATCCGTTGTGTCGTTTCTCCCACATATGCAAATCCACATGGGCATTTTATAAGGTATATCACAAAAGACGAGTCACAAATGAAATACCCATTTACAGCATATTTCTTACCAGTGTGGGGATGATGAATGGAATCGCTCCTAAGTATGTTGCCACATTGGTTGCAATTTAAGCAGTGGAACGTGCCATTTCTGGTTTACTGAGGAGGCGCTGGGAAGCCTGTGCCTGAGAAGGACTGATATCAGCTTTGATGAGGGTGTCGCGGATATTGCAAGCCCTTTTGAAACAAGGGAGGAGCAGATGTTTAAATGATTCCACATGGGGGTGGGCTGTTTGTAGAAGATGCCAATGTTTGCGTATTGTTCTGTGAATAATATAGGCCGAGGGGTGATACTGGTGGGCAAATGGGATCCGATAGGAAGTATTATTGATATTCTGCCGCTGGGTGGGGTTGGCAAATTGTAGGACTTTGGGTGGATAGCCCCTTGTGAGAAATTTGGACCTCATTTCATCGGTTCTGGTTTGGAGGAGCAGAGGATCCGAGACTATCCTCTTCACTCTCTGAAATTGAGATTTAGGTATTGAATTTTTCATCTTACCGGGATGGAAGCTGTTATAATGAATCAAACTTTTGCGATCTGTGTTTTTGGTGTATAAGACTGTGCATAGATTGCCAAGGGCATCTTTCAGTACCATGGTGTCCAGAAAGGTAATGTTATGGGGGTCATAGCACATGGAGAAGTCAAGGCCTGGCCAAGAGGTTTTCAATGTAATGAATAATTGTTCTAAAGAAGAAACATCACCACTAGTGTTGAGCGATACTGCTCGATATCTAAAAATATCGGATCGGAATGGTATCGCCGATATCACTAAATATCGGCGATATCCGATTCCGATACCGGAAGTCCCATGTAAGTCTATGGGAACAAAATATCGCAACTAAAAAAAACCTTTATTTCCTTGTAAACACTAAATATACACACATAGAATACTATATATATATATACATGTCATTGTGACATATATATACATATATGTATAGTTTATACACTTCTACATAGTAAAATATCCTCTGATTCAATTGCCGGGTAAAGCCGGCTTCTGTGAAAAGACAGAAGCACCCGACATGAAATGACACTTGGTGTACATAGGGTTAACCATGTCTTTTCATGTCGTTTGCAATCTGATTTGCACAAACAATTACATCAGTCTATGTGTGCAAAATTTCACACCTGTAGGGTTAATTAAAGGTGTAAATTCGATGGAAAAAAAACGGACTTTTTTGCTACGAATTTACACCTTTAATTAACCCCTACAGGTGTGAAATTTTGCACACATAGACTGATGTAATTGTTTGTGCAAATCAGATAGCAAAGGACATGAAAAGACATGGTTAACCCTATGTACACCAAGTGTCATTTCATGTCGGGTTCTGCATTTTCACAAAAGCCGTCAATTGAATTAGCGGCTATTATACTATGTAGAAGTGTATGAACTATAAATATAAATATATATATATGTGTCACAAATTCAATGACATGTATATATAATATATATATATGAGGTGTAAAATTGTTTAAAAAAAATGCGTGGGCTCCCGCCCTATTTTCGCAACCAGACAGACAAAGCCAGCGAATGGGGGCAGATAATAATAGCCCAGAGAGGGACCATTATTTTTGGCCCCCCTGGCTACTAACATCTGCCCCCAGACACCCCAGAAAAGACAAATCTATAATTAGATTCGCCCTTTCTGGCACTTTGCCCGTCTATTCCCATTGCCCTGTAGCGGTGGCGAATGGGTTAATATGGGGTTAAAGCCACATTGCAATTGAAAGGTGACCTTAACCAGGTTAATAATTGAGAGCTGTCAATTAGACAACTATCAATTATTAATCCTATTGCATGAAATAAAAATAAAACACACACACTTTAATTAAAAATCATTTTAATGAAATAAAGACACATGTTTTTGACCATCTTTTATTTGACTGCAAAAACCATTTCCTGTAATAAAAATAAAATAAAAAAGCTAAATTATTCTTACCTATCCCATGCACAGTCAGGTCCCACGGTGTAATCCTTCAGAAAGGGTTAATGTTTACTGCAGGGACCGCAGCTAATGCTGCAGCCTCACAGTAAACCCCCAAATGAATGAGTTCCTCTCCTGGCTGACAGGAGAGGAAGTGGAAAGCTTAATTGATTGCTTTCCACTTTCACTTCAGGTCAGCCAGGGACACAATCAGTGACGTCAGAGGGAACTGATTAACAAAAATAGGGTTCCCTTCGAATAAAAAATGGCGTCGGGTCCCCCTATTTTTGTTAACCAGCCTGATGAAGCAGACTGCTGAGCAGTGGCGTACCGTGAATGAAGCAGACCAAGCAGCTGCTATGGGGCCCGGACAGGTGAGGGGGCCCTCGACGGTCGGGTAGCTGTGCTGACACAGTACTACCAGGGGGTCGGGGGTGAGGGGGAGCGCAGCTCTTCTATATACTCACTCCTCCTGGTGCGGTCTCTGCAGCCCCTGCTCTTCTCCCACGGTCTCCGACGCCTGTGTTCAGCGGTCAGGTGGTACCGCTCATTACAGTCATGAATACGCATATATTCATGACTTTAATGAGCTGTCCCGCGTGACCACTGAACACTGGCGGCGGAGACCGTGGGAGAAGAGCAGGGGCTGCACAGACC
>JARQOD010000001.1:803028492-803059183 GCA_033576555.1 Oophaga sylvatica
GGGCATTGGGCCAACTAAACCAAATAAACTTTTTAACTTTGGCGTCCTTTCTCCTTTTCCCCCCCCCCGGGCGGGGGGCCTTTTACCACCCGGGGTTTTTTCAGCTGCCCCTCCCTTCCCAGGGCCGCCGACATAAGTGCGTTTAGGGCACTGCCCCCTCCCTGATTCTTAACGGACAGCAATTGCTCATGATAAAACCCCCCAAAAGGGTTGGGGGAGGCACAAGTACAAAAGTGAATGTCTCGGGATTTGCTAAAAACTAAAGGCATTGTCGGTGGGTGCTGTTAAACGAAAAAAAAAACGGGATAAGAAATCGTCTTGTGTAATCGGGAGTGTTGAGCTTCCCCCCCAAAATTTTGGGATCGGCCTTTTTCGCGGGGGGAAATTCCGTATTAGTTGTTTTTTTTTCCAAATTCGATACCGGGGAATTGGTTTTTCCCCAAAATTTTCTTTGAGAGGCAAGGTTTTTTTCCCCAAATTGAGGAATTTATGAAGTGGGGGGCAATCCGAAATCTGCTTTCACTTAACAATTTGGCAGGGCGTGTTTGGTCGGGAAATGATGTCAAATGCACAAAAAAGGGGCCCGCCTTTTTTTTAGCGTCACTGTCTTTAAACTCATTTTTGGGACAGAACCTGCTCTGCTACTCGGGGGGACAGTTAGATATTGTTTTTTTGGTGACGGGGCTTTGGGCAGGCTATTTCCCCCAAAACCGCGGAAAATTTTTCCCCTTTTTTGCATTTTGGGTTTTTAAAAACTTTTAAAAAGGTGTGTGTGACAGGTGACGCGCAGTTTGTCTGCATCAACCTGTCGTGGGGCCATCTCAGGTCACCACAGACCTTTTTTTTTTTCTTAAAAAATTCTTGCTGCTCCATAAATTTTTAACTATTAGTTACGCGCTTTCCCCCCCGAACCCAAAAATTGGTTGCAAAAAAATAAAGTAGCCCCAAAGGGGTAGCCTTTCGAAAAGGGTTTTTTAAACATGTTCCGAGACTCAGTTTCCGACCATTTACTTTCTGTCTTGCTGCAGCTGTCTCCCCCAAATCAATAGGGGAGTTTCCCCTTGTTTGTTCCCCCCCCCGATTTTTCTCCCCCTTGCTTCTTAACAGCCCCAGCGACAATCATGCTTCGAATCACCTGCAGGCCTTGACCTGACCCTGGAAGCCTTGCCCTTTTTAAACCCCTTTTTTTCCAAAATTTTGGGGGAAATTTGGAAAATCGGGATTTGGGAAACCCTTTTTTTTTTGGGGAAAAACCATTTGCATGCCCTTATGGAACAGAAAGAGATCCTAAAATTGTTGTGGGAGTATTGCTGATTTAAAATTACTGGGGCCGGGGTGTCCCCCGCTTTTGATCGCAAACTGTTGCTATTATTCCCCTTGTATGAAGAATACAAGCCCTTTTATTTAAAAACCCCCGTGACCCCCTGTGTTTTCATCGCACCCCCCACAAGACATTATAAAATTTTCCTTACATTACAGTTTCCCGAACCCAAAAAAGTTTTTGCCTGCGGGGGCTAAAAACTGTTCTGTTGTAACTGTGGAAAAAATTTCCCGGGGTTTTACTTTTATAATGACAGTGGTTGGGGATTTCACAACCATTCCAGGGGAGAAAACCCTTAATTTTTTTTTTTTTGCATTTTCCACAGGTAAACACTATTTTTTTTTTTTCTTTTCCTTTTTTTTTTGGTTTGAAAAGGGTATCAATTGTTTTTTAACTTTCTGGATGACAGGGGGTTGTGATTTTCTCAAAACCATTCCGGGAGCATTCCCTTATTTTTTTTTCTCTCGCATGTTACCGGGGGAAAACCCCTATTGTTTTTTTTTTTTCTCCTTCCTTCCAGTACCCTGTTTTAAAAAAAGATCTGGAAAAGGGGGGCCCAAAAAGGAAAATTTTGCGGAGTGAAAATTTATTTTTTCAGTTTTGCAACAAAAAAAACCCTTTTTTAAACAAATACAGGACCTCACTAATCAAATTTAAAGGGGTTTTTTTGGAAAAATCCCGGGGGAGGCCCGGATTGGGGTTTAGAGGACAGTCCAGGCTCCTGCCGTACCCCGATTTTGGGATTCCCAAGTTGCCCCCTTTTTTGTTTTTTCAGTAAAAGTAAAATTTTAGGGGTTTTTTAAAAAAAATGAAAATTTTTTTTTTTTTTGCAAGCTTCACAATTTTTCCCCCTGAAATCAAAAAAATTTTCTAAAATTTTTGCTTACCAACAAGGCTTTGATGTGGGGAAACCCTCTGATTGAGACGGGGGTGAATTTTGGGGGGCCCTTTATGCTTTCATTTCGCCATGGGAAGGGTTTGATGACCCCTTTCAGGTGCAACAGCAAAGCAGCCATGTTAGCTTTGCGAAAAGGTAAGCATGGTAGCTGAAATGCTTGGATTTCAGGAGAGGGGCCCCCCTTGATCCCCCCGGGACAGTTCCCAAAAATTTTTTTTTTCAAAAAGGGGTTTTTATCTCCACAATTAAGGAAAACTTGTCGTGCCGACCCTCCCACTGCTTAGGTGACTTTTTAAAAACTACTGCTCCGTATTGTACTCGCTACTGAACGCAGGCAAGAGAGATGGTTAAAAAGAATCGCACAACCTTTTCCTCCTTTTCCCTCCAGCAAGGAACCTTTGAGTGGATCCCGGGGAAAACCTAACCCCAAAACCCATGCAGGAAATCTTTACAACGGGGGGTTATGAGCAGCAAGGAAACGTTTTAAGGAGAATTTTTTTTCTTTGGGGAAAAGCAGGGACTTCTTAAAAAACGCCCCACCGTTCCGTAAACACTGCAGCACTCATTCACTGTGAGTGTTGCGAGAGGGGATCTGCGGGCCCCCGAGCCTCAGCCCAAAGATTTGCAGCAACTTTTTTTTTTTTTTCTCGGACTTAACTCCGTTCTTCTGGGACGTTTACTTTTTAAGCTGAATTTTCAAGTTCCCACGGGTCCCCCCTGGTTGTAAAACAAAAATTCGATTGCTTTCTTTCCATCAAATCTGGGTTGACTCATTTGGGGGGGCTACTCGCTATGAGATCAGGGGCAAGTGGAATTTATGGGGCTCCTTTGTCGAACAGGGGTACTTCAGTGAAAAGGCTACCCTCAAGGAAACTGTGGAGGCCCCTCGACCTCTGGACCGTGGATCAGGAAACAAGCCTTTGAGGGTTCTTATGGGTAAAGATCATCAAGGAAACGCCTTTTTTGCTTATTTTTTCTCCCCACTTTCCCATTATTCTAGGGCCCAAAAGGGAAAGGCTTGAAATCCCCCATTAAGGGGGAGACCAAGGAATTTTACCTTTCCAAGAAACAGATATCCAAAAGTTCAGCTTGCTCTTTCCTAAAGGCCCATGTCAGTCCCTGAATACCCTGTATACCAGAATGGGATTATGTGACAAGAAAACGCGACCAGCTTCCCCCTCACCTCCAATGATTGTCCAATTGAATTTTTGCCGGACAGAGAAACCCTTTTTGGTAAATCTCCCCCCCGGGGGGGCCCGAGCTAAAGTTTTTTAAGGTTTTTTAGACGAAAATCTCCAAGGGCTTCATTCCCCCTCTTTATCTCCCGCAGGGCCCCATTTTTTTTGTAAAAAGAAAAAGGATCTCTGAGCCCTGTGTAACTTAGGGAATCAAAGGGTTTCAATTTTAAAAAAACCCTTACCTTCCCCTTTAAAACCCTGAGTTAGGAAGAGTGCGACATGAAAAAAATTTTCTCAAAAAAAATCCCTGGGGCCTATAACTTAGTCCTATTAGACCTGGGGATAAGGAAACGCTTCGGTCACGCTATGGACACTTTGAATATTAGTTATCCCCTTTGGGCGGGGCGCCCAGCCCTTTCCAACACTTGGGGGAAAGACTCTTTTTGGGATCTCCAGTACATTCGGGGGATTTATTTGGATGAATTTAATTTTTTTTAACCCAAAAAAGGAACATCATGGACATGTGAGAGGTCTTGGAAGCTAAGACAAAACATCTTTACATCAAACTGAAAAGTGTGAATTCCTAGGGGCCCAAATTCAATTTCTGGGGGTGTCGTCTACACAAAAAGGAATTGATGGATGGAAGCAAGACCCAACCTCAAGGTTTTCCAAGTCCCCCGAAATGTAAGGAGGTGCAGCGTTCATCGGTTTGCCCCAATTTTAAGACATTTCATTAGGAATTTTTTGATATGCACCCCCAAACCCCAATTACCCGGAAAGACAGGGTCTCCTCGACTCCCAAGCCCGGAAGCTTTCCCGTCAAAAGATAAATTTACCCTGCCCTTCTTAAACCCAACCCGAACTTGCCTTCATAATAAGGGAGCTTTAATGTGCCTTGGAGCTATCCTTCAAGAACAGGTAAAGAATGTCTTTCAACCCGTCTTCTTTTCCCACATTGTCTTCGGCGGATGAAAAACATTTGGGCAATAGAGATTTTTTGGCCATTATTGCCCCTTTTAAAAAAGGGGACACCTTCTTCGGAGCTGCCAGCTAGTCCCTGACAGCCACTAACCTTTTAAATTTTTTAGGGGGGCTAAGTCCTGCCCTCGCCAGGCCGCGGAATCTTTTTTTTAAAACCAATTTAATTTTATCATTTTTTTAAAAACCGGATCCGCAAAGGAAAGGCATGCACCTCTAGGGGTTTTTTCAGCAGACACGTCCACTTACTCCTCCAAGACTATTCTTTTCCGATCTAGATCCGGGGTGGGCTAACAAGACCTACTTAAGGCATCAAGGAAGCATACCTGCGGATTCCCCTTTTTGCACAACCCCAAGGGGGGTAATCTTGTCTTAAGAAAGGGTGTGGACAGGACAACGTCTTATATTCCGAAACGTCAGACTAAGAGTATTTTAACCATTCACGATTCCAAATAGCTGGGCATAAGGGGAATTTTAAAAACACGGAATTTCTTTTTCTTTTTTTTGGGGGGCCCCCTTTTGGAAAGGATGTTTTAAACTATGTCCTTATGTGAACTTGCAAATGAAAACCTCGCCCCACCCCAATGGCTGTTGCAACCTTTTCCCCCCCTCCCCCCCTGGGGGCTTTCTATGGAAAATTATTTTGGGTTCCAACCCCTTTAAAAGGGAAAAAACACCATTCTAGTGGTGGGGTTTCGCTTAAAAAAAAACAGCCATTTTAATCCCTTTTCGGGGTTTCCCCTGCAGACAGACATCGATTTGATGTTTTAAAAAAGTGTTTCGTTACATGGAGTACCAAGGGTTTTACGGATCGAGGGGTGCAATTTCCTTAAGGGGTTTGGAAAATTTTTTGGCAGCATTGGACATTAAAGTAACCTTTTTTTCTGCTTTTCACCCCAACTAATGGACAGAAGAACAACCAATCGACCCTGGAGCAGTATCTCCGCTGCTTTATCTGCCATCTATAGGATGATTGGGTGGATCTACTTCCACTGGCTGAGTTCTCTTATAACAACTCTCAGAGCGCCTCCACTAAGCAGTCTCCTTTTTACTCCAATTTAGGTTATCATCCTAATATTCTTCCTCGATTTCCCATAGAAACGCCTTTGCCAGCAGTGGCTGAAAGAATCACGTCTTTACAAAAGAATATGGATCTTCTAAAGGGAAATCTGGAATTGGCTCAGGAAAGGCACAAGAAAGCCGCAGATAAATTTCGTAAACCTGCACCAGCTTTCAAGGTAGGAGACCTGGTCTGGCTGTCAACCAGAAATCTTAAGTTAAGAATTCCATCATCTAAGTTGGGACATAAATACATTGGACCTTATAAAATCAGTAAAATTATAAGTGCTGTCGCTTGTCGTCTCCAACTGCCCAGAACTATGAGAATCCACCCTGTCTTTCATGTATCTCTACTAAAGGCTGCGACACCCAATACGTTTCCTGGACGTTCTTCTCCTTGCCCTGACCCAGTGCTAGTCGATGGTCAGGAAGAATTTGTGGTGGAAAGGATTCTAGATTCCAGGTTGTATAGAAATCAGTTACAATATTTGATTAAATGGCAGGGCTACCCAGTGGAGGACAACTCATGGGAACCAGTCAATAACGTTAATGCTCCTCGCTTGCTCCGTCAGTTTCATCAGAGGTACCCACACAAGCCTGGTCTGAGGTCATCCGGAGGTTGTCCCTAAGGGGGGAGTAATGTAAGGTTCTGTGTACATGTTCCTGAGACTCAGTTTTTCCGTCAGCCATTTTACTTTCTGTCTTGCTGCAGCTGTCTTGCCCTCAGTCAATATGGAGTTTCCAGCTTGCATGTTCCCGCCCTGATTCTCTCCCTCTTGCTTCTTAAGCAGCCACAGCTGAGCAATCAGTGCTTCAGAATCAAGCCTGCAGTGTACCTGTGACCTGACTCCTGGAAGCCTTGGACCTTGTACTCCAGTTATTTCCTATTGTGGAACTTTGGAACACTCGTGGACTTTGGAACCTTGCTATTTGGTAAATCCACGTTTGCATGGACTTATGGTAACAGAGAAGAGATCCTGAACCTGTTGTGGAGAGTATTGCTGAGCTTAAGTTACTCTGGCCTGCTGTGTCTCCTGCTTTTGTATCTGCAAACTGTGTGACTATTATTGCCACTTGTATGAAGTAATACAAGACCTTCTATATCAAACCTGTGACTCCTGTGTTTTCATCGCACCCAAGCACAAGACACTATATGAACTGTACTCCTTACATTACACTTTCCCAGATTGTGGACAGTTGTGTTTCAGTGTTCACTTCAGTCTTTTTTTTTTATTTTTTGAGTGCACATCACGCTCCAGTTACTTGTTCAAGCACTGCTGCTTGTACTCTGCTGAGCGTGTCTCAGTGCCTCATCCTTTTCATTTTTCTCCAATTGGTTCTGCTCCATTCCATTTAAAATCTAATCTATTAGTGTGACGCGCTTCCATCCGTATACAATACATTGGTTGCAAACACTATAGAAGTAGACAAAGGAGTAGCCTTTCCCAGATTGTGGACAGTTGTGTTTCAGTGTTCACTTCAGTCTGTGTTTTTTTATTTTTTGAGTGCACATCACGCTCCAGTTACTTGTTCAAGCACTGCTGCTTGTACTCTGCTTAGCGTGTCTCAGTGCCTCATCCTTTTCATTTTTCTCCAATTGGTTCTGCTCCATTCCATTTAAAATCTAATCTATTAGTGTGACGCGCTTCCATCCGTATGCAATACATTGGTTGCAAACACTATTGAAGTAGACAAAGGAGTAGCCTTTCCCAGATTGTGGACAGTTGTGTTTCAGTGTTCACTTCAGTCTGTGTTTTTTATTTTTTGAGTGCACATCACGCTCCAGTTACTTGTTCAAGCACTGCTGCTTGTACTCTGCTGAGCGTGTCTCAGTGCCTCATCCTTTTCATTTATCTCCAATTGGTTCTGCTCCATTCCATTTAAAATCTAATCTATTAGTGTGACGCGCTTCCATCCGTATACAATACATTGGTTGCAAACACTATAGAAGTAGACAAAGGAGTAGCCTTTCCCAGATTGTGGACAGTTGTGTTTCAGTGTTCACTTCAGTCTGTGTTTTTTATTTTTTGAGTGCACATCACGCTCCAGTTACTTGTTCAAGCACTGCTGCTTGTACTCTGCTGAGCGTGTCTCAGTGCCTCATCCTTTTCATTTTTCTCCAATTGGTTCTGCTCCATTCCATTTAAAATCTAATCTATTAGTGTGACGCGCTTCCATCCGTATACAATACATTGGTTGCAAACACTATAGAAGTAGACAAAGGAGTAGCCTTTCCCAGATTGTGGACAGTTGTGTTTCAGTGTTCACTGCAGTCTCTGAGGAATAACCACACTTAGGCCTTATAACTTTTCTGACTTTCTTTATCAATCTACCAAGATGAAGAAGGCAGGGAGTAAGGCACGTGGTCGTTGGCGTGGAGTTTCAGCAGGGAGAGGACGTGGGGATTCTGTGGCTGCTGTCGCACCCAGTGACACAGCATCCACCAGTTTTCCCCGTGAGCGTTCCTTTATGCGCACTTTTGTAGGAGCTCAGCGTACCCCCCTGCTGCGGGAAGAACAAATTGAAGCCGTTGTTGGTTGGATGGCAGCCAATGCATCGACTTCAATTTCTTCCACCTCCTCTCAGGACCACAGCACTGTTGAACAACCATCTGTCTCTTCACCGCCTGCCAAATTGCCCAGGCAGTCAGAGAGTTCTGAACTGGAGCCAGCTGAGTCTCTGCTTCTGTTCTCAGAATCTGTTGGCTTGCAAACAGGGGCCCAGCCAAGCAGCATTCTGGAATGTGAAGAAGAGGCAGTATGCAGTGATGCGCAACAGCTGTGTCTCTCTGAATGTGAAGAGGCGGGTGAGCCAGTGCCGATGGTCAGCACACCGCAGAACGCATCTGATGATGATGAGACTCAGGTGCCATTTTCTGTTGAGCATGGTGCTGGCCAGACCACCCAACAGCAGCAGGTGTTGGAAGAGGGTAGTGGAGATGATGAGGTCCAAGACCCAACATGGCGTGAGGAACAGGAAGGTGGTGGTAGCAGCTCTGAGGAAGAGATTGCCCCAGCGGTCCAAACAGTAGGGAGAGTTAGGCTGCAGACTCGGTTGCCTGTAGCCTCCAGTTTGGCACCCGTTCGTAGCAGTTCTCTTCCAACAGCAAAAACGGGCGCCCCCAGGACTTGCACTGCGTGGTCCTTTTTTGACACACTTGCAGATGATATTTGCTATGTCAAATGCAAGCTGTGTAATCAAAAAGTAAAAAGAGGTAAAAATGTCAGTAACCTTAATACCACAAATATGTGGAAACATGTGCGGTCAAAGCACGTGGTTGAGTTCCAAAGACACACTGGAGATGTAGGCCAACCTACAGCAGCACCTACATCTTCAGCTCGTGTTGGAGCCTCTTCCTCCAACTCACACACAGCTGGTTCTGCTTCCTCACAGGATCGCCATGGAAGAACCTCTGTCACTGTTGTCCAGAGACCCAGTGTTATTCCACCCACAGCTGCAAGTTCCCTGTCATCCTCACACTCCCAGGCCACAAAACAGCCATCGGTAGCACAGGCATGGGATAAAAGACGGCCATACTCGGCAAACCATCCACGAGCACAGGCTCTGAATGCTGGCATTGCAAAACTCTCGTCCCTTGAAATGCTGTCATTCAGGCTGGTGGAGACTGACAGTTTCTGTAACTTAATGGCATTGGCAGTCCCACAATACAATGTGCCCAGCCGATTTTATTTCAGCAGGCAAGCCGTCCCTGCTCTGCAAAAGCATGTTGAGGGAAAAATTAAACATGCGCTGCTAAACGCCGTCAGTAGCAAGGTCCACCTGACCACCGATACGTGGACCAGTAACCATGGCCAGGGACGATACCTTTCCCTCACTGCCCATTGGGTCAATGTTGTGGAGCCGGGTACAGATCTTGCCAGTGGCGCTGTACGGGTTCTGCCAACTCCAAGGATTGCAGGAATCAAGTCTGTCCACATTGACTCCTCCTCCTACTCCAGTTCCTCAGAATCATCACTGCAGGAGCCGTCACGGTCTACCTCCACATGAACCCGTGAACGCTTACCTGATGCGACCGATATGAGCAC
Organism: Oophaga sylvatica; assembly: GCA_033576555.1. Taxonomy (NCBI): domain Eukaryota; kingdom Metazoa; phylum Chordata; class Amphibia; order Anura; family Dendrobatidae; genus Oophaga; species Oophaga sylvatica. Next base: position 803,037,973 of record JARQOD010000001.1, read on the forward strand.
AGCCATAGCCAAATGTCAACAGGCCGTCCTGAAATTAATTTCCATGGGGAATCGAAGCCACACAGCGCAGGAGGTCTGGAATGCCATCAAGCAGGAGAGCGACGTGTGGTTTTTGCCAGCGAATCTCCAGCCAGGCTTGGTAGTGTGTGACAATGGCCGAAATCTGGTGGCAGCTCTGGGCCTTGGCAACCTCACTCACATACCATGTCTGGCACATGTGCTCAACTTGGTCGTGCAGAGTTTTTTGAGGGACTATCCGGATCTTGATGCACTGCTGCACAAGGTCCGCCTAGAGTGCGCTCACTTGCGACGTTCCAGCATGGCCAGATCGCGCATTGCAGCTCTGCAATGCAGATTTCGCCTTCCTGAACATCGCATCATATGTGACGTACCCACCAGGTGGAATTCCACGTTACATATGTTGGAGCGGTTGTGTGAGCAGCAGCCAGCAGTAATGGAGTATCAGCTGCATCAGGCGCAATCAACTCGCAATTTGCGCCGTTCACACTTCACCACTACTGAGTGGGCCTCTATGAAGGACATCTGCCACGTTTTGCGTCCGTTTGATGAGTCAACGCGGATGGCGAGTGCAGATGATGCACTAGTCAGCCTGACTGTCCCCCTTATCTGCCTGCTTCAAAAAAAAATTCAAACACTAAGGGATGAGGTTTTGGAAGAGGTGGAGGATGAGGAGTCACTAATTCCATCACCTTCTGGACAGTCAGCGCAACGTGGTTCCTCACAAAGGGCTGGGCAGGGCTCACTTTGTGAGGAGGATGAGGAGGAGGAGGAGTCAATGGAGGAAGAAGACATCGCTCCAGAGGGAGGTACACAACGCTCTAGTCAGTATGTAGAGCGAGGGTGGGGTGATGCAGAGCAGGCAGAGATGACGCCTCTTGCAGGGGACAGCGTTTGTTGGCCAGTTGGGAGTCTGCAGCACATGGTTGATTTCATGCTGCAGTGCCTGAGAAACGACCGCCGCATTGCCCACATTCTCACCACGTCTGATTATTGGGTGTACACCCTCCTAGACCCTCGCTACCGGGACAACTTACAAAGCCTCATCACACCGTTGAACCGGGAGCGTAAAATGCGGGAGTACCAAGACACACTGGTGCAATCCATAATGTTCTCCATTCCAGCCGAGAGCACTGCTGCTGCTACTGCTTTACAAAGCAGCTCTGTGCGTCGAGGCAGTGGAGACAGCTCTGCAACAAGAGGGAGCACAAGCAGCGCCTCTGCACAGGGCAAGACCAGTATGTTCCAAATGTTGCGAAGTTTTGCGGCAGCGCCACAAATGTCTACACCATCCGAGACGGCTCCAGTAAGCAGGAGGCAACGTTTCTGTAAAATGGTGACAGACTACATGTCTTTCCCTCTCAGTGTACTCCCAGATGGCTCTTCCCCATTCAAGTTTTGGGTCTCTAAGCTGGATACATGGCCAGAGCTTAGCCAGTATGCATTGGAGGTGCTGGCTTGCCCTGCTGCCAGTGTATTATCGGAGCGCGTCTTTAGTGCTGCAGGTGGTGTAGTAACAGACCGTCGCATGCGACTATCCTCCGATAATGTAGACCGGCTTACTTTTCTGAAAATGAACAAGGCATGGATCTCGCCAGAATTTGTCTGTCCGTTTTCAGATTAAATAACTGGTTCACAACGTTATCCATGTCTCCTGTTATGTTCATCTTTCTACCACCTGAACTCTACTCCCTGGGCTACAACACTGGCAGTTGCTGCTCAGAAGTGTCGTGTCCACAGACCAATACACAAGCTATAGTGTTACTGGCGTTCAGTAATGTCAGCTGTTCCCTGCTGTGTGAACGGCAAAAAGTCATGCTGCCTCCACCATGTTGTCTTCTCATCCCTGGGCTTCAACACCGCCAGTTGTTGCTCGGAAGTGTCATTGGCACGGGTACTCACTCCTGCCCAGACTGGTTACAGCACGCCATCTGTTTCCTGTCAGTGTAAACGTCACTTAGCCACCAATAAGTTGTCCTGTCGTGTTGCGGTCGGGTTAGCCGACTCTATGGTGCTTGGAGTTTAGGTGCTTCCTATGTGTGCTGCGGGATATGCAAATAAAGGCTGTTTCCGTTGTGACAATAGGACAATCACCCACTGTAGTACTGTGGGATTCGGTAACTGCGGCCGGCTCGCGGCCTGTCAACTTAAATTTCCATGGGTACCTTCTGCTACCCGTCCGGGTTCCAGTACCGTCAGCTGGTTCTCCGCAGTGCCTTTGCCCTAGGTGCCTCCATCTCGGTATCCGAGTTCCAGCAACGTCTGCTGGTCCTTGGTAGTGCTTTGGAGCACAGGTACCTCCTGCTTAGTAACCGTGTCCCAGTAACGTCAGCTGGTCCTCGGTTGTGCCATTGGCTCTTTTCCTTCTGCTGCCCCTCCGGGTTCCAGCACAGTCAGCTGGTCCTCGTTACTTGCATTGGCTCTTGTACCTTCTGCTACCCGTCCGGGTTCCAGTACCGTCAACTGGTTCTCCGCAGTGCCTTTGGCCTAGGTGCCTCCATCTCGGTATCCGAGTTCCTGCAACGTCTGCTGGTCCTTGGTAGTGCTTTGGAGCACAGGTACCTCCTGCTTAGTAACCGTGTCCCAGTAACATCAGCTGGTACAAGGTTGTGCTACAAATACAAGATACAGAACAAGAGACACAAGAACAATAAGCAGAAGATCTAAAAATATATGCTCTAAATTATAAGCAGAAGAAGACTAAGCAGTGTATGGGGGTGAGTCCGTTCCTCCTCGTGGTGCCCCTGGAAAATGCCTGCTGCTGCTGCAGGCTAAACTGAACACGGACAAATACTGTTGTAATTTAAATCTTTTGTGACAGCAACAACGGAAGAATGAAAAATTCATACTTTGACAGATTACAAGTACAGGATTCTCTGTCACAAATAAGAATATGATGAAGAAGATGAAGTAGAATATGAATAAGAATAATAGTGTAATAAGAAGAATATGAGTAATGTTAACAAAAAGATGAATAGCAAGAAGTTTAAGAAGAAGATAAAGAAGGTGAAGATGAAGAATAATTTGATGAAAAAGATGATGCTGCTGAAGATTATGAAGGAGAAAGTGTGTCAAAAGTTAAAAAGGTGAAGAGCATGGAAGTTGTGAAATATACATATTTGCCAAAATAGAAAAAACGTGAACAACATTGTCAATTTCTTCGTCAATCCGAACATCTTTAAAAAAAAAAATATTTATGCTATTCCATTTGATTGGGTTAAACATCTATGCCTTTAATGTCTCCTCAACCTTCCCCAATACATTCTACATTACTCTTTGTTGTTTTCCTTCATGTACAATTAACCAACAAGGCAAGAATGGGATTTTTTTAATTCCGATATTTTGTTCCCATAGACTTACATTGGACTTCCGGTATCGGTATCGGGTATCGCCGATATTTTTTGGGTATCGGCGATACCATTCCGATTCCGATACTTTTGGATATCGGAAAGTATCGCTCAACTCTAGTAATCAGTGTTAGAAGTTTTCAGTAGAGATGAGCAAAACAGGTTGGTCAGATTAAACAATCACTGACTTCTGCCAAAGTCGGGTTTCGCCGAGCGAAACCCTACCATAGCATGAGCTCAGCCATGAGGTCGTCGACCCGAGCTCCAGAGTCGGTTTTCCCATAATGCTTGCAGGCGCCTTTTCTCAGCCAATGAGTGAGGACATACACTGTGGGCAACGAGATGACATGGGCAGCGGCCACCACCATCTTACAGAAGGGCATAGCAGTGATTGGCTTGCTTTGTGTGGCGTCACAGTAGCTATAAAAACCCTGACCACCGACCGCCATTTTACTTCTGCCAATCTTAGCATAGGGAGAGGTTGCTGCCGCTGTTTCTAAGTAGGGAGAGAGTTAGGCAGGAACAAAAAAGTTATTCTGTGCTTGTGCTTATAGCGATTGTGCTGTACAGTTAATGTGCAGTGACAGGGGAGGATTTTCTTGTGTGCAGCAGCGCTGGTTATTAGGCTGCCTGCCAGTGACAGGGGAGGATTTTCTTGTGTGCAGCAGCAGAACTGATTATTAGGCTGCCTGCTAGCTGTATTGCTGTGTGTACACTGCTGTGCAGAGTGCTTTTTACACAGCACCTACACAGCACTAATACTTTTATTCTTTTGTTCTGCACAGTTACCGAGCATTCATTTTTTCCCACACCATATAGAGCTGTACGCTCCTCACACACTACCGTGTACCGGCTGGTATCACGGACAAATACATGCTGACTATCTGTGTGTGACTCCGGAAATATATACGGAGATTTACAATTTTTTCACTATACTATATACACCTGGTATCTGGTGATACAGTACCCTTTTTCTGCTTTTTATATTCTGGTCTAATCCATACTGAGCCTGTAAGCGTCTGTGTGTTACTCCGGAAATATATGGAGATTTCAATTTTGCCCAAAACCGTATACAGCTGGTATCTTCTGATACAGTACCGTTTTTCTGCTTTCTGTAATACGGTCAAATCCATACTGAGAGAGCGTCTGTGTGTGACTCCGGAAATATATGCGAAGATTTAAATTTTCCCCAAAACCGTATACAGCTGGTATCTTCTGATACAGTACTGTTTTTCTGCCTTCTGTATTATGGTCAAATCCATATTGAGAGAGCGTCTGTGTGTTACTCTGGAAATATATACAGAGATTTACAATTACTCCTACACTGTATATGCCTGGTATCTTCGGATACATTAGCCTTTTTTGCTTTTTATATTCTGGTCTACTCCATACTGAGCCTGTGAGTGTCTGGGTGTTACTCCGGAAATATATACGGAGATTTAAAATTACCCCAACACTGTATACAGCTGTACGCTTCTGATACATTACCCTTTTTCTCCTTTTTCTACTTTTTATATTCTGGTGTAATCCATACTGAGCCTGTGAGAATCTGTGTCTGACTCTGGAAATATATATACGGAGATTTAAAATTACCCCAAAACTGTTTACAGCTGTACACTTCTGATACAGTACACTTTTTCTGCTTTTCATATTCTGGTCAAATCCATACTGAGCCTGTGGGCGTCTGTCTGTTACTCCGGAAATATATGCGGAGATTTACAATAACCCCTAGACTGTATACAACTGTACGCTGGTGATACTGTACAATTTTGGCAGAAAGTCCTCCTCCACCTACCACTGTCAGTGCATCATTGACACCTGGAACATTGGCCCACATGTGTGGTTATGTCTTGCGGATCTGCATTTTATATTCTGGTCTAATCCATACTGAGCCTGTGAGCGTCTGTCTGTTACTCCGGAAATATATACTCTAGGGATCCGCTCTGGTAGGCAGGGGCCGGGCCGCAGTCATGAGGCAAACACACAGGCTTTTAGTTCAAAGTTCAGTGGTTTTAATAACGGGTTCAACAAAAAGTCCAGATAACAAAATCAAAACAGAACATAAATCACTCCAGTTTGGAGAACCACTGGTCCCAAACTCACCCTTGCTTGGGACGGGCTTAACTAAGCGGCTGCAGGTTAGCAGAGACCGCCAGGTGCCATTCCGGGTGGTCTGGTACTCGCTTCCTGGTGCACACTGACCCACTGTAACAAAACAATCTTCCAGGCTGACTCCAGCCAAACTCCTTCCTTCCACCCCCCTCCAACTACAACAGCTCCTTGTTTTATAGGCCTAGTCCACACCCTCAGGTGAGGTACACATCAGCTGACCTGATCACGTGACTATGACCTCATCACAGGTCCTTGAGATCAGGGAAAATCCTGACCAAACTCCAGTCTGCTAGGAGAAATATATCTCCCATCCATCAAGCCCCCTTTGGTGTACCACATACCTCCCCCCTTTGTTCAACCTTAGGAGGGTGGACACATGACATACAGTGAACTCTGGACAGTGCATCTGCGTTCCCCTGTAATTTGCCTGCCCGATGTTCTACTGAAAATTTGAAATTTTGCAGAGACAGAAACCACCTGGTGACTCGTGCATTTCTCTCTTTGGCTTGACTCATCCAAGTCAGAGGGGAATGATCAGTTACCAACCGAAATGTTCTCCCCAACAGATAGTAGCGCAATGACTCCAGTGCCCACTTGATGGCCATGCACTCTCTCTCTACAATGCTGTATCTGGTTTCAGCTGGAGTAAGCTTTCGACTCAGGAAACTAATGGGATGCTCCTCCCCGTTAACCTCCTGAGACAACACGGCACCCAGACCTACCTCTGACGCATCAGTCTGGACAATGAATTCTCTTTTGAAGTCAGGTGTGATCAGAACTGGTGACCCACACAGTGCCCCTTTTAGTTTTACAAATGCTTCTTCAAGCTGATCATTCCATCGCACCATTACTGACTTCCTCCCTCTTAGGCAGTCAGTTAACGGCGCCGACAGGGATGCAAAATTGGGAATAAACCGCCGGTAGTATCCCACTAACCCCAAAAACCCTTTCACTTGTTTTGTGGTGAGGGGACGGGGCCAGTTTTGGATTGCCTCCACTTTGTTTATTTGGGGTTTGATAACTCCTCTCCCAATCACATACCCCAGGTACCGAGCTTCCTCCAACCCTATGGAACACTTCTTTGGGTTGGCAGTTAGTCCTGCTTGTCTCAGAGAATCTATCACCGCCTGTACCTTGGCTAAGTGACTTTCCCAGTCTGTACTGTACACCACAATATCGTCCAGATAGGCCGCGGCATATCGGCGATGAGGACGAAGAACAACGTCCATTAACCTCTGGAATGTCGCTGGAGCGCCATGCAACCCGAAGGGTAGGACTATATACTGGAACAGTCCCTCGGGTGTTACAAAAGCCGTTTTCTCTCTCGCTGCTTTTGTTAGGGGCACCTGCCAATACCCTTTTGTGAGGTCAATGACTGAAAAATACCGGGCCTGCCCAAACCGCTCTATTAACTCATCGACCCGGGGCATGGGGTAGGCGTCAAACTTAGAAATTTCATTCAGTTTTCTGAAGTCATTACAGAACCTTAGTGTCCCATCTGGCTTTGGTATTAGGACTATTGGGCTGGCCCAATCACACTGGGACTCTTCAATGACCCCTAACTGCAGCATCTTCTTGATCTCTTCCGAGATGGCTTGTCGCCGGGCCTCAGGCACCCGATATGGCTTTAATCGGACTTTGGCCTGCGGGTCCGTGACAATGTCATGTTGGATTAGGGAGGTACGACCAGGAAGTTCCGAAAAAACATCGGTATTTCGGCTAACAAACTCTCGGACTTCCTGAACTTGTCTGGGCAACAAAGTGTCTGCTATTTTGACGGCGGAGAGGACTTCTCTTGCCTTCTCCTGAGGCAAGGAAGCCATCTCTACTGGAAATGCAGGCCGTGGACAATCCTCACCAAGCGGGTCTCTGTCTTTCCATGGTTTGAGCAGATTCACATGGTATACCTGTTCTGGCTTTCTCCGCCCTGGTTGGTGTACTTTATAGTTTACTGGTCCCACCTTCTCTATAATCTCGTAGGGTCCCTGCCACCTTGCAAGGAACTTACTATCCACTGTAGGCACAAGTACCAACACCCGATCCCCAGGGTTAAAGGACCTTACCCGTGCCTCCCGGTTATAGACCTGCCTCTGTGACCTTTGTGCTGCTTCCATATGTTCTTGGACTAATGGTAGGACTGTCTCCATTCTCTCTTGCATTTTGGCCACATGTTCTATCACACTTTTGTGGGGAGTTGGTTGGTTTTCCCAGGCCTCTTTAGCTATATCGAGTAAGCCACGGGGATGTCTGCCATATAATAGTTCAAAGGGCGAGAACCCCGTAGATGCCTGGGGCACCTCCCGCACTGCAAACATCAGGTATGGCAACAAGAGATCCCAGTCCTTACCATCTTTAGAGACTGCTTTTTTCAACATATTCTTCAGGGTTTTATTGAACCTTTCTACTAAACCGTCTGTTTGGGGATGATAGACCGATGTGCGCAACTGTTTAACACTTAACAAGTGGCAGAGTTCCTTCATGATTTTTGACATAAAGGGGGTCCCCTGATCTGTTAAGATTTCTTGAGGGATTCCCACCCGAGAGAACATACCCATAAGATCTTTTGCAATCAGTTTGGCCGAGGTGTGTCGCAGGGGAATAGCCTCAGGATACCTTTTAGCGTAATCTAGAACTACGAGGATGTGTTGGTGACCCCTTGCTGATTTATTAACCGGCCCCACCAGATCCATGGCTATTCTCTCAAACGGGACCTCTATAATTGGTAATGGCACCAAGGGACTCCGAAAATGAGGCTGTGGACTGGTTACCTGGCACACGGGACAAGAGTTACAATACCGTTTAACTTCTTCATAGACCCCTAGCCAGTAAAACCGTTGTAGAATTCTGTCTAGGGTTTTCTTTTGGCCCAAATGTCCCCCTAGTACATGCGAATGCGCTAAGTTCATTACCAACCTCCGATATGACTGTGGTACCAGCAATTGCTCGACAATTTCCCCATGTATTTTTTCAACCCGATACAGCAAATCTTGGTTCAGCTCGAATCGGGGAAATACTGTAGCTGCCCCGGGGTGTTGGGGTTCCCCATTGACAACCAGTACATTTTCCCAGGCTCGAGTCAACGTAGGGTCCCGGAGTTGCGCCGTACCAAAATTGTCACCTGCCACATTTAAGTCTGACAATTCTGGTCCCGGTGGCAAATCTTCCATCTCCCCAGCTAACACTTCTATAGGAGAGGGGTTTTCCTCCTCCACCGAAGGCAAAGGTACTCCTACCGCCAGCACATCTTCCTCTGGGCCACCAGGTTCATGCCCGATTTCTGGAGAATGCAACCTGGTTGCCACTGGTGCCGACGACTGTTCTGTGGGAGGGGTAATTACAGGCCAAAGCACAGAAAATAACGGAAAATCTCTCCCCATTATTACCTCATAATGCAAATTAACCACCACCCCCACCTCGTGGCACCTCCTCCCCGCTGGCGTGTTTATCATCACCAGTGCGGTAGGATAATGTTTTAAGTCCCCATGTATACACAACACACCCATTTTCCGACCAGTATACTCGCTGATTTGGACGTGGCTGGCTCGTATTAGGGTCACGAGACTCCCTGAGTCCAGTAGAGCCACCGCAGGGTTACCCTCCACCTCCACTTTACACAAATGATTCATATTGGGTCCCTCTGGTTTACCCACTGCACACATGTGTTCGGCATAGTGAGACTGATAGTACCCATAGTTTGTGTCCATGGGCTCAGTCAGGTGGGGGCATTCAGCTCTCACATGTCCTGGTTCTTGGCACCGCCAACAGATTATGGGGCCCCTTTCGTCCCCAGACGTGTCCTGGGCGGCCTTCCGAGTCTCTGCTCGCCGAACGGCGGGTGAAGGTTTGGGGAATTTACTCATTACCTTCCGGGTAGTCTCTCCCTGTATCTCCTTGGTAGCCCCATATCTTTCAATGAGGTCTACCATTTGGAGACCATCAGTAGGGGCTGCCTGTCCAACCCATGTTTGAAGGGTGTGGGGCAAAGTTCTCCAGAATTTATGAGTCACTATACGATCTAGCATAGCGCGGGGTGACAACACTTCCGGCTGCAACCACTTTTCTATCAGGTGTATCAAGTCATAATACTGGGACCGAGCTGGCTCGGAAGTGGAAAACTTCCACTGGTGTACCCACTGAGCCCGGACTAACACATTTACCCCAAGACGTGCGAGTATCTCACCCTTGACGATCTCGTAGTCCCTCTGGTGCTCGGGGGGTAGGTCTCTATAGGCTTTCGCGGGTCCTGGAGCCAAAAACGGAGCCACGATCTCGGCCCACTGGTCCCGGGGTAGTCTCTCCCTCTCAGCCACGCCTTCAAACATCTCCAGGTACACCTCGACGTTATCTGACTTTTCCATTTTAGGAATCGCTGTGCGTACCGCTTTCCGGACATCCTGACATCCCGGGGCAGCTCCTGCTGTCTGCGGCGCTGTGATGTGCTGTATCAGTAGACTGTTGGTTTCCTGTTGCTGTCGATTAAATATCTGCTGCTGCTCCATAGTCTGCTGTTGTATAGCCTGCTGCCGCTCCATAGCCTGCTGCTGTATAGCCTGCTGCCGCTCCATAGCCTGCTGCTGTATAGCCTGCTGCTGCTGCATAGCCTACTGCTGCTGCTGTGTAGCCTGCTGTTGCTGCTGTATAGCCAGCTGCTGCTGCCTGCATTCTCCACCAATTGTAGGGATCCGCTCTGGTAGGCAGGGGCCGGGCCGCAGTCATGAGGCAAACACACAGGCTTTTAGTTCAAAGTTCAGTGGTTTTAATAACGGGTTCAACAAAAAGTCCAGATAACAATATCAAAACAAAACATAAATCACTCCAGTTTGGAGAACCACTGGTCCCAAACTCACCCTTGCTTGGGACGGGCTTAACTAAGCGGCTGCAGGTTAGCAGAGACCACCAGGTGCCATTCCGGGTGGTCGGGTACTCGCTTCCTGGTGCACACTGACCCACTGTAACAAAACAATCTTCCAGGCTGACTCCAGCCAAACTCCTTCCTTCCACCCCACTCCAACTACAACAGCTCCTTGTTTTATAGGCCTAGTCCACACCCTCAGGTGAGGTACACATCAGCTGACCTGATCACGTGACTATGACCTCATCACAGGTCCTTGAGATCAGGGAAAATCCTGACCAAACTCCAGTCTGCTAGGAGAAATATATCTCCCATCCATCAAGACCCCCTTTGGTGTACCACATAACATAGATTTACAATTACCCCTAGACTGTATCCAGCTGTAATCTTCTGATACATTAGCGTTTTTCAGCTTTTTATATTCTTGTCTAATTCATACTGAGCCTGAGAGCGTCTGTGTCTGACTCCTGAAATATAAACGGAGATTTACAATATTTTCACTATACTATATATACCTGGTATCTGTTGATACAGTACACTTTTTCAGCTTTTTATATTCTTGTCTAATCCATACTGAACCTGTGAGTGTCAGTGTCTGACTCCTGAATTATATACGGAGATTTACAATATTTTCACTATAATATATACACCTGGTATCTGGTGATTAAATATCTGCTGCTGCTCCATAGTCTGCTGCTGTATAGCCTGCTGCCGCTCCATAGCCTGCTGCTGTATAGCCTGCTGCCGCTCCATAGCCTGCTGCTGTATAGCCTGCTGCTGCTGCATAGCCTGCTGCTGCTGCTGTGTAGCCTGCTGTTGCTGCTGTATAGCCAGCTGCTGCTGTCCGCATTCTCCACCAATTGTAGGGATCCGCTCTGGTAGGCAGGGGCCGGGCCGCATGTCATGAGGCAAACACACAGGCTTTTAGTTCAAAGTTCAGTGGTTTTAATAACGGGTTCAACAAAAAGTCCAGATAACAAAATCAAAACAGAACATAAATCACTCCAGTTTGGAGAACCACTGGTCCCAAACTCACCCTTGCTTGGGACGGGCTTAACTAAGCGGCTGCAGGTTAGCAGAGACCACCAGGTGCCATTCCGGGTGGTCGGGTACTCGCTTCCTGGTGCACACTGACCCACTGTAACAAAACAATCTTCCAGGCTGACTCCAGCCAAACTCCTTCCTTCCACCCCCCTCCAACTACAACAGCTCCTTGTTTTATAGGCCTAGTCCACACCCTCAGGTGAGGTACACATCAGCTGACCTGATCACGTGACTATGACCTCATCACAGGTCCTTGAGATCAGGAAAATCCTGACCAAACTCCAGTCTGCTAGGAGAAATATATCTCCCATCCATCAAGACCCCCTTTGGTGTACCACATAACATAGATTTACAATTACCCCTAGACTGTATCCAGCTGTAATCTTCTGATACATTAGCGTTTTTCAGCTTTTTATATTCTTGTCTAATTCATACTGAGCCTGAGAGCGTCTGTGTCTGACTCCTGAAATATAAACGGAGATTTACAATATTTTCACTATACTATATATACCTGGTATCTGTTGATACAGTACACTTTTTCAGCTTTTTATATTCTTGTCTAATCCATACTGAGCCTGTGAGTGTCTGTGTCTGACTCCTGAATTATATACGGAGATTTACAATATTTTCACTATAATATATACACCTGGTATCTGGTGATACAGTACCCTTTTTCAGCTTTTTATATTCTTGTCTAATCCATACTGAGCCTGAGAGCATCTGTGTCTGATTCCTGAAATATATACGGAGATTTACAATTACCCCTTGACTGTATACAGCTGTACGCTTGTGATACAGTACCCTTTTTCAGCTTTTTATATTCTTGTCTAATCCATACTGAGCCTGTGAGCGTCTGTGTCTGACTCCTGAAATATATACGGAGATTTACAATATTTTCACTATACCATATACACCTGGTGTTAAGGGCCTGCGGAACGCACCTAATAGATATTAAGGAGAGGTGCGTTCGCACCCCGGGGTCCACCGTGCAGGCAGAACCTGCTGCTAGTAAGATGGCGCAAATAGGCAGTATGAGCGAACTCTGTTATCCCGCAGAGTCGCAGATGTAAACGCTGTAGCACTATATGGCAGTATGGACGAACTCTGTTATTCCACAGATTCGCTAGCTAAAATGCTGTAGTGCTATATGGCGATGTAAGCGGACTCTGTTCATTCACAGAGCGGCTGTGTCAAAGACTGTGTCCTGTCAGACTCACAGGGGACACAGATGACTGCTAAGCTGATTGCAGTCTGTGGTCATGCAATCAGAACACATGCAATAATCTCCTCACCGGAGTAGCCGGTATTCTTATGGCGTTTTCAGCCGAGCCCTGAACACGTTGTTAGGGCTGGCGGAACGCACAAAATAAATATAAATAATAGGTGCGTTCGCAGCCCGGGGTCCACCGTGCAGGCAGAGCCTGCTGCTAGTAAGATGGCGGTATCGCGAACTCTGTTACTTCACAGAGTCGCAACTATAGATACTGTGGTACTATATGGTGATATAAGCGAACTCTGTTACACCACAGAGTCGCTAAGTTAGAGACGCAGAGATATGGACTGTGTCCTGTTAACTCCACAGGGATGCACAGACAACTGCTGTGCGGACAGCAGTCCGTAGTAATGCAATCAGCAACGCAATCATACAAGTCTCCTCACCGGAGATGCCGGTATTCTAGGGGCTTATTTCAGCCGAGCCCTAACACATCTGTGCAAGATCACACTGGCGCAAAGCACATAATGCAATTGATACTAGCGCATGGCCGCATGGTCATACAACCCTTTTATAGCAGCAACTACAGGGCCTGCCAGAAAAGGACCAATAAGAAACTATTCCAGAACACATGTAGTTTCAGGACCTTCCTAGTGGACCAATAGGAGCTGCTGCAGTACCTGAGCATGTGACCCCTGATCTTCAATGAGAGATCTTACCCTGGGCATGCTCAGAAGGGGAAACGCAGGACTTAGTCCTAAAGACGTCTGCTTGCCGCTAACAAGTACTGGCTACAATAGCAGAACCTGGAGAGGCAGCAGTAATCCTCTGCACAATGTTAGACTGGGCGAGACTCTGGGACCAACGTCTCTTCTGAGCAGAGTCCACTGCGGCCGGAGACGGATGGGAGACAACAGCAGGGATGGCTCGAGATTGCCCTTGTGCAGAAGCGGGAACTCGACGTGCATACAAAACTCCTCACCGGAGGTGCCGGTATTCTAGGGGCTTATTTCAGCCGGACCTAACCACATGCATACATGACCCCACTGGCGCAAGCACGTAACAGATTTGATACTAGCGCACGGCCATGCGGTCATGCACACCTTTTATAGCAGCAGCTACAGGACTTTCCAGAAAAGGACCAATGGGAAAGCTGCTCCAGAAACTAAATCAGCTTCAGGACCTTCCTGGAGGACCAATGGAAGTCGCTGCAGTACCCGACCATGTGACCCTGAACATGCTCAGAAGGGAACACACAAGACTTAGTCCCAACTACGTCTGCTTGCCTCTGACCTGCACTGGTTACAATGGCAGGACCTGGGGAGGCAGCAGTCATACTCTGCACAGTATTAGACTGGGCGAGACTCTGGGACCAAAGTCTCTGCTGAGCAGGCTCCACAGTGGCCAGAGACTGATGGGGGACCGCAGCGGGGATGGCTCGAGATTCCCCTTGTGCAGCAGTGGGAACTCGATCCCTAACATTACCCCTCTCCTAGGGCCCTCTTCTTTGGGCCTCGCTACGTTCAAAGGCAGCGATGAGCTGCGGAGCGTGAATATGCTCGGCAGGCTCCCAAGACCTATTCTCAGGCCCATAACCCCTCCAATCCATCATATTTTTTTGCCCGTACCACCTTACACCCTACAATGGCGTTCACCTCGTGATCATCCGTCGACGAACCCGATGTTTCGGCAGATGACTCGGAAAACCTGGACATGACCACGGGTTTCAGTAGGGAGACATGAAAGGTGTCTGAGATACCTAAGCGAGGAGGAAGGGCTAAGCGATAAACCACAGGGTTGACCTGCTCAAGGACCTTAAAGGGACCCAAAAAGCGGGGTGCCAACTTAGTGGACTCCACTCGCAGCCTGATGTTTCGGGCGGAGAGCTACACAAGGTCGCCAGGAGAAAATGTGAGAGCGGGGCACTGATGTGCGTCAGAGGAAGATCTCATCCTCTCCTTGGAGGCCTGAATGGCATCCTGAGTGCGGTCCCAAATGTCCCATGCCTCCACGGCCCAGTCTGCCTCCCTGGAGCCGGCAGAAGACACGGGCATGGGCACCGGTACCCGCGGAAGCTGACCGTAGTTTAAGAGGAATAGGGTCTGTCCGGTAGAGTCAGCCACAGCATTATTTAGAGCGAACTCAGCCCACGGTAGCAAAGATGCCCAGTCATCCTGCCTGGCTGAGACAAAATGTCGCAAGTATGTGACCAAGGTCTGGTTGGCCCTCTCTACCAACCCATTCGTCTCGGGATGATATGCCGAGGAGAGATTTAACTCAATGCTGAGTAGACGACATAGCCCTCTTCAGAACCGAGACGCAAATTGGGGACCTCGATCACTGACAATTTTGTCTGGCATTCCGTGTAGACGGAAAATGTGCCTGATAAATAATGCTGCCAAGGCCCGTGCGGAAGGTAACCGTGGTAATGGCACCAAGTGCACCATTTTGGAGAAGTGGTCGGTTATTACCCAGATGATGGTGTAGCCCCAAGACTTGGGTAAGCCCACCACAAAATCCATCCCGACCATCTCCCAATGCCTGTCTGCCACCGGTAAAGGGAAAAGTAGCCCAGCTGGCTGTTGTCGAGGGGACTTATTCTTGGCGCAGGAGATGCACTCCTGATCGCATTCCCAGACGTCACGGACCATATGTGGCCACCAGTATATCCTCGCCAGCAATTCAGATGTCCAATTTGCCCCAAAAATTTCCACTCCCCCTGGAAGAATGTGCCCAAGAGGGTACCTCCGGTCTCAAATTGGTGGGCACAAAAGTCTTGCCTGGAGGCACAGACTCAAGCGAAATCGGAGCCACAGTTCTTAGGCTCTCTGTGGGGACAATCAGCCGAGGCTCCTCCTCCACCTCCTCAGAGGACACCACGGTGCGAGAGAGAGCGTCTGTTATGATCTGCTACAAGCACTAAGGAAAGATGGGAATTCTGTCCCTACAATAGAACTAAGCTGGATCCCTACGATGTAACGGGGAACCTGATCCTGCGACCAGACCCGCTAAAGTCCTCAGCTAGTCTGAACGAAGACCTATAGTTGCGAGGGAGGAATCCCTACAAGAACTAGGGACTGGGAGAAAAGGTGGACACCTCCTAACAGAAATTGTAGCAGGGAAAAATAAAACAGAAAACAAATTACTTAGAGATCCTAAGATTAAGCAAAACTGACTGAGTAAGGCACCTAAGCACCCGGCTAGCTTAAGAGTAGGTAATACAATGAAGTCCAGCAAAGCCAGAAGGGCGGAGCCAGACTAAATAGGGAAAAAAGGTCATGTGACCAGCAAACTGAAACAAAACCTAACAAGAGGGTTCTAACAGTACCCTCCCTTCAAAGAGGATCCTCCGGATCCCCTAGGACTTAGGCTTATCCGGAAACCTCTTGTGAAACGCTCTGACAAGTCTAGACGCAGAAACATCATCCGCCCTCACTCATGAGTTATCCTCGGGTCCATAACCCTTCCAAGCGACGAGGTACTGTAATCTCCCTCTATACCGTCTAGAATTTAGGATGCGGGAAATCTCATATTGCCCGTCCTCCACCACCAGGGGAACAGTGGCCGAGACGTCTCCATCTGAGACCTCAGCTTTTTTTAAGAGAGAAACATGAAACACCGGATTAATCTTCCAGGAGGTGGGAAGCTCCAACTTAACAGCAGATTGGTTAATAACCTGAAGCATCTTAAAGGGCCCTACAAACTTGGGACCCAATTTCTTAGACGGAATCCTCAAGCGCAGATTCTTAGAGGACAACCAAACCATGTCACCAATAGCAAACAAAACCTCTTGTCGTTTTCTATCAAAATACACTTTGGATCTTTTGTTAGCCTCCTGAAGATTACCATGCACATCAGTCCAAACTCTCTCCAAAACACCAGAAAAATTCTCCTCTTCAGGTACAGCCGATCCCAACTTGGAAAATGACCCAAACGACGGATGTCTCCCAGTACAACAAAAAAAAGGCGAACAACCAGCAGAAGCGGATGTATGGTTGTTAAGAGCAAACTCAGCAAGTGGCAGAAACTCAGACCACCCCTCTTGATTATCAGTCACAAAACAACGCAAGAACTGCTCAACATCCTGGTTTTTCCTTTCTGTCTGGCCATTAGACTCAGTATGATATCCGGATGAAAACGACAAATGAACTCCCAACCTGTCACAAAAGGCGCGCCAAAAACGAGCCACAAACTGAGGTCCCCTATCAGAAACAATGTCAGTAGGAACACCATGTAGTCTGACTATTTCCTTGACAAAGGCCTTAGCGAGAGTCTTAGCGCAGGGCAGTTTAATGAAAGGAACCAAGTGACACATCTTGCTAATTCGGTCCACGACCACCCAGATGACAGTGAAACCCTCAGAGGGTGGAAGGTCAGTAATAAAGTCCATAGCCAAATGTGTCCAAGGTGCACTAGGGACCTCCAGAGGGCAAAGCAACCCCGCAGCAGGAGTATGAGAAGACTTAGATCTAGCACACACAGTGCATTGGCGCACCCACTTAATGACTTCCTTCTGCCATCCTGGCCACCAATAACTGCGACCCACAAGTCTCTTGGTCTCAGAGATTCCAGGATGACCTGCCAACCGAAAGTCATGACATTCATCAAACAAATCTCTCCTCAGGGTACCAGGCACAAACAACCTCCCATGCGGCGTGTTAGATGGAGCATTCTCCTCCAATGAGACTCCAAATCCAGTGAATAAATCAAAATGTCATCCAAATACACAACCACACTTCTGCCGATCAAAGGTCTAAGGATGTCATTGTGAGGATACTGGAAGCTCCATGTCTTGTGCTGTGCTAGAACTACAGTCTTCATCTTTTTTTTGCTGCTGACAGCCCACAGAGCAAAGTCCCCCCCCTCCCTCTCTCACGCTTCTCATCAACCCCCAGCCTGCACACAGGTAGTGTAATCTGAGCTGCCAGTGCTGGAATTTTCCCGCCTCACCGCAGGGGGTCTGCATTGTCTGCGCATGTGCTATTCCTCCCCTAGCAGCCATTATGAGAATTCATTCTTTTTGCTTATAACACGGTGGGAATTTGCGTCAGAAACACGAAAGTTACTGTTGTGAAACATACGCCGACAGGCATCGTTCCCGTGGTGCTGGTGAACCCGTAACTCCAACAGAATCCGAGAAATGGAATTCTCGGATGTACAATGAACTATCGCACCCAAGTTTGGGCTCATTCGAACCGTCATTTTAAAGTAAAATCATTGATAGGTCTGCCATTCTTCTGCGAGGTTCTCAGGATGAAGTATGCTCCTGATAATCTTCCAGAACTAAAAACTAGGACTTCTATCCCTGGGAGGTGGCCAGAAAAACCATCCCCTTTTGTGAGGTCAGCAGCCCACAGGTATAAGTCTTGCAGTTAAGCCCCCCTTGGTCAGTCCATGCTGTGATGACCTGACTAAGAGATCTGCAAATGAACTATGACGTGTGGCTCCTCCCCCAGCCAGTCTTGCCTGTAACTGCCATGTGAGTTTTTCACTTTTAATCCCGTTTATTTTTGTAACTGCATTGTACATAACTATATTACCTCACCTTGTTACATCTTTTTTTATATTTTATAAGCACTGCCTGTTTTTTAAGGAATAAACCTATAAAATTATTAGTTTGTTTCTCCTGCTCTATAAACGAATTTGCACGTGCCTGAAGTACTACGCTACTGTTTTGGGGTTGCTACGGACCCTCTTGATAAATTGTTCATTAAGTAAATCGTAGCTGGTGGCAGCTAAAAGAAGGGGTGTAAAGTGTTGACCTATGGGGTGGCGTTGGCAGTGACGGAGCGGGTTTTATAAGAGTATTGCCTGGCTGCGGCACGGAGTAATTATAATTCCCTCACTGCAGCGTGCCCAATAGCCAGCACACATCCAAGTGACCCGTCTGGCGACTAATTATCCTAGGTGCAGTTCCCTGACTGACCTGAGGGTAAGGGGGGTGCCAGAGAGCTGCAAGTTCCTAAGTGGAAGTGGGATAATTATAAATCCCTGCAGTTTACTGGGTCGGACGGCAGCAGCCGTCGTGTGTGTGCGCGTTTTCGTCACATTTGCGGCACGGAGGGATCACAAGCCGTGATACCCCGGGCTACCGTGTGGCGGACCGTGTGCACGTTTCATCACATGTGGTGGCAGAGCAGTGGGATTATAGAGCATTAGTGATCTGGTCTGAGCAATCATTCCATTCACTAAAAAACTTGCACGGTTCTTCAGGGACCCTGCAACTAAAGTTTTGGAGAACAGACTCAGTGTTTATTAGTCCTGAGACAATTGTGTGTACTTGCGGTTACCCCTCCCTTCTCTTTGCCAAATAAAAGATAGGATAGAAAACAAACATGGCTACAATAGGAGCAAGTTGGTACGAAAAGCAGAACAAGGACACTCTTGTGGGAATCTGCAAGTACCACGGCCTTGTCCACACGAACCGAACCAAAGGCCAACTGGTCCAGGCCTTGAAGGAGCTGGACGAGCATCGGAGCGTGGCGGGCGCAGGAGCCGGCCCAAGCCAAGGTGGTGCCGCAGGAGCAGAGGCCCAACCCCTGACTGCTTACACCCAGGGCGGGTTGGACCCTTACTTGCAGGCGGCCCTGGAGGGACTCACCGCTGACAACCGGGAAGAACGCCTGAGGCTGATCCAGCAAGCTCAAGAGAGAGCCGACCAGCGAGAGGCCAAACAGCGAGAGGCTGAGCGAGCCGAGCGCCAAGCCCAGCGAGAGGCCGAGCGGGAGGCTGAGAGAGCCGAGCGGGAAGCTCAGAGAGCCCATGAACTGGAGCTGCTCAGACAAGGGCAATGCCCTCCACAGCCCGGAGCGGTACACCCAGCAGCTCTCAGAGTCCGAAGCCCCGGCCGGAGCACTTTCCCGTGTTGGAAAAGGACGGAGACTTGGACACTTTTCTGCGGGCCTTTGAGAAAGTCTGCAGACAGTACCAGCTGCCTGACAACCAATGGGCCAGGTACTTCACCCGGGCTAAAGGGCAAAGCTCTGGAGGCGTTTGCTTCCCTCACGTCAGATCAAGATGATGACTATGAGGCCATCAAGCAGGCCCTGATTGCCAAGTACCAGCTAACCCCTGAGGTATACCGAAAGAAGTTCCGGAACCTCCAACGTGGCCCACACGACAGTTATAGCGATGTGGTGCAAGGACTCAGGAACCACTTTGACCAGTGGATCCATGGACTGTCAGTTGACACCTTTGAGGAGCTGTGAGACCTGATGATGAAAGACCAGTTCCTGCATCTGTGCCCAGCTGAGGTCCGACAGTTCATCCTGGACCGAGAACCGGAGGACGCGGTCACAACAGCACGGATAGCCGACAGCTATGAGGCCAACCGGAAACCCGAGGTGCGGAAGCCCGTCACCGCCTGCTGGGGAGGGGGTAAGCCTGCAACCAACCCCAGTGCCCCTGCCAGTCGTCCCTCTGGAGGCACTATCCCCTTTGCCAGCGCCAGCGCCAGGCCTACATCAGACCCCCGCCAGTGTTTCTCCTGTAAAAGGACTGGACACATCAGCGCCACCTGTCCGGAGAGGCAGAAGAACCCCCCAGCCAAGGCCTCCGGGCCCAACGCCTCTGTTCTTTTGGTGGGTGGTGTGGTGGGGAGGGTTGATGACAACGTGCAGCCCGTCCACGTGGGGGCCCGTCTTGCTACAGGCCTCAAGGACACCGGGGCTGAACGAACCCTCATCCGACCCAAACTGGCGGCCCCTGAAGAGTTGATTCCGGGGAAAACCTTAACTGTCACCGGGATTGGGGGCGTCCACTACCCCTTGCTGATAGCCCGAGTTTTCATTGACTGGGGTGCCGGGAGCGGGGTGAAGGAAGTGGGGGTGTCCAAAAACCTGCCCACTGATGTTTTACTGGGGACTGATCTGGGGAGGATGGTCGCTACTATGTCCCTGACACCCCTCCCCAATCTGATAATAAGGTTAACGTTAACCATGATGTTGATGTTGATGATGATGGGAAACTGATTGTGTTACCTGCCAATGCTTTGTGAAGTGATTATGCAACTGATAACCTTTCTTTCCCTAGGAATGATGCTGATAGTGATGTATCTGTGCCATCTGAACCTGTTAACCCTTTCTCTGAAGTGGTAGATGTGTCCACAGGTACAAGAGCGTTCAGCCACGTTGCTCTGCGGAGTGAGACGGCTGAGGAACCCCTAGCAGGAGCAAGCGACAGTGCTAAAGGAAATGGGGAGGTGCATGGGAACCGTGAGGAAGGTGACGCCATGACACTGACCAGTGCCACCGAGGAAGGTAACTGGCCCATAAGTAGCACTGCTCCTGAAGTGTTGGGGGTGGATGGGGAGGTAGAGCCCATAGCAGCGCAGGCTGATGGGTCTATAGAAATCCCCGGGGAGACTGCATATGTAGCTGCTGTCACCCGCAGTCAGAGTGCCCGGATCGCAGGTAGCGCCCTGCCATCTGGACCCTCCTCTGCTACAGGAGAGACTGAACCAGAGGTGGACCCAGAGCCGGTCCCAGAGGGTCCCAGTGAGGAAGGAACCCTAACGTCACTTCTGGCTGCCTCCAGCCAGGAGTTCCAGGCCGCTCTGCACTCAGATGTGAGCCTGGAGAACTTGAGGCACCTCGCCGAGACGCCCACCTCCGTGACTGATAAGGA
>JARQOD010000001.1:803059283-803117868 GCA_033576555.1 Oophaga sylvatica
AAAGGCAATGCACAACCGAGACCAGCTGACGTTTACTGGACACGGTTACTAAGCAGGAGGTACCTGTGCTCCAAAGCACTACCAGGGGACCAGCAAACGTTGCTGGAACTCGGATACCGAGATGAGGCACCTAGGCCAAAGGCACTGCGGAGAACCAGCTGACGGACTGGACCCGACGGGTAGCAGAAGGACAAGAGCCAATGCAAGTAACGAGGACCAGCTGACAGTGCTGGAACCCGGAGGGGCAGCAGAAGGAAAAGACCAATGGCACAACCGAGGACCAGCTGACGACTGGGACACCGGTTACTAAGCAGGAGGTAACCTGTGCCCAAAGCACTACCAAAGGCCAGCAGACTTGCTGGAACTCGGATACCGAGAATGGAGGCACACTAGCCAAAGGCACTGCGGAGAACCAGCTGACAGTACTGGAACCCCGGACGGAGCAAGAAGGTACAAGAGCCAAAGCAGTAACGAGGACCACTGACTGTGCTGGAACCCGAGGGGCAGCAGAAGGAAAAGAGCCAATGGCCACCGAGGACCAGCTACGTTACTGGGACACGTTACTAACAGGAGGTACCTGTGCTCCAAAGCACTACCAAGGACCTACAAGCGTGCTGGAACCGGATACCGAATGGAGGGCACCTAGCCAAAGGCACTGCGGAGAACCAGCTGACGGTACTGGAACCCGGAGTAGCAGAAGGTACCCATGAAATTTAAGATGACAGCCGCGAGCCGGCCGCAGTTACCGAATCCCACAGTACTAGAGTGGGTGATTGTCCTATTGTCACAACGGAAACAGCCTTTATTGCATATCCCGCAGCACACATAGGAAGCACCTAAACTCCAAACATCATAGAGTCGGCTAACCCGACCGCAACACGACAGGACAACTTATTGAAGGCTAAGTGACGTTTACACTGAGAGGAAACAGATGCGTGCTGTAACCAGTCTGGGCAGAGTGAGTACCCGTGCAATGACACTTCCGAGCAACAACTGGCGGTGTTGTAGCCCAGGGATGAGAAGAGAACATGGTGGAGGCAGCAGGACTTTTTGCCGTACACACAGCAGGGGAACAGCTGACATTACTGAACCCCAGTAACACAGGAGCAAGTGTTCACTGTGCTAACAGCACTTCCGAGCTACAACTTGCGGTGTTGTAGCCCAGGATGAGAAGAGAACATGGTGGAGGCAGCAGGACTTTTTGCCGTTCACACAGCAGGGGAACAGCTGACATTACTGAACCCCAGTAACACAGGAGCAAGTGTAGACTGTGCTAACAGCACTTCCGAGCAACAACTGGCGGTGTTGTAGCCCAGGGATGAGAAGAGAACATGGTGGAGGCAGCAGGACTTATTGCCATTCACACAGCAGGGAACAGCTGACATTACTGAACCCAGTAACACAGGAGCAAGTGTTCACTGTGCTAACAGCACTTCCGAGCTACAACTGGCGGTGTTGTAGCCCAGGGATGAGAAGAGAACAGGGTGGAGGCAGCAGGACTTTTTGCCGTTCACACAGCAGGGGAACAGCTGACATTACTGAACCCCAGTAACACAGGAGCAAGTGTAGACTGTGCTAACAGCACTTCCGAGCTACAACTGGCGGTGTTGTAGCCCAGGGATGAGAAGAGAACATGGTGGAGGCAGCAGGACTTTTTGCCGTTCACACAGCAGGGGAACAGCTGACATTACTGAACCCCAGTAACACAGGAGCAAGTGTAGACTGTGCTAACAGCACTTCCGAGCTACAACTGGCGGTGTTGTAGCCCAGGGATGAGAAGAGAACATGGTGGAGGCAGCAGGACTTTTTGCCGTTCACACAGCAGGGGAACAGCTGAAATTACTGAACCCCAGTAACACAGGAGCAAGTGTTCACTGTGCTAACAGCACTTCCGAGCTACAACTGGCGGTGTTGTAGCCCAGGGATGAGAAGAGAACAGGGTGGAGGCAGCAGGACTTTTGCCGTTCACACAGCAGGGGAACAGCTGACATTACTGAACCCCAGTAACACAGGAGCAAGTGTTCACTGTGCTAACAGCACTTCCGAGCAACAACTGGCGGTGTTGTAGCCCAGGATGAGAAGAGAACATGGTGGAGGCAGCAGGACTTTTTGCCGTACACACAGCAGGGAACAGCTGACATTACTGAACCCCAGTAACACAGGAGCAAGTGTTCACTGTGCTAACAGCACTTCTGAGCAACAACTGGCGGTGTTGTAGCCCAGGGATGAGAAGAGAACAGGGTGGAGGCAGCAGGACTTTTTGCCGTTCACACAGCAGGGGAACAGCTGACATTACTGAACCCCAGTAACACAGGAGCAAGTGTAACTGTGCTAACAGCACTTCCGAGCTACAACTGGCGGTGTTGTAGCCCAGGGATGAGAAGAGAACATGGTGGAGCAGCAGGACTTTTTGCCGTACACACAGCAGGGGAACAGCTGACATTACTGAACCCCAGTAACACAGGAGCAAGTGTAGACTGTGCTAACAGCACTTCCGAGCTACAACTGGCGGTGTTGTAGCCCAGGGATGAGAAGAGAACAGGTGGAGGCAGCAGGACTTTTTGCCGTTCACACAGCAGGGGAACAGCTGACATTACTGAACCCCAGTAACACAGGAGCAAGTGTTCACTGTGCTAACAGCACTTCCGAGCAACAACTGGCGGTGTTGTAGCCCAGGGATGAGAAGAGAACATGGTGGAGGCAGCAGGACTTTTTGCCGTACACACAGCAGGGGAACAGCTGACATTACTGAACCCCAGTAACACAGGAGCAAGTGTTCACTGTGCTAACAGCACTTCTGAGCAACAACTGGCGGTGTTGTAGCCCAGGGATGAGAAGAGAACAGGTGGAGGCAGCAGGACTTTTTGCCGTTCACACAGCAGGGGAACAGCTGACATTACTGAACCCCAGTAACACAGGAGCAAGTGTAGACTGTGCTAACAGCACTTCCGAGCTACAACTGGCGGTGTTGTAGCCCAGGATGAGAAGAGAACATGGTGGAGGCAGCAGGACTTTTTGCCGTACACACAGCAGGGAACAGCTGACATTACTGAACCACAGTAACACAGGAGCAAGTGTAGACTGTGCTAACAGCACTTCCGAGCTACAACTGGCGGTGTTGTAGCCCAGGGATGAGAAGAGAACAGGGTGGAGGCAGCAGGACTTTTTGCCGTTCACACAGCAGGGGAACAGCTGACATTACTGAACCCCAGTAACACAGGAGCAAGTGTTCACTGTGCTAACAGCACTTCCGAGCTACAACTGGCGGTGTTGTAGCCCAGGGATGAGAAGAGAACAGGGTGGAGGCAGCAGGACTTTTTGCCGTACACACAGCAGGGAACAGCTGACATTACTGAACCCCAGTAACACAGGAGCAAGTGTAGACTGTGCTAACAGCACTTCCGAGCTACAACTGGCGGTGTTGTAGCCCAGGGATGAGAAGAGAACAGGGTGGAGGCAGCAGGACTTTTTGCCGTTCACACAGCAGGGGAACAGCTGACATTACTGAACCCCAGTAACACAGGAGCAAGTGTTCACTGTGCTAACAGCACTTCCGAGCTACAACTGGCGGTGTTGTAGCCCAGGGTCAAGGAGGATGTTTAAATACTATATCAAGTATTTTCCTTGTTACGTGTCAATTAAAAATGTCTATACTCCAAACAAGAGAAATATAAACTTTAGTACCATAAGATGATGATTTAACTTAAAAAAATATATGTAAATTAAAAATTTACAAACATAAACCCATACATTAACATGTTGAAAAGCAATGCAAACCACAATTAAAATAGGTTAAATAATCTGCTATACGGTTTAAAATAAAAGCATACAAGTACACATCAGAATCCATTAATGATGGGTAAGTAACAGTATGTACACCATTTTTATTGTGTAGACAATGAATGGCTGACTTAAAAACATAATCAGCATTACAAGTTTTCTTTGACATTCATAAAACTTTACATTTGGTGAATAATATAACTACAATTTTTTAAAAAATATCTAAAATTTCCATCATGTAATACTGATAATATGTGCCAATCATTTATATTAACAAAACGAAAATTTAAAAAGTGCATAGTGCAGAGTGAAAACAGATATTTATGCCTGACTGTGGACTTGCAAGCATGACAACGGATAGATAAGGTATATATAGATGAGACTGCATAGCCACAGATGGTGAATGGCGATGTAATACTGTACCTCAATAAAGTGTGCGTTACTACTACATCCTTTTTTTTATCTAGCTTTATAAAAGGTTACGTGCATGTATGGTTGCGCCTCTGTTTGGACGCACAGACTGGCTTCCTGCTGTGACGCGTTGGGTATTGGAGCGTCTGTACGTCTTATGACTCAAAAAGAACACTGCACTCGCTGAAAAAATATATTGCATCAAGTGAAGTTTTATTTATCAAGTGTACAGTAAGCGACAAGTAATTGACGTTTCGGCCTCTACCGGGCCTTTATCACAAAGTCGCTGCAAAAAATAGATAAAAAGTATATATTATAGTATAAACAGTGAAAGAATAAACATAGAAAATTATACATATTTACAATGATATATACAGATCCATGTCACTCACGGAAGCATTATAGAACAGAGTTATAACACGGGTTCATATAGTGTAGATGGAGGCTTGAAAAGATGAGAGGGAGAAGTAGAGATCATGTGTCTACCATATAGAGAGCTGGTAAGTATATGGAAACATACCCATGATGTGATTGCATTGCAGAATGTTTCATATTAGGTTCACAGAAAATGGAGTCAAGAGGAATTCTCCTATTGGTAATGAGAGGATAAAGCAATGAATAATATCACATAATTAAATAAGTTATATTGATATAACAGAAATGGTGTGGACTCCAGAGGGAGTTATTGGTATATAACAGTGTAACTTTACCAGAGGGCAGTGCTGGATATGGGTAATGATACGTGAGTCTGTGCGACAAAATTCATATAATGGGGTGAAGTACTGGGAAATGGAGATAAAGATAATTCTAATTAGTTTATGATACATATAGAGTGTACTGGATATATTGAGTAGTATTTACCAATGCTTGTCTTAGCCTGACACCAATGGATATGCAAGTTGCGCTGAATATTATAGATATATGTCAGGAACAAAAATGCTGTGAAAATAGGATTTCCAAATTGAAAGACAATGTCATATTAATTAAACATAGATAGGAGGTAGCAAAAAACGCTCACATATGATGGAAGTAAATCCAACACGTTGGTGGTATAGTGGACGGTGCTGGCACATCCGTGCCTTAGCAGTAAGGTGCTGGGTTGAGGTCTCAGTGGCGCTGTCTGGAGCGCTGGTAAGCGCTATAAAGAAAGGGTTGTATAATAAGGAGCCTAGTATTGTCAGAATGATACTTATCTTAGCGTCGGTGAGTGCTCACATGCGTCGGTGGTGTGTTAAGCGCCAGTATACAGCGTTGGTGTTATGGTGGATGCTGGCACAGCTGTGTCTTAGCAGGAGGAGGCTGTACTGAGCTGGCAGGAGCGCTGTATAAAGCGCTGGGTGGTCACATGACCGGATGTGACGTCAGACGCCGGCGCATGCGCAGTAAGTGCTGTGATGTCAGCGGACCTCTATCCTGCTTGGTGAAGGGATTGTTTACATTGTCATGGTGATTGAAAACATTGTAAGCATGGTCATGAAGAAAGATAGTTATATCGATATTAAAGATATAGAATAAAGAAGAGTGGCAACTGAAGAAAAAAATGAAGACATAACATAAGTACATGAAAGGAATAATGGGAGAACACAATAAAGAGAAATCATGTACATAAATAATATAATACACATGGTAGGAGTCCAAACCAGGAAAAATAAAATAAAGTAAAATAAATCAAAAGGTGGGGAAGGGAAGGGGGTATGAATCTTACCATCTCAATAATGGGAGAAGGCCACAGAGATTAGTTATTAAGGATTGATCTAGGGGAAAAGGAAAATCATATTAGCCAATCCATGTCACGATTTAAACCTTTCGGGTGTAACGTATCCAGGGTGTAAATCCAGTAACTTTCTCGTTGTTGTTTTGGTTTGCTCCATTGTACGTCTTATGACGCAGACTAACATTCACGGTGCGCATCGTTCATCATCGCAAGCGTACCGACAACACAAAGGCGTTGTCATGACTGCTTTACTCAGTAAACATGCACCTATGATGAAACATACACGCATGTGCCCTATTACATAACAAGCTACAAGAAAAACGAGTGTGAGGTGTGACACAGCTGTTTTGTTAAGGTACAGTATTATATCGACATTGTACAGATGTCGCTATTCAGTCTGATAAATATATATCATTCACGTATTCTATCAGTTGTCGTTCTTTCAGCACCACTTACAGGTATATATTTTGCTATTGTGACTATGCACTATTGACTTTACCAAGGTAATGCATGATTTTTGTAAGCGATTATCATGTTTACATGAAGGACCTTTATGATATGGGCTGTTAACTTTCTAATCAAATATGTATTTTTTAAAATGACACAAATATAAGTAATGTTGAAGAGGACTATTCCTACATGCATTGTTTGCACAATATTACACGTGTACATCACGTCCCTTAATCAACATTGGATTATTATATTTACTTGTATGCTTTTATTTCAAAGGCAAGAACACTGAAGTATAACCTTCGCACTGCAGCAGTTGTCAAAGTTCAACCCACATTATGCACTTCCAACAATGCAGCATTGGAGTCATCATGATGTGAGTTGGATTTGTCTAAGCTATGGAGTGACAAGGTTGACCATCAGTATCCTATAGCATAAGTAGGATTTTGTGTTTGCATTTGTTTTCGACATGTGCATATCTGTAATAATATGTCACATTTATTTTGTTACAGATTTGTGACAAAGACTAATCATTTTATGGTTTGAAAGTTGACGTTTCAAATGTTTACAGCTTAGAAATCAGGGTGTAGCCTCATATCTATGTGTAGCACTAGACACTTTGAGATGTCAGGTTTTTTTCACCATGATTAGGTAGCTAGCAGTAATTTTTGCCGGACACACAGCAGGGGAACAGCAGGCGTTACTGAACCCCACAAACACATCAGCGATTGTTTTCATCTGTGCATCTAACACTTCTGAGCAGCAACTGGCGCTGTTGAAGCCCAGGGTCAAGGAGGGTGTAGGCAGAGGCCTAGTATGAGACGTTTGAAGTTGAAGTTGTAGTTAGCAGCAGTAATTTTTGCCGACACACAGCAGGGGAACAGCAGGCGTTACTGAACCCCACAAACACATCAGCGATTGTTTTCATCTGTGCATCTAACACTTCTGAGCAGCAACTGGCGCTGTTGAAGCCCAGGGTCAAGGAGGGTGTAGGCAGAGGCCTAGTATGAGACGTTTGAAGTTGAAGTTGTAGTTAGCAGCAGTAATTTTTGCCGGACACACAGCAGGGGAACAGCAGGCGTTACTGAACCCCACAAACACATCAGCGATTGTTTTCATCTGTGCATCTAACACTTCTGAGCAGCAACTGGCGCTGTTGAAGCCCAGGGTCAAGGAGGGTGTAGGCAGAGGCCTAGTATGAGACGTTTGAAGTTGAAGTTGTAGTTAGCAGCAGTAATTTTTGCCAGACACACAGCAGGGGAACAGCAGGCGTTACTGAACCCCACAAACACATCAGCGATTGTTTTCATCTGTGCATCTAACACTTCTGAGCAGCAACTGGCGCTGTTGAAGCCCAGGGTCAAGGAGGGTGTAGGCAGAGGCCTAGTATGAGACGTTTGAAGTTGAAGTTGTAGTTAGCAGCAGTAATTTTTGCCAGACACACAGCAGGGGAACAGCAGGCGTTACTGAACCCCACAAACACATCAGCGATTGTTTTCATCTGTGCATCTAACACTTCTGAGCAGCAACTGGCACTGTTGAAGCCCAGGGTCAAGGAGGGTGTAGGCAGACATATAATTGAATTAATTGCTTGTTAGCCAGCAAATCATGTATTCCAAACAAGAGGAAAAGAGGCTTACTAGCCCCAAAACAATGATTGAATTTTCATCAGATGCAAATATATACTTGAGCCACTGGCACCGTTGAAGCCCAGGGTCAAGGAGGGTGTAGGCACAAAATATTGACTTATTGCCTTGTTACGTGGCCATTGCAAATGCATGTACTTCAAACAAGAATAAATGAAGTTTTACTAGGACAATAAAATGATGAATTTCAATTCCAAGAATAGAAAAATATTTATACTTGAGAGTCCTCTGTGGTTGATACCGTTTAATGGCTAACTTAAAATATGGTAACAAATTCAAAGCTTTCGAGACTACTCAGGTCTCTTCATCAGGCTAAGACTAAAAAAAAAATGGAAGAATCACATATTTGTACACACAACAGGACACAGGAATAGGTAAGACAAGTGAGGGAGGGACAAGTGAGGGTAGACCGGCCAAAAAATGAGAACAAGGATGAATTATCAGCGCCACACGATAAGACAAAAAATAATGGATTTACCTGTGGCAAAACACTTTTGTATGCCCGGTCATAGCATGATGGATATGGAATTACTGGTATTAAAATATAACTTCAAATATGACAAAGATACAAAGGTTTCAGAATATAAGCTCATCATGACCTTTGACACTGTTAGTGATGGAATGAATAGATCATACGGATTTATGTCATTTGTAGCATTTCAGGGGGTTTAGCTCTAGGATCGCTGTCTGGGTAGACAGAATGGCATGAAAACAGTTCATTCAGACAGCAGTTCTGATGCAAAACTGGCCGCAACCAGCTTTATTAAAGTCCACAGCAAACAGATTAAAACAAAGCATAAACAGAAAACCTGGGCTTGTCTAGCCTCTAATTACACTTAGATAGATGGCCCTCTCTATCCGGGACCCAGACTCTACCAGTCTGTGCCCAAAACAACACATATCACATATGTTACCAGTTTGGAGCTTCACAGATACTCCTCCTTATGTCTGAAAGTCCACCCGACGTCCAGACTTGAGAGAGATCCACTCCTATTCAGTAATCATCAGCATGGAGGTTCACAGAGACACTCCTGTGTCCGGGGTACCTCTAACCCAGACTGAGACAGCTCCCCTCCTATTCAGTAATCGTCAGCTTGGAGGTTCACAGAGACACTCCTGTGTCCGGGGTACCTCTAACCCAGACTGAGACAGCTCCCCTCCTATTCAGTAATCGTCAGCATGGAGGTTCACAGAGACACTCCTGTGTCCGGGGTACCTCTAACCCAGACTGAGACAGCTCTCCTCCTCTTCAGTAATCATCCGCATGGATTCTCACAGAGACTGCTTCATGCGCCGGGACACCTCCCTGTGTCCAGGCTAAAGACAGCTCTAACACTCTTGGAGACTGTTTCTTGTGCCAGGACACCTCCCTGTGTCCAGGCTAAACTAGCTCTCTGACTGTGTCCGCAGACACCTATTTCTGGCTTCCTAATTAACAGCTGATTGGCTTCAGGTTTAAGCTGCAAGTGTGCAATGAATGCAAGGTGTAGTGACCTCTCTCTACCACCAGGTCTACAAAGCCACATATTTCCCTTATAGTTAGCAAAGAACCTAGGTGAAATGTACACCCCAGTCACCACATATCCTCACTGTCTCACACATTCTATATCAATTAAGGAATCTGCGTCTCTGCCCTTCCAGGGGCATTAAAACACAAAACCAGACCCCAATCAGAGGGCAATAAAACTTTCTATCCTTATCTAGGAACTGTTCCAATATTTATGTTCATCCCTCTGTGATAATGACAGTTCTGCTACACGTCACTTACTTGTCTTACCTATTGCACTATTCCTGTGTCCTGTTGTGTATAGAAATATGTGATGCTTCATTTTTTGTTTTAGTCTTTGCCGGATGAAGAGACGTGAGTAGCCTCGAAAGCTTGCAATTTGTTACCATCTTTTCAGTTATCCATTCAAAGGTATCAACCACTGTGGACTCTCAAGTGTAAATATTTTTCTATCTAATGGCTAACACGGTACGAAGATACACATGTTTCCTAACTTCAATAATAAAAATAAAGACACTGCAAATATGAACGCATATATGCACATGCCAACAAGAAATGGAACAACACACCACCCAAAAAATTGGTTACAAAATATAGTGTTGTAAATTTAAGAATAAAAGTCCATTTTTGTATTTATGAATAATGCTTAAGGAACGCTATGTTAAATCATAACATAGTGAAGACAATGGATTTTGTAATCGTCACTCATCATCATCATCATTGCAATTTAGATGTGACAGTCACAGACATTTCAATTATTTAAGTTAATAAAATCGTTACTTTGTACAGCATGTATGACATGTCCAGCATGGACTCATCAATGTGATGACACAATAATGTACGATAAAAAATAACCATTTAAAAAAACATAATGCATTGTCACAATTTAAGTGTGTGCCTGCAAGTGTAGGTGAAAGAAAGGCTACGGATAGCAAAGGTATATTCTATGTCTGTATCAGACAGTGGACAGCCTCTGATGGGTAATGGCGATGTTATACTGTACGTCAATAAAGTCTGCGGCTGCAATCATGCATTTTTTGCTTGGACAGTGTTGAAGAGGGTAAAAGCATGTCTGGTTGCGCAAGGCTTTATCCGTCAACACTACCTTCCTACTGTCACGCGTAGGGTAGGGTAGCGTGTGTCAATTAGATGACTCTATAAAATGTGACGTTACGCAGCGTTATTGCGCCCTAGGGACGCCAAAAATACAACAGCAGTAATCATTTACTGTCTAATACTCCACCTATGACCAACAAAAAAAGACCGTTCCCTCTTTAACAATCTACAAGACTAACAAGCATAATGGTTCACGCTGACTTTATTGAGTACAGTATTACATCGACATTGTCCATGAGTAACTATGCACTGTGATACCTATATAACATTATTAATTTATATCTGTTGTGGTTGTTTCAACAGCACTTGCAGGTATAACTAGTACTACCTATTGTCAGTATGCATGATGCACTTTCTAGATGTAATAATTTATTATTGCACATTATTACCATGTTTACATGCTGGCCATTTCATATATGGTGTGTGAAGTTACAGTTGGCATTAGTATGTGTATTTTATAATGTCTGTCATAAATAAAACTCGTGATGATGATGATGAGGATTTTATGATTCGTACATCCATTGACTGCATTATCTTACAGGTACAGATAAAGTTCCTTAAAAGCATTAATTGATAAGTATGAAATGTACTTTTATGCATTAATTTCAAAAAGTGAAGACTATGTTTTAGTTTTTGTTACCATTTATAATAGACATGTGCAGATATGCGCTGTGATGACAAATTATTATTTGTCCATATTTGTCATAAAAATTTATCATTCTAGGCCTGGAAAACTTCACAATTTCCTGTTTTAAGCATAACAATCAGGGTGACGGCTCTTCCCTATTTGGAGCATGTTCGACATGGGTTTTTCTGTGCATGTGTAGGGAACAGGAGACTTGTTGTCGGACACACAGCAGGGGAACAGCTGGCGTTACTGAACCCCACTAACACTATAGCTTGTGTATTGGTCTGTGGACACGACACTTCTGAGCAGCAACTGGCAGTGTTGTAGCCCAGGGAGTAGAGTTCAGGTGGTAGAAAGATGAACATAACAGGAGACATGGATAACGTTGCCAACCAGTTATTTAATCTGAAAACGGACAGACAAATTCTGGCGAGATCCATGCCTTGTTCATTTTCAGAAAAGTAAGCCGGTCTACATTATCGGAGGATAGTCGCATGCGACGGTCTGTTAGTACACCACCTGCGGCACTAAAGACGCGCTCCGATAATACACTGGCAGCAGGGCAAGCCAGCACCTCCAATGCATACTGGTTAAGCTCTGGCCATGTATCCAGCTTAGAGACCCAAAACTTGAATGGGGAAGAGCCATCTGGGAGTACACTGAGAGGGAAAGACATGTAGTCTGTCACCATCTTACGGAAACGTTGCCTCCTGCTGACTGGAGCGGTCTCGGATGGTGTAGACATTGGTGGCGCTGCCACAAAACTTCGCCACATTTGGAACATACTGGTCTTGCCCTGTGCAGAGGCACTGCTTGTGCTCCCTCTTGTTCCAGAGCTGTCTCCACTGCCTCGACGCACAGAGCTGCTTTGTAAAGCAGTAGCAGCAGCAGTGCTCTCGGCTGGAATGGAGAACATTATGGATTGCACCAGTATGTCTTGGTACTCCCGCATTTTACGCTCCCGGTTCAACGGTGTGATGAGGCTTTGTAAGTTGTCCCGGTAGCGAGGGTCTAGGAGGGTGTACACCCAATAATCAGACGTGGTGAGAATGTGGGCGATGCGGCGGTCGTTTCTCAGGCACTGCAGCATGAAATCAACCATGTGCTGCAGACTCCCAACTGGCCAAGAAACGCTGTCCCCTGCAAGAGGCGTCATCTCTGACTGCTCTGCATCACCCCACCCTCGCTCTACATACTGACTAGAGCGTTGTGTACCTCCCTCTGGAGCGATGTCTTCCTCCTCCATTGACTCCTCCTCATCCTCCTCACAAAGTGAACACTGCCCAGCCCTTTGTGAGGAACCACGTTGCGCTGACTGTCCAGAAGGTGATGGAATTTGTGACTCCTCATCCTCCACCTCTTCCAAAACCTCATCCCTTATTGCTTGCAGTGTTTTTTGAAGCAGGCAGATAAGGGGGACAGTCAGGCTGACTAGTGCATCATCTGCACTCGCCATCCGCGTTGACTCATCAAACGCACGCAAAACGTGGCAGATGTCCTTCATAGAGGCCCACTCAGTAGTGGTGAAGTGTGAACGACGCAAATTGCGAGTTGATTGCGCCTGATGCAGCTGATACTCCATTACTGCTGGCTGCTGCTCACACAACCGCTCCAACATATGTAACGTGGAATTCCACCTGGTGGGTACGTCACATATGATGCGATGTTCAGGAAGGCGAAATCTGCGTTGCAGAGCTGCAATGCGCGATCTGGCCATGCTGGAACGTCGCAAGTGAGCGCACTCTAGGCGGACCTTGTGCAGCAGTGCATCAAGATCCAGATAGTCCCTCAAAAAACTCTGCACGACCAAGTTGAGCACATGTGCCAGACATGGTATGTGAGTGAGGTTGCCAAGGCCCAGAGCTGCCACCAGATTTCGGCCATTGTCACACACTACCAAGCCTGGCTGGAGATTCGCTGGCAAAAACCACACGTCGCTCTCCTGCTTGATGGCATTCCAGAGCTCCTGCGCTGTGTGGCTTCGATTCCCCATGTAAATTAATTTCAGGACGGCCTGTTGACGTTTGGCCATGGCTGTGCTCATATCGGTCGCATCAGGTAAGCGTTCACGGGTCCATGTGGAGGTAGACCATGACGGCTCCTGCAGCGATGATTCTGAGGAACTGGAGTAGGAGGAGGAGTCAATGTGGACAGACTTGATTCCTGCAATCCTTGGAGTTGGCAGAACACGTACAGCGCCACTCGCAAGATCTGTACCCGGCTCCACAACATTGACCCAATGGGCAGTGAGGGAAAGGTATCGTCCCTGGCCATGGGTACTGGTCCACGCATCGGTGGTCAGGTGGACCTTGCTACTGACGGCGTTTAGTAGCGCATGTTTAATTTTTCCCTCAACATGCTTTTGCAGACCAGGGACGGCTTGCCTGCTGAAATAAAATCGGCTGGGCACATTGTATTGTGGGACTGCCAATGACATTAAGTCACGGAAACTGTCAGTCTCCACCAGCCTGAATGACAGCATTTCAAGGGACAGGAGTTTTGCAATGCCAGCATTCAGAGCCTGTGCTCGTGGATGGTTTGCCAAGTATGGCCGTCTTTTATCCCATGCCTGTGCTACCGATGGCTGTTTTGTGGCCTGGGAGTGTGAGGATGACAGGGAACTTGCAGCTGTGGGTGGAATAACACTGGGTCTCTGGACAACAGTTACAGAGGTTCTTCCATGGTGATCCTGTGAGGAAGCCGAACCAGCTGTGTGTGAGCTGGAGGAAGAGGCTCCAACACGAGCTGAAGATGTAGGTGCTGCTGTAGGTTGGCCTACATCTCCAGTGTGTCTTTGTAACTCAGCTACGTGCTTTGTCCGTACATGTTTCCACATATTTGTGGTATTGAGGTTACTGATATTTTTACCTCTTTTAACTTTTTGATTACACAGCTTGCATTTGACATAGCAAATATCATCTGCAAGTGTGTCAAAAAAGGACCACGCAGTGCAAGTCCTGGGAGCGCCCGGTTTGGCTGTTGGAAGAGAACTGCTACGAACGGGTGCCAAACTGGAGGGTACAGGCAACCGAGTCTGCAGCCTACCTCTCCCTACTGTTTGGACCGTTGGGGCAATCTCTTCCTCAGAGCTGCTACCACCACCTTCCTGTTCCTCACGCCATGTTGGGTCTTGGACCTCATCATCTCCACTACCCTCTTCCAACACCTGCTGCTGTTGGGTGGTCTGGCCAGCACCTTGCTCAACAGAAAATGGCACCTGAGTCTCATCATCATCAGATGCGTTCTGCGGTGTGCTGACCATCGGCACTGGCTCACCCGCCTCTTCACATTCAGAGAGACACAACTGTTGCGCATCACTGCATACTGCCTCTTCTTCACATTCCAGAATGCTGCTTGGCTGGGCCCCTGTTTCCAAGCCAACAGATTCTGAGAACAGAAGCAGAGACTCAGCTGGCTCCAGTTCAGAACTCTCTGACTGCCTGGGCAATTTGGCAGGCGGTGAAGAGACAGATGGTTGTTCAACAGTGCTGTGGTCCTGAGAGGAGGTGGAAGCAATTGAAGTCGATGCATTGGCTGCCATCCAACCAACAACGGCTTCAATTTGTTCTTCCCGCAGCAGGGGGGTACGCTGAGCTCTTACAAAAGTGCGCATAAAGGAACGCTCACGGGGAAAACTGGTGGATGCTGTGTCACTGGGTGCGGCAGCAGCCACAGAATCCCCACGTCCTCTCCCTGCTGAAACTCCACGGCCACGACCACGTGCCTTACTCCCTGCCTTCTTCATCTTGGTAGATTGATAAAGAAAGTCAGAAAAGTTATAAGGCCTAAGTGTGGTTATTCACAGAGACTGCAGTGAACACTGCAGACAACTGTTCAGTAGCTGTGAAAGGCCCTTTGTGTACTTCTATAGTGTTTGCAACCAATGTATTGTATACGGATGGAAGCGGTCACACTAATAGATTAGATTTTTTTCAATATAATGGAGCAGCACCAATTAGAGAAAAATGTGAAGGATGAGGCAGTGACACACGCTCAGCAGACTACAACCAGCAGTAGTTGAAGAACTAACTGGAGCGTGATCTGCACTCAAAAAATGAAAAGCTCACAGACTACAGTGAACACTGAAACACAACTGTTCAGTAGCTGTGAAAGGCCCCTTTGTCTACTTCTATAGTGTTTGCAACCACTGTATTGTATACGGATGGAAGCGCGTCACACTAATAGATTAGATTTTTTTCAAATATAATGGAGCAGCACCAATTAGAGAAAAATGTGAAGGATGAGGCAGTGACACACGCTCAGCAGAGTACAACCAGCAGTAGTTGAAGAACTAACTGGAGCGTGATCTGCACTCAAAAAATGAAAAGCTCACAGACTACAGTGAACACTGAAACACAACTGTTCAGTAGCTGTGAAAGGCCCCTTTGTCTACTTCTATAGTGTTTGCAACCACTGTATTGTATACGGATGGAAGCGCGTCACACTAATAGATTAGATTTTTTTCAAATATAATGGAGCAGCACCAATTAGAGAAAAATGTGAAGGATGAGGCAGTGACACACGCTCAGCAGACTACAACCAGCAGTAGTTGAAGAACTAACTGGAGCGTGATCTGCACTCAAAAAATGAAAAGCTCACAGACTACAGTGAACACTGAAACACAACTGTTCAGTAGCTGTGAAAGGCCCCTTTGTCTACTTCTATAGTGTTTGCAACCACTGTATTGTATACGGATGGAAGCGCGTCACACTAATAGATTAGATTTTTTTCAAATATAATGGAGCAGCACCAATTAGAGAAAAATGTGAAGGATGAGGCAGTGACACACGCTCAGCAGAGTACAACCAGCAGTAGTTGAAGAACTAACTGGAGCGTGATCTGCACTCAAAAAATGAAAAGCTCACAGACTACAGTGAACACTGAAACACAACTGTTCAGTAGCTGTGAAAGGCCCCTTTGTCTACTTCTATAGTGTTTGCAACCACTGTATTGTATACGGATGGAAGCGCGTCACACTAATAGATTAGATTTTTTTCAAATATAATGGAGCAGCACCAATTAGAGAAAAATGTGAAGGATGAGGCAGTGACACACGCTCAGCAGAGTACAACCAGCAGTAGTTGAAGAACTAACTGGAGCGTGATCTGCACTCAAAAAATGAAAAGCTCACAGACTACAGTGAACACTGAAACACAACTGTTCAGTAGCTGTGAAAGGCCCCTTTGTCTACTTCTATAGTGTTTGCAACCACTGTATTGTATACGGATGGAAGCGCGTCACACTAATAGATTAGATTTTTTTCAAATATAATGGAGCAGCACCAATTAGAGAAAAATGTGAAGGATGAGGCAGTGACACACGCTCAGCAGACTACAACCATCAGTAGTTGAAGAACTAACTGGAGCGTGATCTGCACTCAAAAAATGAAAAGCTCACAGACTACAGTGAACACTGAAACACAACTGTTCAGTAGCTGTGAAAGGCCCCTTTGTCTACTTTATAGTGTTTGCAACCACTGTATTGTATACGGATGGAAGCGCGTCACACTAATAGATTAGATTTTTTTCAAATATAATGGAGCAGCACCAATTAGAGAAAAATGTGAAGGATGAGGCAGTGACACACGCTCAGCAGACTACAACCAGCAGTAGTTGAAGAACTAACTGGAGCGTGATCTGCGCTCAAAAAATGAAAAGCTCACAGACTACAGTGAACACTGAAACACAACTGTTCAGTAGCTGTGAAAGGCCCCTTTGTCTACTTCTATAGTGTTTGCAACCACTGTATTGTATACGGATGGAAGCGCGTCACACTAATAGATTAGATTTTTTTCAAATATAATGGAGCAGCACCAATTAGAGAAAAATGTGAAGGATGAGGCAGTGACACACGCTCAGCAGACTACAACCAGCAGTAGTTGAAGAACTAACTGGAGCGTGATCTGCACTCAAAAAATGAAAAGCTCACAGACTACAGTGAACACTGAAACACAACTGTTCAGTAGCTGTGAAAGGCCCCTTTGTCTACTTCTATAGTGTTTGCAACCACTGTATTGTATACGGATGGAAGCGCGTCACACTAATAGATTAGATTTTTTTCAAATATAATGGAGCAGCACCAATTAGAGAAAAATGTGAAGGATGAGGCAGTGACACACGCTCAGCAGACTACAACCAGCAGTAGTTGAAGAACTAACTGGAGCGTGATCTGCACTCAAAAAATGAAAAGCTCACAGACTACAGTGAACACTGAAACACAACTGTTCAGTAGCTGTGAAAGGCCCCTTTGTCTACTTCTATAGTGTTTGCAACCACTGTATTGTATACGGATGGAAGCGCGTCACACTAATAGATAAGATTTTTTGCAAATATAATGGAGCTGCACCAATTCCACAAAATCAAATAAAAAAAAGAGTCAGTGAGTGACACTTGCAGATGCCTACAAACAGCGGTGGATGCAGAGCAAACTGCAGCGTCACCTGCACTCTCACACACACCTTGCACAGAGCTGTTAAAACAACACTGGCAAAAGGAAGCTTTACACAGCGGTTGGTAAACTAGCCTGCCTAAAGCACAGTAGAGTACACAAAATCGCAATGTCTAACTGTCCCTCAGAGTCAGCACAGCAGCGTTCTGTCCCTAACTGAGTTCACAGCACAGTGACGCTAAAATGGAGGCGGCGCCTTTTATACTGCATTCTGACATCATTTCAGCAGCCAATCACAGCCATGCCATTAGTTAAGATGACCGTAGCATTACAGGATGTGCCCACACTTCATAAGATTCCTCATTGGCTGACTAAAATCACATTGCCTCTCAAAGAATTATGGGAACTTCCGATTCCGGTATACGATATATGAAAAATATCGGAACTAAGTATCGAATTCCGATACAGCGAATATCGGCCGATACCCGATACTTGCGGTATCGGAATGCTCAACACTAGTGGTGGCATCTGGAACTGGGACCGTGGAACCCGTGGTGATCTGCAATCCAAAATTAAGTGTTGTGCACTAGTGATGAGCGAGTATACTCGTTGGTCGGGTTTTCTCGAGCATGCTCGGGTGTACTCCGAGTATTTCGGCGTGCTCAGAGATTTAGTTTCTGTTGACACAGCTGAATAATTTGTGGCTGCTGTACAGCCTGAATACATGTGAGGAATGCCTGTTAGTTAGGGAATCCCCACATGTATTTAGGCTGTCTAGCAGTCGTAAATCATGCAGCTGCGTCGACAGAAACTAAATGTCTGAGCACACCAAAATACTTGGAGGACACCCGAGCATGCTTGGGAAAATCCGAGCAACAAGTATACTCGCTCATCACTATTGGGAACTATACATGAACTACACGACAGAAAAGACATATTTTATTTTTAGGGTGCCTGGGTTTTGAATGAACAGCAGCCCCTCACAATGACTACCACCCGCCACCTCACAAAATTGGCGTGGTCGGCAGGATTTAGATACCTCTCTTTCAGAAAGCGGAGGAACTCCCAGAACGGCAAAAATGGCCACCATTAGAGACATTAACCTCCTCCTGAAAGAGGAGATTAAGAGTAAGGAGGCAAAATTAAACATGTTTGATTCACAAAGTTTGTATTACCATTTAAACAGCGTCTCAAGGAGACCATAGATGTCTTTTAAAAATACAAGGAAATACAAGGAAAAAAGAGCACATTTATGCGTGACAAAATGGACTTTGACAATAAACAAGTATTTAAATGGTCCCACCATGGAAAGAGGTTCATGAGATTTGACAAAAATAAAGACTTGGTACGTCTATTGCAAGTGACTCTTCCATCAACAATTTTTTATCTTCTGGAGCAAGCGACCAGGAAGACGCAAAAGGAGGGGTAGATGAAACCACATTCAACCAAAAAAAGAGATTGGTCTCCAACCTACAAAAGGGAGATGAGACAAAACAGAAAGAAATGACATCAAATGTTAAGTTTGATGCTGATGCAGGTAATCTTATTATAAACCTTTCTGATTATGTTCTGTCTGATTTTGAAAGATCTCTCCTATCTACAGGGTTATCCTTCTCACCCTTGAACAACTTGGACAGATTTACCCTAACCAAGGATTTATATTTGTTTTTTCAGACAGTTGACATTTATATTGCTTTATCACAAACCACCAGTCATTGATATGCTGCCACAGGATGAGAAACAAGCTTTTCCTGACCTTCTGGACTTACTTCAGGAAAATAAAAGATCAGGTAACACTGCTAACAATCTATGGAGACTGCCCTCACAGGCTACATCCTCCTTTTCACTCTTTCCAGTAGTTCAGTTTTTTTATGCCACTGTCAGCAAGGATATCTCAAAGCTTAAATTGGATAGGCATCAGCAGGAAAACCTGGTTATGAAGGAAAGAGATGCCTTATGTAAAAAAAGAACTATACCTCCTTTCCTATAAAGGAAGCTGACAATGGTGGGAACATTGTCATATGGCCCATTGAAATGTACACTACGGACATTAAATGACAATTAACCAATATCCGTTACCAGGTTTCACCATCGGACCCGACAAGCATCTTTAAAAAGAAACTGGATCGACTATTTCTGTCTGCGACTCAAAATAACAAACTGACAGAGAAAAAATTCACCTTTCTTACGACATCACATCCGATTGTTCCTACCCTATATATGCTCCCAAAGGTGCATAAATCATTACAAGAGCCACCAGGTAGGCCTATTGTTGCAGGCATTGGTAGTCTTTTTGAACTTACTTGTATTTATCTGGATAATTTCTTACAGCCTTTTCGACAAGTGAATGAAATTACAATTCCTTCCAATACCATCCTTGTAAACATGGACATAGAGTCACACTACCTAAGCATAGATCATGAACGCGGCATTGAAGCGGTATCCTATTTCTTGAACCAGCAAATTCCAGGTGATCGCTGACACCACACTTTTATTCTAGATGTTTTCCAGTTTGTTCTCACAAACAGTTATTTTGTATTCGATTGGGTCTTTTACAAACAGGCATCTGGTACTGCCATGGGTGCATGCTGTGCCCACTCTTATGCCAACCTCATCCTGGGTGGTGGGAGGAGACAGTGGTGCGCCCAATGGACAGCTTTTGCTCTGGTGTTTATCGTTGGTATCGTTTTATTGATAACAACCTAATTTTTTAGACCGGCACAGAGAGTGAATGTGAAGCTTTTATCTCACAATTAAACAACAATGTTTTAATATCTTCTTGACAGCCCATCTCTCAGTTACAACAGTGGATTTCCTGGATCTCAAGATTACCAAAGATGGCACACGGGTCCGGACTAAACTATTCCACAAGACAAGGGTGACCAACAGCCTTTTACAGTTCTCTAGCTTCCACCCCTGACATTTGCATAACAACATCCCAAAGGGACAATTCCTACGGGTAAGATGGAATTGTAGTTCACTTGATGATTTCAGGGAGGGGGCCAAGGACCGTAGACTCTGATTTGTTGAGAGAGGTTATCCACAAAGGTTATATCTAAAGCCTTTCAACATTCATTGAGCAGTAACAGATTGTCACTATTGCAGCTGACTCTTTGGAACAGATCACACACCATCAACTTATTAACTGTGTACAACAATCAATGTCATGAAGTCCATGGATTATTACAAAAATATTGGAACATCCTACTCAGCGAACCAAAGCTTAGACTCTTTCGATCTGTAACCCCCGAAATGGTGGCCAGGAGGGCCAGGAACATAAAGGATCATCTGACAGTCATTTCAAGCAGCCAACAGTCAAAACAGTTACTGGTTATCGCTAAGTGGGTTCATTTCCATGTGGGGGTTGTGCGATCTGTCCTTTTTTGATTGCAGATGACATCACCTTGCCTGTCTTTCCTAGACAGATCAGAACAAAGTTTAATTCTAACTGACGGTCACAGGATGTTGTCTATTTGCATATATGACAATGTCCAAAGATTTACATGGGTCAAACAAGTCAAGAATTGAGACAAAAAGTGCAGCAACAAATCTGGAATATCACAAAAGCTAAGGGCGACTGGGAAAAAGGTAAATCTATTACCTTTTTCACTGCGCAATTTTTGAATCAACATAATGGTCGGCGCCACGGGATACGAATTATGGTTGTCTATCAGGTCCATTTGAACATCAATGGCGGCAAAGCCACAAAAGAACTATTGCGAGCAATTCGAGATGGATATATAATTTGTGTAGAATGGCTCCGACAGGGCTAAATGAATAGTTGCTTTTTTCAGGCTTTTACAACTGACTGCCTATTGACCAGCAATAACCAATAATTCTTCTTTCATCACATATATATTTTATTTCTTCTTCCAGGCTTTCATCATCCGAGCCTGGTTCTTTTGTATGGATTGTCCATCCCAATAAACTGTGTTCACTTATGCTTTGGACCTAATTGCATTTCAGTCTGGAACCAGACCACCAGTGATTTGATATCGAACCCCCCATGATATCATGTATTATATTATTGGATCACGAATGTTTTAGGAATTACTATATCATTGGTCTTCCTAATTCACAGCACCATGCACTTTATCATTGCTTTATCATTGCTTTAGAGATTTTTTATCTGCTTGAATTGTATACATCAGGAGTACAGTTTGTTTTTTTACCTTTTTGAAATATTTTTTTCACTTCTTGATCCTTTCTGGACACTTAATAGACTTTACTTGATACTACTTTTTCTTTATATTATCATTTTCCACAACCCCTTCTATTTTGGGGTAAAGGTTTCATGTATCTTAAGACCAATTAGATTGGCATCTATTTTTTCTGCCATTCTACTTTCCAAAAATGGACATTGCAATTATTATCCTCAAAGCACCCAATGTATGCTGGATACATATCTATTACTAAAAAATTTTTTTTACCTAAATAAAACTTTTCATATCAATAAAATCTATAACGATCAAAGAGGTTATGTCTCTCTCTGTATAACACTTATGCTTATATATATACATTTACTTTTTATATACATTTTTGCTATCTAGCTTTTACAACTTATTTACTTACCTGCACCTGTTTTCACTACCTTTACTGTCACAGCGTAATGGTTTTTGTTCCACCTCACACACATTCGTCTCCATTCCCTCCTTTTTTCTCCTCATCACAAATTCGATCATTACTTATGTATCACGATTAAAGCACACTCACTTGGTCTATTATCATTCACAAATAAACACTTATGTCATTGTGTGTGTTTTATATACCACTTTTGGGACATATTCTCCAAAAATTTGTTTTGACTTAATTTAAAAAAAAAAAAATTAAAATTTTTTTGACTGGGTTTGACATCTCTTTGACTAAAATATATTTTGATATATTCGTTGATCTTTTGACAATGTCTGCTCTGACCCATTCATCCATGAGTCAAACATTTTTCTTATGTTCGGATTCTTTAATGCAAAACATTGAGCATTTCCAACGGATACCATGCATACCGGATTGTATGTTTCTAGGACAAGGATTGCCAGGAGAGCAAGAGTCAGCACAGGTGGAAGGAACTGTGAGCAGTGAAAATTACTGTGAAGTATCTGTGACTAAACTGAACTCGTTGAGTAACGTTAATATGTTAAAAATAGACTCGGAGTTTGTCAGTCAATGTGTGGTGGGTAGTGTTGAGCATTCCGATACCGCAAGTATCGGGTATCGGCCGATATTAGCTGTATCGGAATTCCGATACTTAGTTCCGATATTTTTCCTATATCGTATACCGGAATCAGAAGTTCCCATAATTCTTTGAGAGGCAATGTGATTATAGTCAGCCAATGAGGAATCCTAAGAAGTGTGGGCACATCCTGTACTGCTGCGGTCATGTTAACTAATGGCATGGCTGTGATTGGATGCTGAAATGACGTCAGAATGCAGTATAAAAGGCGCCGCCGCCATTTTAGCGTCACTGTGCTGTGAACTCAGTTAGGGAAAGAACGCTGCTCTGCTGACTCTGAGGAACAGTTAGAGATTTCGATTTAGTGTACTGTGCTTTAGGCAGGCTAGTTTACCACCGGCTGTGTAAAGCTTCCTTTTGCCTGCAGTGTTGTTTTAACAGCTCTGCAAGGTGTGTGTGAGTGCAGGTGACGCTGCAGTTTGCTCTGTATGCAACGCTGTCTGTAGGCATCTGCACGTGTCACTCACAAACTCTTTTTTTTTTTTCTTCAGTGTAATTCTTGCTGCTCCATGTAATTGAAATAATAGTGTGACGTGCTTCCATCCGTATACAATACCTTGGTTGCAAACACTATAGAAGTCCACAATGGAGCCTTTCACAGCAAGTGAACAGTTGTGTTTCAGTGTTCACTGCAGTCTGTGATTTTTTTTTTTTTTTTTTGAGTGCAGATCACGCTCCAGTTACTTCAACTAATGCTGAGTGTACTCTGCTGAGCGTCTGTCACTGGCTCATCCTTGTAATTTTTCAGAAATTGCTGCTGCTTTCTTCTATTAAAATTTACAAAATCTATTAGTGTGACGCTCTTCCATCAAAATACAATACATTGCTTGCAAACATAATAG
The DNA here is from genome assembly GCA_033576555.1 of Oophaga sylvatica. Taxonomy (NCBI): domain Eukaryota; kingdom Metazoa; phylum Chordata; class Amphibia; order Anura; family Dendrobatidae; genus Oophaga; species Oophaga sylvatica. Next base: position 803,082,992 of record JARQOD010000001.1, read on the forward strand.
AAGTCCACAAAAGCCTTTCACAGCAAGTGAACACTTGTGTTTCAGTGTTCACTCTAGTCTGGCTTTAATTTTTTTGTAGGAGTGTAGATCCGCTCCACTTACTTCAACAACCGCAGCGTGTACTCTGCTGAGTGTCTGTCACTGGCTCATCCTTGTAATTTTTCAAAAATTCTGCTGCTTTCTTCTATTTTAAATTTACAAAAATCTATTAGTGTGACGCTCTTCCATCAAAATACAATACATTGCTTGCAAACATAATAGAAGTCCACAAAAAGGCCTTTCACAGCAAGTGAACAGTTGTGTTTCAGTGTTCACTCTAGTCTGAGCTTTAATTTTTTTGTAGGAGTGTAGATCCCGCTCCACTTACTTCAACCACCGCAGCGTGTACTCTGCTGAGTGTCTGTCACTGGCTCATCCTTGTAATTTTTCAAAAATTTCTGCTGCTTTCTTTATTTTAAATTTACAAAAATCTATTAGTGTGACGCTCTTCCATCAAAATACAATACATTGCTTGCAAACATAATAGAAGTCCACAAAAAGGCCTTTCACAGCAAGTGAACAGTTGTGTTTCAGTGTTCACTCTAGTCTGAGCTTTAATTTTTTTGTAGGAGTGTAGATCCCGCTCCACTTACTTCAACCACCGCAGCGTGTACTCTGCTGAGTGTCTGTCACTGGCTCATCCTTGTAATTTTTCAAAAATTTCTGCTGCTTTCTTCTATTTTAAATTTACAAAAATCTATTAGTGTGACGCTCTTCCATCAAAATACAATACATTGCTTGCAAACATAATAGAAGTCCACAAAAAGGCCTTTCACAGCAAGTGAACAGTTGTGTTTCAGTGTTCACTCTAGTTTGAGCTTTAATTTTTTTGTAGGAGTGTAGATCCCGCTCCACTTACTTCAACCACCGCAGCGTGTACTCTGCTGAGTGTCTGTCACTGGCTCATCCTTGTAATTTTTCAAAAATTTCTGCTGCTTTCTTCTATTTTAAATTTACAAAAATCTATTAGTGTGACGCTCTTCCATCAAAATACAATACATTGCTTGCAAACATAATAGAAGTCCACAAAAAGGCCTTTCACAGCAAGTGAACAGTTGTGTTTCAGTGTTCACTCTAGTCTGAGCTTTAATTTTTTGTAGGAGTGTAGATCCCGCTCCACTTACTTCAACCACCGCAGCGTGTACTCTGCTGAGTGTCTGTCACTGGCTCATCCTTGTAATTTTTCAAAAATTTCTGCTGCTTTCTTCTATTTTAAATTTACAAAAATCTATTAGTGTGACGCTCTTCCATCAAAATACAATACATTGCTTGCAAACATAATAGAAGTCCACAAAAAGGCCTTTCACAGCAAGTGAACAGTTGTGTTTCAGTGTTCACTCTAGTTTGAGCTTTAATTTTTTTGTAGGAGTGTAGATCCCGCTCCACTTACTTCAACCACCGCAGCGTGTACTCTGCTGAGTGTCTGTCACTGGCTCATCCTTGTAATTTTTCAAAAATTTCTGCTGCTTTCTTCTATTTTAAATTTACAAAAATCTATTAGTGTGACGCTCTTCCATCAAAATACAATACATTGCTTGCAAACATAATAGAAGTCCACAAAAAGGCCTTTCACAGCAAGTGAACAGTTGTGTTTCAGTGTTCACTCTAGTTTGAGCTTTAATTTTTTTGTAGGAGTGTAGATCCCGCTCCACTTACTTCAACCACCGCAGCGTGTACTCTGCTGAGTGTCTGTCACTGGCTCATCCTTGTAATTTTTCAAAAATTTCTGCTGCTTTCTTCTATTTTAAATTTACAAAAATCTATTAGTGTGACGCTCTTCCATCAAAATACAATACATTGCTTGCAAACATAATAGAAGTCCACAAAAAGGCCTTTCACAGCAAGTGAACAGTTGTTTTCAGTGTTCACTCTAGTCTGAGCTTTAATTTTTTTGTAGGAGTGTAGATCCCGCTCCACTTACTTCAACCACCGCAGCGTGTACTCTGCTGAGTGTCTGTCACTGGCTCATCCTTGTAATTTTTCAAAAATTGCTGCTGCTTTATTCTATTTTAAATTTACAAAAATTTATTAGTGTGACGCTCTTCCAGAGGACAGCGATTTGTTGGCCAGTTGTGAGTCTGCAGCACATGGTTGATTTCATGCTGCAGTGCCTGAGAAACGACCGCCGCATCGGCCACATTCTCACCACGTCAGATTATTGGGTGTACACCCTCCTAGACCCTCGTTACCGGGACAACTTACAAAGTTTTATCACACCGTTGAACCGGGACCGTAAAATGCTGGAGGACCAAGACACACTGTTGAAATCCATAATGTTCTCCATTCCAGCCGAGAGCGCTGCTGCTGCTACTGCTTTACAAAGCAGCTCTGTGCGTCGAGGCATTGTAGACACCTCTGCAACAAGAGGGAGCACAAGCAGCGCCTCTGCACAGGGCAAGAGCTGTATGTTACAAATGTGGCGAAGTTTTGTGACAGCGCCACCAAGGTGTACACCATAGTGATGGGAAATCTAGTTAATTTTGTTGATTAGTTCACCATGAACTAGTTCAAAAGATTAGTTCAAAAGATTAGTTCATTTAGTTCATTTAATTCAGTTTTTCTCCACCCTATCCTGTGAGGAGCTGATAGGAAATGCATCATGTGACCTCTGAACTAAATGAACTAGATGAACTGCTGAACAAAATGTTCTATTGAGAATGACTCAGGACAGCCTAGTTCAATCTGATGCCTCTGACTGAGCCCAGCAGTGCCACATAATGATTGTGTATGAGGGGCTGAGAAGCAGTTCAGCATCCACCATTTTACAGAACAGAACAGGGGTCAGTGTTAAAGATTTTAGCAAGACTGATCTTCTAGGCTAGAGGCATGAACTACACACAGAAACACTCTCTCTTATACACACATATGAGCTGTGTCTGTGTACTGTGTGTGCAATTTCATTTTTTATTAATAATATTATTATTACTGTTATATTTGTATTTGATGTGTGGTATGCCTTGGAGGTGCTGGCTTGCCCTGCTGCCAGTGTATTATCTGAGCGCGTCTTTAGTGCTGCAGGTGCTGTACTAACAGACCGTCGCATGCGACTATCCTCAGACAATGTAGACCGGCTTATTTTTCTGAAAATGAACAAGGCATGGATCTCACCTGAATTTGCCTGTCCGTTTTCAGATTAAATAACTGTTTGCCAACGTTTTCCAAGTCTCCTGTTATGTTCATCTTTCTACCACCTGAACTCTACTCCCTGGGCTACAACACTGCCAGTCACAGGGGAATGATCATTTACAAAACAAAATGTTATCCCCAACAAATAGTAGCGCAACGACTCCAGTGCCCACTTTATCGCCAGGCACTCTCTCTCTCACAATGCTGTCTCTGTTTTTTGATGGAGTAAGTTTTCGACTCAGGAACTAATGGGATGCTCCTCCCGTTAAGCTCCAGTCCTGAGACAACACGGCACCCATACCTACCTGTGACGCATCAGTCTGGACAATGAATTCTCTTTTGAACTCGGGTGTGCTCAAAACTGGTGACCCACACAGTGCCCCTTTTATTGCCCCTGTTGATGACCCCTTGCTGATTTATTAACCGGCTACACCAGATCCATGGGTATTCTCTCAAACTGGACCTCTAAAATTTTTAATGGCACCAAAGGACTCACTAAATGAGGCTGAGGACTGTGTACCTGGCGCATGCGACAAGAGTTACAATACCGTTTAACTTCTTGATAGACCCCCTGCCAGTAAAAACCGTTGTATAATTCTGTGTAGGGTTTTCTTTTGGCACAAATGTCACCCAAGTCCATTACCAACCTCCGATATGACTGCGGTAGCAGCAATTGTTAAAAAATTTCAACATGTATTTTATAAACCTGATACAGCAAATCTTGGTTCAGCTCTAATTGTTGAAATACTGTAGCTGCCCCGGGGTGTTGGGGTTCCCCATTGACAACCAGTAAATTTTCACGGGCTAAACTCAACGTAGGGGCCGCGGAGTTGCGCCTTAACAAATTTGTCACCTGTCACATTTAAGTATTACAGTTCAGGTCCCGGTGTCAAATCTTCCATCTCCCCAACTAACACTTCGATAGGAGAGGGGTTTTCCTACTCCACCGAAGGCAAAGGTAATACTGCCCACTGCACACATGTGTTATGCATAGTGAGACTGATAGTAGCCAACAAAGTAGCAAACAAAGGCCACTTGTGATCGCCCTATCAGCGTAGGACCAATGCTACTCAAAAGATCTGCCATGATCCTGGACAAAATCTTGATATAATGGTCAATGAGTGAGAATGTACGATAGGATCCAGGCAGATGTGAAGGTTTGTTTGGTTTTAGTAGCAACTTCATGTGTGACATGTTTGAATGGCTGGGCAACCCTCCTGTCTCCAATATATGATTGAAGGTGCGTACCAATGTGGACGGGATATCCTCACTCAATAATTTTAATAATTTGGCTGTAAACCCGTCAGGTCCTGGAGCTTTCCCGTATTTAAAGTAACTTATCGCCGCTGTCACTTCCGTCACCTCAATTTGTTTTTTTAAAAGGAGAAGCTGATAGTTTGTGATGGATGGTAACCGTATTCCATCTACAAAGGTGTTACCCTCCGCACTATCCGTATGTTCCACCTTATATAAGTCTGAGTAGTATTCTTGTAGAATGGTGTTTATGGCTCGAGGGTCTGTGTTCATGATCCCATGTTTATTCGTTAACGCGGAATATGTTGATGACGAATGTGATTTCCTTTCCTAGTCGTGCTAATAGTCTCCCTCATTTGCTACCATAACGATATACATCGGCTCTATAATTGTTATTACTGCTTTCTCTCGTCGATATACCCATACGTGTAAGTCAGCCTTAGCCTGCTTACATCTATTTTTAACCTGTGTTGATGAACTTGTCTTGTTTGCCGTGTACCTATCGCGTAATATCCTGCTAGCCTGCGAGTAGTTTGTCGCGATCTTCTTTTTTAGCGTTGTCTGATAACCTATTAGTTTCCCGCGCATTACTCCCTTCCCTGCTGCCCATAAAAGTTCCGGCCTATCCCTAGTATCTCCATTATCCCTTACATATTAAAAACACCATTGCTACACGTGATGTCGAAACTTCTCATCCATTAACAAATAGGTCGGGAAGCGCCAAGTTTGGTTTGGCCCCATCTGCACCATATCTGGCAGGGTCACTGATACGGGTGCGTGGTCATATTTAGCTACGTTGTGCACATCTGCCTCTTCCACTCCCCTTAATAGCTCGTGTGCTAGCAATATATAATCTATTCTGGACCAAGAGTCATGTGGCGCCGAATAGAATGAATATTCACTGCCATCTGGGTTCAGGTGTGTCAAAATGTGTACAAAGTTACTCGTGTCTAGCAAGGGTTATTATAAACGTGTGTGATGTGATCGCACATTCATTAGCATCGACCTACAGTTCTTCACTGTTTAGATTCACCATATTTAAGTCACCACCGTGGGTGGTTTTAATGCTCTCCTATCGGCCTGATATGCTTGGATACCTGGGATAAATTCAGGAACGTCTCCAAACTCCCTACTCACATGTCAGCGCAGGAACCGTAAGAGGGAACGTGCTTGTTTTGTTGCGCATAGGTGGAGTTTTATACAGTAAATGATTACTGCTGTCTTATTTTTTGCGTCCCAAGGGCAGAATAAGTCTGCGTAACGTTACATTTTACAGACACTCATATAATAGACACACGCTACCCTAACCGTGACACAAGGAAGGTATTGTTGCCGGATAAAGCCGCCATTTTAGCGTCACTGTGCTGTTAATTCTGTTTGGGACAGAACGCTGCTCTGCTGACTCTGAGGGACAGTTAGAGATTGCGATTTTGTGTACTGTGCTTTAGGCAGGCTACTTTACCAACCGCTGTGTACATCTTCCTTTTGCCTTGCAGTGTTTTTTTCACAGGTCTGCAAGGTGTGTGTGTGAGTGCAGGTGACGCGCTGCAGTTTGCTCGGCATACAACGCTGTATGTAGGCATCTGCACATGTCACTCTCACACTCTTTTTTTTTTTTTTCTTTAGTGTAATTCTTGCTGCTCAATTCAATTGAAATTATAGTGTGACGTGCTTCCATCCGTATCCAATACATTGGTTGAAAACACTGTAGAAGGACACAAAAAGCCCTTTCACAGCTAAGAGTTGTGTTCACTGTAGTCTGAGATTTTAATTTATTCAATTTTGATCACGCTCAAGTTACTTCTTCAAGCAATGCTGCTTGTACTCTGCTGAGCGTGTCTTACTGCCTCATCCTTGTCATTTTTCTCTAATTGGTGTACATGTACATCAAAGTAGTCTTCATTTTGATCGAAATCCAAGCAGGTACCCGGACACTGTATGGCTGCTTTTATACGGTGGACTGACTCCAACATTCAATAACACTTAAGATGCAATCGGGCACCTTGTCAAGGCCCAATCCTCTTCTCCCTCTGATATAATAATAATAATAATAATAATAATAATCTTTATTTATATAGCGCCAACATATTCCGCAGCGCTTTACACTTTAACAGTTTCAAAACACAAGTCATAGGTAACAACGTTAACAATACAATAATTAAAGTAAAATAAGCCGACCCTGCTCGTGAGAGCTTACAATCTACAATGAGGTGGGGGAGATACAAAGTACAGGTGTGTATATATAATGGTGCATTTCCAATGATGGTCCAGCCATCTTGAGGGAGTGAGGCATGGATGGAGATAGTGAATGGGCTCCACATACACTCTTAAACATAGAACGACTTTGGTTATTGAATGTCATAGGCCACTCTGAACAAATGTGTTTTGAGGGAGCGCCTGAAACCAAGCAAATTGTGGATAGTCCTAATTTCTTGTGGTAGAGCATTCAAGAGGATTTGCGCAGCGCGGGAGAAGTCTTGTAGTCCGGAGTGGGAGGTACGGATTACTGCAGAGGTTAGTCGAAAGTCATTTGCAGAGCGCAGCAGTCGGTTAGGCCGATAGATAGAAATGAGGGAGGAGATGTAGGGGGTGCTGCACTGTGGAGAGCTTTGTGGGTGAGAACCAGTACTTTGAATTGGATCCTATAATGAATGTGCAGCCAGTGTAAGGACTGGCGAAGAGCGGACGCGTACGAGTACCGATTAGCCAGATGGATGACCCTGGCTGCTGCATTAAGGATGGACTGGAGAGGGGATAGTCGAGTAATGGGGAGGCCAAGTAATAGAGCATTGCAGTAGTCCAGGCGGGAGTGGATCAATGCTACAGTGAGGGTTTTTGTTGTTTCCATGGTGAGAAAAGGGCGGATTCTAGAGATGTTCTTTAGGTGTGTAGACGGCAAATATCTAACAAACAGGTCATGCTGGAGAGACTTGCACCTACTGCCACTCAGGGTCTTCAGCTCCTTTGTGAGAAACTAATGTTTGGCCAGCCAGTATATCAAATAAAGTTCATGAGAAATGGGAACTGTGGTTGGCTTCACTTTTGGTACTGGCTGGGTGCTAATACCAAACCATGGTGTGGCATTCAATGGATATTCCTGGCTGGTTGGAGACAAGCTCATTCCCACAGAAAAGTACCTGAAAGCTAAGGAGATGGTGGCCTCTCTCAACATGAAGGAGTTTGCTCGTTGTCTAGGAGACCGACCACCCTGCTGTGTACTTTGTCAACGTTGTGTTGAAGCTTGCAAGGATTAAGAGGTTACAGTGGTAAGTCTGGTTTTTACTAAAGATCCTGCTGTGTATTATAGTTTTTATGTTTTAAAAAAAAATTATCTTAGGAATGTTAAATAAATTTGTTATTTTTTTGGTTAAATACAATGTATGTTATGAATGTTAAATAATTTTTTTTTGGTTTTTTATAAAATAAAATGTATGTTATGAATGTTAAATAACGTTTTTTGTTTTTTTTTCAGGTATTTGATCTACCGTAGCTAGTTGCTGATCGTTGACTCTAAACCCCTCTCCCCAGAATGTTACTCGGGTTATGGGGAGAAAATCACCGCTATTCCAGACTGATTTAATGTTAATGTGTCTGGCTCTTACACAGCACACAGCACTTGATGTTAGTTTATCTTTTTCCTAAATTATTTGTTACACTGCCCTTCTCACATTTTATTTTCACTTTTTTTTTTAAGCACACGTTTATTTACACTTCCTTGTTCTGTAAGTAGGCTTAATGGTTAAATGTTTTATACTAGATGTAAATATGTAACATGTAAATTTTAGATTAAGATTTTGCAAATTATTAGGTCCACACCATCAGGCTCTTTCGTCCCCTCTCCCTCAGAGTAGCGGTAATATATCGGACCCCAGGCTCGCCCACACAGTTCCTTGACCACTTCTCTGCCTGGCTGCCGCACTTTCATGTCCTCAGAAGTACCAACCCTTATCCTTGGAGACTTCAACATCCCCATTAACAGCCCTACTTCCACACTCAAAACACATTTGTTCAGAGCGGCCTATCACATTCACTAATCAAAGTCATTCTATGTGTAACTGTGTATGTGTGTAGCCCATTCACTATCTCCATCCATCCCTAACTCCCTGAAAATGGCTGGGCCATCATTCTAAATACACCATTGTATATAAACACCTGTACTTTGTATCTCCCCCACATATTTGTAAATTGTAAGCTCTCACGAGCGTGTGCGGATTATATTGCTTTCATTATTGTATTGGTAACGTTGTTACTTATTACTTGTGTTCGGAAACTGTTAAACTGTAAAGCGCTGCTTAATCTGTTGGCGCTATATAACTAAAGATTCTTATTAAGCGTTCACGGGTCCATGTGGAGGTAGACCGTGACGGCTCCTGCAATGATGTTTCTGAGGAACTGGAGAAGGAGGAGTCAATGTGTACAGACTTGATTCCCGCAATCCTTGTAGTTGCCTGAACACGTACAGCGCCACTCGCAAGATCTGTACCCGGCTCCACAACATTGACCCAATGGGCAGTAAGGGAAAGGTATCGTCCCTGGCCATGGGTACTGGTCCACGCAGCGGTGGTCAGGTGGACATTGCTACTGACGGAGTTTAGTAGCGCATGTTTAATTTTAACCTCAACAACATGGTTTTGCAGACCAGGGACGGCTTGCCTGCTGAAATAAAATCAGCTTGGCACATTGTATTGTGGGACTGCCAATGCCATTAAGTTCCGTAAACTGTCAGTCTCCACCAGCCTGAATGACAGCATTTCAAGGGACAGGAGTTTTGCAATGCCAGCATTCAGAGCCTGTGGTCGTGGATGGTTTGCCGAGATTGGGCCTACACCCGATACGCCACAACCTGACACCCACAGATAAACAAGCCATAAAATCTCTGAAAGATAACCCCAACATTATTATTAAACAAGCAGATAAGGGGGGTGCTATCGTTATTATGAATAAGACCCAATCTATTGCCGAAATTCATAGACAACTGTCAGTTAACCTAACCTACAGACAACTCAATTGTGACCCTACATTTTACATCTGTCAAAAAATTGATCGTATCCTGACAAAACATCTTTAATTGATCACCATAGACTGTAAGACTATGACATTCCTTAATATTCAATACCCCATCACCCCTGTTTTCTACAAACTCACAAAAATCAACAAAAAACTACATTATCCACCCGCATACCCTAGAGGGATAATTCTCCGTGTTCTACAGTATCACCCAAATGTTTAACATGTTGCCTAATTCCTATGTATATATATTCTTCACCCTATGTATATATTGTATATATTATCCATTGTCATTGACTGTAAATTTTTCTATATCTTCCAGCGACTATTTGATAAAGGCCACTGCGTTGCCCAAAATGTCAGTCAGTCGTCTCATAGCTATTTTCTTTTTTCACATCAAGTGTGCAATAAAAATTTCAAATTTAACCATGACATATGCAGTTAAACTTGTGCTGTGATTCTCTATAGACTGTACATCTTCAGTGTGTCTTTGTAACTCAACTACGTGTTTTCTACGCACAATTTTAGACATATTTGTGGTATTGAGGTTACTGACACTTTACCTCTTTTTACTTTTTGATTACACAGCTTGCATTTGACATAGCAAATATCATCTGCAAGTGTGTGAAAAAAGGACCACGCAGTGCAAGTCCTGGGAGCGTCCGTTTAGACTTTTGGAAGAGAAATCCGAACAGGTGCCAAAATGGAGGCTACAGGCAACAGAGTATGCAGCCTAACTCTCCCTCCTGTTTTTACCGTTGGGGCAATCGCTTCCTCAGAGCTGCTGCCACCACCTTCCTGTTCCTCACGCCATGTTGGGTCTTGGACCTCATCATCTCCACTAACCTCTTACAACACCTGCTGCTGTTGGGTGGTCTGGCCACCACCATGCTCAACAGAAACTGGCACCTGAGTCTCATCATCATCAGATGCGTTCTGCGGTGTGCTGACCATCGGCACTGTCTCACCCGCCTCTTCAGATTCAGAGAGACACAGCTGTTGCGCATCACTGCATACTCCCTCTTCTTCACATTCCAGAATGCTGCTTGGCTGTGCCCCTGTTTGCAAACCAACAGATTCTGAGAACAGAAGCAGAGACTCAGCTGGCTCCTGTACAGAACTCTCTGACTGACTGGGCAATTTGGCAGGCGGTGAAGAGACAGATGGTTGATCAACAGTGCTGTGTTACTGAGAGGAGGTGGAAGCAATTGAAGTCGATGCATTGGACCCTGGGCTCCAACACCGCCAGTTGTTGCCTGTAAGTGCTGTTAGCACAGTCAACACTTGCTCCTGTGTTACTGGGGTTGAGTAATGGCAGCTGTTCCCCTGCTGTGTGTACGACAAAAAGTCATGCTGCCTCCACCCTGTCCTCCTCTCATCCCTGGGCTCCAACACCGCCAGTTGTTGCTCGTAAGTAATTGGCACGGGTACTGACTCATGCCCACCCTGTTTACAGCACCACAGCTTTTTTCCTGGCAGTGTCAACGTAAATTAGCCTCCAATAAGTTGTCCTGTCATGTTGCATTCCGGTTATCCGACTCTATGGTGCCTGCAGTTTAGGTGATTCCTATGTGTGCTGTGGGATATGTAAATAAAGGCTCTTTCCGTTGTGAAAATAGGACAAGCACCCACTCTAGGACTGTGTGATTTGGTAACTGCAGACGGCTTGCGGCTAGTGTTGAGCATTCCGATACCGCAAGTATCGGGTATCGGCCGATATTCGCTGTATCGGAATTCCGATACTTAGTTCCGATATTTTTCCTATATTGTATACCGGAATCGGAAGTTCCCATAATTCTTTGAGAGGCACTGTGATTTTAGTCAGCCAATGAGGAATCCTACGAAGTGTGGGCACATCCTGTACTGCTGCGGTCATCTTAACTTATGGCATGGCTGTGATTGGCTGCTGAAATGATGTCAGAATGCACTATAAAAGGCGCCGCCGCCATTTTAGCGTCACTGTGCTGTGAACTCAGTTAGGGACAGAACGCTGCTCTGCTGACTCTGAGGGACAGTTAGAGATTGCGATTTTGTGTACTGTGCTTTAGGCAGGCTAGTTTACCACCGGCTGTGTAAAGCTTCCTTTTGCCTGCAGTGTTGTTTTAACAGCTCTGCAAGGTGTGTGTGAGTGCAGGTGATGCTGCAGTTTGCTCTGTATGCAACGCTGTCTGTAGGCATCTGCACGTGTCACTCACAGACTCTTTTTTTTTTCTTTAGTGTAATTCTAGCTGCTCCATTCAATAGAAATTATAGTGTGATGCGCTTCCATCCGTAAACAATACATTGGTTGCAAACACTGTAGAAGTACAGAAAGGAGCCTTTCACAGATAGTGAACAGTTGTGTTTCAGTGTTCACTGCAGTCTGTGAGGTATTTTTTTTTTTTTTTTAAATGCAGATCACGCTCCAGTTACTTCTTCAACTAATGCTGCGTGTACTCTGCTGAGTGTCTGTCACTGGCTCATCCTTGTCATTTTTCTAAAATTAGTGCTGCTTTATTCTATTTTCAATTTACTAAAATCTATTAGTGTGACGCTCTTCCATCAAAATACAATACATTGCTTGCAAACATAATAGAAGTCCACAAAAAGGCCTTTCACAGCAAGTGAACAGTTGTGTTCACTGTTCACTCTAGTCTGAGGTTTAAATTTTTGGTAGGAGTGTAGATCCCGCTCCACTTACTTCAACCAAAGCTGCGTGTACTCTGCTGAGCGTGTCTCACTGCCTCATCCTTCACATTTTTCTCGAATTGGTGCTGCTACATTCTATTTCAAATAATTGAAATCTATTACTGTGACGTGCTTCCATCCGTATACAATACATTGGTTTCAAACACTATAGAAGTACACAAAGGGGCCTTTCACAGCTAGTGAACATGGTTTTTTAATTTTTAACTAAAATATGTATTTTTTCAAATGACACAAATATAAGTAATGTTGAAGAGGAATAGTCCTACATCCATTGTTTGCACAATATTACAGGTGTACATTACGTCCCTTAATCAACAATGTATTATTATATTTACTTGTATGCTTTTATTTAAAAGCCAAGATCACAGAAGGATAACCTTCGCACTGCAGCTGTTGTCAAAGTTCAACCCACATTATGCACTTCCAACATTGCAGCATTTGAGGCATGATGTGAGTTGGATTTGTCAAAGTTATGGAGTGAGAAGGTTCACCATCAGTACCCTATAGCATAAGTATGCTTTTGTGTTAGCATTTGTGTTAGACATGTGGATATCTGCCATAATATGTCACAATTATTTAGTTACAGATTTGTTACCAACAGTAATCATTGAATGGTTTTAAATGTGACGTTTCACTTGTTTACAGCTTAGAAATAAGGGTGTAGCCTGATATCTATGTGTAGCACTAGCCACTTTAACATGTCATGTTTTTTTCAACATGTGTAGCTAGGTAGCAGTAATTTTTGCCGGACACACAGCAGGGGAACAGCAGGCGTTACTGAACCCCACAAACACATCATCGATTGTTTTGATCTGTGCATCCAACACTTCTGAGCCCAGGGTCAAGGAGGGTGTAGCCTGAGGCCTAGTGTAATACTATTGTAGGAACTCGAGGATTCTGATAGCGTGGGGCAATGAACAATCAGAGACGGGTTTCTTTGAATGCAAATAATGTATTTGTGAAACAGCAAAACACCCAAAAACAATATTCAAACAACCCGTAGTGACATGCAATGAGTCCATATATATATATACACAAGTCCAGTTATATGAATCCGGATATATAAGTCCTTGAACCTCTATAGCGAGGGTGGTAAAGTTCTTACGACGGAGTCCTCACACAAATGTGACCACAAGGTAAGTCTGATGAACAGGTAACGTGGCTGGATTTACACACTGCTGGTGTGTGAAGAGTCAGATCCAGGTATGCAGAAAACAAGGGAGGTCCAGGAACAAGTTAATCTCAGTTGTGGCTTAATTCAGTGAAGTCCAACAACAAGTTCATATGTCAGTAAGGTTCCAGTAACAGTTCCAACAGCTCTCACCAGAGGTAATGCACGAAGGGTTAAACAGCAACAGTTCAGAAACACAGTTCTTATCAGATGGAGTGAACCAAGGGTTAAATTCCCAAGTCAACAGTTTAGTGATAACACAGTATGTGCAACTTACGTATGCAGAGAATGTCCAGAGCCATGGGTAGAAACTGCTGTGGCTGAGAAACACCTGAAGATAAGGTTATGCACTTTCCTGGTAAATACACAAAAGATCTGTGAGGAACAAAGCAGCTGAGTTGCAGGGAAACGGAAGCAGAATATTCCAGCAGTGAAGCCAGCACCTGAGCCGGGTTTTAAACAAACGAACAGGAAGTAGGGCACACAAAACAGCAAACTCCATTTTAACAAAGGGCAAAATCATTGACAAAGTTACCTAGAAAACCCGGAATACTGACATTACTCCCCCCCTAAAGACGGCCTCCGGACGGTCCTGGACCAGGCCTGTCCGGGTATCTCCGATGAAACTGAGCAATCTTCAGAGGCGCATTGATGTTACTTACTGGTTCCCAAGAATCATTTTCAGGAGAGTAACCTTGCCATCTAACTAGATACTGAAGCCGGTTTCTATGAAGTCTCGAATTAACAATATCCTGTACCACGAATTGTTCTTCGCCATCAACCAACACTGGTGGAGGGGGAGGTACGATACGTCCCTGAAACGTGTTAGGAGAGACTGGTTTTAATAAGGAAACATGAAATACTGGGTGTACCTTTAAAGTCCGTGGTAGCTTCAACCGACAGGCAACAGAGCTCACAATCCCAGTGATCTTGAATGGACCGATGAATTTCTGTCCCAGTTTCTGCGAAGGAACACCCAATTTTAGATTCTTGGTGGACAACCAAACTGAGTCTCCTACCTTATACATAGGTGCTGGTTTCCGGAATCTATCGGCCGACTTCTTGTAACGCTCCTGTGCTGTGGTCAGGGAGTCCTTCAAAACTTCAAGATTACGTTGCAACGCCGTCACTCTGTCTTCAACCGCTGGTACCGAAATCGTAACCGGAGACCTAGGCAAAATACTTGGATGATAACCCAGGTTGGCAAAAAAAGGCGTTACCTTCGTGGAACTGCTTTGGGAGTTGTTGTACGAAAATTCCGCTAGAGGAAGTAGCTTCAGCCAATCGTCCTGCAAATGACTGACGTAACAGCGTAGATATTGCTCCAAGGTTTGATTTGTCCGTTCGGTCTGCCCGTTGGTCTGAGGATGGTATGCAGAAGACAAGCAAACATTAATGTGGAGCGCAGAACAAAATCCTTTCCAAAATCTAGAGGTAAATTGTATTCCCCGGTCAGAAATGATGTCATCTGGTACCCCATGCAGCCGGAAAATGTTCTGGATAACTAGATCTACTGTCTCTGTAGCTGAGGGAAGACCAGCACACGGAATGAAATGAGCAGCTTTCGTTAAACGATCTACTACCACCAAAATAGTATTTTTACCACCAGAGGTGGGTAACTCCACAATAAAGTCCATCGAAATAGACCCCCAAGGGCGAGACGGTACAGGTAGCGGTTTAAGAAGACCAGTAGGTGAAACGCGAGGAACCTTGTACCGGGCACAAACTTCACAAGAGCGGACATAGTCATTCACATCCTTCAAGCAGGTAGGCCACCAAAAAAAAACGAGTTAACAATTCCTGCGTCTTCTGTACCCCCCTATGACCAGCCAATTTAGAGTCGTGGACCAATTTGAGAACTCGAAGTCTTACAGCCTCTGGGACATAAATACATCGATCTCTAAGCCACACACCATTCCGAAGGACAAGATTCACATTGTCAGGTGGAGCTGCAAGAAATACGTCACCGTCATAGGCCAGCTTGATCTCCTGCCACAAGTCCCGGTTCCGGAGCACTCCAACGAAATTGGCCTCCGACAAGATGGTCTTCGACGGGGTCCCAGGCACGGAATCCACGGTATGGATTCGGGATAATGCGTCAGCTTTCCCATTACGTGAACCTGGGCGGTACGAAATAATAAAATTAAACTGGTTCAAGAACAAACTCCACCTAGCTTGTCGAGGAGAAAGACACCTGGCAGACTTAAGGAATTCCAAATTGCGATGATCCGTGAGTACTACTACCTGCTGAGTTGCCCCCTGCAAATGGTGTCTCCATTCCTTAAAGGCAGAAATAATTGCCAAAAGTTCCTTATCTGCCACATCATAGTTCAGTTCTGCAGAAGATAACCTACGAGAGAAGAAGGCACACGGGTGCAGCAAACCTTTGTCTCCGGTACGTTGTGAGAGGATAGCTCCCAATGCACAGTCAGACGCGTCCACCTCCACGATAAAAGGCTGTGCAGGATCCGGATGCATCAATATTGGAGCCGTGGTAAAACAACCCTTCAGGCGATCAAAGGCTTCCTGAGCTTGCGAAGACCATTCAAACTTCTTCCCCTTCTTGGTGAGGAGAGTGATGGGACGGACAATTTCTGAAAAATTTCGGATAAACCGTCTATAAAAGTTAGCAAAGCCAATGAATCGTTGTACCTCCTTAATGTTTCCTGGTACCGGCCAGTCCAAGATTGCCTGGATCTTGCTGGACTCCATATTCAATCCCTGAGGCGAGATAACATAGCCTAAAAATTGAATTTCAGAACAATGGAACTCACACTTTTCGAGTTTGATGTACAAATGATTATCTCTCAAACGTCTAAGTACGGTCTTGACATGTTCCTGATGTTCCTGTAAGGAGTCAGAAAAGATTAAGATGTCATCAAGGTAAATTACCACATATTGGTCCAATAAATCCCTGAAAATGTCGTTGGCTAAATGTTGAAAAGCAGCAGGAGCGTTACAGAGTCCGAATGGCATCACCAAATATTCAAAATGTCCATACCGGCATCTAAAAGCTGTCTTCCATTCGTCTCCGGGCCGTATACGGAGTAAATTATATGCCCCACGAAGATCTAATTTGGTAAATACTTTGGCCTGGCGAACTCTTTCCAACAATTCTGGAATTAGGGGCAACGGGTACCTGTTACGAATGGTTACCTTATTTAACTCCCGGTAGTCAATGCAGGGTCTTAGAGTACCATCCTTCTTCTTTACAAAGAATATTGGAGCTCCCGCTGGTGAAGAAGATGGTCGGATAAACCCCTTGGCTAAATTCTCATCTATATACTCTCGTAAAGATTTTAATTCCGGAGCCGCCAACGGGTAAACATGGCCGAAAGGAATCGCTGCTCCAGGAAGCAATTCTATGGGGCAGTCATACGGTCTATGTGGGGGAAGTTGATCTGCCTTCCTTTTATCACAAATGTCTGAGAATTCCTGATAAATCAGAGGGAGAGTAGGTACCTGTATCACCTCTTCCAAGTTCTGGGTAACTGGAGCCGCCACAGTTGGACTGATGGTAGAACTGCACTTCGGGAGAAAGGTTATCTCCTTGGTTTCCCAATTGATGATTGGATTTTGTGACCGTAACCAGGGAATTCCTAAAATTACAGGAAAATGAGGAGAAGATATTAACATGAATGAAAGTGTTTCTTGATGGTCTGGTTCCATCTTACACTCCAGAGGCACTGTCTCCCGATCTACTGGTCCAGAAACTAATGGGGAACCATCCACCGTTTCCATAGTGATTGGTGAAGCTCTTAGTTGTGTCTTTATACCATGTTCCTTTGCAAAAGAAGAATCCATGAAATTCCCACCTGCTCCAGAGTCTATCATGGCAGAACTTGATATCCACTGTTCCTCCACTGAATCTGTATAGGAAGAGAACAATGTGAATATTCTCCCCTTGATCTTTAGGGGAAGTCGGCATCAGTATTGGGGAAAAACTGCATCTAGATGTAGACTGGTTTCCGAAACTTCAGACTCAGCGTCTGTGTTATCATAATCCCCTACTACCGCCAACACCTTGTTGGGTCGCCTAGGACATTTAGGACAATTGATGAGGAAATGGTCCGATTGACCACAATAGAAACATAAGCGCTCACGGAGACGGTGTTCGCGGCGTTCATTATTCTCACGTCTCTGCAGTGAGTCCACCTGCATAGGCACCTCCTCAGCCTCTCGCGGGTTTTTGCCTGTGGTTTCCCTGGACGGAAGAGAGTAATTAGTAATGCGATTTACAGCGGCCCATTTTTCTTGTCTGCGTTCATTTAAACGGATATCAATACGTACACAGTGCTGTATAAACAATTCAAACTCCTGTGGAGACTCTGAACGAGCTAACTCATCCTTGATTGCATTTGACAAACCTTTTCTAAAGATTGGTAATAAAGCATTGTTTTCCCACTGGGTGTCCACCACTAACCTTTTAAATTCAGTAACATATTCTATGACTGACCGTTTCCCCTGGCGTAAGGAAAGCAAGGCAGATTCAGCGGTAGCACGGCGGTTGGGATCGTCGAACATTTGCGCCATGGCTGCCAGAAAATTGTCCAAATTATTTAGACGGGTATCATGACTTTCAACCATAGGATTTGCCCAAGCCAGTGCACGTGATGTCAACAACATAATAATACATAGAACCTTAGATCTATCAGACCGGTAGTAGGAGGCATGTACATCAAAAAATAATATACATTGATTAACAAACCCACGGAATTGACTTCGGTCACCATTAAAACGGAATGGAGGCAATTTGGGCATACTGGTGGATGAGGTAGGCTCAGTAGGTAAGGCCTCCAGGACTCCTAACCTAGAACGTAGATCTTGGAGAGCCTGACCAAACCCCTGTGCATTGTGGTTAACCCGAGACTCCAAGTCTCTAATCTGATTGTGTGCAGCCGCCACCTCCTGCTGCAAGGAGTTAACTATGGTGAACAATTTGTCTGCCCGTGTCTCCGTCATTGCCCCAGCAGAATCCTCTTTTTTAGGCTGGAATATCCTGTAATACTATTGTAGGAACTCGAGGATTCTGATAGCGTGGGCAATGAACAATCAGAGACGGGTTTCTTTGAATGCAAATAATGTATTTGTGAAACAGCAAAACACCCAAAAACAATATTCAAACAACCCGTAGTGACATGCAATGAGTCCATATATATATACACAAGTCCAGTTATATGAATCCGGATATATAAGTCCTTGAACCTCTATAGCGAGGGTGGTAAAGTTCTTACGACGGAGTCCTCACACAAATGTGACCACAAGGTAAGTCTGATGAACAGGTAACGTGGCTGGATTTACACACTGCTGGTGTGTGAAGAGTCAGATCCAGGTATGCAGAAAACACAGGGAGGTCCAGGAACAAGTTAATCTCAGTTGTGGCTTAATTCAGTGAAGTCCAACAACAAGTTCATATGTCAGTAAGGTTCCAGTAACAGTTCCAACAGCTCTCACCAGAGGTAATGCACGAAGGGTTAAACAGCAACAGTTCAGAAACACAGTTCTTATCAGATGGAGTGAACCAAGGGTTAAATTCCCAAGTCAACAGTTTAGTGATAACACAGTATGTGCAACTTACGTATGCAGAGAATGTCCAGAGCCATGGGTAGAAACTGCTGTGGCTGAGAAACACCTGAAGATAAGGTTATGCACTTTCCTGGTAAATACACAAAAGATCTGTGAGGAACAAAGCAGCTGAGTTGCAGGGAAACGGAAGCAGAATATTCCAGCAGTGAAGCCAGCACCTGAGCCGGGTTTTAAACAAACGAACAGGAAGTAGGGCACACAAAACAGCAAACTCCATTTTAACAAAGGGCAAAATCATTGACAAAGTTACCTAGAAAACCCGGAATACTGACACCTAGTATGAGATGTTTGAACTTTAATTTGAACTTTAATTTGGAGTTAGCAGCATTAATTTTTGTCAGACACACAGCAGGGGAACAGCAGGCGTTACTGAAACCCACTATCACTATAGCTTGTGTATTGGTCTGTGGACACGACACTTCTGAGCAGCAACTGGCAGTGTTGTAGCCCAGGGAGTATAGCTCAGGTGGTAGAAAGATGAACATAACAGGAGACATGGAAAACGTTGCCAAACAGTTAGTTAATCTGAAACCGGACAGGCAAATTCAGGCGAGATCCATGCCTAGTTCATTTTCAGAAAAGTAAGCCGTTCTACATTATCGGAGGATAGTCGCATGCAACGGTCTGTTAGTACACCGCCTGCAGCAGTAAAGACGCGCTCCGATAATACACTGGCAGCAGGGCAAGCCAGCACCTCCAATGCATACTGGCTAAGCTCTGGCCATGTATCCAGTTTAGAGACACAAAACTTGAATGGGGAAGAGCCATCTGGGAGTACACTGAGAGGGCAAGACATGTAGCCGTCTCGGATGGTGTAGACATTGGTGGCGCTGCCACAAAACTTCGCCACATTTGGAACATACTGGTCTTGCCCTGTGCAGAGGCGCTGCTTGTGCTCCCTCTTGCTGCAGAGCTGTCTCCACTGCCTCGACGCACAGAGCTGCTTTGTAAAGCAGTAGTAGCAGCAGTGCTCTCGGCTGTAATGGAGAACATTATGGATTGCACCAGTGTGTCTTGGTACTTCCGCATTTTACGCTCCCGGTTCAACGGTGTGCTGAGGCTTTGTAAGTTGTCCCGGTAGCGAGGGTCTAGGAGGGTGTACACCCAATAATCAGACGTGGTGTGAATGTGTTCGATGCGGCGGTCGTTTCTCAGGCACTGCAGCATGAAATCAACCATGTGCTGCAGACTCCCAACTGGCCAAGAAACGTTGTCCCCTGCAAGAGGCATCATCTCTGCCTGCTGTGCATCACCCCACCCTTGGTCTACATACTGACTAGAGCATTGTCTACCTCCCTCTGGAGCGATGGCTTCCTCCTCCATTGACTCCTCCTCATCCTCCTCACAAAGTCCTTCAAATACATAACAATTTACAAAATTTAAAACTCAAAATTTAAAAACATTGTATTGTCGGGGTCGTAACGACAACCACTCGTCCTCCAGTCACTCCAAATTAGATTATAAGCATGTGGTACCAGTATAAAGAATGAGTCAGACAAGAGGCTGGTTCAAACTTCAGATCATGTTTAGAGGGCTGTGTGCAGGCACCAATCTCAGCAAGGTTCTGAGCTTTATTTCTGAGAACATGAGATTACATACACAGGATGTCAGGGTGGAGTAAAAGAGTGGACGAGAGCAGGGAAGTAAGCTATAGATGTCCATATATGTACATATCCAGCATCTGGCCATCTCTAATTAGTCCTTAGATCTTCTTCTAAGTCCTCCTTTCATCGTGTCATCCTTAAGTTTCATTTCTCCAGAAACAGATACTGACCAGCACAGTTTCATTTCAGCTTAGTTTCGTTTCTAATGCAATCCTCAATTTCCCAAAGGGGGGGCAGTCTTCAGTGAATTTCTTGGAGACAGACACTAGCTGGTACTGACATCTTAGAATAAGTTTCGTTTCTAAATACTACTCATTCAAGGAAAACTTTGTGTTTTTTTAAATTGTAGTAAGTACGTAAGCATATGGAAGTATAAGAAAACATATGAATATAAAGATATAAAAATAGCATATAAAATATATATAGAATATAAAAGTAGAAAATTATATTTTACCTTGACAGTATCATAATTCTGTAACATCAGTTTATGGAAACACAATAGCATTACAAAAGGATAGACAAAAACTGTACATTATGTGCTTTGTAAATACATTAAAAGTTTGGAATGGTTATGAAAATATAGACAGCGACTCTGGAGGTTCAATTGTTGATACAGCATGGTACTTTGAAAGTCCTCCAGCCCTTTGTGAGGAACCACGTTGCGCTGACTGTCCAGAAGGTGATGGAATTTGTGACTCCTCATCCTCCACCTCTTCCAAAACCTCATGCCTTAGTGCTTGCAGGTTTTTTGAAGCAGGCAGATAAGGGGGACAGTCATGCTGACTAGTGCATCATCTGCACTCGCCATCCGCGTTGACTCATCAAACGCACGCAAAACGTGGCACATGTCCTTCATAGAGTCCTTCGCCACTCATTACACTGGCTGCCCATTCATTATAGGATCCAATTCTAATTACTGGTTCTCACCAACAAAGCTCTCCACAGTGCAGCACCCCCCTACATCTCCTCCCTCATTTATATTTATCGGCCTAACCGACTGCTGCACTCTGCAAACGACCTTCGACTAGCCTCTGCACTAATCCGTACCTCCCACTCCCAACTCCAAGACTTCTCCCGCGCTGCGCCAATCCTCTGGAATGCTGTACCCCAAGAAATTAGGACTATCCGCAATTTGGATGGTTTCAGGCGCTCCCTCAAAACACATTTGTTCACAGTGGCCTATCACATTCACTAATCAAAGTCATTCTATGTGTAAGTCTGTGTGTGTAGCCCATTCACTATCTCCATGCATCCCTCACTCTCTTAAAATGGCTGGACCATCATTGTAAATGCACCATTGTATATAAACACCTATACTTTGTATCTCCCCCACCTCATTGTACATTGTAAGCTGTCACGAGCAGGGGCGACTTATTTAGCTTAAATTATTGTATTGTTAACGTTGTTACTTATGACTTGTGTTCTTAAACTGCAAAACTGTAAAGCGATGCGTAATATGATGGCGCTATATAAATTAATATTATTATTATTAGGATTCCTCTGAGCTGCTCCCACCACCTTCCTGTTCCTCACGCCATGTTGGGTCTTGGACCTCATCATCTCCACTACCCTCTGCCAACACCTGCTGCTGTTGGGTGGTCCGGTCAGCACCATGCTCAACAGAAACTGGCACCTGAGTCTCATCATCATCAGATGCGTTCTGCGGTGTGCTGACCATCGGCACTGTCTCACCCGCCTCTTCAGATTCAGAGAGACACAGCTGTTGCGCATCACTGCATACTCCCTCTTCTTCACATTACAGAATGCTGCTTGGCTGGGCCCCTGTTTGCAAGCCAATAGATTCTGAGAACAGAAGCAGACACTCAGCTGGCTCCTGTACAGAACTCTCTGACTGCCTGGGCAATTTGACAGGCGGTGAAGAGACAGATGGTTGCTCAACAGTGCTGTGGTCCTGAGAGGAGGTGGAAGCAATTGAAGTCGATGCATTGGCTGACATCCAACCAACAACGGCTTCAATTTGTTCTTCCCGCAGCAGGGGGGTACTCCGAGCTCCTACAAAAGTGCGCATAAAGGAACGCTCACGGGGAAAACTGGTGGATGCTGTGTCACTGGGGGCCGCAGCAGCCACAGAATCCCCACGTCCTCTCCCTGAAGAAACTTCACGGCCACGACCACGTGCCTTACTCCCTGCCTTCTTCATCTTGGTAGATTGATAAAGAAAGTCTGAAAAGTTATAAGGCCTAAGTGTGGTTATTTCGCAGAGACTGCAGTGAATACTGCACACAACTGTTCAGTAGGTGTGAAAGGCCCCTTTGTGTACTTCTATAGTGTTTGCAACAAATGTATTGTATACGGATGGAAGCGCGTTACACTAATAGATTTTATTTATTTGTAATAGAATGGATCAGCAACAATTAGAGAAAAATTTCAAGGATGTGCCAGTGACACACGCTCAGCAGACTACAACCAGCAGTGGTTGAAGAACTAACTGGAGCGTGATCTGCACTCCAAAAAGGAAAACCTCAGACTACAGTGAACACTGCACACAACTGTTCACTACCCAACGCGTCTCAGCAGGATGGCAGTCTGTGCGTTAAAACAAAGGCGCAAGCATACATCCACGTACCCTGTTTATAAAGCTATATAAAAAAAATTATGTAGTAGTGACGCACACTTTATTGAGGTACAGTATTACATCGCCATTCACCATCTGTGGCTATGCAGTCTCATCTATATATACCTTATCTATCCGTTGTCATGCTTGCAAGTCGACAGTCAGGCATAAATAGCAATTTTCACTATGCACTATGCACTTTTTAAAGGTTATGTTTGTTAATAAAATGATTATTGCCACATATTATGAGTATTACATGATGGAAATTGTATAATTTTGTATAAACTGTTTAGTGACATTATTCAGCAAATGTAACATTTTAGTAATGTCACAGATAACTTGTAATGCTGATGATGTTTTGAAGTCAGACATTCATTGTCTATACAATAAAAATGGTGTACATACTGTTACTTATCCATCATTAATGGATTCAGATATGTACTTGTATGCTTTTATGTACAACCGTATAGCAGATTCCTTAACTAATTTATTTTGTGGTTTGCATTGCTGTTCAACATGTTAATGTATGTGTTTATGTTTGTCAATTCTTTATTTATCTAGATATTAGTTTAAATGAAATCATCATCTTATGGTAGTAAAGGTTATCTTTCTCTTGTTTGAAGTATAGACATTTAAAATTGACAGGTAACAAGGAAATTACTTGATCTAGTATTTAAACATCCTCCTTGACCCTGGGCTCCAACACCGCCAGTTGTTGCCTGTAAGTGCTGTTAGCACAGTCAACACTTGCTCCTGTGTTACTGGCGTTCAGTACTGTCAGCTGTTCCCCTGCTGTGTGTACGTCAAAAAGTCCTGCTGCCTTCACCCTGTTCTATTCTCATCCCTGGGCTCCAACACCGCCAGTTGTTGCTCGGAAGTGCTGTTAGAACAGTCAACACTTGCTCCTGTGTTACTGGGGTTCAGTAATGTCAGCTGTTCCCTGCTGTGTGAATGGCAAAAAGTCCTGCTGCCTCCACCCTGTTGTCTTCTCATCCCTGGGCTCCAACACCGCCAGTTGTTGCCTGGAAGTGCTGTTAGCACAGTTAACACTTGCTCCTGTGTTACTGGGGTTCAGTAATGTCAGCTGTTCCCCTGCTGTGTGAACGGCAAAAAGTCCTGCTGCCTCCAACCGGTTCCCTTCTCATCCCTGGGCTCCAACACCGACAGTTGTTGCTCGGAAGTGTCATTGGCACGGGTACTCACTCCTGCCCAGACTGGTTACAGCACGCTATCTGTTTCCTGTCAGTGTAAACGTCACTTAGCCTCCAATAAGTTGTCCTGTCGTGTTGCGGTCGGGTTACCCGACTCTATGGTGCCTGGAGTTTAGGTGCTTCCTATGTGTGCTGCGGGATACGCAAATAAGGCTGTTTCCGTTGTGACAATAGGACAATCACCCACTGTAGTACTGTGGGATTCGGTAACTGCGGCCGGCTCGCGGCCTGTCAACTTAAATTTCCATGGGTACCTTCTGCTACCCGTCCGGGTTCCAGTACCGTCAGCTGGTTCTCCGCAGTGCCTTTGGCCTAGGTGCCTCCATCTCGGTATCCGAGTTCCAGCAACGTCTGCTGGTCCTTGGTAGTGCTTTGGAGCACAGGTACCTCCTGCTTAGTAACCGTGTCCCAGTAACGTCAGCTGGTCCTCGGTTGTGCCATTGGCTCTTTTCCTTCTGCTGCCCCTCCGGGTTCCAGCACAGTCAGCTTGTCCTCGTTACTTGCATTGGCTCTTGTACCTTCTGCTACCCGTCCGGGTTCCAGTACCGTCAACTGGTTCTCCGCAGTGCCTTTGGCCTAGGTGCCTCCATCTCGGTATCGAGTTCCAGCAACGTCTGCTGGTCCTTGGTAGTGCTTTGGAGCACAGGTACCTCCTGCTTAGTAACCGTGTCCCAGTAACATCAGCTGGTACAAGGTTGTGCTACAAATACAAGATACAGAACAAGAGACACAAGAACAATAAGCAGAAGATCTAAAAGCAGAAGAACATGAAGTATAAGACCAAAATGAAGAGCAAAATATATGCTCTAAATTATAAGCAGAAGAAGACTAAGCAGTGTATGGGGGTGAGTCCGTTCCTCCTCGTGGTGCCCCTGGTAAATGCCTGATGCTGCAGGCTAAACTGAACACGGACAAATACTGTTGTAATTTAAATCTTTTGTGGCAGCAAGAACGGAACGATGAAAAAATCATACTTTTACAGATTACAAGTACAGGAATCTCTGTCACAAATAAGAATATGATGAAGAAGATGAAGGACTATAATATGAAGAAGAATAATAGTTTAAAAAGAACAATATGAGTAATGTTAACAAAAAGATGAAAAGCAAGAAGTTTTAGAAGAAGATAAAGAAGGTGAAGATGAAGAATAATTTGATGACAAAGATGATGCTGCTGAAGATTATGAAGGAGAAAGTGTGGCAAAAGTTAAAAAGGTGAAGAGCATGGAAGTTGTGAAACATACATATTTGCCAAAATAGAAAAAAGTTTAACAACATTGTCAATTTCTTCATCAATCCGAACGTATTTCCTAAAAAAAAAAATTAATGCTATTCCATTGGATTGGGTTAAACATCTATGCCTTTAATGTCTCCTCAACCTCCCCCAATACATTCTACATTACTCTTTGTTGTTTTCCTTCATGTACAATTAACCTACAAGGCAAGAATGGGTTTTTTTTAATTTCGATATTTTGTTCCCATAGACTTACATTGGACTTCCGGTATCGGCATCGGGTATCGCCGATATTTTTTGGGTATCGGCGATACCATTCCGATTCCGATACTTTTGGATATCGGAAAGTATCGCTCAACTCTAGTGGTGGGCCACTGGTGGCACCTCGATCTGAGACTGTGGAACCCATGGAGATCTCCTATCCAAAAGTGAGTTTTGTGCAGTATTTATGAACCACACGACAGGCAGGTCATTATATTTTCTTTGCGGGTGCCAGGGTATGGAGAAACAGCAGCGCCCCGCCATGGCTACCACCCTGGTAACTTCACATGTTTATCTAATTGTCCATTTTAACTTACACTATAAACCTTTGATGATCCATGTATGAAGCATTTCCTCTTATAAGTGTAAATGCTTTACCTTCAGCGTTTTCAGTTTTCGTCGTAGTGCAGTCAGTAGCGCGGTACGAGAAATAGCATTTTTGTGATTATTTGACTGACATGCTAGCAGACAGAGTCTGCCGTTCTACCAGCAGTGGTATACATTATCCAGCATCTTCTGGGCATTCAGTGGGTGTCAGTGTGTTACTGCAACTTAGATTTGTAATATTAGATGCATGAGTCTTTATTTGCACCATTATATGAAATTCTAAAACATTTCTAATTCTAGTTCCATGTCACAAATGTTCTACATTAATGCTATTCTAGCCTTTCTGGCATTTTTTTTTTTTATAAAATATGCTTTGCATGCTATCGAATTCTTACATAATAGATAATGAGATATAAGTTCAAAAATGCATAAGCATAAGACTCTATATATGTTAACCTCCAAATGTTGACTGCAAAGATGCTTCAAATAACATCTAAAATCGGCATCTGTGAAGGAATTCTCAGTAAAGCCCTCATAATATTCCTAGCATGGCCTTGTATTGATATAATATAAGACAAAGTGGTTTTCCAACATTACATGCGGCCATATCAGTGAGTGAATGTATCAAGATAATCCATCTATCCTACTGCGTTATTATGGTGTTCTATATAACCCGGAGGCAACTGCAGCAGCAGCATTAAATGAAAAGGCAGTGACATTAGATCGTAATCGTTACATGACTAATGTCTGGATTCAAATACTTGTGCAACTTCATATTTTATAGTGAAATAATTGTCCCACCATCCTGCATCACAGACCTTCAGTTCCAGCTCATTATACTTTGCCTTGAAATATAAGCAGCATTGGGGGGAAAAAGCTTTGGGATAAAATAAAAAGACTTAACATCTAGGGTGGTGACCTTATTTAAAATAGATCCATCTATATGGCAACTCAGAGATGCAGGAACGATAGAACATCATGGAAAAGTAGTTACTCTGCTAATAGCGTAACAATGCATTCGATGCCATTGGATCAATCGCAGCCTGCAGAAGATTGCCCTATTAATGTTGTCGACCACTTATTGATATGGGTTGTTATGCCAATCAATCAGTGAAAGTGTGAAAATGTATCATCAATAGGACTAATGGCTACACAAAGAGTATATCCAATGAGACAATTTGCTATTTATTTAGGATAACAACTGAGATAAATGACACCGCGTATATGTAGAATACAGTATAGCAAAACCACTATGGCATGGCAAGGTGCTTCAGCATTTTAATAGCTTGTATAAATTCCAATAATTCCCTTTTAATTCATGCACTGTGTGCACGGCCCCAAATGATCTCCTCAAATTACCAGGTTTATATATCTGTTAAAGCTGTAATGCATTCTTAATAAGCTTATAAAATAAAGGGAAATGTTATACCTAGAGGGCTGTCAGACGAGCATAAAAACATATTATTACTATACTGGGTGTGCTGTGGTTAGATTACAGTTTTATTTTTAGTATGGATTAACAGTTAAGGTAATTTTGTATACAGTCTAGCTGTGGGAAAATTTTGTTTTACTGTTCAATAAAATGAACTTAGTACATAGGAGTATTTTTTTATTACAGGGGCAGAATTTACACTGCTGGATACTGGCTAATTATTTTATTATAGCGTTGAAACTAGAAACTTACATACACTATATAAAAAATATCACATATGCATGTTCTTGTCAATAGCTGACAACAAGTTTTCAAAATAAACATTTCCCCGTTTTATGTCAATTAGGATTACCATAATTATTAGTATTTACCAAATGCCAGAATAGTGTGAGAGAGAGAATGTTTAAAGGCTTTTTATTACTTACTGCAAAGTCAAAAGTTTACAAACACAAAGATTACTATGCCTTTAAACAATTCTGGACTGCTCAAATGATGATGACGTCATGTGTTTGGAAGCTTCTGGCAACATCTGATTTATTTAGAGACACACCTATGGATGTATTTTAATGCACACGTGAAACACACTGTGTTATGCTTCGGTAGCTGAGGAGAAATAGCAAAAAATAGCCAAAGTAGCAATACACCAGAGAGGCTGGAAACTATTGGGTTGTAGGACCCTAAACTAACCGCAACACTAGATGTAGCCGTGCAGCGTACCTACGGTGATCCTAGACGCTCGTCACAGCCGGAGAGATAGCTACACCTAAAGGCAGAAAGATGAAAGCTAACTGCCCCGTAGCAGAACCCCCAAAGAAATAGGAAGCCCCCAAACATGTAATGGCGGTTAGACAAGAAGAAAATACGAACACAGACAGAAAATAGAATGAGCAAACGCTGGGGCCAATTCTGTCTAGATAGAAAAGTATAGGAAAGAATTCTAACGGCAACCCAAAAAACCCTGACAAAAATACCAACACTTCTGATTAACAAAAAACCTGAGATCACACGATCTCTACCACCTAAATCAGATCTCTGGTGTAACAAACAGCAATTCAGCAAATAAAAAGTGACACAGGAACAGAGCAAAAGTGCAAACACAAACTGAGCACAATTGCAGCACCAGGCCCCAAAAGGGGACCAGGCTGAAGTCCACTGCAAGGCAGCAAACCAGCAAGGAAAATCCAACCAGAGAAAAAAAAAACAGCAAATCACTTATCTGAAAGAAAGCAGGAATGCAAGCTGAGCTCCAAGCAAGACCTGGAAGAACAATTGATTACAGGCAAGGCTGATGGGAGTTCAGATCACTTATATCAGACCATTCAGACCCAGCTGAAAGACATTCAGCAATTGTTTCATTACCCTCAGCAACCACCGGAGGGACCCCAGCTCCGAAGTCGCCTCCAGCGTGTTCACAACAGTACCCCCCCTTGAGGAGGGGTCACCGAACCCTCACCTGCGCAACTAGGCCGATCAGGATAAGCTCAATGATAGGCACGGATCAGTCTCCTAGCATGGATGTCCGAAGCAAACACCCAAGAATTGTCCTCCTGACCATAACCTCTCCACTTAACCAAATACTGGAGTTTCCATCTAGCAAAACGAGAATCCAATATTTTCTCAACTACATACTCCAAATTGCCCTCAACCAAAACAGGGTCAGGAGGCGCAGCCAGAGGAACCACTGGCTCGACAAACCTCTTCAATAAGGACTTGTGGAACACGTTATGGATCTTAAATGTCCCTGGAAGAAACAAACGGAAGGAAACCGAATTAAGAATTTCCATGATCTTATAAGGTCCAATGAACCTTGGCTTAAATTTTGGAGATGCAACCTTCATAGGGATATTTCTTGAGGACAACTAAACCAAGTCCCCCACTTTAAAACGAGGACCATCAGTCGTATGCCGGTTGGCAAACCGCTGGGCCTTCTCTTGAGAGAGAGACAACCTCTCCACTACCTGGTCCCAAATCTGCTGCATTCGCTCCACTATAGAGTCAACCCCCGGACAGACAGAAGCTTACGCATGTCCTGAAGAAAATCGAGGGTGAAACCCAGAATTGCAGAAAAATGGAGACATCAAGGTGGCAGAGCTAGCCCTATTATTAAGAGCAAACTCAGCCAAAGGCAAAAAAGAGACCCAGTCATCTTGATCAGCAGACACAAAACATCTCAAATAAGTCTCCAATGTCTGGTTTGTTCTCTCGGTTTGTCCATTGGTCTGAGGGTAAAATGCAGAGGAGAAAGATAACTGAACACCAAGTTTAGAACAAAATGTCCTCCAAAATCTCTAAACAAACTGGACTCCTCTGTCAGACACAATGTTCTCCGGAATGCCATGTAACCGAACCACGTGCTGAAAGAACAAAGGCACCAATTCGGAGGAGGAAGGCAACTTAGGTAAAGGCACAAGATGTATCATCTTGGAAAACCTATCACAGATTACCCAGATAACGGCCATTCTCTGAGAGACAGGGAGGTCGGAAATAAAATCCATAGAAATATGGGTCCATGGCCTCTTGGGTACAGGTAATGGCATTAACAAACTACTAGAGCGAGAGCAAGGCTTGGAATGAGAGCAAGTCCCACAGGACAGCAAAGTCCCTGACATCACGAGACAAAGTAGGCCACCAAAAGGACCGACTCACCAAGTCTCTGGTACCAAAAATCCCGGAATGACCAGCCAACGCGGAACAATGAATCTCAGACATCACACTCTTCTTCCACTGGTCTGGGACAAACAATTTCCCAACAGGGCAGCGTTCAGGTTTATCCTCCTGACACCCCTCCAGAGCCAGTCTCAAATTGGGCGAGATGGCGGAAAGAACTACACCCTCTTTCAAAATAACAGCAGGATCAGATAACTCAGGAGAATCCACAAAGAAACTCCTCGAGAGGGCATCCGCCTTAACATTCTTAGTGCCCAGAAGAAAAGAAACCACAAAATTAAAACGTGTGAAAACAAGGCCCACCTGGCCTGTCTAGAATTAAGTCGCTTGGCTGATTCGAGATAAACCAGGTTCTTATGGTCCGTGAGGACCACCACCTGATGTTTGGCTCCTTCCAGCCAATGTCTCCACTCTTCAAAGGCCCACTTCATGGCGAATAACTCCCAATTACCCACGTCATAATTACGTTCAGTTGGAGAAAATTTTCGAGAGAAGAAGGCACAAGGGTTACTCTTAGAGGTCTCTGGATCCCTTTGGGACAAAACGGCACCTGCCCCAATCTCAGAAGCATCAACCTCTACCTGAAACAGCAGAGAAACATCAGGCTGCCGTAGAACAGGAGCAGAAATGAATCTCTGCTTAAGTTACTGAAGCGCAGAAACTGCCTCAGGAGGCCAATTCACCACATCGGAACCCTTTTTGGTCAAATCAGTCAATGGTTTAACAATACCGGAGAAATTACCAATAATTTTACGATAAAAATTGGCAAAACCCAAAAATCTCTGAAGAGCCTTCAATGTAGTAAGTTGAACCCAATCACAGATGGCCTGAACCTTGCCGGGTCCATTTCAATAACAGACGGAGACAAAATGAATCCCAGAAATGAGACCTTCTGTACACCAAAAAGACACTTTGATCCCTTCACATAAATTGCATTCTCTCTCAAAATCTGGAACACAGTCCGAACATGTTTTATATGAGAGTCCCAGTCGTTGGAAAAAATCAAGATATCATCCAAATAAACGATCAGAAATGTATCCACAAAATCCCTGAAAATATCATTCATGAAGGATTGGAAGACGGAAGGGGCATTAGTAAGCCCAAAAGGCATCACTAGGTACTCAAAATGCCCCTCTGGGGTATTAAACGCCGTCTTCCATTCATCCCCGTGCTTAATGCGAATAAGGTTATACGCCCCCCTGAGGTCATGCTTGGTAAACCAACTAGCACTTTTTACTCTGGAAAATAGGTCAGAAATCAAGGGTAACGGATATTGATATTTAACAGTGATTTTATTCAGGAGGCGATAGTCAAACCACGGCTTCAATAAACCATCCTTCTTTTACACAAAGATAAAACCGGCGCCCAAGGGTGAAGAGGATGGTCTGATATGACCCTTCTCCAAAGACTCCTTGATATAAGATCGCATAGCATCGTGTTCAGGTACAGATAAATTAAAAAGGCGACCTTTAGGAAAATTACCACCAAGCACTAACTCAATAGCGCAATCATAGCTCCTGTGAGGAGGTAAGGATGCAGACTTACTCTCACTAAACACATCCGAAAAATCAGTCAAAAAGTCAGGGACATCCTGAGAGGGGGAGAGGCAGAAAAAACAGGAGTGTCAGTATTAACACATTGGCAGCCCCAACTGGTCACAGACACAGATTTCCAATCCAAAACAGTGTGTCTGTATGAGTCTGTAACCAAGGGAAACCCAGTACAATAATGTCATGCAGATTATGCAACACCAGAAATTTGCAACTCTCCTGATGTTCTGGTTCAACCCTCATTATTCTCCGCCAAAGGGGTCGAATCAATGCCCAGCAAAGGAATAGACTTCCGCAAGGGTATCATGGGAAACCCACAACGTTTGGTAAAGTCAAAATCCATCAGGTTAATAGCTGCTCCTGAATCAACAAAAGCCTGAGCCGAAAATGTGGACAGGGAGCAAATCAGGGTAACAGTCAACAGAAATTTAGTCTGAACACTACCCAAGACAACTGAGCGCGCAAAACGTCTTCCCCGTTTAGGGCAGACGGAAAAAGCATGAGAAGCGTCACCACAGTAGAAACATAACCCGTTGCGCTTTCGAAACTCATGACGCTGAGCCCCAGAAGTCACTCCATCACACTGCATGGGCACAGGAGCTGGCACACAAGGCAACAATATCTCACGCATACCTCTGCGCTCACGCAAACGTCTGTCAATTTAAATAGCCAAAGACATAGAATCATTGAGACCAGAGGGAACAGGGAATCCCACCATAACGTCCTTTACATTTTCTGACAGATTCTTCCGAAAAAGGGCTGCCAAAGCATCATCATTCCATTTGGTCAGGACATCGTACAATAACCCCAGAGCCAGAAAAAATGCATCAACATTACTCAAAACAGTGTCCCAGGTGTCAGGGAAAAAGCCCAATCTTGAGGGTCGCCGCGCAGCAGAGAGATGACAATTTAAACCTGCTGTGCTGCATTCCCTGAAGACTTAGGCTTTAAGGCAAAAAACAACTTACAGTTATTTTTGAAATTCAGAAATTTAGACCGATCCCCCAAAAATAAATCTGTTATGGGGATCCTAGGTTTCACAACTGGCAACCTAGCAAGATAGGTAGCAATACTCTGAACCTCAGTGGCAAGATGCTCCACACGGCCAGACAACTGTGCAAACTCCATTGAGGAAAAAAATAAATTCCTCCTCAGTACCCAGAGAAAAAGAGGGGAAAAATGCAACAAACAGAAAAAAAATTTCTGACAACTCCCTTTTTTTTTTCCCTTTTTTACTATTTTTCGCTTCTGTTGAGTACCATATAATTTTCAATTTGGCCGGTAATACTGTTATGTTTCGGTAGCTGAGGAGAAATAGCAAAAAATAGCCAAAGTAGCAATACACCAGAGAGGCTGGAAACTATTGGGTTGCAGGACCCTAAACTAACCGCAACACTAGAAGTAGCCGTGGAGCTTACCTACGGTGATCCTAGACGCCTCGTCACAGCCGGAGAGATAGCTACACCTAAAGGCAGAAAGATGAAAGCTAACTGCCCCGTAGCAGAACCCCCAAAGAAATAGGAAGCCCCCAAACATGTAATGGCGGTTAGACAAGAAGAAAATATGAACACAGACGGAAAATAGAATGAGCAAACGCTGGGGCCCAATTCTGTCTAGATAGAAAAATATAGGAAAGAATTCAAACGGCAACCCAAAAAACCCTGACAAAAATACCAACACTTCTGATTAACAAAAAACCTGAGATCACACGATTTCTACCACCTAAATCAGATCTCTGGTGTAACAAACATCAATTCAGCAAATAAAAAGTGACACAGGAACAGAGCAAAAGTGCAAACACAAACTGAGCACAATTGCAGCACCAGGCCCCAAAAGGGGACCAGGCTGAAGTCCACTGCAAGGCAGCAAACCAGCAAGGAAAATCCAACCAGAGGAAAAAAAAACAGCAAATCACTTATCTGAAAGAAAGCAGGAATGCAAGCTGAGCTCCAAGCAAGACCTGGAAGAACAATTGATTACAGGCAAGGCTGATGGGAGTTCAGGTCACTTATATCAGACCATTCAGACCCAGCTGAAAGCCATTCAATTGTTTCATTATCCTCAGCAACCACCGGAGGGAGCCCCAGCTCCGAAGTCGCCTCCAGCGTGTTCACAACAACACTGCTTCTTTGTGTTGCATCATGGGAAAATCTAAAGAAATCAGCCAAGATATCAGGAAGAGAATTGTGGATTTGCACAAGTCTGGCTCATCCTTGGGTACAATTTCAAGATACCTGAAGGTGCCTCATTTATCTGTACAAACAAGTACGCAAGTTTGTACGCAAGTACAAACAAGATGAGAATGTCCAGCCATCATACCGCTCAGGAAAGAGATTGGTTCTGTGTCCCAGAGATGAACGTGCTTTGGTCTGACATGTGCATATCAACCCAAGGACAAAAGCAAAAGACCTTATGAAGATGAAGCAGAAGCTGTTAAGATTGTGTCAATGTCTACAGTGAAACAAGTACTGTATCAACATGGGCTGTAAGGCCTCTCTGCCAGAAAAAAGCCATTACTCCAAAAGTAACATAAAAAAGCCAGATTAATGTTTGCAAAATGATACAGAAACAGAGATCTTAATTTTTGGAGACATGTCCTGTGCTCTGATAAAACAAAAATTGAACTTTACAGGCATAATCGCCATTGTTATGTTTGGAGGAAAAAGGGAGAAGCTTGGAAGCATAAGAACAAGAGCACAACTGTGAAACACGGAGGTGGCAGCATCAAGTTGTGGGGTTGTTTTGCTGCAGGAGGGACTGGTGCACTTCAGAAAAAAGATGGCATCATGAGAAAAGACCATTATATGGAAATACTGAAGCAACATCTCAAGACATCAGCCAGGAAGTTAAAACTTGGGTGGAAATGGGTCTTCTAAATGAACAATGACCTGAAGCATACTGCCAAAATGGTAACAAATGGGCTTAAGGATAACAAACATGTCAATGTTTTGGAGTGGCCATCACAAATCTCTGATCTCAACCCTATTGAAAATTTATGGGAAAAGCTAGTGCAAGCAAGGCGACCTACAAACCTGGATCAGTTACACCAGTTTTATCAGGAGGAATTGGCCCAAATTCCCACTAACTATTGTGCAAAGCTTGTGCAAGGATAACCCAAACGTTTGACCCAAGTGTTAGGGTTCGAT
>JARQOD010000001.1:803117968-803161799 GCA_033576555.1 Oophaga sylvatica
TTCCGCTGCTGCACAAGGGGAGTCTCGAACCCGTCCCGCTGCGGTCTCCCATTCATCTCCGGCCGCAGTGGAGCCTGCTCAGCAGAGACGTCGGTCCAGGCGTCTTGCCCACTCCTCTACTGTGCAGTGACTTGCTGCTGCCTTTCCTGGATCTGCTATTATAGCCAGTGCTGGAGCAGTCGTCTTTGAGACAAAGTCCTGCGTTTTCCCATCTGAGCATGCCCAGAGTGAGATCTCTCATTGGAGATCAGGGGTCACATGTTCAGGTGCTGCAGCGGCTCCTATTGGTCCGCCAGGAAGGTCATGTAGCTACGTTTGTTTGTAACAGCTTCTCATTGGTCCTTGTTCCTGGAAGGTCCTGTAGCTGTTGCTATAAAAGGGTAGCATGGCTGGGCCGCCATGCGCTAATATCAATCATTGTATGCTATGCGCCAGTGTGGTCATGTGTATGTGTGGATAGGGACCCGGCTGAAATAAGCCACTAGAATACCGACTTAATCGGTGAGGAGTTTGGTATGGTAGCTGGTCAGGGTCGGTGTCCTAGATGCCCTAGATTACCGGCATAACCGGTGAGGAGTTTGATTGCCGTATTCAGGGCCTGGCGTTCAGACGCCATAGATTGCGGGTGACTCCCGCAAGGACATTAGCGCATGATCACGCTTTATGTGCGCTTAGCACTTAACTGTGTATCTGGGAGCCTTACAGGACACAGTGCTTTTTCTCAGCGGCCCTGTGACGTAACAGGGTTCGCTTTCAACGCTAGTCAGCACCCTAGCGTGTTTTCTTTGCCACTCAGTTGTGTCTAGTGAGTGCGCACACATCGCCATATAGCGTTGCGGCTCCTCTTCTAGCGGCTCTGTGGAGTAACAGAGTTCGCACTCATTGCCACAGCGCATTACGGCGTTTATGTTGGCAGCTCTGCGGGATAACAGAGTTTGCTTCTTGCGCCTTTTTGCCAGCAGCAGGCTTCGCCTGCACGGTGGACCCCGGCTGCGAACGCACTTATTATTTATATTATTTTGTGCGTTCCGCCAGCCTTAACATAATATTAGCGTCAGGGTCTGGCTGGTAAAATGGCGGACGACCAGCGTCTGCAGCGGTATATCCAGCAGCTGGAGGGTAGGTTGGCGACTCTAGAGCTCACAACCTCAGCGGTGGATGTTACCGCAGTCGCGGTTCAGGCTGCTAGTGTGGCCGCCGCCAGTTTGTCCTCTGCTACCCCTGCTCCGACTATTTCCAGCCTCCCACTTCCAGACAAGTTTACCGGTGACAGTAAACAATGTCGGGGTTTCGTCAGTCAGTGCTCCATACATCTAGAGCTTCTGGCTGCACGTTATCCCACGGAGCGGGTGAAAGTGGGTTTTATCATATCCCTTTTGTCGAGCAGGGCGTTGGAGTGGGCAACGCCGTTATGGGAGCGCGATGATCGTGTGGTGCAGAGTGCTCCTCTCTTCTTGGACACTCTTAAACAGGTCTTTTTAGGACCTCGTGTCACCCACGATACGGCTCTTCAATTGTTGGCTATCACTCAGGGTTCATCCATGGTCAGCCAGTTTGCCGTCCAATTTCGGACTCTGGTCTCTGAGCTGGATTGGCCAGATAAAGTCCTTATACCCGTGTACTGGAGGGGACTGGCAGACCATGTGAAGGACGCCTTGTCCACCAGGGAGATTCCTGCCAAACTGGAGGAGCTCATTACCATATCTACCCGCATCGACCTTTCGTTTTAACGAGCGGAGGTTGGAGCGGGTCCAGTGTAGGCAGAGGTTCCGGCTGGTGCCCACCTTCGCCAGACCTCTGGAATCTTCCATTCAGGCGTCCGATTCCCCTGAGGCCATGGAGATTTCTCGAGTGAGACCTAAATCTCGGGCTGCTCGAGTATCTGTGACCTGTAATGCCTGCCAACAAATAGGGCATTATGCTAACAAATGTCCACGGCGGTCGGGAAACGACCGTGTCTAGTAGTGTTGAGCGATAGTGCTCGATATCTAAAATATCGGATCGGAATGGTATCGCCGATATCACTAAATATCGTCGATATCCGATTCCGATACCGGAAGTCCCATGTAAGTCTATGGGAACCAAATATCGACATTAAAAAAAACCATTCTTACCTTGTTGGTTAATTGTACATGAAGGAAAACAACAAAGACTAATGTAGAATGTATTGGGGAGGTTGAGGAGACAATAAAGGCATACATGTTTAAACCCAATGCATTGGAATAGCATTAATATATATATTTTTTGAAATATGTTTGGATTGACTAACAAATTGACAATGTTGTTAACCTTTTTTCTATTTTGGCAAATATGTATGTTTCACAACTTCCATGCTCTTCACCTTTTTAACTTTTGCCAGTGCCACACTTTCTCCTTCATAATCTTCAGCAGCATCATCTTTCTCATCAAATTATT
This sequence comes from Oophaga sylvatica, assembly GCA_033576555.1. Lineage (NCBI taxonomy): Eukaryota > Metazoa > Chordata > Amphibia > Anura > Dendrobatidae > Oophaga > Oophaga sylvatica. The sequence continues at coordinate 803,120,384 of JARQOD010000001.1, forward strand.
CTTCATCTTCACCTTCTTAATCTTCTTCTTAAACTTCTTGCTATTCATGTTTTTGTTTACATTACTCATATTGTTATTATTAAACTAATTAATCTTCTTCATATTCAAATTCTTCATCTTCTTCCTCTTCATCTTCTTCATCATATTCTTATTTGTGACAGAGATTCCTGTACTTGTAATCTGTAAAAGTATGAATTGTTCATCCTTCCATTCTTGCTGTCACAAAAGATTTAAATTACAACAGTATTTGTCCGTGTTCAGTTTAGCCTGCAGCAGGCATTTTCCAGGGGCACCACGAGGAGGAACGGACTCACCCCCATACACTGCTTAGTCTTCTTCTGCTTAGAATTTAGAGCATATATTTTGCTCTTCATTTTGGTCTTATACTTCATGTTCTTCTGCTTTTTGATCTTCTGCTTATTGTTCTTCTGTCTCTTGTTCTGTATCTTGTAGTTTGTCTTAACCTTCTTTGTCCTGTTGGTGATCTTCTTCTGGGTAATCTTTTATTTTTTCTTTGTGATTGTGTTCAGGCTGGTTGGCTTCATGCTCGTCGTCCTTGTTGTCGTCATCTTCTTCTGGGTGGTCTTTAAGGTCGTCTAATTTCCGAGAACCAGCTGACGTTACTGGAACCCTGACGGGTATCAGATGGAGCAAGAGATAATGGAAGTAACGAGGACCAGCTGACTGTGCTGGAACCCGGAGGGGCAGCAGAAGGAAAAGAGGCAATGTCACAACCGAGTACCAGCTGACGTTACTGTGACACGTTTACTAAGCAGGAGGTACCTGTGCTCCAAAGCACTACCAAGGACCAGCAGACGTTGGTGGAACTCGGATACGGAGATGGAGGCACCTAGGCCAAAGGCACTGGGGAGAACCAGTTGACGGTACTGGACCCCGGACGGGTAGCAGAAGGAAAAGAGGCAATGTCACAACCGAGTACCAGCTGACGTTACTGTGACACGGTTACTAAGCAGGAGGTACCTGTGCTCCAAAGCACTACCAAGGACCAGCAGACGTTGGTGGAACTCGTATACGGAGATGGAGGCACCTAGGCCAAAGGCACTGGGGAGAACCAGTTGACGGTACTGGACCCCGGACGGGTAGCAGAAGGAAAAGAGGCAATGTCACAACCGAGTACCAGCTGACGTTACTGTGACATGGTTACTAAGCAGGAGGTACCTGTGCTCCAAAGCACTACCAAGGACCAGCAGACGTTGGTGGAACTCGGATACGGAGATGGAGGCACCTAGGCCAAAGGCACTGGGGAGAACCAGTTGACGGTACTGGACCCCGGACGGGTAGCAGAAGGAAAAGAGGCAATGTCACAACCGAGTACCAGCTGACGTTACTGTGACACGGTTACTAAGCAGGAGGTACCTGTGCTCCAAAGCACTACCAAGGACCAGCAGACGTTGGTGGAACTCGGATACGGAGATGGAGGCACCTAGGCCAAAGGCACTGGGGAGAACCAGTTGACGGTACTGGACCCCGGACGGGTAGCAGAACGCACCCATGAAAATGTAAGTTGACAGGACGCAAGCCGTCCGCAGTTACCGAATCACACAGTCCTACAGTGGGTGCTTGTCCTATTGTCACAATGGAAACAGCCTTTATTTACATATCCCACAGCACACATAGGAATCACCTAAACTGCAGGCACCATAGAGTCGGCTAACCCGAATGCAACACGACAGCACAACTTATTGGAGGAAAATTGACGTTCACACTGCCAGGAAACAGCTGTCGTGCTGTAACCAGGCTGGCCAGGAGTCAGTACCCCTGCCAATTACTTACGAGCAACAAATGGCGGTGTTGTAGCCCAGGGAGTAGAGTTCAGGTGGTAGAAAGATGAACATAACAGGAGACATGGAAAACGTTGCCAAACAGTTATTTAATCTGAAAACGGACAGGCAAATTCAGGTGAGATCCATGCCTTGTTCATTTTCAGAAAAGTAAGCCGGTCTACATTCTCTGAGGATAGTCGCATGCGATGGTCTGTTAGTACACCACCTGCGGCATTAAAGACGCGCTCAGATAACACACTGGCAGCAGGGCAAGCCAGCACCTCCAATGCATACTGGCTAAGCTCTGGCCATGTATCCAACTTAGAGACCCAAAATTTGAAAGGGGAAGAGGCATCTGGGAGTACACTTAGAGGGAAAGCCAAGTAGTCTGTCACCATCTTACGGAAACGTTTCTTCCTGGTGACTGGAGCCGTCTCGGATGGTGTAGACCTTGCTGGCGCTGTCACAAAACTTCGCCACATTTGTAACATACAGCTCTTGCCATGTGCAGAGGCGCTGCTTCTGCTCCCTCTTGTTGTAGAGGTGTCTACACTGCCTCGACGCACAGAGCTGCTTTGTAAAGCAGTAGCAGCAGCAGCAGCTCTCTCGGCTGGAATGTACAACAGTATGGATTGCACCAGTGTGTCTTGGTACTCCTGCATTTTACGGTCCCGGTTCACCGGTGTGATGAGGGTTTGTAAGTTGTCCCGGTAGTGAGGGTCTAGGAGGGTGTACACCCAATAATCTGACGTGGTGAGAATGTGGGCGATGCGGCGGTTGTTTCTCAGGCACTGAAGCATGAAATCAACCATGTGCTGCAGACTCCCAACTGGCCAACAAAGGCTGTCCTCTGGAAGAGGCGTCATCTCTGCCTCCTCTGCATCACCCCACCCTCGCTCTACATACTGACTAGAGCGTTGTGTACCTCCCTCTGTAGGGATTTCTTCCTCCTCCATTGACTCCTCCTCCTCATCCTCCTCACAAAGTGAGCCCTGCCCAGCCCTTTGTGAGGAACCACGTTGCGCTGACTGTCCTGAAGGTAATTGAATTTGTGACTCCTCATCCTCCACCTCTTCCAAAACCTCTTCCTTTAGTGCTTTCAGTGATTTCTGAAGCAGGCAGATAAGGGGGACAGTCATGCTGACTAGTGCATCATCTGCACTCGCCATCCGCGTTGAGACATCAAACGCACGCAAAACGTCGCAGATGTCCTTCATAGAGGCCCACTCAGTAGTGGTGAAGTGTGAACGGCGCAAATTGCGAGTTGATTGCGCCTGTTGCAGCTGATACTCCATTACTGCTGGCTGCTGCTCACACAACCGCTCCAACATATGTAACGTGGAATTCCACCTGGTGGGTACGTCACATATGATCAGGAAGGCGAAGTCTGACTTGCAGAGCTGCAATGCGCGATCTGGCCATGCTGGAACGTCGCAAGTGAGCGCACTCTAGGCGGACCTTGTGCAGCAGTGCATCAAGATCCGGATAGTCCCTCAAAAAACTCTGCACGACCAAGTTGAGCACATGTGCCAGACATGGTATGTGAGTGAGGTTGCCAAGGCCAGAGCTGCCACCAGATTTCGGCCATTGTCACACACTACCAATCCTGGCTGGAGATTAGCTGACAAAAAACACACGTCGCTCTCCTGCTTGATGGCATCCCAGAGCTCCTGCGCTGTGTGGCTTCGATTCCCCATGGAAATTAATTTCAGGACGGCCTGTTGACGTTTGGCCACGGCTGTGCTCATATCGGTCGCAACAGGTAAGCGTTCACGGGTCCATGTGGAGGTATACCGTGACGGCTCGTGCAGCGATGATTCTGAGGAACTGGGAGTAGGAGGAGGAATCAATGTGTACAGACTGGATTCCTGCAATCCTTGGAGTTGGCAGAACACGTACAGCGCCACTGGCAAGATCTGTACCCGGCTCCACAACATTGACCCAATGGGCAGTGAGGGAAAGGTATCGTCCCTGGCCATGGGTACTGGTCCACGCATCGGTGGTCAGGTGGACCCTGCTACTGACGGCGTTTAGTAGCGCATGTTTAATGTTTCCCTCAACATGTTTTTGCAGAGCAGGGACGGCTTGCCTGCTGAAATAAAATCGGCTTGGCACATTATATTGTGGGACTGCCAATGCCATAAAGTTCCTGAAACTGTCCGTCTCCACCAGCCTTAATGACAGCATTTCAAGGGACAGGAGTTTTGCAATGCCAGCATTCAGAGCCTGTGCTCGTGGATGGTTTGCCGAGTATGGCCGTCTTTTATCCCATGCCTGTGGTACCGATGGCTGTTTTGTGGTCTGGGAGTGTGACGATGACTGTGAACTTGCTGCTGTGGGTGGAATAACAGTTTGTCTATGGACAACAGTGACCGAGGTTCTTCCATGGAGATCCTGTGAGGAAGCCGAACCAGGTGTGTGTTGAGCTGGAGGTAGAGGCTCCAACACGACCTGAAGATGTAGGTGCTGCTGTAGGTTGGCCTACATCTCCAGTGTGTCTTTGTAACTCAGCTACGTGCTTTGTCCGTACATGTTTCCACATATTTGTGGTATTCAGGTTACTGATATTTTTACCTCTTTAACTTTTTGCTTACACAGCTTGCATTGAACATAGCAAATATCATCTACAAGTCTGTCAAAAAAGGACCAACCAGTGCAAGTCATGGGAGCGCCAATTTTGACATTTCTAAGAGAACTGCTCCCAACAGGTGCCAAACTGGAGGCTACAGGCAAGCGAGTCTGCAGCCTACCTCTCCCTCCTCTTTGTACCGTTGGGACAATCTCTTCCTCAGAGCTGCTCCCACCACCTTCCTGTTGCTCACGCCATGTTGGGTCTCGGACTTCATCATCTCCACTACCCTCTTCCAACACCTGCTGCTGTTGGATGGTCTGGGCAGCACCATGCTCCACAAAACCTGGCACCTGAGTCTCATCATCATCATAAGATGCGTTCTGCGGTGTGCTGTCCATCGGCACTGGCTCACCCGCCTCTTCAGATTGAGAGAGACACAGCTGTTGCGCATCACTGCATACTCCCTCTTCTTCAAATTGCAGAATGCTGCTTGCCTGTGCCCGTGTTTGCGAGCCGACAGATTCTGAGAACAGAAGCAGAGACTCAGCTGGCTCCTGTACAGAACTCTCTGACTGCCTGGGCAATTTGACAGGCGGTGAACAGACAGATGGTTGCTCAACAGTGTTGTGTTCCTGAGAGGAGGTGGAAGGAATTGAAGTCGATGCATTGGCTGCCATCCAACCAACAACGGCTTCAATTTGTTCTTCCCGCAGCAGGGGGCACGCCGAGCTCCTACCAAACTGCGCATAAAGGAACGCTCATGGTTAAAACTGGTGGATGCTGTGTCACTGAGGGCGGCAGCAGCCACAGAATCCCCACGTCCTCTCCCTGCTGAAACTCCACGGCCACGACCACATGCCTTACTCCCTGCCTTCTTCATCTTGGTAGATTGATAAAGAAAGTCAGAAAAGTTATAAGGCCTAAGTGTGGTTATTACGCCGAGACTGAAGTGAACACTGAAACACAACTGTTCACAATCTGTGAAAGGCTACTCCTTTGTCTACTTCTATAGTGTTTGCAACCAATGTATTGGATACGGATGGAAGCGCGTCACACTAATAGATTATATTTATTTTAAATGGAATGGAGCAGAACCAATTGGAGAGAAATGAAAAGGATGAGGCACTGAGACACGCTCAGCAGAGTACAAGCAGCAGTGCTTGAACAAGTAACTGGAGCGTGATGTGCACTCAAAAAATAAAAAACACAGACTGAAGTGAACACTGAAACACAACTGTTCACAATCTGTGAAAGGCTACTCCTTTGTCTACTTCTATAGTGTTTGCAACCAATGTATTGGATACGGATGGAAGCGCGTCACACTAATAGTTAAATTGCATGGAGCAGCAAGAATTACATTGAAGAAAAAAAAAAGAGTCTGTGAGTGACATGTGCAGATGCCTACAGACAGCGTTGCATGCAGAGCAAACTGCAGCGTCACCTGCACTCACACACACCTTGCAGAGCTGTTAAAACAACACTGCAGGCAAAAGGAAGCTTTACACAGCGGTTGGTGCTAGCCTGCCTACAGCACAGTACACTAAATCGCAATCTCTAACTGTCCCTCAGAGTCAGCACAGCAGCGTTCTGTCCCTTACTGAATTCACAGCACAGTGACGCTAAAATGGCGGCGGCGCCTTTTATAGTGCATTCTGACATCATTTCAGCATCCAATCACAGCCATGCCATTAGTTAACATGACCGCAGCAGTACAGGATGTGCCCACACTTCTTAGGATTCCTCATTGGCTGACTAAAATCACATTGCCTCTCAAAGAATTATGGGAACTTCCGATTCCGGTATACGATATATGGAAAATAAGTATCGAAAGGCCGAAACAGCTAATATCGGCCGATACCCGATACTTGCGGTATCGTATCGCTCAACACTAGTGTCTAGTAACCATTGGAGGGGGTTCACTAGACACAGCAGTACACGCCTCCAAGTTGTCCTTTAGGGGGACAATCAATTTTGGCTCATCCACTTTAACAGTCACGCTTTGTGTGGATTCTGGAGCCGAAGGAAATTTCATGTCTTCTACCTTCGCTCTCCGCCACTCTATACCTCTGGTGATGCTCGCCAAACCCGTGACTGTTCGAGTAGTGAATGGGTCGACACTGCCTTCACCAATCACACATCAGACCATCCCTTTCACGTTGTCAATGTCACCTTCCCATCAAGAGATTATCTCACTTTTAGTCATTTCCGAGGGAATAGACGAGATCTTGTTAGGGATGCCCTGGCTCCATTTCCATTCCCCACACATTGAGTGGAACTCTGGGAGGATATTGGGTTGGGGTGAGTCATGTAAAGGCAGATGTATGAGGGAATGCATTCAGGTGGCCACTACAGAGATGCCCGCAGATTTTACTTCTCTTCCTAATTACTATTGGTCATATGCAGACGTATTCTCCAAAAAGGCTGCAGAAGTCCTTCCACCTCACCGTCCCTATGACTGTCCTATTGACCTCTTGCCTGGAGCAGAGCCTCCTCGGGGACGGGTCTATCCCCTTTCTCTCCTGGAGACGGAGGCTATGTCCCAATATATCCAGGAGAACTTGGCAAGAGGATTCATTAGGAAGTCAGTGTCACCTGCAGGGGCGGGGTTCTTCTTCGTGCAGAAGAAGAACGGAGAGTTACGTCCATGCATCGATTACAGGTGTCTTAATGCCATCACCGTTAAGAATAAATATCCGTTGCCTCTAATTTCTGAGCTATTTGATAAGCTACGGGGGGCAAGGATATTTACGAAGTTAGATCTGCGGGGTGCTTATAACCTGATATGCATCCGTGAGGGGGACGAATGGAAGACGGCTTTTAATACCAGGGACGGGCACTATGAATATCTGGTGATGCCCTTCGGGCTCTGTAATGCCCCATCCGTCTTCCAAGACTTTGTTAATGACATCTTCCGGGATATGCTCTCCACCTCAGTCGTAGTCTATCTGGATGATATTCTCATCTTTTCCCCAGATATTGACTCCCACCGGAGAGATGTTTGCAGAGTCTTCGACCTCCTACGGGCAAATTCCCTCTACGCAACGTTGGAGAAATGTGTGTTTGAGCAGGAGTCCTTACCTTTTCTGGGCTATATCATCTCCGCCCAGGGATTGGCTATGGATCCTGCCAAACTACAAGCGGTGATGGACTGGCAAGAACCCCATTCTCTAAAGGCGGTGCAGCGCTTTATGGGGTTCATTAATTACTACCGCCAGTTTATTCCTCACTTCTCAACTTTGGTAGCTCCCATGGTTGCCCTCACCAAAAAGGGAGCTAATCCCAAATTGTGGTCTGAAGAGGTCTCCAAGGCCTTCACGTCTATTAAGTCCCATTTCGCTAGCGCTCCCATCCTACATCGCCCCGATGTTGATAAGCCATTTATATTGGAGGTGGATGCCTCGTCCGTTGGTGCTGGAGCAGTCCTCTTCCAAAAGGATGCTCAAGGTCGGAAGCATCCATGCTTCTTTTTCTCCAAGACCTTCACACCAGCGGAGAGGAATTATTCCATCGGGGACAGGGAGTTGCTAGCAATGGCCTTCTCGGTGTGGAGACATCTGTTGGAGGGGGCTCGCTTTCCCTTCCAAGTCTTCACGGATCACAAAAATTTGGTATATCTTCAGACAGCCCAGCGGCTTAATTCTCGCCAGGCCAGATGGTCCTTGTTCTTCTCCCGGTTTCATTTCACACTGCATTTCCTCTCGGGAGAGAAGAACATTCGTGCCGACGCTCTCTCTCGCTCTGTGGTGTCCTCGGAGGAGGAGGTGGAGGAGCCTCGGCTTATCGTCCCTACAGAGAGCCTGAGAACAGTGGCCCCGGTTTCGCTAGAGTCTGTGCCCCCGGGCAAGACTTTTGTGCCTACCAATTTGCGACCGGAGGTACTCTCTTGGGCACATTCGTCCAGGGTGGGTGGACACTTTGGGACAAAGAGGATATCTGAATTGCTGGCGAGGACATACTGGTGGCCGCATATGGTCCGTGACGTTGGGGACTATGTTCGGGCGTGTGTCTCCTGCGCCAAGAATAAGTCTCCACGACAACGGCCAGCTGGGTTACTTTACCCTTTGCAGGTGGCAGACAGGCCCTGGGAGATGGTTGGGATGGACTTTGTGGTGGGCTTGCCCAAGTCTCGGGGTTGCACCATCATTTGGGTAATCACCGACCATTTTTCCAAAATGGTGCATTTGGTGCCGCTTCCACGGTTACCTTCTGCACGGGCTCTGGCAGCGTTGTTCGTTAGGCACATCTTCCGTCTACATGGCATGCCGGACAAAATTGTCAGTGACCGAGGTCCCCAGTTTGCGTCTCGGTTCTGGAGAGAGCTTTGTCGTCTACTCAGTATTGAGTTAAATCTCTCTTCAGCGTATCATCCTGAGACGAATGGGTTGGTAGAGAGGGCCAACCAGACCTTGGTCACCTATCTACAACATTTTGTCTCTGCCAGGCAGGATGACTGGGCATCCTTGCTACCATGGGCTGAGTTTGCATTAAACAATGCTGTGGCTGACTCCACCGGACAGACTCCTTTCCTTCTGAACTACGGTCAGCATCCGCGGGTTCCGGTGCCCATGCCCGTGTCTTCCGCCGACTCCAGGGTGGCAGACTGGGCTGTGGAGGCACGGGACATTTGGGACCGTACCCAGGATGCCATTCAGGCGTCCAAGGAGAGGATGAGGTCCTCCGCCGACGCACATCGGCGCCCCGCTCCAACATTTGCTCCTGGGGACTTGGTGTGGCTCTCCGCCCGTAACATCAGGCTGCGAGTTGAGTCCACTAAGTTGGCACCACGCTACCTGGGTCCTTTCAAGGTCCTCGAGCAGGTTAACCCTGTGGTATACCGTTTGGCTCTTCCACCACGCCTGGGTATCTCCGACACCTTTCATGTATCCCTCCTGAAACCCGTGCTCATGTCCCGGTTTTCTGAGTCATCTGCCGGGACATTGGGTTCATCTACGGATGACCATGAGGTGAACGCCATCGTAGGGTGTAAGGTGGTACGGGGCAAAAAGTTTTATTTGGTGGACTGGAGGGGCTATGGGCCTGAGGATAGGTCTTGGGAGCCTGCCAAGCATATTCACGCTCCGCAGCTCATAGCTGCCTTTGAGCGCAGCGAGGCCCAAAGAAGGGGGGCCCTAGGAGGGGGGGCAATGTTAGGGTTTGATTTCCCGCTGCTGCACAAGGGGAGTCTCGAACCCGTCCCGCTGCGGTCTCCCATTCATCTCCGGCCGCAGTGGAGCCTGCTCAGCAGAGACGTCGGTCCAGGCGTCTTGCCCACTCCTCTACTGTGCAGTGACTTGCTGCTGCCTTTCCTGGATCTGCTATTATAGCCAGTGCTGGAGCAGTCGTCTTTGAGACAAAGTCCTGCGTTTTCCCATCTGAGCATGCCCAGAGTGAGATCTCTCATTGGAGATCAGGGGTCACATGTTCAGGTGCTGCAGCGGCTCCTATTGGTCCGCCAGGAAGGTCATGTAGCTACGTTTGTTTGTAACAGCTTCTCATTGGTCCTTGTTCCTGGAAGGTCCTGTAGCTGTTGCTATAAAAGGGTAGCATGGCTGGGCCGCCATGCGCTAATATCAATCATTGTATGCTATTCGCCAGTGTGGTCATGTGTATGTGTTGATAGGGACCCGGCTGAAATAAGCCACTAGAAAACCGACTTAATCGGTGAGGAGTTTGGTATGGTATCTGGTCAGGGTCGGTGTCCTAGATGCCCTAGATTACCGGCATAACCGGTGAGGAGTTTGATTGCCGTATTCAGGGCCTGGCGTTCAGACGCCATAGATTGCGGGTGACTCCCGCGAGGACATTAGCGCATGATCACGCTTTATGTGCGCTTAGCACTTAACTGTGTATCTGGGAGCCTTACAGGACACAGTGCTTTTTCTCAGCGGCCCTGTGACGTAACAGGGTTCGCTTTCAACGCTAGTCAGCGCCCTAGCGTGTTTTCTTTGCCACTCAGTTGTGTCTAGTGAGTGCGCACACATCGCCATATAGCGTTGCGGCTCCTCTTCTAGCGGCTCTGTGGAGTAACAGAGTTCGCACTCATTGCCACAGCGCATTACGGCGTTTATGTTGGCAGCTCTGCGGGATAACAGAGTTTGCTTCTTGCGCCTTTTTGCCAGCAGCGGGCTTCGCCTGCACGGTGGACCCCGGGCTGCGAACGCACTTATTATTTATATTATTTTGTGCGTTCCGCCAGCCTTAACACCAAGTCATTCAGTTTAAGGGCAATGGTACCAAATACTAATCAAATGTATGGAAACTTTTGACTTTGCAGTAAGTAATAAAAATGCCTTAAAGCATTCTCTCTCTCTCATTATTCTGGCATTTGGCAAATATTAATAATTATGGTAATCCTAATTAACCTAAAACGGGAAAGGTTTATTCTGATTTCCTGTCGATTTATATGTTGTATGTAAACTTCTAGTTTCAACTGTTCAACTGTTTATATATATTTTGGGGTTCCCCTTGGCTGAGTTTATCGAGAACTTCTCAACACATGACATTCTCACACATCCTATCTTCACCATTACTATATTGATTCTCTGCAGCACTGGTGTTTCAGTGAAGATTTCAGGAAAGAAGCAGGAGAAAAATTGAAAGAATATTTGCAATCCAGCACCAGCCAGAAAAATAAAAAATGGTATTTTATTTCCATCTCACCTAAAAAATTCACTTAAAAGCGTGAAACGCTCGAGACATATGGGCTAACTAATACCCACCTCACTGATCATTTACCCTGCCCACTGACCGTTGTAGGGTACTCAGGCTGAAACCTCAGTTATCTTTACGCTAGGCCAGGACTTTTGCCTTGACTAGGCCCGGGAAGTGTTTCTTACAGTGGTCTTAGAACCCACATGGTCAGAGATGTTCCAGGCTTGGTCTTGGCTGAATGTCCTGGCATAGCTTGAAGAGGCCATGAGTTTCATCGCTCCGTGGCAGTGGCAAGGACCTTACAAAGAAGAGAGGGCAACAGGGCCGGACTGACCATCTGGCAATTCTGGCAAATGCCAGAAGGGCCTGCCCGGTCGTGGGACGCTTGGCTGCTATGTTGTTAACAGAATCGGTGTTCTCAAGACACCCATACTGTTAAGAGTTGTGACGGAGCACATAGCAACTGACTCCTTCACTTACCCCAGCAGGCCACGGGTATCATTAGAAATATTGGTCTTGTATTAAAACTTGATTTCCTCCATCCAGGATCATATTAGTAATATATCCCATCTGGTGCTTGGGGGCAGGGACAGCATGGGCCTATGTGGTTTCAAATGCCAGGGTTGAATTTCGACCCCAGTCCGTACCTGGAGGGCAACACAGTTGATCAGAAGGCAAGCAATGTGGTGTTAGTTTTTTTTTTTTCAACTTTTTGCCTGTCCCCTATGATTTATCAATATGGTGGTCAGTTAGCCTCCATCTGGTCGAATTCACGTAGAATGACTTTAAAAAAATTCTGCATTCTGGAGAATACAGATTTTTGTAAAATTCAAATAGAATTTAATCTCACTAAAAAAATCAATTTGCCCAACTCTCCTACCCAACAGCTAATGTGTAAGGATAATAGCAAAACTCCTCAGTTAGCAACATGATCGATATGTGTTGGGATTGAGATAGACTAAAAGTGCCCTGCTTATCTTCTATTATGTTTTTTACCAAGAAGGATTGTGAGGTTTACCATGTACCTAATTAGCGTGACTTGCTATTTTCAAAGCTTCATCTCTCCTGATCTCTCTGCAGATGCTATTTTCTTGCTTTCCTGAACTGTTTACAGACTCTGGTATTTGGCACACATTTTTTCTAACAATCATCTACTTATTCTGATCACAAGGGGCCATAGCTCTCTGTTAAACACTGTGGCACCACCGAGAATAGAGCTTGTATGGAACCACACTTTGACATCCTGAACTGGTAGCCTGTGACCTCATTGAGCCTGCATTACCCCCTGATCACAAAGCATAGTGTCAGCCTCACAGACAATCAAATTTAGATAACTCACTTGTAATGAAAAAAAGTTTTACAGCATATAAACCATACAGGACAGGATTCTTGACCAAGTATAGTTACAGGGACTCTACAGTGTGGCATTTATTGAAAAGTTACTTAAAGAGTGAGTGCCCTCAATATGCTATATCAAGGGCTAGAATTCATATTATTTTGGCACAACCCAGCAGCATAAGCACAGCACAACATAATATACCATGACAGGATTAGGCCAATTACTTCACTGGATCAGGGCAACAAAAGACATGAAGAATATAAGGCAGGGGTCACACAAGCCTATAACACAATAAAACATCGCATAGCACTCAGCCCAGCGTTATACTATGGGGCAGCTCACATCTGTTATTATTTTCTCATGCCCATTCAACATGACAGAACAATAGCAGCATGCTGCAATTAGCAGTGAGACTCAGGTCACTCGCACCCATATGCAAGTGCTTCTCACAAAATTATAATATCATCAAAAAGTAAATTTACATAGTAACATATTTAGCAGGGCCGAAAAAAGGCATTTGTCCATCCAGTTTAGACTATATTCCATAAGAATAAATCCCCAGATCTACACCCTTCTAAAGAACCTAATAACTGTAAGATACAATATTGTTACGCTCCAGGAAGACATCCAGGCCTCTCTTTAACCCCTCGATTGAGTTTGCCATCACCACCTCCTCAGGCAAGGAATTCCAGATTCTCACTGCCCTAACAGTAAAGAATCCTTTTCTATGTTGGTGGAAAAACCTTCTCTCCTCCAGACGCAGAGAATGCCCCCTTGTGACCTTCACCTTCCTTGGTATAAACAGATCCTCAGAGAGATATTTGTATTGTCCCCTTATATACTTATACATGGTTATTAGATCGCCCCTCAGTCGTCTTTTTTCTAGACTAAATAATCCAACCAGATAAAGTAATAGTTATCTTCCCATTCAATATCCCTCAATTCCTTGATTAATTGTGTGGAATCTCTCAAATATGATGTTTGATGTAAATTCATTATATTCCAACATAGATCATGAAATGGGTGTAAATGCAGTGGGTTTTTATTTAGCAAAGACAAAGATGCTCCCTGAACAAAGAGATTTTCTGTAAAAGGGTCTTAAATTCATTCTTGAACACGTGTTCATTTTTGAAGGCGTACTGTACTTACAGTTGCTCGGCACTGCGATGGGAACTCGGGTCGCGCCAAGTTTCACAAACTTATTTATGGGGCGATTCGAGTCCTCATTGTCACTCTCTAAGCCTGTTTTTAATGATAAAATAAGGCTTTATAAGCGCTTCATAGATGACCTGATTATTATATGGAAGGGGACAGAGGAGGAAGCGGCACATTTAATAGAGGAGCTCAATAATAACACCTGGGGGATCACCTTTACATCACAATTTAACAGAGAAAAAAATGGCGTTTCTTGATCTAGAGATCAGCCATAGTGAGAAAAAAATTATTACAAAAACCCACTTCAAAAAGGTGGATTCAAATGACTTATTAGATTTCAACAGTGCACATTACAAGAAATGGAAGTTAACCCCTTCACCCCCAAGGGTGGTTTGCACGTTAATGACCGGGCCAATTTTTACAATTCTGACCACTGTCTCTTTATGAGGTTATTACTCTGGAACGCTTCAACGGATCTTCGCAATTCTGAGATTGTTTTCTTGTGACATATTGTACTTCACGTTAGAAGTAAAATTTCTTCGATATAACTTGCGTTTATTTTTGAAAAAAACGCAAATATGGCGAAAATTTTTAAAATTTTGCAATTTTCAAACTTTGAATTTTTATTCCCTTAAAACAGAGAAATATGTCACATAAAATAGTTAAGAAATAACATTTCCCACATGTCTACTTTACATCAGCACAATTTTGGAACCAAAATTTTTTTTTGTTAGGAAATTATAAGGGTTAAAAGTTGACCAGCGATTTCTCACTTTTACAACAAAATTTACAAAGCCATTTTTTTTAGGGACCACCTCTCATTTGAAGTCACTTTGAGGGGTCTATATGGCAGAAAATACCCAAAAGTGACACCATTCTAAAAACTGCACCCCTCAAGGTACTCAAAACCACATTCAAGAAGATTATTAACCCTTCAGGTGCTTCACAGGAACTAAAGCAACGTGGAAGGAAAAAATGAATATTTAACTTTTTAGCCACAAAAATGATCTTTTACAAACTTTTTTTTTATTTTGACAAGGGTAAAAGGAGAAAATGGACAGATAAGGTTGTTATGAAATTTCTCCTGAGTACGCCAATACCCAATATGTGGGGGAAAACCACTGTTTGGGCACACGGCAGAGCTCGTAAGGGAAGGAGCGCCGTTTGACTTTTTCAAACTAAACTTGGCTGGAATTGAGATTGGACGCCATGTCGTGTTTGGAGAGCCCCTGATGCGCCTAAACAGTGGAAACCCCCACAAGTGACACCATTTTGGAAACTAGACCCCCTAAGGTACTTATCTAGGTCTGTTGTGAGCACTTTAAACCCCCAAGTGTTTCACAAAAGCTTATAATGCCTGGGTGTGAAAAAAAAAAAAAAAACAATTTTCCACAAAAATGATTTTTTAGTCCCAAATTTTTGAATTTTCCCAAGGAAATTGGACCCCAAAATTGTTGTCCAATTTGTCCTGAGTACGCTGATACCCCATATGTGGGGGGGTGGAAACTGTTTGGGTGCACGGCAGGGCTTGGAAAGGAAGTAGTAACATTTTGGAATGCAGACGTTGATGGGGGTCATGTTCCGTTTGCAGTGCCCCAGATGAGCCTAAATAGTGGAAACCCCCCACAAGTGACCCCATTTTGGAAACTAGACCCCCTAAGGAACTTATCTAGATCTTTGGTGAGCACTTTGAACCCCCAAGTGCTTCACACAAGTTTATAATGCCCGGGCATGAAAATAAAAAATCCTATTTTTTTCCCACAAAAATTATCTTTTAGTCACTAATTTTTTATTTTCCCAAGGGAAACAGGAGAAATTGGACCACGTAAGTTGTTGTCCAATTTGTCCTGAGTACGCTGATACCCCATATGTGGGGGGGAACCACTGTTTGGGCTCACGGCAGAGCTCGGAATGGAAGGAGCACCATTTGACTTTTTCCAACCAAAATTGGCTGGAATTGAGATTGGATGCCATGTTGCATTTGGAGAGCCCCTGATGTGCCTAAACAGTGGAAACCCCCCACAAATGACCCCATTTGGGAAACTAGACCCCCTAAGGAACTTTTCTAGATCTTTGGTGAGCAATTTGAACCCCCAAGTGCTTCACACAAGTTTATAATGTAGAGCCGTAAAATTTAAAAATCATATTTTTTCCACAAAAATGATCTTTTCACCCCAATTTTTATTTTTCCAAGGGTAATAAGACTCCAAAAGTTATTGTGCAATTTGTCCTGAGTGCGCTGATACCCCATATGTGGGGGTAAACCACTGTTTGGGTGCATGGCAGAGTTTGGAAGGGAAGGAGCGCCGTCTGACTTTTTCAACGCAGAATTGGCTGGACGCCATGTCGTGTTTGGAGAGCTCCTGATCTGCCTAAACAGTGGAAACCCCCATAAATGACACCATTTTGGAAACTAGACCCCTCAAGGAACTTATCTAGATGTGTGGTGAGAACTTTTAACCCCCAGGTGTTTCACTAAAGTTTATAACGTACAGCAGTAAAATAAAAAATCCTTTTTTTTTTTTACAAAATGATTTTTTTCGCCCCTAATATTTTATTTTCACAAGGGTAACAGAAGAAATTGGAACCCAAAAGTTGTTGTCCAATTTGTCCTGAGTACGCTGATACCCAATATGTGGGAGAAAACTACTGTATGGGCGCACGTCAGGGCTCGGAAGGGAAGTAGTGACGTTTTGGATTGCAGACTTTGATGGAATGGTCTGGGGGCGTCATGTCACATTTGGAGAGCCCCTGATGCACCTATACAGTGGAAACCCCCCACAAGTGACCCCATTTTGGCAAATAGACCCCACAAGGAACTTATCTAGATGTGTGGTGAGCACTTTGAACCCCGAAGTGCTTCACAGAAGTTTATAACGTACAGCCGTAAAAATAAAAAATCTTTTTTTTTTTACAAAAATGATTTTTTCGCCCCCAATATTTTATTTTCACAAGGGTAACAGGAGAAATTGGACCCCAAAAGTTGTTGTCCAATTTGTCCTGAGTACGCTGATATCCAATATGTGGGAGAAAACTACTGTATGGGTACACGTTGGGGCTCGGAAGGGAAGTAGTGACGTTTTGGATTGCAGACTTTGATGGAATGGTCTGGGGGCGTCATGTCGCATTTGGAGAGCCCCTGATGCGCCTAAACAGTGGAAATCCCCAAAAAGTGACCCCATTTTGGAAAATAGACCCCACAAGGAACTTATCTAGATGTGTGGTGAGCGCTATGAAGCCCCAAGTGCTTCACAGAAGTTTATAATGTACAGCCGTAAAAACAAAAAAATAATTGTTTTTGTACAAAAATGATATTTTCGCCCCCAGTTTTTTATTTTCCCAAGGGTAACAGAAGAAATAGGACAAATTGCACAATAACTCTTGGGGTCCAGAGTACGCTGATACCCCGTATGTGGGGATAAACTACTGTTCGGACGCATGGCAGAGCTGAGAAGTGAAGGAGCACCGTTTGACTTTTTCAACGCAGAATTGGCTGGAATTGATATCAGACGCCATGTCACATTTGGAGAGCCCCTGATGTGCCTAAACAGCGGAAACCCCCCAATTCTAACTCCAACCCTAACCCCAACACACCCCTAACCCTAGTCCCAACCCTAACCACAAACCTAACCCTAACACACCCCTAATCCCAACCCTAACCCTAATCCTAACTTTAGCGCCAACCCTAACCCTAAATTTAGCCGCAACCCTAACCCTAACCCTAATGGGAAAATGGAAATAAATACTTTTTTTTAATTTTATTATTTTTCCCTTACTAAGGGGGTGATAAAGGGGGGTTTGATTTACTATTTATAGCGGGTTTTTATGATTGGCAGCTGTCACGCTAAAAGACGCTTTTTATTGCAAAAATAGTTTTTGCATCATCACATTTTGAGAGCTATAATTTTTGCATATTTTGGCCCACAGAGTCATGTGAGGTCTTATTTTTTGCGGGACGAGTTGACGTTTTTATTGGTACCATTTTTGAGCATGTGACGTTTTTTGATCGCTTTTTATTTCGATTTTTGGGAGGTTAGAATGAACAAAAATCAGCAATTCATGAATTTCTTTTGGGGGAGGCGTTTATACCGTTCCGCGTGTGGTAAAATTGATAAAGCAGTTTTATTCTTCGGGTCAGTACGATTATGGTGATACCTCATTTATATCATTTTTTCATGTTTTGGCGCTTTTATAGAATAAAAACAATTTTATATAAAAAATAATTATTTTTGCATCGCTTTATTCTGCGAGCTATAACTTTTTTATTTTTTCGCTGATGATGCTGTATGATGGCTCGTTTTTTGCGGACAAGATGACGTTTTCAGCGGTACCATGTTTTTTTATATCGGTCTTTTTGATCGCGTGTTATTCCACTTTTTGTTCGGCAGTATGATGATAAAGCATTGATTTTTTGCTTCGTTTTTTTTTTTTTTTTTTAAGGGGTTCACTAAAGGGGTTAACTAGTGGGACAATTTTATAGGGGGGGTCGTTACGGACGCGGCGATACCAAATATGTGTACTTTTATTGCTTTGTTTTTTTTTTACAGGAAAAGATGAATTTATTGGGGAATATTTTTTTTTTTTTTTATTTATTTTGGATTTTTTTTTTAAACATGTTTATTTTTATTTTTTTAACTTTTTATTCTGTATTTTGTCAGATCGCTGGTGTGACAGTGTGCACAGCACTCTGTCACACCAGCGATCGCACAGGCATAGATGCAGGCGTCTCAGTGCCTGCTCTCAGCAGGCACTGAGGAAGCCGCCTCCCTCCAGGACCCCGGCGCCATCTTGGATCCGGGTCCTGGGAGGGAGGAAGCCCTCAGAACAGCGAGATCACATCGCGCTGCTCTGAGGGTCTCAGGGGGGCACGCAGGGAGCCCCCACCCTGCGCGATCCTCCCCTGTGCCCCCAGTACACCGCGATCATGTTTGATCGCGGTGTGCAAGGGGTTAATGTGCCGGGAGCGGTCCGTGACCGCTCCTGACACACAGTCATGGGTGTCAGCTGTGATAATCAGCTGACACCCGGCTGCGCTCCCCCGGGAGCGCGTCCGATCGCACGAGACGTACTATCCCGTCCATGGTCATACGGGCCCAGGTACCATGGACGGGATAGTACGTCCGATGGCAGTAAGGGGTTAATATACCCCACTGTAAGGTTCTGTGTACATGTTCCTGAAACTCAGTTTGTTCGTCAGCCATTTTACTTTCTGTCTTGCTGCAGCTATCTTGCCCTCAGTCAAAATGGAGTTTCCAGCTTGCATGTTCCCGCCCTGATTCTCTCCTTTTGCTTCTTAAGCAGCCACAGCTGAGCAATCAGTGCTTCAGAATCTAGCCTGCAGTGAACCTGTGACCTGACTCCTAAAGCCTTGGACCTTGTACTCCAGCTATTCCTACTGAGGAACTCTGAAGCACTTGTGGACTCTTGAACCCTGCTCTTTGAAAGACCCACGTTTGCATGGACTTACGGTAACAGAGAAGAAGATCCTGAACCTGTTGTGGAGAGTGATTGCTGAGCTTAGATTACTCTGGCCTGCTGTGTCTCCTGCTTCTGTGTCTGCAAACTGTGTGACTATTTTTCTGAAGCACTTGTGGACTCTGGAACCCTGCTCTTTGAAAGACCCACGTTTGCATGGACTTACGGTAACAGAGAAGAAGATCCTGAACCTGTTGTGGAGAGTGATTGCTGAGCTTAGATTACTCTGGCCTGCTGTGTCTCCTGCTTCTGTGTCTGCAAACTGTGTGACTATTTTTGCCAACTTGTATGAAGTAATACAAGACTTTCTATATCAAACCTGTGTCTCATGTATTTTCATCGCACCCAAGCACAAGACGCTATATGAACTGTACTACATACATTACAAGATTCTGAAGCAAAAACGTTAGTGTCTGCTGGGTCTGGAAAGGCTGTGTCTGCTGTAACTGTGGATATCGGATGTCTGGTTGTACTTTCTGTGATGACAGTGGTTGTGACTTCTCACAACCATTCCAGGTGAGCAATTCCCTTAAGTGTTTTTTTTTCTGCAGTGTTACCACAGGTAAACACTATTGTTTTTTTTTTTTTTTCTTTTCTCTTTTTTGTCTGCTGTAACTGTGGATATCAGATGTCCGGGTGAACTTTCTGTGATGATAGTGGTTGTGACTTCTCACAACCATTCCAGGTGAGCAGTTCCCTTAATTTTTTTTTCTCTCTGCAGTGTTACCACAGGTAAACACTATTGTTTTTTTTTTTCTCCTCTCCTCTTCTTCCAGTACTCCTGTCTTAAAAGATCTGGAAAATGGAGGCCCGCATAAAGGAACTTTGCGGAGTGACTGATAATATCCTTGCAGATTTGCAGAATATAAAGACCCGTTTTTCAAGCCTACAGGACCTCACTAATCACAATTTGCAAGTGTTAGGACAGACTGCCCAGGATTTGCGAGCCAGGATTGAGGTTCTAGAAGAGCGAGTCCAGGCTCCTGCCGTAGCCCCGAGTTCTGGGATTCCCAAGTTGCCCCCTTTTCGTTTTGGCGGTGAACGTGAGAAATTCAGGGGATTTATTAATCAATGCAATCTTTTTTTTTCTGCACATGCTTCACAATTTCCCACTGAACGATCGAAGGTGCTTACTATAATTATGTTGCTTACCAACAAGGCTTTCATGTGGGCAAACCCTCTGATTGAGACTGAGGATGATTGTTTGAATCACCTTGATGCTTTTATTTCAGCCATGGGGCAGGTGTTTGATGACCCCAATCGAGGTGCAACAGCTGAAGCAGCCATGTTAGCTTTGCGCCAAGGTAAGCACTCGGTAGCTGAATATGCCTTGGATTTCAGGAGATGGGCCCTTGATACCACCTGGGACAGTTCCGCCAAAAAATCTATTTTTCGAAAAGGGTTATCTCCACTGATTAAGGATGAACTTGCTCGTGCCGACCCTCCCACTGCGTTAGGTGACTTTATTAACTACTGCATCCGTATTGATACTCGTCTGACTGAACGCAGGCAAGAGAGATGGTTTGAAAGCAATCGCACTAACCTTTTCCTACCTTCCTCTCCAGCTAAGGAACCTTTGAGTAGGATTACACGGGAACCTGAACCTGAACCCATGCAGGTAGACTCTTTACAACGACGGGTTAGTGATGCACGCAAGGAACATCGTTTTAAGGAGAATCTATGTTTCTATTGTGGTGAGTCAGGGCACTTCATTATAAACTGCCCCAGCCGTTCTCGTAAGACTACTGCAGCACTCATTCATTGTGAGTGTTGCGAGAGGGGATCTGTCAGGTCCGAGCCTCAGGCTCCAGAGAGATCTGCAGCAACAGATCTTGATTTCTCGGACTTAAACTCCGTTACCTCTGAGGACGTTGACTGTGTAAACGCTGCCATTTTTCAAGTTTCCTCAGCGGTGTCCCAGCTGAGTTGTAAGAAAAACAATTCTCATTGCTTTCTTTCCATCAAACTCTGGGTTGACTCAGCTTGGGTGTCTAGCTCTGCTATGATCGACTCAGGGGCAAGTGGAAATTTTATGGATGTCTCCTTTGCTCTGAAACAGGGGATACGTTCAGTGAAGAAGGCTACTCCAGTACAGATGGAAACTGTGGATGGCTCCCTGCTGACCTCTGGACCAGTTGATCAGGAAACAGAGCCTTTGAGGGTTCTTATGGGTAAAGATCATCAAGAGAAACTGTCCTTTATGCTTATCTCTTCTCCCCACTTTCCCATTATTCTAGGGCTACCATGGCTGCAGGCTCAGAATCCTACCATTAACTGGGAGACCAAGGAATTACACTTTCCAGAGAAACAGATGAGTCCAAAAGTTTCAGCTTGCTCTGTTCCTAAAGGAACCATGTCAGTCCCTGAACTACCAGCTGTATACCAGGACTATGTGGATTTATGTGACAAGAAGAACGCTGACCAGCTTCCTCCTTACCGTCCATATGATTGTCCAATTGAATTATTGCCTGGAGCAGAGATACCTTTTGGTAAGATCTACCCCCTGGCGGGGCCCGAGCTAAAGGCTTTAAAGGATTACATAGACGAAAATCTAGCCAAGGGCTTCATACGCCCCTCTTCATCTCCTGCAGGTGCACCCATCTTCTTTGTAAAGAAGAAAGATGGATCTCTGAGACCATGCGTAGACTATAGGGAACTCAATAAGGTTACTATTAGAAACCGTTATCCATTGCCTTTAATCCCTGAGTTATTGGAGAGAGTGCGACATGCCAAAATTTTCTCTAAACTAGATCTTCGTGGGGCCTATAACTTAGTCCGTATTAGACCTGGGGATGAATGGAAGACTGCATTCAGGTCACGCTATGGACACTTTGAATATCTAGTTATGCCTTTTGGTCTGAGTACCGCCCAGCCACTTTCCAACACTTGGTGAATGACATCTTCAGGGATCTCCTAGATACATTCGTGGTAATTTATTTGGATGATATTCTAATTTTTTCTAACTCCACAGAGGAACATCATGGACATGTGAGAATGGTCTTGGAACGTCTAAGACAAAATCATCTTTACATCAAACTTGAAAAGTGTGAATTCCATAGGACCGAAATTCAATTTCTGGGGTATGTACTGTCTACACAAGGAATTAGTATGGATGGAAGCAAAACCCAAGCCATCAAGGATTGGCCAAGTCCTAGAAATGTGAAGGAGGTACAGCGCTTCATCGGGTTTGCCAACTTCTATAGACGTTTCATTAGAAATTTCTCTGAGGTAGTGTCACCTATCACCCAACTTACCCGGAAAGAGTCTAGGTTCTCCTGGACTCCCCAAGCCCAGGAAGCATTTTTCCGTCTAAAAGATAAATTTACCACTGCACCTATCCTAGTACATCCCAACCCCGAGCTTGCCTTCATAATAGAGGTGGATGCTTCAGACTGTGCCGTTGGAGCTATACTCTCTCAGAGAACAGGTGAGAAGAATGTCTTGCATCCCTGTGCCTTCTTTTCCCAGCAGTTGTCTTCGGCTGAGAGGAACTACGATGTGGGCAATAGAGAGTTGTTGGCCATTATTGCCGCCTTCAAAGAATGGAGACACCTTCTTCAGGGAGCTGCACAGCAAATAGTCGTCCTGACAGACCATCGTAACCTTGAGTTTATCAGGTCGGCTAAGTGCCTGACTCCTCGCCAGGCTCGCTGGAATCTTTTCTTAAACCAATTTAATTTTATCATTTCTTATAGACCAGGATCGCACAATGGAAAGGCTGATGCACTCTCTAGGATTTACTCAGCAGAGACACGTCCAATTACTCCTCCTAAGACTATTCTTCCTGACTCTAGATTCCTAGGAGTAATTCATAATCAAGACCTACTTAAGGACATCAAGGAAGCATACCATGCGGATTCCTTTTTGGCACAACCCCCAAGGGACGTAAGTCTTGTCTTTAAGAATGGTGTGTGGATTCAGGGACAACGCCTGTATATTCCTGAAACAGTCAGATTGAGAGTATTGCAACTCATTCACGATTCCAAGATAGCTGGGCATAGAGGAATTCTAAAGACACAGGAATTTCTCTCTCGTTTCTTTTGGTGGCCCACTTGCAGGAAGGATGTTTTAAACTATGTCACTTCATGTGAAGTCTGTGCAAGATGCAAAACACCTCGCTCCTCACCAACTGGTCTGTTACAGCCTCTTCCCACCCCGTCCCGCCCGTGGGGATCCATTTCTATGGACTTCATTGTGGAGTTACCAACCTCTCAAGGGAAGAACACCATTCTAGTGGTGGTTGACCGTCTAACAAAGGCAGCTCATTTTATCCCTTGTGTCGGCTTACCCACTGCAAAACAGACATCAGATTTGATGATTAAAGATGTGTTTCGCTTACATGGAATACCGGATGAGGTTATTTCGGATCGAGGGGTGCATGTTATGTTACGGTAGCTGAGGAGTGCAGGTAAAAAAGGAAATACACCAGAGCAGTTGGAATCTATGAGATTGCAGTACCCTGACTAACCACCGCAACTAGAGGCAGCCGTGGAGCGTTCCTACGTTGGTCCTAGACGCCTCGTCACAGCCTGAGAAACTAACTACACCTAAAGATAGAAATAGGAAAGCTATCTGCCCCGGAGCAGAACCCCAAAGATAATAGAAAGCCCCCAAACATGTAATGGCGGTTAGACAAGAGGAAATACTGACACAGAAAGAAAATAGAATGAGCAAACGCTGGGGCCCAAACTATCTAAATAGAAAAGGATAGGAAGGGTACTTACTGCAATCTCAGAAAACCCTGAAAAAACACCAACTCTACTAATTTCAAAATCACCTCAGATCACACGACCTCTACCACCTAAATTAGTTCTCTGGTGTAACAAAAACAAAACAGCAGCCACTGAAAAAAAACTGGAAAAAGCAAAAGTACAAAACACAGTGGCTGGACTAAACTGAGAGGGCAAAAGCCCCCGGAGGGGACCCTGAAGGCCCCCACAGAAGTGCAGGACAAAATGCAAAAATATAGCAAAAACACAAAATAAGAAATTGTCTTATCTGATAGCAGGAGATGCAGACACGACACAGCAGGCTACAAGGGAAACTGGAAAGAAGGATTCAGACCAGAACAATTGATCACCGGCAACCCTGATGGGAAAATGACTCCCTTATATAAGACCAATCAGTAACACCTGATTCCCAGTCCTCACAATCCTCACTAGTACCGCTTGTAACCACCAGAGGGAGCCTCTGCTCAGAACTCATCTCAAACCCATTCACAACAGTACCCCCCTTGAGGAGGGGACACCGAACCCTCATCTGAGCAACCAGGTCGGTCAGGATGAGTTCTATGATACGCACGGATAAGTCTCCTAGCATGGATGTCCGAAGCAAACACCCAAGAACTGTCTTCCTGACCATAACCTCTCCATTTAACCAAATACTGGAGTCTTCGTCTAGAAAAACGAGAATCCAATATTTTCTCAACCACATACTCCAGATTGCCCTCAACCAAAACAGGGTCAGGAGGCACAGCAGCAGGAACCACTGGCTCAACAAACCTCTTCAACAAGGACTTGTGGAACACGTTATGGATCTTAAATGTCCCTGGAAGAAGCAAACGAAAAGAAACAGGATTAATAATCTCCATGATCTTATAAGGTCCAATGAACCTAGGCTTAAATTTAGGAGATGCTACTCTCATAGGAATATTCTTTGAGGACAACCAGACCAAGTCCCCCACTTTAAACCGAGGACCATCAGTCCTATGCCGGTTAGCAAACCGCTGGGCCTTCTCCTGAGAGAGGGACAACCTCTCCACTACCTGGTCCCAAATCTGCTGCATACGCTCAACAACAGAGTCAACACCTGGACAGACAGAAGCCTCCGTCTGTCCTGAAGAAAATCGAGGGTGAAACCCAGAATTACAGAAAAACGGAGACATCAAAGTGGCAGAGCTAGCCCTATTATTAAGAGCAAACTCAGCCAAAGGCAAAAAAGAGACCCAGTCATCCTGATCAGCAGACACAAAGCATCTTAGATAAGTCTCCAATGTCTGGTCCGTTCTCTCAGATTGACCATTGGCCCGAGGATGAAATGCCGAGGAGAAAGACAATTGAACACCCAGTTTAGAACAAAAAGTCCTCCAAAATCTGGAAACAAACTGGACTCCTCTGTCAGACACAATGTTCTCAGGAATGCCGTGTAAACGAACCACGTGCTGAAGGAACAACGGCACCAATTCAGAGGAGGAAGGCAACTTAGGTAATGGCACAAGATGTATCATTTTGGAAAACCTATCACAAATTACCCAGATGGTGGTCATTCTCTGAGAAACAGGAAGATCGGAAATGAAATCCATAGAGATATGGGTCCATGGTCTCTTGGGCACAGGCAATGGCATCAACAAACCACTAGAGCGAGAGCAAGGCTTGGAGCGAGAGCAAGTCCCGCAGGACTGCACAAATTCCCTGACATCGCGAGACAAGGTAGGCCACCAAAAGGACCGACTAACCAAGTCTCTGGTACCAAAAATTCCGGGATGCCCAGCCAATGCGGAACAATAAATCTCAGACATCACACTCTTTTTCCATTGGTCCGGGACAAACAATTTTCCAACAGGGCAGCGCTCGGGCCTATCCTCCTGACACCCCTCCAGAGCAAGTCTCAAATTGGGCGAGATGGCGGAAAGAACTACACCCTCCTTCAAATTAACAGAGGGATCAGATAGCTCAGGAGAGTCCGCAAGGAAACTCCTCGAGAGGGCATCCGCCTTAACATTCTTAGTGCCAGGAAGAAAGGAAACCACAAAATTAAAACGTGTGAAAAACAAGGCCCACCTGGCCTGTCTAGGATTGAGTCGCTTGGCAGATTCCAGATAGACCAGATTCTTATGGTCCGTAAGGACCACCACCTGATGTTTGGCTCCCTCCAGCCAATGTCTCCACTCTTCAAAAGCCCACTTCATGGCCAATAACTCCCGATTACCCACGTCATAATTACGTTCAGTAGGAGAAAATTTTCGAGAGAAAAAGGCACAAGGGTTACTTTTAGAGGTCTCTGGATCTTTTTGGGACAAAACGGCACCTGCCCCAATTTCAGAGGCATCAACCTCCACCTGAAATGGCAGAGAAACATCAGGCTGCCGTAGAACAGGAGCAGAAGTGAATCTCTGCTTAAGTTCCTGAAACGCAGAGACTGCCTCAGGAGGCCAATTCACCACATCAGAACCCTTTCTGGTCAAATCAGTTAATGGTTTAACAATAACCGAGAAATTACCAATAAATTTACGATAAAAATTGGCAAAACCCAAAAATCTCTGAAGAGCCTTTAATGAAGTAGGTTGGACCCAATCACAGATGGCCTGAACCTTGACCGGGTCCATTTCAATAACAGATGGGGACAAAATGAATCCCAGAAATGAGATCTTCTGTACGCCAAAAAGACACTTTGATCCCTTCACATACAGAGCATTCTCTCTCAAAATCTGGAATACAGTTCGAACATGTTTCACATGAGAGTCCCAGTCATTAGAAAAAATCAAGATATCATCCAAATAAACAATCAGAAACTTGTCCACAAAATCCCTGAAAATGTCATTCATGAAGGACTGGAAGACGGAAGGAGCATTAGTGAGCCCAAAGGGCATCACAAGGTACTCAAAATGCCCTTCAGGGGTGTTAAATGCCGTCTTCCATTCATCCCCGTGCTTAATGCGAATAAGGTTATACGCCCCCCTGAGGTCAAGCTTGGTAAACCAAGTAGCGTTTTTCACCCTGGAAAACAGGTCAGAAATCAAGGGTAACGGGTATTGATATTTCACAGTAATATTGTTCAAGAGACGATAATCAATACACGGCCTTAATGAACCATCTTTTTTGGCCACAAAGAAAAAACCGGCACCTAAGGGTGAAGAGGATGGTCTGATATGACCCTTCTCCAATGATTCCTTGATATAAGACCGCATAGCGTCATGTTCAGGTACAGACAAGTTAAAAAGGCGACCTTTAGGGAATTTACTACCTGGCACTAATTCAATAGCGCAGTCATAGCTCCTATGGGGAGGTAAGGATGCAGATTTACTTTCGCTAAACACATCAGAAAAATCAAACAAAAAGTCAGGAACATCCTCAGCCTGGGGGAGGCAGAAAAAACAGGAGTGTTGGTATTAACACATTGGCAGCCCCAACTGGTTACAGACACAGATTTCCAATCCAAAACAGGATTATGAGACTGTAACCAAGGGAAACCCAGCACTATAATGTCATGCAGATTATATAGAACCAAAAATTTGCAGCACTCCTGGTGATCAGGTTCAACCCTCATTATCACCTGAGTAGAAAACTGGGGTTTATTCTCAGCCAAAGGGGTAGAATCGATCCCCAGTAAAGGAATAGACTTCTGTAGGGGTATCAAGGGAAACCCACAACGTTTAGCAAAATCATAATCCATCAGGTTAATAGCTGCTCCAGAATCAACGAAAGCCTGAGCAGAAAATGAGGACAGAGAGCATATCAGAGTGACAGTTAATAAAAACTTAGTCTGAACACTACCCAAGACAACTGAGCGTGCAAAATGTCTTCCCCGCTTAGGGCAGACTGAAATAGCATGAGAGGCATCACCACAGTAGAAACATAACCCATTGCGCTTTCGAAACTCATGACGCTGTGCCCCAGACACCACTCCATCACACTGCATGGGCTCAGCAGCTGGCTCACAAGGCAACACCACTCCACGCATACTTCTCCGCTCACGCAAACGTCTGTCAATTTGAATCGCTAATGACATAGGATCATTGAGACCAGAGGGGACAGGGAATCCCACCATAACATCCTTTACATTATCCGACAGACCCTTCCGGAAAAGGGCCGCCAAAGCGTCGTCATTCCACTTGGTCAGGACTGCCCACCTACGGAATCTCTGACAGTATAACTCAGCGTCATCAAGCCCCTGATTTAATGCCAACAAGGCTTTTTCAGCTTGATCAGTGACATTAGGCTCATCGTACAATAACCCCAAAGCCTGAAAAAATGCATCAACATCACTCAAAACAGGATCCCCAGGTATCAGGGAAAAAGCCCAATCCTGAGGATCGCCGCGCAGGAGAGAGATGATAATTTGAACCTGCTGCGCTGCGTTTCCTGAGGACTTAGATTTTAAGGCAAGAAACAATTTACAATTATTTTTGAAATTCTGAAACTTAGCTCGATCCCCTAAAAACAAATCTGGCATGGGAATCCTAGGTTCCACAACAGGCAACCTAGCAAGATATGCAGCAATACTCTGAACTTCAGTGGCAAGCTGATCCACACGGCCAGACAACTGTGCAAACTCCATTGGGAGAAAAGATCCTCCCCAGCACCCAGAGATACAGAGGGAAAAAAAAAAAAATGCAACAAACAGAAAAATATCTCTGACAACTTTTCTTCCTTCAAAATATTTTTTCCCTTCTGTGAGTACCATACAATTTTTATGGCCGGTGATACTGTTATGTTACGGTAGCAGAGGAGTGCAGGTAAAAAAGGAAATACACCAGAGCAGTTGGAATCTATGAGATTGCAGTACCCTGACTAACCACCGCAACTAGAGGCAGCCGTGGAGCGTTCCTACGTTGGTCCTAGACGCCTCGTCACAGCCTGAGAAACTAACTACACCTAAAGATAGAAATAGGAAAGCTATCTGCCCCGGAGCAGAACCCCAAAGATAATAGAAAGCCCCCAAACATGTAATGGCGGTTAGACAAGAGGAAATACTGACACAGAAAGAAAATAGAATGAGCAAACGCTGGGGCCCAAACTATCTAAATAGAAAAGGATAGGAAGGGTACTTACTGCAGTCTCAGAAAACCCTGAAAAAACACCAACTCTACTAATTTCAAAATCACCTGAGATCACACGACCTCTACCACCTAAATTAGTTCTCTGGTGTAACAAAAACAAAACAGCAGCCACTGAAAAAAAACTGGAAAAAGCAAAAGTACAAAACACAGTGGCTGGACTAAACTGAGAGGGCAAAAGCCCCCGGAGGGGACCCTGAAGGCCCCCACAGAAGTGCAGGACAAAATGCAAAAATATAGCAAAAACACAAAATAAGAAATTGTCTTATCTGATAGCAGGAGATGCAGACACGACACAGCAGGCTACAAGGGAAACTGGAAAGAAGGATTCAGACCAGAACAATTGATCACCGGCAACCCTGATGGGAAAATGACTCCCTTATATAAGACCAATCAGTAACACCTGATTCCCAGTCCTCACAATCCTCACTAGTACCGCTTGTAACCACCAGAGGGAGCCTCTGCTCAGAACTCATCTCAAACCCATTCACAACAGGTGCAATTCACTTCTAGGTTTTGGCAAAATTTCTGTGCAGCATTGGACATTAAAGTAAACCTTTCTTCTGCTTTTCATCCCCAGACTAATGGACAGACCGAACGAACCAATCAAACCCTGGAGCAGTATCTCCGCTGCTTTATCTGCCACCTACAGGATGATTGGTTGGATCTACTTCCATTAGCTGAGTTCTCGTATAACAACTCTCAGAGTGCCTCCACTAAGCAGTCTCCTTTTTACTCTAATCTAGGTTATCATCCTAACATTCTACCACGATTTCCCATAGAAACGCCTTTACCAGCAGTGGCTGAAAGAATCACGTCTTTACAGAAGAATATGGATCTTCTAAAGGAGAATCTGGAATCGGCTCAGGAAAGGTACAAGAAAGCAGCAGATAAATTTCGTAAACCTGCACCAGCTTTCAAGGTAGGAGACTTGGTCTGGCTGTCAACCAGAAATCTTAAGTTAAGGATTCCATCGTCTAAGTTGGGACATAAGTACATTGGACCCTATAAAATCAGTAAAATTATAAGTGCCGTTGCTTGTCGTCTTCAACTGCCCAGAACTATGAGAATTCACCCTGTCTTTCATGTATCCCTACTAAAGGCTGCGACACCCAATACGTTTCCTGGACGTTCTTCTCCTTGCCCTGACCCAGTGCTAGTCGATGGTCAGGAAGAATTTGTGGTGGAAAGGATTTTAGATTCCAGGTTGTATAGAAATCAGTTACAATATCTGATTAAATGGCAGGGCTACCCAGTGGAGGACAACTCATGGGAACCAGTCAATAACGTTAATGCTCCTCGCTTGCTCCGTCAGTTTCATCAGAGGTACCCACACAAGCCTGGCCTGAGGTCATCCGGAGGTTGTCCCTAAGGGGGGAGTAATGTAAGGTTCTGTGTACATGTTCCTGAAACTCAGTTTGTTCGTCAGCCATTTTACTTTCTGTCTTGCTGCAGCTATCTTGCCCTCAGTCAAAATGGAGTTTCCAGCTTGCATGTTCCCGCCCTGATTCTCTCCTTTTGCTTCTTAACCCCTTCACCCCCAAGGGTGGTTTGCACGTTAATGACCGGGCCAATTTTTACAATTCTGACCACTGTCTCTTTATGAGGTTATAACTCTGGAACGCTTCAACGGATCTTCGCGATTCTGAGATTGTTTTCTCGTGACATATTGTACTTCATGTTAGTGGTAAAATTTCTTCGATATAACTTGCGTTTATTTTTGAAAAAAACGCAAATATGGCGAAAATTTTAAAAATTTTGCAATTTTCAAACTTTGAATTTTTTTTTCCCTTAAAACAGAGAAATATGTCACACAAAATAGTTAATAAATAACATTTCCCACATGTCTACTTTACATCAGCACAATTTTGGAACCAAAATTTTTCTTTGTTAGGAAATTAGAAGGGTTAAAAGTTGACCAGTGATTTCTCATTTTTACAACAAAATTTACAAAGCCATTTTTTTAGGGACCACCTCACATTTGAAGTCACTTTGACGGGTCTATATGGCAGAAAATACCCAAAAGTGACAACATTATAAAAACTGCACCCCTCAAGGTACTCAAAACCACATTCAAGAAGTTTATTAACCCTTCAGGTGCTTCACAGGAGCTGAAGCAACGTGGATGGAAAAAATTAATATTTAACTTTTTAGCCACAAAAATGATCTTTTACAAACTTTTTTTTATTTTCACAAGGGTAAAAGGAGAAAATGGACAGATAAAGTTGTTGTGCAATTTCTCCTGAGTACGCCAATACCCCATATGTGGGGGAAAACCACTGTTTGGGCACACGGCAGAGCTCGTAAGGGAAGGAGCGCCGTTTGACTTTTTCAAACTAAAATTGGCTGGAATTGAGATTGGACGCCATGTCGTGTTTGGAGAGCCCCTGATACGCCTAAACAGTGGAAACCCCCCACAAGTGACACCATTTTGGAAACTAGACCCCCTAAGGAACTTATCTAGATCTGTTGTGAGCACTTTGAACCCCAAAGTGTTTCACAAAAGTTTATAATGCCTGGGTGTGAAAAAAAAAAAAACAATTTTCCACAAAAATGATTTTTTAGTCCCAAATTTTTGATTTTTCCCAAGGAAATTGGACCCCAAAACTTGTTGTCCAATTTGTCCTGAGTACGCTGATACCCCATATGTGGGGGGGGGGAAACTGTTTGGGCGCACGGCAGGGCTTGGAAAAGAAGCAGTAACGTTTTGGAATGCAAACATTGATGGGGGTCATGTTCCGTTTGTAGTGCCCCAGATGAGCCTAAACAGTGGAAACCCCCCACAAGTGACCCCATTTTGGAAGCTATACCCCCTAAGGAACTTATCTAGATCTTTGGTGAGCACTTTGAACCCCCAAGTGCTTCACACAAGTTTATAATGCCCGGGCATGAAAATAAAAAATCCTATTTTTTTTCCCACAAAAATTATCTCTTAGTCACTAATTTTTTATTTTCCCATAGGTAACAGGAGAAATTGGAGCACAAAATTTGTTGTCCAATTTCTCCTGAGTACGATGATACCCCATATGTGGGGGGGAACCACTGTTTGGGCGCATGGCAGAGCTCGGAATGGAAGGAGCACTATTTGACTTTTTCCAACCAAAATTGGCTGGAATTGAGATTGGACGCCATGTTGCATTTGGAGAGCCCCTGATGTGCCTAAACAGTGGAAACCCCCACAAGTGACCCCATTTGGGAAACTAGACCCCCTAAGGAACTTATCTAGATCTTTGGTGAGCAATTTGAACCCCCAAGTGCTTCACACAAGTTTATAACGTAGAGCCGTAAAATTAAAAAATTATATTTTTTCCACAAAATTGATCTTTTCACCCCAATTTTTATTTTCCCAAGGGAAACAAGACTCCAAAAGTTATTGTGCAATTTGTCCTGAGTGCGCTGATACCCCATATGTGGGGGTAAACCACTGTTTGGGTGCATGGCAGAGTTTGGAAGGGAAGGAGCGCCGTTTGACTTTTTCAACGCAGAATTGGCTGGATGCCGTGTCATGTTTGGAGAGCTCCTGATCTGCCTAAACAGTGGAAACCCCCCACAAATGACACCATTTTGGAAACTAGACCCCTCAAGGAACTTATCTAGATGTGTGGTGAGCACTTTGAACCCCAAAGTGCTTCACAGAAGTTTATAACGTACAGCCGTAAAATAAAAAAATTCTTTTTTTTTTTTACAAAAATGATTTTTAGCCCCCAATATTTTATTTTCACAAGGGTAACAGGAGAAATTGGACCCCAAAAGTTGTTGTCCAATTTGTCCTGAGTATGCTGATACCCAATATGTGGGAGTAAACTACTGTATGGGCGCACGTCGGGGCTCGGAAGGGAAGTAGTGACGTTTTGGATTGCAGACTTTGATGGAATGGTCTGGGGAGTCATGTCGCATTTGGAGAGCCCCTGATGCGCCTAAACAGTGGAAACCCCCCACAAGTGACCCCATTTTGGAAAATAGACCCCACAAGGAACTTATCTAGATGTGTGGTGAGCACTTTGAACCCCGAAGTGCTTCACAGAAGTTTATAACGTACAGCCGTAAAAATAAAAAATCCTTTTTTTTTTTACAAAAATGATTTTTTCGCCCCCAATATTTTATTTTCACAAGGGTAACAGGAGAAATTGGACCCCAAAAGTTGTTGTCCAATTTGTCTTGAGTACGCTGATACCCAATATGTGGGAGTAAACTACTGTATGGGCGCACGTCGGGGCTCGGAAGGGAAGTAGTGACGTTTTGGATTGCAGACTTTGATGGAATGGTCTGGGGAGTCATTGTCGCATTTGGAGAGCCCCTGATGCGCCTAAACAGTGGAAACCCCCCACAAGTGACCCCATTTTGGAAAATAGACCCCACAAGGAACTTATCTAGATGTGTGGTGAGCACTTTGAACCCCGAAGTGCTTCACAGAAGTTTATAACGTACAGCCGTAAAAATAAAAAATCCTTTTTTTTTTTACAAAAATGATATTTTCGCCCCCAATATTTTATTTTCACAAGGGTAACAGGAGAAATTGGACCCCAAAAGTTGTTGTCCAATTTGTCCTGAGTACGCTGATACCCAATATGTGGGAGAAAACTACTGTATGGGCACACGTCGGGGCTCGGAAGGGAAGTAGTGACGTTTTGGATTGCAGACTTTGATGGAATGGTCTGGGGGCGTCATGTCGCATTTGGAGAACCCCTGATGCGCCTAAACAGTGGAAACCACCCACAAGTGACCCCATTTTGGAAATAGACCCACAAGGAACTTATCTAGATGTGTGGTGAGCACTTTGAACCCCGAAGTGCTTCACAGAAGTTTATAACGTACAGCCGTAAAAATAAAAAATCCTTTTTTTTTACAAAAATGATTTTTTCGCCCCCAATATTTTATTTTCACAAGGGTAACAGGAGAAATTGGACCCCAAAAGTTGTTGTCCAAATTGTCCTGAGTACGCTGATACCCAATATGTGGGAGAAAACTACTGTATGGGCACACGTCGGGGCTCGGAAGGGAAGTAGTGACGTTTTGGATTGCAGACTTTGATGGAATGGTCTGGGGGCGTCATGTCGCATTTGGAGAGCCCCTGATGCGCCTAAACAGTGGAAACCCCCCACAAGTGACCCCATTTTGGAAAATAGACCCCACAAGGAACTTATCTAGAAGTGTGGTGAGCGCTATGAAGCCCCAAGTACTTCACAGAAGTTTTATAACATACAGCCGTAAAAAACAAAAAAATCATTTTTTTTTTACAAAAATGATTTTTGTCCCCCCAGTTTTTCATATCCCAAGGGTAACAGAAGAAATAGGAACAAATTGCCACAACTAACTTTGGGGTCCCAGAGTATGCTGATACCCCAATTGGTGGAATAAAACTACTGTTTTGGGCCATGGCAGACCTCAAAGTGAAGGACACCAATTTGACTTTTTCAACGCAGATTGGCGAATTGAATCAGACCCATGTCCATTTCAGAGCTCCTGATGTGCCTAAACACAGAAACCCCCCAATTCTAACTCAACCAACCCAAACACCAATAACCCTAGTCCCAACCCAACCACAAACCTAACCTAACACACCATAACCCTTCCCAACCCTAATCCTAATGTTAGCGCCAACCCTAACCCTAATACTAACGTTAGCGCCAACCCTAACCCTAACTTTAGCCGCAACCCTAACCCTAACGGGAAAATGGAAATAAATACATTTTTGTAATTTTATTATTTTTCCCTAACTAAGGGGGTGATAAAGGGGGGTTTGATTTACTATTTATAGCGGGTTTTTGTGATTGGCAGCTGTCACGCTAAAAGACGCTTTTTATTGCAAAAAATAGTTTTTTGCATCACCACATTTTGAGAGCTATAATTTTTGCATATTTTGGCCCACAGAGTCATGTGAGGTCTTATTTTTTGCGGGACGAGTTGACGTTTTTATTTGTACCATTTTTGAGCACGTGACGTTTTTTGATCGCTTTTTATTTCGATTTTTGGGTGGTTAGAATGAACAAAAATCAGCAATTCATGAATTTCTTTTGGGGGAGGCGTTTATACCGTTCCGCGTGTGGTAAAATTGATAAAGCAGTTTTATTCTTCGGGTCAGTACGATTATGGCGATACCTCATTTATATCATTTTTTTAGGTTTTGGCGCTTTTATAGAATGAAAACAATTTTATATAAAAAATCATTATTTTTGCATCGCTTTATTCTGCGAGCTATAACTTTTTTTATTTTTTCGCTCATGATGCTGTGTAATGGCTCGTTTTTTGCGGGACAAGATGACGTTTTCAGTGGTACCATGTTTATTTATATCGGTCTTTTTGATCGCGTGTTATTTCACTTTTTGTTCGGCGGTATGATGATAAAGCATTGATTTTTTGCTTCGTTTTTTTTTTTTTTTTAAGGGGTTCACTAAAGGGGTTAACTAGTGGGACAGTTTTATAGGGGGGGTCGTTACGGACGCGGCGATACCAAATATGTGTACTTTTATTGTTTTGTTTTTTTTATTTACAGGAAAAAATGAATTTATTGGGGAATATTTTTTTTTTTTTTTATGATTTTTTTTTACACTTTTTATTTTTACTTTTTTTACTTTTTTACTTTGTCCCAGGGTGGGACATCACTGTATTTTAGGAGATCGCTGGTGTGACAGTGTGCACAGCACTCTGTCACACCAGCGATCGCTCTGGCACTGCTGCAGGCTTCCCCAGCGCCTGCTCTCAGCAGGCACTGAGGAAGCCGCCTCCTTGCAGGACCCCGGCGCCATCTTGGATCCGGGGACCTGGAGGGAGGACGGACCCTCGGAACAGCGCGACACATCGCGCTGCTCTGAGGGTCTCAGGGGAGCGCGCAGGGAGCCCCCTGCCTGCGCGATCCTCCCCTGTGCCCCGGGTACACCGCGATCATGTTTGATCGCGGTGTGCCAGGGGTTAATGTGCCGGGAGCGGTCCATGACCCCTCCTGACACACAGTCACGGGTGTCAGCTGTGATAATCAGCTGACACCCGGCGGCGATCAGCTGCGCTCCCCCCTGGAGCGCAGCTGATCGCCCATGACGTACTATTCCGTCCATGGGAATTAGGTCCAGGGTCACATGGACGGAATAGTACATCTGATGGCAGAGAGGGGTTAAGCAGCCACAGCTGAGCAATCAGTGCTTCAGAATCTAGCCTGCAGTGAACCTGTGACCTGACTCCTAAAGCCTTGGACCTTGTACTCCAGCTATTCCTACTGAGGAACTCTGAAGCACTTGTGACTCTGGAACCCTGCTCTTTGAAAGACCCACGTTTGCATGGACTTACGGTAACAGAGAAGAAGATCCTGAACCTGTTGTGGAGAGTGATTGCTGAGCTTAGATTACTCTGGCCTGCTGTGTCTCCTGCTTCTGTGTCTGCAAACTGTGTGACTATTTTTCTGAAGCACTTGTGGACTCTGGAACCCTGCTCTTTGAAAGACCCACGTTTGCATGGACTTACGGTAACAGAGAAGAAGATCCTGAACCTGTTGTGGAGAGTGATTGCTGAGCTTAGATTACTCTGGCCTGCTGTGTCTCCTGCTTCTGTGTCTGCAAACTGTGTGACTATTTTTGCCAACTTGTATGAAGTAATACAAGACTTTCTATATCAAACCTGTGTCTCATGTATTTTCATCGCACCCAAGCACAAGACGCTATATGAACTGTACTACATACATTACACCCACAGCCAATTTTTTCATATAAGAAAGAATTGTATGAGAGAATCTGATTATGTAGCTCAGTCTAAAATTCTAAAAAGAGATGTAGATTTTAGTCTAGAGAGAGGATTCATATGTTCCCATACAGATAGACTTTTCTAAGCGTGGATTGGCATTAGTTAAGACCTGGAATACAAGAAGAGCCTTAAAGTGGCTTCCAGGTACACATAAATTGGCCATTTTATGCGCTAAGACTTCTCAATTTTTCATATTTCTAAGGCAGTGATGCAATTCATTTTCCATATTTTGTGTCTGCAAGCTATAGCGCTAAAGTGTGCTACCTTTTTTTCCCATCGCTATAGAGTCCCTAAATATAAGAAATAATGGTTTGTCTATTACATTACTTAGTTCTCTTAGTACTCGTGGGTGTATGCCATCCGGACCCGGAGATTTATCTATTTTAATCTTATTTAACCAGTTTCGCACCTCTTCTTGGGTTAGATTGATGACCCTTAATATAGGGTTTTCTTTGTCTCTTGGCATTTCACCTAGCATTTCATTTTCCACCGTGAATACCGTTGAGAAGAACGTGTTTAATATATTAGCTTTTCCCTCGTCATCTACAACCATTCTCTCCTCAAAATTTTTTAAGGGACCTACACTTTCACTTATGATTCTTTTACTAATGATAAAGTTGAAGAACAGTTTGGGATTAGTTTTACTCTCCTTAGCAATGTGCTTCTCTGATTCCTTTTTGACAGCTTTAATTAATTTTTTAGATAAAGTATTTTTCTCCCTATAGATTTTTAAAGCTTAAATGGTGCCCCTCCTACTTCTTTGTTTAGCCACATTGGGTTTTTCCTATTTCTTGTCCTTTTATTCCCACAAGGTATAAACCGCTTACAGTGCCTATTTAGGATGTTCTTAAACATTTCCCATTTATTATCTGTGTTATGGTTAGCGAATTGCACTAAATAAACCATAATAAAGTGCGATCGCAACCCAGGGTCCACCGTGCAGAGATGTAAAACTGCTGCTACAGTGTAATGGCAGAATACACGGCAATCATACAACTAATCATGACTGCGTTAACTCCACGCACTGTGAATAGAACGCACAACACACAGCTCTGTTAACTTTACAGAGAGAAGGTGCTAATGGTTGAATTCGCTCTGTAATTGACCCGTGCCAATAGAACATGTTGCCGAAACAGATGCAGAGTCAAAAGAAAACACTAAGCTGATGCTAGTTAGCTAAAACAAGACCCTGTAGAACTCACAGGGGAGCAAAAAGGCTCTGTGGTTGGACTTGCTCTGTAATGCAGCTGTGATAACCGCACACACAACCAGATACAGATGCTGGAAACCAAGTGGCAAGCAAAAACCCTCACTGGTACTAAGCTGAGCAAGATCTCAATACACATACGAGCAGTCAGAGTTGTAGCATATCCACTCATGCACACCAAAACAAATGACAATAACGCATCCGCGTGCGTCGCCGAGAGCCTTTTAAAGCCAAAGCTCCATCCCAAACACTCACACTGACATCGCCCGCGGACCAATCCGGAGCTGCCACATCACCAGAGCAGATAATGTCCGAGCACCAGTGAGAGGACGCCGCCTCACGGACATGCTCAGTAAGGTGATCTCAAGACTTAGACTCCAGAGCATCCGATCACTGCTGCCTATCACTGGTTACCATAGACTTGGCTGGAGAGCCAGCAGTAACAAATCAAACAGCACGAGCCTGAGCAAGACACTGGGACCGATGTCTATGCTCAGCACCACTCACAGTGGCCAAAGCAGAATGGAAGACCGCAGAGGCAGACAAGACTTAAGATCTATCCCGTACAGCGGAAGAATCCCGGCGCCTAACAATTTGTATTCATATTTCTGAGGACATTGTCCCAATCAACCAGATAAAGGGGATCTCTAAGCCGGTCAAACTTTGCCTTCCTAAAGTTCAGTGTTTTTGAGACTCCTTGACAAATCCCTCTAGTGAAATAGAAGTGAAATTGTACAATATTGTGGTCACTATTTCCTAGATGCCCGACGACCTGCAAATTTGTTATTCTGTCAGGTCTACTAGATTTATTTCAGTTCTTCAATACAAAAAGTGAAACTCTTATATTATATAGAGTCATTACAAACAGATTGATCTATTTCAAGTGTTTATTTCTGTTAACGTTGATGTTTATGGCTTGCAACCAATGAAAACACAAAAGTCATTATCTCAGTAAAGTAAAATAATTAACAAAAACACCTGCAAAGGCTTCCTATGCATTTAAAAAGGTCCCTTAGTCTGTTTCAGTAGGCTCCACAATCATGGGGAAGACTGCTGACTTGACAGTTGTCCAGAAGGCAGTCATGGACACACTCAACAGTACAAGGAAGGTAAGCCACAAAAGGTCATTGCTAAAGAAGCTGGCTGATCACAGAAGGCATTATCCAAACATATTAATAGAAAGTTGAGTGGAAGGAAAAAGTGTGGTAGAGAAAGGTGCACAAGCAACTGGGATAACCGTAACCTTGAAAGGATTGGTAAGCAAAGGCCATTCAAACATTTGGGGGAGATTCACAAGAAGTGGACTGCTGCTGGAGTCATTGCTTCAAGAGCCTCCACACACAGACATATCCAGGACATGGGCTACAAGTGTCGCATTCCTTGTGTCAAGCCACTCATGACCAATAGACAATGCAGTACCAGAAGCGTCTTACCTGGACCAAGGAGAAAAAGAACTGGACTGTTGCTCAGTGGTCTAAGGTTTTGTTTTCAGATGATTGTAAATTTTGCATTTCATTTGAAAATCAAGGTCCCAGAGTCTGAAGGAAGAGTGGAAAGGCACATAGTCCAAGCTGCTTGAGGTCTAGCATGAAGTTTCCACAATCAGTGATGGTTTGGGGAACCCCGTCATCTGCTGGTGTAGGTCCTCTGTGTTTTTTCAAGACCAAAGTCAGAGCAGCCTTCCACCAGGAAATTTTAAAGCACTTCATGCTTCCCTGTGCTGACAAGCTTTTTGGAGATGGAAATTTCTTTCTCCAGCAGGACTTGGCACCTGTCCACACTGCCAAAAGTGCCAATACCTGATTTAAAAATAATGGATCACTGTGCTTGATTGGTCAGCAAACTCGCCAGGCCTGAATCTATGGGGTATTGTCAAGAGGAAGATGAGAGACACCAGACCCAGCAATGCAGACGAGCTGAAGGCTGCTATCAAAGCAACCTCAGATTCCACAACACCTCAGCAGTGCCACAGGCTGATCGCCTCCATGCCACGCTACGCTGATACAGTAATTGATGCATAAGGCGTCCCGACTAAGCATTGAGTACATTTACTGAACAATCATTTCAGTAGGCCAACATTTCGGATTTTAAGATCGTTTTTCAAGCTGGCATTATAAAGTATACTAATTTACTGAGATAATGGCTTTTGGGTTTTCATTGACTGTAAGCCACAATCATCAACATTAACGGAAATAAACACTTGAAATAGATCACTCGGTTTGTAATGACTCTGTATAATATATGAGTTTCACTTTTCTTATTGAAGGACTGAAATAAATTAACTTTTTGATGATATTCTAATTTTGTAAGAAGCACTTGTAGAAACAGAAAAACTTAAACAAAAATAGCTTTTTTTCTATTTTCAAGGGTATGTTCCCATGGTCAATAACTGCTGCGGTTGGATGCTGCAGATGTCTGCAGGGGCCAGATGTGACATTCAGAACACAGCAGAGCTTGAAGCTGATGACCGGAAACAACTCAGTCCCCGGCGGTCATGTGCACTGCAGTTTTCGCGATCAGCTGATCATGAGAACTTGAAGCTCATGCTAATGACTGGCGATAGACCCGTTCCCAATGGTCACGTGTACTGCAGTTCTCGCGGTCAGCTGATCGCGAGAACTGCAGTGTATGTGTACTTCCAGCTAAAACAAGGTACACCATTATTTAAATTAGTACACATGCGTAGTAAGCTGCATTCCAGCACTTAATACGCATGTGATTAGAAAGATAATGCAGTTTTACCGCATCTAATGAAAGTCTATGGGTAATTTACGCATCGAAGACTGAGCATCTCATGTACATAAATTGACATGCTGCTGAGTCGCACGTACCAGGGCTTATGGGGTATTCGGCACCGAGCCCGTTCACTTCAATGGAGGAGAGGTCACGGGTAGCGCGGCTCGGTCCGTTGCCCTGGGCGCTCATTCAAAGGGGGGATATTTACAGGGGACTTAGAAATGTTCGTGACGCCACCTGTGGTTTCTGATCAGGGTGACCAGCGCTGCATGGTGAATCCTCTGAGGGGTTGTTACTGGGCAGCAAGGTGTTAAGTCTTCCACAGGTAAGACTGATCCCTCGAGGTATATGGCGGTGCAGGGGTGCAAGGCAATAAGGCAGACACACACAATGAGTCTCTTTCCGTACCTTTACTGGTGATATTTGCAGGCACGTCCCGGGAAGCTGCTCAGGGTGGAGGATGCACGTCCAGTAATCACTGAGTAGGTTTAAGGCCTCCTTATTTCTTGATGTGTGTGAGTTTCTAACTTGCATGAAGCTAAGTTTAACTCCGTGTAGAACAGCTACGCCCGGCTGACATTGTGGTGGAGCCTTCTTTTGGACAGAACTAAGTCTCTATCTGCAGCGTCCTGCTAGACTCCTGTTCTTCCTGACCCCGGTTACGTATCAGCACTGTAGGGCCCCTCTGCGACCTGAAGTCCAGCAGGGTCTCTGGTTTCTCCCACTAGCCGTGAAGGTTCTAGCAAGCTCGGACCCGGTGTCCGGTAGTGCAGAGTGGAGGTCAGCTATCGTTGCTATTTCTCCTCAGTCACTCTCTCTCTTTGTCCACTCGCCTGTCGCCCTACTCACACCTTTAACATAAGCACAGGCAACAGTAGGTGTCAGCTTTCTTCTCTTTACCGCTCTCTAACAGTACCTCAGTTTGCTCGGTGTTACAAGTACTGCAGTTCCCCTTCCTTCACTTCTTTCTTAGGCTCTGTCCGAAGCAGCT
>JARQOD010000001.1:803161899-803199152 GCA_033576555.1 Oophaga sylvatica
TCAACAAAAGGAACATAAAGTTGGGAAATAAACTCAACCAATTATTAGAACAAAAAAGGACTCCAACAAAGTCTATACAAATAATTCATTGTGGTCTCATGGGTTTCCTGGCAATCCCAACAACAACCAGGTTTAAAGGAAACCAATCAACAAATAACCAATTGAGGGAGAAACTGACCCATCCCAGACCGAGCACAGACAAATTAACCCCTAGTGCCAAACACAAAGAAACAGCACTCACTGTGAAATCAAATGTGCAAACCGCGAGACTTCGTGGCAAACACAATACGTCCCCCCCTTACGAGGGGCCTCCCGGACCCTCAGGGCCAGGCCTCCCGGGGTTTTGTGGAAGGTCGAACCAAAGACTCGTTAAACATCAGACCAGGACCCACTCCTCCCTCTGGACAACCCCCTTCCAATGCCACCGTCTGAAGGGCCGGCGATTCAGACGTGAGTCAATGCTTTGATCTTGAAATTCCAAGTTACCATTGACCAACACAGGAGGAGAGGTAGAGGTGACGGTTATGGTGCCACATCCTTTTAAGAAGACGTGGAACACATTAGAATTTTAAACAGGAGGGAGGTCCAGACGAAATCCACGGATTATTTGGAACTGACCGTACGGCCCTGAATCTGGGCCCATTTCCAGGAGGGCACTTTAGTTTTTATTCCTGGTAACAACCAACCAACGTTCACATTCAGACTGGCCCAGAAACTTCCCCCACAGCCAACTTTTAAGGTTCCCCTCGCACCCAATTAATCAATACACCTCCCACACGAAGCAAGGCCGAAAACGCCCTCCTCAGGAACCCCAGAAGGGCCCCCCCCATTGAAAGTCAAAAGGGGAGAAAACCCCATATGCCCCAAAAACGGGGACTTCCTGGACCGCTCCCCTGTTTTAAGGCGAACCTACCAGAGGCAAAAAGAAGACCAGTCCCGGGTCCTAGACAAAACACCGGAGATATGTCTCTAAGCTTTGATTCAGACCGCTCTGTCTGCCATGGTCTGCGATGAAAAGCCGAGGAAAATGACAATTGCACCCCCGCGTAAACAAAATGCCCTCCAAAATTTGGACACAACTGAGACCCCCTATCTGACACCACATCCGAAGGCAACCCATGAAGTCTAACGATCTCCCTAATGAACACCTGCGCCAGAGTTTTAGCATTAGGAGTGCAGGAAAGCAACGAAATGTGCCATCTTACTGAACCTGTCAACAACCACCAGTATGACAGTATTCCTGACGACGGAGGAAGTCCGTATGAAGTCCATAGATTAAATGAGTCCATGGACGCTCCGGAAGTTTCAAGGGTAAAAGGGTCCCAGACGGACGGGTATGAGGGGTTTTAGAGCGAGCAACACCCCACATGACCGACAAAAGTTATAACATCTTTATTAGCATAGGCCACCAAAACCGGCGAGAAAGGAGATCTAAAGTAGCCTTACTCCCTGATGTCCTGCTAGAGCAAGAATTATGATGTGCCTCAATACCTTTTGTCTCAACAGATTTGGGACAAACATCTCCCTGGAGGTCCTGCGGGGGCGTCCCCCGAGCCTCTAACACCTCCTCCTCAAGCTCAGAAAATACAGCCGACATACCACCCCCTCCTGAAGGATAGGACTCGGGTCATCCGTTTTCCCGCCCCTGGGAAACTGCGAGACAAGGCATCAGCCTTTACATTCTAGACCCCGGGCGATAAGTGACGACAAAATTAAACCTGGTAAAAAACAACGACCATCGAGCTGTCTGGAATTCAGACGCTTAGCGGATTCCAAATACAACAGGTTCTTGTGATCATAATAACGGTAACCGGGTGGACTGCCCCCTCCAAAAAGTGCCGCCATTCTTCAAAAGCTAACTTATGGCCAAAAGTTCCCTATTGCCGATATCATAATTCCTTTCGGCGGACGACAATTTCTTAGAAAAGAAAGCGCACGGATGCCATTTACCAGGGGACGGGCCCTTGGACAATATAGCACCCACCCCTACGTCAGACGCATCCACCTCCACAATGAACGGCTGAGAGCATCTGGTTGGATGAGAACGGGTGCCGAAGCAAAACCCTTTCTTCAAAGAGGAAAAGGCTTGGCAAGCTTTGTCCGACCATTTAGAAAAATCCCCTCCCTTTTCTTGTCATGTCATGAGAGGTTTGACGACAGATGAGAAATTTTCAAAAAATTTTCCGGTAGTAGTTAGCAAACCCCAAAAAACGCTGCAGAGCCTTAAGATCCCCTGGCTGATCCCCTTCAAGCACTGCTCTCACCTTTTCAGGGTCCATACGGAAACCGGAGGCTGACACCAAAAAACCCAAAAACTGAAGTTCCTGTACGGCAAATACACACTTCTCCAGTTTGGCGTTAATTTATTGTCTCGCAAGATCTGCAACACCTGTCTCACATGCTCCTGATGAGACACAAGATCTGGCGAGTAAATTA
Source organism: Oophaga sylvatica (assembly GCA_033576555.1). Lineage (NCBI taxonomy): Eukaryota > Metazoa > Chordata > Amphibia > Anura > Dendrobatidae > Oophaga > Oophaga sylvatica. The sequence goes on from JARQOD010000001.1 coordinate 803,164,336, forward strand.
AAATGTCCCTCCAAATATACAACCACAAACGCCCCACAAGGTGAGAAAAATGTCATTAACAAAATGTTGGAATATGCTGGTGCAGTAGTCAGACCAAAAGGGATGATAGGTTCTCATAATGTCCCTCCGGCGTGTTAAAAGCCGTTTTCCACTCTCCCCTCTTTTTATCCTAATCAGATTATACGCCCCCCTGAGATCCAATTTAGAAAACCATTTGGGGCCCCAAAAATTTGATTGAAGAGATCAGGAATAAGAGGGAGTGGATAGGATCTCGAACAGTAATCCGATTAAGTTCGCGGAAATCCAACAAGGGCGTAGGCCTCCATCTTCTTCTTCACAAGAAGAACCCCGTGGCTACTGGGAAGATGAAGGTCTAATATGCCCTTTGGCCAGACTTTCAGAAATATAATCTTTCATAGCCTGCCCTCAGGACCAGAAAGATTATACAACCTAGCTTTAGGCAACTTAGCATCAGGAAGGAGATTAATAGAGCAGTCATACATGCGATGAGGAGGCAACTCCTGACACCCCTCCTCAGAGAAAACCCTCCCCAAAATCCTCCAAAAAAGGAGGCAATGTACTAGGCACGACCGCACTGAGACTGTGTTCATGCAGTTGCTTTTGCAAAACTCACCCCATTGGCTTATTTCTCTGGACTGCCAATTAATCACAGGGTTATGTTTAACCAACCAAGGAAGTCCCAACACAATGGGAGTAGGTAGACCCTCCAACACATAACAAGATAATTGTTCCCTATGTATTGCCCCTACCCGAAGGTCAATGTTATGAACCTCATGAACAAAGCTACCTTGGCCGAGAGGCCTGGCGTCAATGGAGAATATAGGGATCGGTTTGACCAATACACTCAGATGCATACCTTGAGCCTGAGCAAACTGAGCGTCAACCAGATTAGCCCTGGAACCACTATCAAGAAGAACAGACAATCTCTCCACTCTCGTACCAACTACCACCTCCACTGGTACAAGGAACTGAGAAGAACTGGCGGATGAAATACATACTCCCAGGTTGTCGTCCACCACACAACCTGGGATTAACAGTTTTCCGGCGACTTTTGGCTCAACAAGGCACGGGATGGACATTCTCCAACAAAATGTCCCTCTTTCCCGCAGAAAAAACATCTTCTAGTCCTGCGGCGTACCGCCAATCCCCTCCTACGAAATGATGTCCCTCCCAACTGCATAGGCTCATCCGAACAGACAAGGGGAACCTCAACATAAGGGACTTTAGTGGTAGGTGGAGAAACAACAGGGAGTGGGGTTACCTCACCCCTCTCCCGAAGCCGTCTATCAGTATGGATAGCTAAGGTCATAGCAGCCTCCAGAGAAGGAGGAGACTCATACTGAGCCAAAACGTCATTTAATTTATCAGAAAGCCCATGACAAAACTGGCTCCTAAGAGCTGGGTCATTCCACTGAGTATCTGTGGCCCATCTACGAAACTCAGAAGCAAATTCCTCTGCCGGACGATCTCCCTGCTGTATCTTACGTAATTTTGTCTCAGCAGAAGAGACCCGATCTGGGTCATCATATACCAATCCCAGGGCAGTAAAAAATTGATCTACAGACAGTAGAGCCGGGGATCCCGGAGGAAGGGAAAATGCCCAGGATTGAGGGTCCCCTTGCAGAAGTGAGATAACAATTCCCACTCTCTGCTCCTCACTCCCTGATGATCGAGGCCGAAGCCGAAAATACAATTTACATGCCTCCCGGAAGGTGAAAAATTTGTCTCGCCCACCAGTGAACCTGTCCGGGAGAGCAACCTTAGGTTCAACTCTGGTTTGCTCCAGGGGAGACAAAACTTTGGACTTAATGTCCGTCAGCTCCATGGATAATCCCTGCAACTGCAGAGCCAGCTGGGCTACTGGATCCATGGTAACTGGAGATAATTTTTATGGCCAGTGAAAATGTCACGCTGTCTAATGATATGTATACAATGTCAGTAAACTATTAATACAGGAACAACACTCTATACAACAACTAGTATAGCAACATCAGCATGTAAGTATAGAATAGATTTACCTGACACGATATCTGCTGAACTCAGGGTTAATCTTGAGGACTTGATGAGCTGAAACAGGAAAGAGGTGGACCGGGATCTAACCTGACCCTAAACTGGGGTCCTAACTAATCCCTCACCTTGGAGGTACTGATAATGGTTCAGAGGTCCAAGTCTCCAACCTAACCCTGTCTCCTATCAGACCCTGAACCCTGTAATCAGTCCTAAGAAGGATCCTGACTACCACCAAAGGGATATGGGCTGATCTTAGCTAAATACACAGATTAGACATATAAGACAGACAGGATAACACTCGCTTGCATACACACTCAAACACCAAAGGAACATAAATGGTCTGGGAAATAAACTCTAACCAAGTTGAGCTTAGAACAACTAAGGAGCTCACAACTAAAGTCTATACAGATTCATTCCTATCTGTGGTCTGCATGAAGGTTTCACTGGCAACTCCCCAAGCAGACAACCAGGAATTTAAAGGAAACCAATCAACAAATAATCAATTGCAGCCGGGAGAAACTGCACCCAGTCCCAGCACCGAGCACAGACAGAATTAACTCCCTAGCTGCCAAACACAAAGAAACAGCAGCTCAGCTGTGAGAAGTCAAAATGTGCAACCACGACGATCTTCGTGGCAATGCACACATGACAATTTGCTGGCATAGTGTCCTAACTGCTGGCAGATGTTACAGACCACGGTACTCGAGTGTCCCGGGACTTAGGTCCTGCTCGAGAAACCTCCATGGCCTCATGGGAGTTGAGCGCCTGGCTGGAAGATTCTAGAGGTCTGGAGAAGGTGGGAGCCAGCCGGAACCTCTGCCTACACTGGGACCGCTCCAACCTCCGCTCGTGAAAACGGAGGTCGATGCGGGTAGATATGGCGATAAATTTTTCAGTGTGGCGGGAATCTCCCTGGTAGCCAAGGCGTCTTTCACATGGCCCGCTAGTCCTCTCCAAAACACAGGAATGAGGACTTTATCCGGCCAGTCCAACTCCGAAGACAGAGTCCGAAATTGGACAGCAAAACAGCTGATCTAGGACGAACCCAGTAAATTTGCCAGGAGTTGGAGCGCCGCATTGTGGGTAACCTGAGGTCCTAGAAAGACCTTTTTTAGAGCCTCCAGAAAACGAGGAGCACTCTGCACCACACGGTCGTCACACTCCCACAGCGGGGTGGCCCACTCCAACACTCTGCCCGACAGAAGAGATATTACAAAGCCCACTTGTGCCCGATTCGTGGGGAAACGTGCAGCCAGAAGCTCGAGTTCTATAGAGCACTGACTCACGAATCCCCGACATTGCTTGCTGTCACCAGAAAACTTGTCTGGAAGTGGGAGATGGGATAATGTGGGGGCAGAGGTGGCAGTGGACACACTGGCTGCAGCCACGCTAGCAGCCTGAACAGCGACTGCGGTAACATCCACAGCTGAGGTTGTGCGCTCAAGAGTCGCCAACCTACCCTCCAGCTGCTGGATGTCCTGCAGTAGACGCTGGTCATCCGCCATTTTACTAGCCAGACCCTGGCACTAGCATTATGTTAGGGTCTGCGGAACGCACCAAATATAAGATGTAGAGAGGTGCGTTCGCAGCCTGGGGTCCACCGTGCAGGCGGAGCCTGCTGCTAGTAAAATGGCGCAAGAAGCGAACTCTGTTATCCCGCAGAGTCGCCAAAAAACGCCGTAACGCGCTGTGGCAATATGTGCGAACTCTGTTATTTCACAGAGCCACTAGAAGGAGTGCCGCAGCGCTATATGGCGATGTGTGCAAACTCAGTTAACACCACTGAGTCGCAAATTAAACACGCTAGGGCGCTGTGTAGCGTTGAAAGCGAACCCTGTTGCGTCACATAGCCGCTGAGACAAACTTCTGTGTCCTGTTAGGCATCCAGGTAGACAGTTGACTGCTAAGCGAACATGGAAAGTGATCATGCACTAATGTCCTCGCGGGAGTCACCCGCAACCTATGGCGTCTGAACGCCAGTCCCTAAATACGGCAATCAAACTCCTCACCGGTTATGCCGGTAATCTAAGGCATCTAAGACACCGACCCTGACCAGCTAGCATACCAAGCTCCTCACCGATTAGGTCGGTATTGTAATGGCGTATTTCAGCCGCCCTAACCACACACACGCATGACCACACTGGCGCAAAGCATATAACGGTTGCTACTAGCGCATGGCGGCACGACCATGCCACCCTTTTATAGTAGCAACTACAGGGCCTGCCAGATAAGGACCAATAGGAAACTGTTGCAGAACACCAGTAGTTACAGGACCTTCCTGGCGGACCAATAGGAGCTGCTGCAGTACCTGAGCATGTGACCCCTGATGTCCAATGAGAGATCTCACCCTGGGCATGCTCAGAAGGGGAAAACAAGGACTTTGTCCTAAAGACGTCTGCTCGCCGCTAACCAGTACTGGCCACAATGGCAGAGCCTGGAGAGGCAGCAGTAATCCTCTGCACACTGTTAGACTTGGCGAGACGCTGGGACCGACGTCTAAGCTGAGCAGAGTCCACTGCGGCCGGAGACGGATGGGAGACCGCAGCAGGGATGGCTCGAGATTCCCCTTGTGCAGAAGCGGGAACTCGACCTCTAACATATGGGGCCCATTATACACTGGAGCATTATAAATGGGGTCCATTATATATGGAGCATTATGTTGGCCCATCATACACTGGAGCAGCATATATGGGGCACATTATACACTGGAGCATTATAAATGGGGCCCATTATATATGGAGCATTATATTGGCCCATTACACACTGGAGCATCATCCATGGGGCCCATCATATACTGGAGCATTCTAAATGGGGCACATCAGACTCTGGAGCAGCATATACGGGGCCCATTATACACTGGAGCATTATAAATGGGGCCCATTATATATGGAGCATTATGTTGGCCCATCATACACTGGAGCTTCATCCATGGGGCCCATCATATACTGGAGCATCATATGTGGCCCATTATATATGAAGCATTATATTGACCTATTATACACTGGAGCATCGTCCATGGGGTCCATCATACACTGGAGCATTATAAATGGGGCCCATCAGACACTGGAGCAGCATATACGGGGCCCATTATACACTGGAGCATTCTAAATTGGGCCCATTATATATGGAGCATTGTATTGGCCCATCATACACTGGAGTATCATTCATGGGGCCCATCATATACTGGAGCATTATAAATGGTGCCCATCAGACACTGGAGCAGCATATACAGGGCCCATTATACACTTGAGCATTATAAATTGGGCCCATTATATATGGAACATTATATTGGCCCATCATACACTGGAGCATCATCCATGTGGCCCATCAAATACTGTAGCATCATATGGGGTTCATTATTTATGGGGCATCATATAGGGTATGGAGCATCATATGGAGCACATATGGGGCCTATTCTGTATGGAGCATTATATGGAGCCCATTCTGTATGAAGCAATATATGGGGCCTATCATATACTATATGGAGCTTTATATGTGACTCATTATACTGTATGTAGCAATATGTGGGGCTCATTCTACTCTATGGGGACCATCCTATACTGTATGGCACATTATATTGGGACCATCATATACTGGAGCATTATGTGGAGCTCATCATATACTGTATGGAACATTATATGGGACCAATTATTCTGTATGGAGCAATATATGGGGCTCATTATTCTGTATGGTGCACTATGTGGTGGCCATAATAGTGTATGGAGTAATATACTGTCCGGTTTTTGAGTTATTGTAGAATTTAAAATAGATATCAGTCATGTAATGTAAGAAGTGAAGTATTTGTCATTGTACTATACCTATAGTTCTGTGCCGTATCGGAGCATCATGAATTGTGGTATGTATTAAAGGGGCCCACTGACACTCTTTCGCCCAGGGCACATGAAAACCTGGAGCCATCCCTACCCCCCCACATCTTTATCCAAATAACCCCCAGTTTTCAATGCGTAACTATTATTATATAGTAAATTAAGGTTGCCAAGCTTAAGTAATAAGAATTGATGTCGTTGGCATTGAAATGGCCACTGTAGGTGTGTTTACTGTCCTCCACTCCCTGCCGACTTTGCTTCCCCATTAACTTGCATTGGGTTTCGTGTTTCAATCTGACCTCCGACTTTTCCCGATAGTTGGCCGATTACATTTCATGAAACCTGACTCGACCCTAAAAAAGGCAAAGTCGCTCATCTCTAGAAGCCACTCCTTCGCTGTCCTGGCGGTATGCTTGGGATCATTATCATGCTGAAAGACCCATCCATGTTTTATCTTCGATGCCCTTGCTGTTGGAAGGAGGTTTGCACTCAAAATCTCATGATACATGGCCCATTCATTCTTTCATGTACACGGATCAGTCGTCCTGGTCCCTTTGCAGAGAAACATACCCAAAGCATGATGTTGCCACCCCCATGCTTCACAGTAGGTATGGTGTTCTTTGGATGCAACTCAGTATTCAGTCTCCTCAACAAATGAGTTTTATTTCTACCAAACAGTTCTACTTTGGTTTCATTAGACTGTATGATATTATCCCAATACTCTTCTGGATAATACAAATGCTCTCTAGCAAACTTCAGACGGGCCCGGACATGTACTGCCTTAGGTGGGGTGACACGTCTGGCACTGCAGGATCTGAGTCCCTAGCGGCATAGTGTGTTACTGATGGTAGCCTTTGATACAGTGGTCACAGCTCTATGCAGGTCATTTACTAGGTCCCTCCGTATGGTTCTGGGATTTTTGCTCACCGTTCTTGTGATTATTTTGACCCCGTGGGAAAAGATCTTACGTGGAGCCCCAGATTGAAGGAGATTATCAGTGGTCTTGTATGTCTTCCATTTTCTTAATTTTGCTCCCACAATTGATTTCATCACACCAAGCTGCTTGCTTATTGCAGATTCAGTCTTCCCAACCTGGTGCAGGGCTACAATTTTGATTCTGATGTCCTTCTACAACTCTTTGGTCTTCACCATAGTGGAGTTTGGAGACTGTTTGAAGTTGTGGACAGGTGTCTTTTATACTGATAACAAGTTCAAACAGGTACAATTACTACAGGTAATTAGTTGAGGAAACAGGAGACTCTTAAAGAAGAAGTTACAGGTCTGTGGGAGCCAAAAATCTTGCATGTTTGTAGGTGACCAACTACTTATTTTCCACCATAATTTTCAAAATAAATCTTGCCAAATCATGCAAGATGATTTTCTGGATTTGTTTTCTAATTTTGACTCTCATCGTTGTGGTCTACCTATGATGTCAATTACAGGCCTCTGTCATCTTTTTAAGTGGGAGAACTTGCACAATTGATGGCTGACTAAATACTTTTTTCCCCACTGTACGTGGCTGTGCAGTACTACTTAGCCATACGGAGAGACTTGGGAGCGCTCTTTGCCTATTAAAGTGAATGGGTCTGTGAACATGCTGACATGTACATTTTTAATGTCAACATGGGCCACAAAACATCCCAAACATGTCCATATGCATAACACACATGGATGTCATCCATGTGACACGCATTGGTGCCGGGGAAGAAGCGTTACAGTAAGCGTAGTTCCCCGGCGTCCGGTGTTGAACATGGCGCTCATCATTCTCCCCTGCTCTGCTGGCGATTGGCGCGAGCAGGGGAGAAAGATGAGAGTCACATTTAAGTGATAAAAGAGACAGCAGGAGGCAGCTGATGGGACTATTACGACCATCAGCCTACCCCTGCTGCTGCTAATATTTATCAGCCACCGCCTGCGCTATAAATAAATAAATAAGTGAAAAAAATGTCATCGGTTCCCCTGTATTTTCTATAACCAGCTAGGCAAAACTCACTTGCAGGATAGTGACCATGGGTGACGTCATAGAGGTTAAAACGGCCAGTGAGGCTCCATTCCCAGCTGTGGTGAGCTGTGGTGAGATCCAGTGAGATCCCTGCTAGCACCGTGAGTGCTCACGGCTAACGATGCTAGCGGGGATCTCATTGAAGTCACCGCAGCTCAGCCCGGTTGGGAACGGCGCCTCAGTGACCGGAGGTAACCTCTCTGACATCACCCTTGGTCACTGATCCTGCGTTTCCAGCAGCTCATTCACCATACGGTCGTATCTTGGCACCTTCCAGGTTGAAAATTGTTTATCCCCAGATATGGTTTATGGCATAGGACAGAACGAGCGACAGGTATGGTATACTGTTGTTTTTTTATTTTAGTTTTATTACAGGAGATCGAGGGCTTCGGTGAAATAGGCGTTTGGTGAGTATAACTTTGTTTGTTATTTTTAAATAAAAAAGTACAACTGTGTTTTGTTTTATTTCTAATAAAATACTTTATTCTTGCTGTGTATTTATTTACCATATAACTATAGGATTAGTAATAGATCGGTGTCTTATAGATGCTTTTCCATTACTAAGCGTTGGGCTTAATGTCACCTGACAATACAAAGGTGACACCAACCCCACAAATATGAACCCTACTTGCCACCACGCAAGTGGGAAGAGCCAGGCAAAGCACCAGTATTGGCGCATCTAATAGATGTGCCTTTTCTGGGCAGTTGCGGGCGGCTATTTTTTGACTGGGGGGTCAATATCCAAGGCCCCTTACCAGCCTGAGAATACCAGCCCCCAGCTGTGAGCTTTAACAAGGCTGGTTGTCAAAAATGGGGGGGACCCCACGCATTTTTTTTAAATCACTTACATAAATAATTTAAGAAAAATAGCATGGGGACCCCTCTGTTCTTGATAACCAACCTAGCTGAAGCTGACAGCTCAGGGTTGCAGCCCCCAGCTGTCAGTTTTGACTGGCTGGTTATAGAAAATACAGGGGAACCCATGCCATTTTTTTCATTTACTTATTTATTTATAGAGCACGCAATGACTGTTGAATACCCCCATGAGCTGCTCCTGCTGTCACTGTTATTAGCAGCAGCAGGGGTAGGCTGATGGGCATAATAGTCCCATCAGCAGCCGCCTATTGTCTCTTTTATCACTTAAATATAACTCTCATCATTCTTTCTTGCTCACGCCGATCGCTGGCAGAGCAGGAGAGAATGATGAGAGCCGTGTTCAGCACCCGGCGCTGAGGAACAGCGCTAACTGTAGCGCTTCTTCCCTGGCGCACCTCCATAGGGTACTGACGCGGCGCACGCATGCCACACGCGTGCCGCAAGTATTACAGATACGGACACTGACATCTCGGGTACCGGAAATAACATTACGTGTGGAAGAGGCCTTATAGCGGATTTTTTATGTTTGACTGCTGTAACACACTAAAAGACACTTTTTATTGCGAAAAAATTGTTTTTGTATCACCACATTTTGAGAGCTATAATTTTTCCATATTTTGGCCCACAGAGCCATGTGATATCTTTTATTATGCGGACGAGTTGACATTTTATTGGTACCATTTTCGGGCACATGAAATTTTTTGATCGCTTTCTATTCTGATATTTGGGTGGCAGAATGAACAAAAACCAGCAATTCATGAATTTCTTTTTGGGGGGTTTATACCGTTCCATGTGTGGTAAAATTGATAAAGCAGTTTTATTTTTCGGGTCAGTACATTTACAGCGATACCTCATTTATATCATTTTATGTTTTGGTGCTTTTATACAATAAAAACTAATTTACCGAAAAAATATTTTTTTGGATCACTTTATTCTGAGAGTTATAACTTTTTTATTTGTCAGCTAATGGAGCTATATTGCAGCTTGTTTTTTGCGGGACAAAATGACGTTTTCAGAGGTACCATGTTTATTTATATCCGTCTTTTTGACTGCGCTATTTCACTTTTCGTTCGACGGTACGATGATAATGCATTGTTTTTTGCCTTGTTTTTTATTTTTTTATGGTGTTCACCAAAGGGGTTACCTAGTGGGACAGTTTTATAGGTCAGGTTGTTGCGGACGCGGCAATACCAAATATGTGTACTTTTATTGTTTAGATTTTTTATTTTTTTTTCATTAAAATGTTTACTTAATGATAGAATATACTGTATATTGATTTTTTAAATTATATTTGATTTTTTAAAATATTTTTACAATTATTTTAAAAATTTTAACTTTTTTCTAACTTTTTTACTTTGTCCCACTATGGGACAATCATTTTTTCCAGGCTGATCGCTCCTATAGCATTCAGATGAAACAGCATCTGCATGTTATGGGAACGGTCAGCTCTGCACTGACAAAGAGTTGCTGATCATGCACTGCACATGATCAGCAAGTTTGCTAGGTCTGGTGACTCGGATGTCGTCATGATGACATCGGGTCACCATGGCAACGATCGGGACACCACGTCACTCCGCAGGGTCTCCAATCCAAAGGCAGAGAGGCTGTCAGCCCTCTGCCTGCTTCCGAAATGATGTGATCGTATTCGATCGCAGCATTTCTGGGGTTAAAGTGCCTGGAGCAGTCTGTCACCTCTCCAGGCACCTAGTGCCAGGTGTCAGCTGTCAGAATCAGCTGACACCCGGCGGCTATCACCCGCGCACCCCCCGTATGTGTGCCCGATCATGATGACGTAATATTCCGCCTGTGGTCAAATAAGCCCAGGTCACATGGACAGAATGTTACATCCGATGTCAGAAAGGGGTTAAAAATGTTTATCCAAGGAACAAAAAGACTTCTTGCAACCCATTGTGTTTAAAGATCATTATTGATGACAGTGGCTGGCTGAGAGATCTGTTTTACTTCTGATTGTGCCAGTTTTATACCCGTCCCAAAATAGACAAACAGCAGATTATAGAGCAGCAGTCATCATGCACAAATACATAGTGTAATTTTTAAAAACCTATAACACCCGATGAGTGTATAATCATAAGCATCTTTTACATTAGTAGTAATTAAAGTTTCCCATCCATGAGATGGCCTTCTGTATTATTTTTATGGTCTACCCCTATAAGTGTTATTTTGGTAAAGTTGTTGGCATACTTTTTAAGTATATAATTGCATAGTAGAGTACAAATGGGTCCAAGAAAACATATGACATGCCATATACATTTTTCCAACAGAAGTCTAATAACAACATGTTTTATGCCATTCGATTTTCCTACAAAGGAAAGCTGTAGCGCAGTGTGGTCATAGCTTAATATGTATGTAGATCATACACTAGACATTACACCATGTTCCAAATTATTATACAAATTGGTTTAAGTGTCATAGCATTTTTTTGTTGTTTTTGTGTCTCAGGGTTCTTTGGATCACTGAAATCAATCTCAGATACCTGTGATAATTAGTTGGCTATGTGAGTCCAATAAAAGGAAAACTGGATGTTCCACACTATTAAGCAGGCCAGAGTTTTCAAGTAACATGGGAAAGAAAAAGGATCTCTCTGCTGCTGAAAAGCATCAAATAGTGCAATGCCTTGGTCAAGGGATGAAAACATTAGATATTTCCCGAAAACTTGAGCGTGATTATCGTACTGTTAAGAGATTTGTTGCTGATTCTGAGCACACACGTGTTTGTGCTGATAAAGGCAGAATGAGGAAGGTTTCAGTCAGGCAACTTCATAGGATTAAGAGAGCAGCTGCTAAAAAGCCATTACAAACCAGCAAACAGATATTTGAAGCTGCTGGTGCCTCTGGAGTCCCTCAAACCTCAAGGTGTAGGATCCTTCAAAGGCTTGCTGTGGTGCATAAACCTACTATTTGGCCACCCCTAAACAGTGCTCACAAGCAGAAACGGTTGCAGTGGGCCCATACATACATGAAGACTAATTTTCAAACAGACTTGTTTACTGATGAGTGTCGAGCAACCCTGGATGGTCCAGATGGATGGAGTAGTGGATGATTGGTGGATGGCCACCATGTGCCAACAAGGCTGTGACGTCAGCAAGTAGGTGGAGTCATGTTTTGGGCCGCAATCATGGGGAAACAGCTGGTAGGGCTCTTGAAGGTGTGAAAATGATCTCTGCAAAGTATATAGAGTTTCTGACTGACAACTTTCTTCCATGGTATAAAAGGCAGAAACGTGCCTTCAGGAGCAAAATCATCTTCATGCATGACAATGCACCATCTCATGCTGCAAAAATACCTCTGAGTCATTGGCTGCTATGGGCATAAAAGGAGATAAACTCATGGTGTGGCCATCATCTTCCCTTGACCTCAACCTATAGAGAACCTTTGGAGTATCATCAAGCAAAAGATCTATGAGGGTGGGAGGCAGTTCACATCAAAACCGCAGCTCTGGGAGGCTATTCTGACTTCATGCAAAGAAATATAATCAGAAACTCTCCAAAAACTCACAAGTTCAATGGATGCAAGAATTGTGAAGGTGATATCAAAGAAGTGTTCCAATGTTAACATGTAACTTGGCCTGTTAGGATGTTTTGTAGTTAAGTAGCTTTTTGTTCAGTGAATGTGACCTCCTAATGCTGCAAATTCCACAAATGAGCATTTTCAGTTCTTTAAAACTAGGGACGGGCTGCACCTCAATGGGGAGGGTGCAGCTGTGCTGGGGGAGAAAATGGCTAGAAGGTTGGAGGAGTCTTTAAACTAGGGACTAGGGGGAGGGTATTCATTTTATAGGAGGGGAAGGCAGTGCAGATAGAGACCTGGGCACAAATAATGAAATTGGGGGTGGGGGTGGCATGAGGAGTGGGGTTAGAACAGTTAATAATTTAAGAAAGAATAGAGGTTCAGAGAGATACATAAAGTTCTTGTATACTAATGCCAGAAGCCTCACCAACAAAATGGCGGAATTAGAATTAATTTTGTTGGAACATAATTATGACATGGTGGGGATATCTGAGACTTGGCTGGATGAGAGCCACGACTGGGCGGTTAATTTACAGGGCTATAGTCTGTTTAGAAATGACCGTAAAAACAAGCGAGGTGGGGGTGTGTGTTTATATGTAAAATCATCCTTAAAACCCATCCTGTGTGATATCTGTGAATCTAATGAAGATGTAGAGTCTCTGTGGGTGGAGATTAGGGGAGGGGGGAAAAATAATAAATTACTGATAGGGGTTTGTTATAAGTCTCCTAAAATAATGGAAGCAACAGAGAATATCCTCGTAAAGCAAATAGATGAAGCAGCAACTCAAGGAGAAGTCATTATTATGGGGGACTTCAACTACCCTGAAATACATTGGGGAACAGAAACCTGCAGTTCCAGCAAAGGTAATAGGTTTTTGACAACTATGAGAGACAATTACCTTTCACAACTAGTTCAGGACCCAACAAGAGGGGGGGCACTGCTAGACCTAATATTATCCAACAGGCCAGACCGCATATCAAATATAAGGGTTGGGGGTCACTTGGGTAATAGTGATCACAAAATAATAAGCTTTCATGTATCCTTTAATAAGATGTGTAGACGAGGGGTTACAAGGACATTAAACTTCAGGAAGGCAAATTTCCAACGGATGAGAGATGATCTTAGTGCAATAAACTGGGACGATATCCTGAGACATAAAAATACACAAAGAAAATGGGAGACGTTTATTAGCATCCTGAATAGTACCTGTGCACAGTATATACCCTATGGGAATAAACATGCTAGAATTAGGAGGAAACCACTATGGCTAAATAGAGCTGTAAGGGGCGCAATAAGTGACAAAAAGAAAGCGTTTAGGGAATTAAAGCAAGTAGGTAGTGAAGAGGCATTAAATAAATACAGAAGACTGAATAAATTCTGTAAAAAGCAAATCAAGACAGCAAAGATTGAGGCAGAGAGACTCATTGCCAGAGAAAGTAAAAATAATCCCAAAATATTCTTTAACTACATAAATAGCAAGAAACTAAAAAATGATTGTGTTGGTCCCCTTAAAAATAGTCTGGGTGAAATGGTGGAGGAGGATGAGGAAAAAGCCAATATGCTAAATGACTTTTTTTCAACTGTATTTATACAAGAAAATCCCATGACAGATAACATGATCAGTGATAAAAAAAATTTCTCCATTAAATGTCACCTGCTTAACCCAGCAGGAAGTACGACGGCGTCTAAAAATCACTAAAGTTGACAAATCTCCGGGCCCGGATGGGATACACCCCGAGTACTGCAGGAATTAAGTACAGTCATAGATAGACCATTATTTTTAATCTTTAAAGATTCCATAATAACTGGGTCTGTACCACAGGACTGGCGTATAGCAAATGTGGTGCCAATATTCAAAAAGGGGGCAAAAACTGAACCTGGAAATTATAGGCCAGTGAGCTAAACATCTACTGTGGGTAAAATCCTGGAGGGTTTTTTAAGGGATACTATATTGGAGTATCTGAGGCTGAATAACCTCATGACACAGTATCAGCATGGGTTTAAGAGGGACCGTTCTTGTCACACTAATATGATAAGATTTTATGAAGGGGTAAGTTCCAGACTGGACCAAGGGAACGCAGTGGACGTGGTGTTCATGGACTTCTCAAAAGCTTTTGATACAGTGCCACACAAAAGGTTGATGCATAAAATGAGAACAATGGGGATAGGGGAAAATATGTGTAAGTGGGTTAAGAACTGGCTCATGGATAGAAAACAAAGGGTGGTTATTAATGGAGCACACTCCGACTGGGTCATGGTTAGCAGTGGGGTACCACAGGGATCAGTATTGGGGCCGCTTCTCTTTAACATATTTATTAATGACCTTGTAGGGGGCATACAGAGTAGTATTTCAATATTTGCAGATGACACTAAACTCTGCAGGGTAATAAATACAGAGGAGGACAATTTTATATTACAGGAGGATTTATGTAAACTAGAAGCTTGGGCTGATAAATGGCAAATGAGCTTTAATGGGGATAAATGTAAGGTCATGCACTTGAGTAGAACAAACAAGATGTATAATTATGTGCTTAATTGTAAAACACTGGGCAAAACTGTCACTGAAATAGACCTGGGTGCATAGGTGGACAACAAACTCACATTTAGTGGCCAATGTCAGGCAGCTGCTGCCAAGGCAAATAAAATAATGGGATGCATTAAAAGAGGCATAGATGCTCATGAGGAGAAATAATTTTACCTCTATACAAGTCACTGGTGCGACCACACTTAGAATACTGTGTGCAGTTCTGGTCTCCGGTGTATAAGAAAGACATAGCTGAACTGGAGCGGTGCAGAGAAGAGCGACCAAGGTTATTAGAGAACTGGGGGGTCTGCAATACCAAGACAGGTTATTACACTTGAGGTTATTTAGTTTGGAAAAACAAAGGCTTAGGGGTGATCTTATTAAATGTATAAATATATGAGGGGACAGTACAAAGACCTTCCTAATGATCTTTTTACTCTTAGACCTGTGACGGGGACGAGGGGGCATCCTCTACGTCTGGAGGCAAGAAGGTTTAGCCATAATCACAGACGCAGATTCTTTACTGTAAGAGCAGTGAGACTATGGAACTCTCTGCCGTCTAATGTTGTAATGAGTGATTCCTTACTAAAATTTAAAAAGGGACTGGATGCCTTTATTGAAAAGTATAATATTACAGGTTATATTCACTAGTTTCCTAGATACTGCGTTGATCCAGGGAGCTAGTCTGATTGCCGTATGTGGAGTCGGGAAGGAATTTTTTTCCCCAATGTGAAGCTTACTGTTTGCCACTTGGGGTTTTTATTTGCCTTCCTCTGGATCAGCATGTTAGGGCAGGTTAGGATAGGATATGGGTTGAACTAGATGGACTTAAAGTCTTCCTTCAACCTTAATAACTATGTAACTATGTAAAACATATCAAATGTTCAGAAATTCTACTGTGCCTAATAATTTGGAACAGTGCATTTTGAGTTTTTATTCATTTTGGAGATTATACTGTTATCATTGGGTGGTTTCTTCAATAAAATTCGATGTATACTCTAACGGGTGATGACTTTTATTAGACTGACTGTCATTTGCACCAACCACTTAGGAAAATCAGAGAAAAATATCATTTGCATAATAATTTGGAACATGGTGTATATATATTGTTTCCCTAAAAGTTATACTATGTTTTGTTTTTCTTGAAATGATGTAATGAGTTTTATTGTTACCAGATCTCAAAGTTGTTTTACTTTATTTCAGTGTATATACAGGTGCTTCTCTAAAATTAGAATATCATTAAAAAAAAATATTTATTTCAGTTCTTCAATACAAAAAGTGAGTGTGCACCTTTTTCTACCACACTTTTTCCTTCCACTCAACTTCCCATTAACATGCTTGGATAAAGCAGTCCGTAAACAGCCAGCTTCTTTAGCAATGACCTTTTGTGGCTTACCTTCCTTGTGGAGTGTGTCAATGACTGCCTTCGGGACATCTATCAAGACAGCAGTCTTCCCCATGATTGTGGAGCCTACTGAAACAGACTAAGGGACCTTTTAAATGCTTAGAAAGAATTTGCAGATGTTTTTTGTTAATTATTTCAATTTACTGAGATAATGACTTGTGGGTTTTTGTTGGCTGTAACACATAATCATCAACATTAACTGAAATAAACACTTGAAATAGATCACTCTGTTTGTAATGACTCTATAGAATATGTGAGTTTCACTGTTCGTATTTAAGAACTGAAAAAAATTAATTTTTTGATGATATTCAAATTTTGTGAGAAGCACCTGTAGTACAAATATTAAGAGAAAAAGAAAAGTGTTCTCGGCTGAAAGTAGTGGAAGCTCCTTATTTCTAATGCACCCTTCAGCATCCTATTGTTCTTGTGAACACATATACGCACACATGAAGCCAAAGCATCTTATTTTCTACAGTTATCCCTTCTGGGCAATTAATTATTTCTGAAGTGGACAATAGCTCTTGACAGCATCTAATACTTAAAAGCAAACTTTCAGACAATATAAGACAAGCTATAGTCCTTAAGACACAGGAAAATCCAAACAAGCAGAAATCATGCTGCCGGTTAACACATGACTGTGTAATTATACAAAAAGACTTCTAAAATTCTTCCGCTTCCACATCTGTTTAAATGTCCATTGAAAAGTATTAACTTTTAGTTTCGACGGATGGATAGCACAGAGGACTATAAACCAATTCAATAAATATCCACATCGGTGATTTCTAATGCATTCCAGTGACCCACGGAAACCATTGTCTATCTATGGACGTTCACACAGTCACTCCGGAGACCTGCCTAAGCATTTTGCTGGAATTTATGTGCACTGACTGTTTTATAAAGTCACATCAAGTATGAATTGTGTAGCCTTAAGGAACTGGAGTTTCAAAGCCTTCACCACTGGACTAATCATTGTCTGTGTGAGATGACCATAGAAGCATTATCAAGCTGCATAATGTAGAGTTATGAGGAACTGGTCATATACAGTATATGGAGATTACAGTAAGATACAGTTATGTTTAGATAATGGAAAAATATTATTTCCAAGACTTTAAATATCATGTAAAACCCAACAAAATTTACAGGTGTACACTTAATGCATATACTAAGCATAAAGGCATATACAGGTCCTTCTCAAAAAATTAGCATATAGTGCTAAATTTCATTATTTTCCATAATGTGATGATTACAATTAAACTTTCATATATTTTAGATTCATTACACACCAACTGAAATTTGTCAGGTCTTTTATTGTTTTAATACTGATGATTTTGGCATACAACTCCTGATAACACAAAAAACCTGTCTCAAAAAATTAGCATATCAAGAAAAGGTTCTCTAAACGACCTATTAGCCTAATCTTCTGAATCAACTAATTAACTCTAAACACATGCAAAAGATTCCTGAGGCTTTTAAAAACTCCCTGCCTGGTTCATTACTCAAAACCCCCATCATGGGTAAGACTAGCGACCTTACTGATGTCAAGAAGGCCATCATTGACACCCTCAAGCAAGAGGGTAAAGGGTATGCCACACTGAACAATACCGCTAACGGGATCGCTAAAAAACGTCACTATTTAGCGATCCCGTTAGCGATGTTGTTCAGTGCGGCATCTGCCAGCGACGAGCTTCCTGCTGTGATCTCGCTCGTCGCTGGAATCGTTCCGGACCCTATTTTCTCGTCGGCGCTCCCGCTGGGTAAGTATATATCGCTAAGTGTGGCACCTTTTCTTAGCGATTTAGCGGTACTTTTGTACCGCTAAAGTCGTTAAGAAGATCGCTAACGGCGATAGCGCCGTTAACTATATCGCTAAATGTGGCCGCACTTAGCGATATAGAAACAATCCCGCTAGCGATCACATTAGTATGCGTCGTTATCGTGATCGCTAGCGGGATTGTTTAGTGTGGCAGTACCTTAAGACCCAGAAAGAAATTTCTCAACAAATAGGCTGTTCCCAGAGTGCTGTATCAAGGCACCTCAATGGGAAGTCTGTTGGAAGGAAACAATGTGGCAGAAAACGCTGTACAACGAGAAGAGGTGACCGGACCCTGAGGAAGATTGTGGAGAAGGACCGATTCCAGACCTTGGGGGACCTGAGGAAGCAGTGGACTGAGTCTGGTGTAGAAACATCCAGAGCCACCGTGCACAGGCGTGTGCAGGAAATGGGCTACAGGTGCCGCATTCCCCAGGTAAAGCCACTTTTGAACCATAAACAGCGGCAGAAGCGCCTGACCTGGGCTACAGAGAAGCAGCACTGGACTGTTGCTAAGTGGTCCCAAGTACTTTTTTCTGATGAAAGCAAATTTTGCATGTCATTCGGAAATCAAGGTGCCAGAGTCTGGAGGAAGAGTGGGGAGAAGGAAATGCCAAAATGCCTGAAGTCCAGTGTCAAGTACCCACAGTCAGTGATGGTGTGGGGTGCCATGTCAGCTGCTGGTGTTGGTCCACTGTGTTTCATCAAGGGCAGGGTCAATGCAGCTAGCTATCAGGAGATTTTGGAGCACTTCATGCTTCCATCGGCTGAAATGCTTTATGGAGATGAAGATTTCATTTTTCAGCACGACCTGGCACCTGCTCACAGTGCAAAACCACTGGTAAATGGTTTACTGACCATGGTATTACTGTGCTCAATTGGCCTGCCAACTCTCCTGACCTGAACCCCATAGAGAATCTGTGGGATATTGTGAAGAGAAAGTTGAGAGACGCAAGACCCAACACTCTGGATGAGCTTAAGGCCGCTATCGAAGCATCCTGGGCCTCCATAACACCTCAGCAGTGTCACAGGCTGATTGCCTCCATGCCACGCCGCATTGAAGCAGTCATTTCTGCAAAAGGATTCCCGACCAAGTATTGAGTGCATAACTGAACTCTATTATTTCATGTTTTTTTTGTTTGTTTTTAAAAAACACTTTTATTTTATTGGACGGTTGAAATATGTTAATTTTTTGAGACAGGTTTTTTGTGTTATCAGGAGTTGTATGCCAAAATCATCAGTATTAAAACAATAAAAGACCTGACAAATTTCAGTTGGTGTGTAATGAATCTAAAATATATGAAAGTTTAATTGTAATCATTACATTATGGAAAATAATGAAATTTAGCACTATATGCTAATTTTTTGAGAAGGACCTGTATAAAAGCTACTGTGCATGTACTGTACTATAACATAGGGAATACGTTTGTAAAAGTGTAATGGACATGTGAACACAAATGCTGTTGCCATGCACACTATTAATGTTTATGGCCAGGTAGAAAAGCCCTTAATACCCGGCTAATATTTTTCATTTCTGCCTTTCCTTTTTCCGGCAGTTTGTTTTGTATTTATTTTTTTCACTGTTGTGGCTGTACAAGGCTTTATTTTATGACGGGCAAATCGTATATTTTTTTAGTGATGTTTCTTGTTTAGACTTAGGGTGTGTGCACACGATCAGGAATTGCTCAGTGCTCAGTGTTTGTTCAGGATTTGATGCAGGTGAAATCTGCACCAAATCTACATCTGAGGTCACTGGCTAGTCACCTGCATTTTTGATGCATTTTTACATGCATTTTTGATGCATTTTTTCATTGGATGCTTTTTTTGTCACTTGAAATAAAGCTAATTGAAAGTTGGCTTCTGAAATGGAAAAAAAAGTGATTTCCTGTTTGCAGATATATTGGGATATGTGCACAAGGCGAGTAAATGCTGTGGGTTGGACGCTGCGTTCATCTGCAGCATCCAGCTGTTACAGCATAGTGGATGGGATTTCAAGAAATCCCATGCCCACTATGCATGCATGGATGCCTCCAGCTCACCTGCGGATACGGACATGCTGCGCATCTCTCCAGACCGCAGTTTGTAGCCCAGCTGCGCTTGGTGCCACATGTACCCAGGAGGCTGCACAGAAAGGTAATTCACAATCACCCGATATTCATTCACACTTCACATTTCCCTATAGTGCCACCAGAGGGAGCCCTTTAGAGTATATAAGGGTGTGGAGAGATGCAGCAGTAGACATTCCAGCCAGTCTGAGCCAGTGCTGATTTCCTGTCAGAGCAGAGCTCAGAGCGGAGTTCAGGTGACAGACGGAGATTCCTGTCAGATGAGACAGAAACAGAAAAGCAAACTGTTACCTCAGAACGTGCTGACTGTTAGTTCCCTAGGAAAGTGGAAAGTGACTCTCGGAGTGTGCACAGATCAGTCTGATGGAAGGTCCTGATAGCTGCTTCGGACAGAGCCTAAGAAAGAAGTGAAGGAAGGGGAACTGCAGTACTTGTAACACCGAGCAAACTGAGGTACTGTTAGAGAGCGGTGAAGAGAAGAAAGCTGACACCTACTGTTGCCTGTGCTTATGTTAAAGGTGTGAGTAGGGCGACAGGCGAGTGGACAAAGAGAGAGAGTGACTGAGGAGAAATAGCAACGATAGCTGACCTCCACTCTGCACTACCGGACACCGGGTCGAGCTTGCTAGAACCTTCACGGCTAGTGGGAGAAACCGGAGACCCTGCTGGACTTCAGGTCGCAGAGGGGCCCTACAGTACTGATACGTAACCGGGGTCAGGAAGAACAGGAGTCTAGCAGGACGCTGCAGATAGAGACTTAGTTCTGTCCAAAAGAAGGCTCCACCGCAATGTCAGCCGGGCGTAGCTGTTCTACACGGAGTTAAACTTAGCTTCATGCAAGTTAGAAACTCACACACATCAAGAAGTAAGGAGGCCTTAAACCTACTCAGTGATTACTGGACGTGCATCCTCCACCCTGAGCAGCTTCCCGGGACGTGCCTGCAAATATCACCAGTAAAGGTACGGAAAGAGACTCATTGTGTGTGTCTGCCTTATTGCCTTGCACCCCTGCACCGCCATATACCTCGAGGGATCAGTCTTACCTGTGGAAGACTTAACACCTTGCTGCCCAGTAACAACCCCTCAGAGGATTCACCATGCAGCTCTGGTCACCCTGATCAGAAACCACAGGTGGCGTCACGAACATTTCTAAATCCCCTGTAAATATCCCCCCTTTGAATGAGCGCCCAGGACAACGGACCGAGCCGCGCTACCCGTGACCTCTCCCCCATTGAAGTGAACGGGCTCGGTGCCGAGTACCCCATAAGCCCTGGTACGTGCGACTCATCTTTTGGCGTCACGAACAGGATCCGAAGCTTACAATATGTGAGTCCTGTGTGCCTAAATGGACTGTTTTTGTGCAAAAAGACTGTGTTGCTGTTTGGTGATTTTTGGCGCCATTTTCCGCCATTTTGCCGCCATATGCGCGCCCTGAGGCGCTGGTGAAGAAGAAGGGCGTGCATTCGTGGGCGTACCCCCCCTGTGGCGCGAAAGTGATGGGCGCCCTGTCTAAGTGCTATTATAATGTCCGAGCCTGCCCCACTGCAAGGGAGATCCGCCTCCTCTTCATCCTCTATGCCAAGAAGAGAAAGCGAAAGTCTCGCCTCCACGGAAAAGACCAGATTGTTCCAGATGGGAAGCACAGTCTGGCCTGGAGTGAGATGGCGGAAGGACAGGAGACGCTGTGTGGATGAATGGCGGTGCGCAGACCCCGTTCCCCTGAAGAGCTGCTGCCTGTGCCTGAACCGTCCCCAGGTCGGGCGGATGACCGGAGAATGCAGAAAGTGGAGGAGGTGGATGCGGCGCTGAGGGATATGGCCCGACACCGCGCAGAAATGGAGGCGATGGAGCAAAGCTGGCGTGCCCTGAAACAGCGGCTGCTGTGGGACGCGATGCTCTCCCCTCAAGATGCGCAAATGCCACCCGCGCCACCACTGGACCTAGCGGCTGATGAACAACCGGAGGCCGGCCCCAAAAGTGCTGATCCTGACTCCGCCGAGGACGCGGCGGGAGGGCGGGAGGGAAGGAGGCTGAGGAGGCCCTGCCCGGACCAGAATGCCAGCCAGGCCTGGAACCAGAGGCCGCAGCGGAATGCAGTCCCCGGTAGGGACGACGGAGGAGATCCTGCCCGAAGCGATGGAGATCGACTGGGAGGAGATGGAGCTCCTGGACGACGTGGAATACGCCGCCCAGAAAGAGAACGAGTGGCGACGCCGTGAGCAGGAGCAGCGACAGCAGCAGGAGCAGCGAGAGGCGCAGCAGCTTCACCAGAGGTACGGGGAGCAGAATCTTGAGGACAAGGAGATCGTCCGGCGAGATAAAGGTACGCTCCGGGAACTGCGGCGCCAGGGGGCCATTAGAGACTTCAAACTCCAGGGAGGCTGGGGGTTCATCCATGAACCAGGCCTGTACCAGGAGGTCTTTGTTAATCGCAGGGATGTGGAGTCTCACCTGCCAGAGGGGCACCCGGGAAGGGATCTAATTATCGGGGATATTGTCACCTACACGCGGCATTGGGGTCTTAAGGGGTGGTATGCCCTGAATGTCTACCGAGTCAGCGACCCCGTCCCTGAAGCCGGAAACGTACCCCGTGTCTCAGCGTCCCAAGCCCCAGCCACATCAGCGCCCGGCCGCGCACCTGCATCCTATCCTGCGTCCTATTCTGCAACGCAACAGGCTAGTGCGTCCCCAACTGAGCCACTGCGAGCACCTGCGTCCCAATTGGAAACGCTGCAGAGCATAGCGACTGCAACAGCGACCCCTATTGAGCCAAATCTATACTTAGAAGAGGCACCTGTAAGGCCTCCAGCAAGACGCAAAATAAAAATTGAAACGAGAACTGTGGCTACCCAGACACAGGTAGCAGGACATGATCTCTTGGTGATGCGTTCCAGAGCGCACCGCATACTTCCAGCCCCAGGTGTGGAAGGTGCAACTATATTCAAAGAAGAACAGTAGGACCCAGACAGGGTTTACTGAACTGTAAAAAGTTATGAAGAATTGCACTTTATTGAATATGTAGATGATGTCTGAAGTAGTATACCCCAGTTGGGTAATGTGTCGTGTAATGTGTTGTGATAGAAATGTGATTTTTCTATAAATGCTGTTTTTGAAGGACTGCGTGGCTGAGGACTCTTGCAGCACAAAAACTGTAGTGTAAATAGTTGGCACTCGGTGCCCCATCTTGGTTTTACGCAAAACCATTCTACCTCAGAAGAAAAACCCGTATGGTGTGGCCTTGAGTGAGGTTTGCAGCAAAGAAGTCCTGCAGCCCACCCAGGACCACCGTGGGAGGTTTGGTACGGGTCCTCCACAAGAATCTTGTATTTATTTGTGTGAAAGTATTTGATATTTTTCTATTGCCATTTGTACAAATTGTAATGTTTGAAGGGTCCTTACCTCCCGCAAGGGAAGAGTTATGTTATTGTTGTTATTATAAAAATTGTTTTCTTTTTCAGCCCGGGAGTGCTGAATATAACTAGGGGGGATGTGTAGCCCAGCTGCGCTTGGTGCCACATGTACCCAGGAGGATGCACAGAAAGGTAATTCACAATCACCCGATATTCATACACACTTCACATTTCCCTATAGTGCCACCAGAGGGAGCCCTTTAGAGTAATATAAGGGTGTGGAGAGATGCAGCAGTAGACATTCCAGCCAGTCTGAGCCAGTGCTGATTTCCTGTCAGAGCAGAGCTCAGAGCGGAGTTCAGGTGACAGACGGAGATTCCTGTCAGATGAGACAGAAACAGAAAAGCAAACTGTTACCTCAGAACGTGCTGACTGTTAGTTCCCTAGGAAAGTGGAAAGTGACTCTCGGAGTGTGCACAGATCAGTCTGATGGAAGGTCCTGATAGCTGCTTCGGACAGAGCCTAAGAAAGAAGTGAAGGAAGGGGAACTGCAGTACTTGTAACACCGAGCAAACTGAGGTACTGTTAGAGAGCGGTAAAGAGAAGAAAGCTGACACCTACTGTTGCCTGTGCTTATGTTAAAGGTGTGAGTAGGGCGACAGGCGAGTGGACAAAGAGAGAGAGTGACTGAGGAGAAATAGCAACGATAGCTGACCTCCACTCTGCACTACCGGACACCGGGTCCGAGCTTGCTAGAACCTTCACGGCTAGTGGGAGAAACCAGAGACCCTGCTGGACTTCAGGTCGCAGAGGGGCCCTACAGTGCTGATACGTAACCGGGGTCAGGAAGAACAGGAGTCTAGCAGGACGCTGCAGATAGAGACTTAGTTCTGTCCAAAAGAAGGCTCCACCACAATGTCAGCCGGGCGTAGCTGTTCTACACGGAGTTAAACTTAGCTTCATGCAAGTTAGAAACTCACACACATCAAGAAATAAGGAGGCCTTAAACCTACTCAGTGATTACTGGACGTGCATCCTCCACCCTGAGCAGCTTCCCGGGACGTGCCTGCAAATATCACCAGTAAAGGTACGGAAAGAGACTCATTGTGTGTGTCTGCCTTATTGCCTTGCACCCCTGCACCGCCATATACCTCGAGGGATCAGTCTTACCTGTGGAAGACTTAACACCTTGCTGCCCAGTAACAACCCCTCAGAGGATTCACCATGCAGCGCTGGTCACCCTGATCAGAAACCACAGGTGGCGTCACGAACATTTCTAAGTCCCCTGTAAATATCCCCCCTTTGAATGAGCGCCCAGGGCAACGGACCGAGCCGCGCTACCCGTGACCTCTCCTCCATTGAAGTGAACGGGCTCGGTGCCGAATACCCCATAAGCCCTGGTACGTGCGACTCAGCAGCATGTCAATTTATGTACATGAGATGCTCAGTCTTCGATGCGTAAATTACCCATAGACTTTCATTAGATGCGGTAAAACTGCATTATCTTTCTAATCACATGCGTATTAAGTGCTGGAATGCAGCTTACTACGCATGTGTACTAATTTAAATAATGGTGTACCTTGTTTTAGCTGGAAGTACACATACACTGCAGTTCTCGCGATCAGCTGACCGCGAGAACTGCAGTACACGTGACCATTGGGAACGGGTCTATCGCCAGTCATTAGCATGAGCTTCAAGTTCTCATGATCAGCTGATCGCGAAAACTGCAGTGCACATGACCGCCGGGGACTGAGTTGTTTCCGGTCATCAGCTTCAAGCTCTGCTGTGTTCTGAATGTCACATCTGGCCGCTGCAGACATCTGCAGCATCCAACCCGCAGCAGTTATTGACCATGGGAACATACCCTTGAAAATAGAAAAAAAGCTATTTTTGTTTAAGTTTTTCTGTTTCTACAAGTGCTTCTTACAAAATTAGAATATCATCAAAAAGTTAATTTATTTCAGTCCTTCAATAAGAAAAGTGAAACTCATATATTATACAGAGTCATTACAAACCGAGTGATCTATTTCAAGTGTTTATTTCCGTTAATGTTGATGATTGTGGCTTACAGTCAATGAAAACCCAAAAGCCATTATCTCAGTAAATTAGTATACTTTATAATGCCAGCTTGAAAAACGATCTTAAAATCCGAAATGTTGGCCTACTGAAATGATTGTTCAGTAAATGTACTCAATGCTTAGTCGGGACGCCTTATGCATCAATTACTGTATCAGCGTAGCGTGGCATGGAGGCGATCAGCCTGTGGCACTGCTGAGGTGTTGTGGAATCTGAGGTTGCTTTGATAGCAGCCTTCAGCTCGTCTGCATTGCTGGGTCTGGTGTCTCTCATCTTCCTCTTGACAATACCCCATAGATTCAGGCCTGGCGAGTTTGCTGACCAATCAAGCACAGTGATCCATTATTTTTAAATCAGGTATTGGCACTTTTGGCAGTGTGGACAGGTGCCAAGTCCTGCTGGAGAAAGAAATTTCCATCTCCAAAAAGCTTGTCAGCACAGGGAAGCATGAAGTGCTTTAAAATTTCCTGGTGGAAGGCTGCTCTGACTTTGGTCTTGAAAAAACACAGAGGACCTACACCAGCAGATGACGGGGTTCCCCAAACCATCACTGATTGTGGAAACTTCATGCTAGACCTCAAGCAGCTTGGACTATGTGCCTTTCCACTCTTCCTTCAGACTCTGGGACCTTGATTTTCAAATGAAATGCAAAATTTACAATCATCTGAAAACAAAACCTTAGACCACTGAGCAACAGTCCAGTTCTTTTTCTCCTTGGTCCAGGTAAGACGCTTCTGGTACTGCATTGTCTATTGGTCATGAGTGGCTTGACACAAGGAATGCGACACTTGTAGCCCATGTCCTGGATATGTCTGTGTGTGGAGGCTCTTGAAGCAATGACTCCAGCAGCAGTCCACTTCTTGTGAATCTCCCCCAAATGTTTGAATGGCCTTTGCTTACCAATCCTTTCAAGGTTACGGTTATCCCAGTTGCTTGTGCACCTTTCTCTACCACACTTTTTCCTTCCACTCAACTTTCTATTAATATGTTTGGATAATGCCTTCTGTGATCAGCCAGCTTCTTTAGCAATGACCTTTTGTGGCTTACCTTCCTTGTACTGTTGAGTGTGTCCATGACTGCCTTCTGGACAACTGTCAAGTCAGCAGTCTTCCCCATGATTGTGGAGCCTACTGAAACAGACTAAGGGACCTTTTTAAATGCATAGGAAGCCTTTGCAGGTGTTTTTGTTAATTATTTTACTTTACTGAGATAATGACTTTTGTGTTTTCATTGGTTGCAAGCCATAAACATCAACGTTAACAGAAATAAACACTTGAAATAGATCAATCTGTTTGTAATGACTCTATATAATATAAGAGTTTCACTTTTTGTATTGAAGAACTGAAATAAATCTAGTAGACCTGACAGAATAACAAATTTGCAGGTCGTCGGGCATCTAGGAAATAGTGACCACAATATTGTACAATTTCACTTCTATTTCACTAGAGGGATTTGTCAAGGAGTCTCAAAAACACTGAACTTTAGGAAGGCAAAGTTTGACCGGCTTAGAGATCCCCTTTATCTGGTTGATTGGGACAATGTCCTCAGAAATATGAATACAAATTGTTAGGCGCCGGGATTCTTCCGCTGTACGGGATAGATCTTAAGTCTTGTCTGCCTCTGCGGTCTTCCATTCTGCTTTGGCCACTGTGAGTGGTGCTGAGCATAGACATCGGTCCCAGTGTCTTGCTCAGGCTCGTGCTGTTTGATTTGTTACTGCTGGCTCTCCAGCCAAGTCTATGGTAACCAGTGATAGGCAGCAGTGATCGGATGCTCTGGAGTCTAAGTCTTGAGATCACCTTACTGAGCATGTCCGTGAGGCGGCGTCCTCTCACTGGTGCTCGGACATTATCTGCTCTGGTGATGTGGCAGCTCCGGATTGGTCCGCGGGCGATGTCAGTGTGAGTGTTTGGGATGGAGCTTTGGCTTTAAAAGGCTCTCGGCGACGCACGCGGATGCGTTATTGTCATTTGTTTTGGTGTGCATGAGTGGATATGCTACAACTCTGACTGCTCGTATGTGTATTGAGATCTTGCTCAGCTTAGTACCAGTGAGGGTTTTTGCTTGCCACTTGGTTTCCAGCATCTGTATCTGGTTGTGTGTGCGGTTATCACAGCTGCATTACAGAGCAAGTCCAACCACAGAGCCTTTTTGCTCCCCTGTGAGTTCTACAGGGTCTTGTTTTAGCTAACTAGCATCAGCTTAGTGTTTTCTTTTGACTCTGCATCTGTTTCGGCAACATGTTCTATTGGCACGGGTCAATTACAGAGCGAATTCAACCATTAGCACCTTCTCTCTGTAAAGTTAACAGAGCTGTGTGTTGTGCGTTCTATTCACAGTGCGTGGAGTTAACGCAGTCATGATTAGTTGTATGATTGCCGTGTATTCTGCCATTACACTGTAGCAGCAGTTTTACATCTCTGCACGGTGGACCCTGGGTTGCGATCGCACTTTATTATGGTTTATTTAGTGCAATTCGCTAACCATAACACAGATAATAAATGGGAAATGTTTAAGAACATCCTAAATAGGCACTGTAAGCGGTTTATACCTTGTGGGAATAAAAGGACAAGAAATAGGAAAAACCCAATGTGGCTAAACAAAGAAGTAGGAGGGGCACCATTTAAGCTTTAAAAATCTATAGGGAGAAAAATACTTTATCTAAAAAATTAATTAAAGCTGTCAAAAAGGAATCAGAGAAGCACATTGCTAAGGAGAGTAAAACTAATCCCAAACTGTTCTTCAACTTTATCATTAGTAAAAGAATCATAAGTGAAAGTGTAGGTCCCTTAAAAAATTTTGAGGAGAGAATGGTTGTAGATGACGAGGGAAAAGCTAATATATTAAACACGTTCTTCTCAACGGTATTCACGGTGGAAAATGAAATGCTAGGTGAAATGCCAAGAGACAAAGAAAACCCTATATTAAGGGTCATCAATCTAACCCAAGAAGAGGTGCGAAACTGGTTAAATAAGATTAAAATAGATAAATCTCCGGGTCCGGATGGCATACACCCACGAGTACTAAGAGAACTAAGTAATGTAATAGACAAACCATTATTTCTTATATTTAGGGACTCTATAGCGATGGGAAAAAAAGGTAGCACACTTTAGCGCTATAGCTTGCAGACACAAAATATGGAAAATGAATTGCATCACTGCCTTAGAAATATGAAAAATTGAGAAGTCTTAGCGCATAAAATGGCCAATTTATGTGTACCTGGAAGCCACTTTAAGGCTCTTCTTGTATTCCAGGTCTTAACTAATGCCAATCCACGCTTAGAAAAGTCTATCTGTATGGGAACATATGAATCCTCTCTCTAGACTAAAATCTACATCTCTTTTTAGAATTTTAGACTGAGCTACATAATCAGATTCTCTCATACAATTCTTTCTTATATGAAAAAATTGGCTGTGGGTGTAATGTATGTAGTACAGTTCATATAGCGTCTTGTGCTTGGGTGCGATGAAAATACATGAGACACAGGTTTGATATAGAAAGTCTTGTATTACTTCATACAAGTTGGCAAAAATAGTCACACAGTTTGCAGACACAGAAGCAGGAGACACAGCAGGCCAGAGTAATCTAAGCTCAGCAATCACTCTCCACAACAGGTTCAGGATCTTCTTCTCTGTTACCGTAAGTCCATGCAAACGTGGGTCTTTCAAAGAGCAGGGTTCCAGAGTCCACAAGTGCTTCAGAAAAATAGTCACACAGTTTGCAGACACAGAAGCAGGAGACACAGCAGGCCAGAGTAATCTAAGCTCAGCAATCACTCTCCACAACAGGTTCAGGATCTTCTTCTCTGTTACCGTAAGTCCATGCAAACGTGGGTCTTTCAAAGAGCAGGGTTCCAGAGTCCACAAGTGCTTCAGAGTTCCTCAGTAGGAATAGCTGGAGTACAAGGTCCAAGGCTTTAGGAGTCAGGTCACAGGTTCACTGCAGGCTAGATTCTGAAGCACTGATTGCTCAGCTGTGGCTGCTTAACCCCTCTCTGCCATCAGATGTACTATTCCGTCCATGTGACCCTGGACCTAATTCCCATGGACGGAATAGTACGTCATGGGCGATCAGCTGCGCTCCAGGGGGGAGCGCAGCTGATCGCCGCCGGGTGTCAGCTGATTATCACAGCTGACACCCGTGACTGTGTGTCAGGAGGGGTCATGGACCGCTCCCGGCACATTAACCCCTGGCACACCGCGATCAAACATGATCGCGGTGTACCCGGGGCACAGGGGAGGATCGCGCAGGCAGGGGGCTCCCTGCGCGCTCCCCTGAGACCCTCAGAGCAGCGCGATGTGTCGCGCTGTTCCGAGGGTCCGTCCTCCCTCCAGGTCCCCGGATCCAAGATGGCGCCGGGGTCCTGCAAGGAGGCGGCTTCCTCAGTGCCTGCTGAGAGCAGGCGCTGGGGAAGCCTGCAGCAGTGCCAGAGCGATCGCTGGTGTGACAGAGTGCTGTGCACACTGTCACACCAGCGATCTCCTAAAATACAGTGATGTCCCACCCTGGGACAAAGTAAAAAAGTAAAAAAAGTAAAAATAAAAAGTGTAAAAAAAAATCATAAAAAAAAAAAAAAATATTCCCCAATAATTCATTTTTTCCTGTAAATAAAAAAAACAAAACAATAAAAGTACACATATTTGGTATCGCCGCGTCCGTAACGACCCCCCCTATAAACTGTCCCACTAGTTAACCCCTTTAGTGAACCCCTTAAAAAAAAAAAAAAAACGAAGCAAAAAATCAATGCTTTATCATCATACCGCCGAACAAAAAGTGAAATAACACGCGATCAAAAAGACCGATATAAATAAACATGGTACCACTGAAAACGTCATCTTGTCCCGCAAAAAACGAGCCATTACACAGCATCATGAGCGAAAAAATAAAAAAGTTATAGCTCGCAGAATAAAGCGATGCAAAAATAATGATTTTTTATATAAAATTGTTTTCATTCTATAAAAGCGCCAAAACCTAAAAAAAATGATATAAATGAGGTATCGCCATAATCGTACTGACCCGAAGAATAAAACTGCTTTATCAATTTTACCACACGCGGAACGGTATAAACGCCTCCCCCAAAAGAAATTCATGAATTGCTGATTTTTGTTCATTCTAACCACCCAAAAATCGAAATAAAAAGCGATCAAAAAACGTCACGTGCTCAAAAATGGTACAAATAAAAACGTCAACTCGTCCCGCAAAAAATAAGACCTCACATGACTCTGTGGGCCAAAATATGCAAAAATTATAGCTCTCAAAATGTGGTGATGCAAAAAACTATTTTTTGCAATAAAAAGCGTCTTTTAGCGTGACAGCTGCCAATCACAAAAACCCGCTATAAATAGTAAATCAAACCCCCCTTTATCACCCCCTTAGTTAGGGAAAAATAATAAAATTACAAAAATGTATTTATTTCCATTTTCCCGTTAGGGTTAGGGTTGCGGCTAAAGTTAGGGTTAGGGTTGGCGCTAACGTTAGTATTAGGGTTAGGGTTGGCGCTAACATTAGGATTAGGGTTGGGAATAGGGTTATGGGTGTGTTAGGGTTAGGTTTGTGGTTAGGGTTGGGACTAGGGTTATTGGTGTTTGGGGTTAGGGTTGGAGTTAGAATTGGGGGGTTTCTGCTGTTTAGGCACATCAGGAGCTCTCGAAATGTGACATGGCGTCTGATCTCAATTCCAGCCAATTCTGCGTTGAAAAAGTCAAATGGTGCTCCTTCACTTCTGAGCTCTGCCATGCGCCCAAACAGTAGTTTACCCACATATGGGGTATCAGCATACTCTGGACCCCAAGAGTTATTGTGCAATTTGTCCTATTTCTTCTGTTACCCTTGGGAAAATAAAAAACTGGGGGCGACAAAATCATTTTTGTAAAAAAAAAATGATTTTTTTGTTTTTACGGCTGTATGTTATAAAACTTCTGTGAAGTACTTGGGGCTTCATAGCGCTCACCACACTTCTAGATAAGTTCCTTGTGGGTCTATTTTCCAAATATGGGGTCACTTGTGGGGGGTTTCCACTGTTTAGGCCATCAGGGCTCTCCAAATGCGACATGACGCCCTGACCATTCCATCAAAGTCTGCAACCC
Organism: Oophaga sylvatica; assembly: GCA_033576555.1. NCBI lineage: Eukaryota > Metazoa > Chordata > Amphibia > Anura > Dendrobatidae > Oophaga > Oophaga sylvatica. The sequence continues at coordinate 803,195,917 of JARQOD010000001.1, forward strand.
AAAAACGTCATACTTCCCTTCCGAGCCCCGAGTGTGCCCATACAGTAGTTTTCTCCCACATATTGGGTATCAGCGTACTCAGGACAATTTGGACACAATTTGGGGTCCAATTTCTCTGTTACCCTTGTGAAAATAAAATATTGGGGGCGAAAAATCATTTTTGTAAAAAAAAAAGATTTTTTGTTTTTACGGCTGTACGTTATAAAACTTCTGTGAAGCACTTCGGGGTTCAAAGTGCTCACCACACTCTAGATAAGTTCCTTGTGGGTCTATTTTCCAAAATGGGGTCACTTGTGGGTGGTTTCCACTGTTTAGGCGCATCAGGGTTCTCCAAATGCGACATGACGCCCCAGACCATTCCATCAAAGTCTGCAATCCAAAACGTCACTACTTCCCTTCCGAGCCCCGACGTGTGCCCATACAGTAGTTTTCTCCCACATATTGGGTATCAGCGTACTCAGGACAAATTGGACAACAACTTTTGGGGTCCAATTTCTCCTGTTACCCTTGTGAAAATAAAATATTGGGGGCGAAAATATCATTTTTGTAAAAAAAAAAGGATTTTTTATTTTTACGGCTGTACGTTATAAACTTCTGTGAAGCACTTCGGGGTTCAAAGTGCTCACCACACATCTAGATAAGTTCCTTGTGGGTCTATTTTCCAAAATGGGGTCACTTGTGGGGGGTTTCCACTGTTTAGGCGCATCAGGGGCTCTCCAAATGCGACAATGACCCCCCAGACCATTCCATCAAAGTCTGCAATCCAAAACGTCACTACTTCCCTTCCGAGCCCCGACGTGCGCCCATACAGTAGTTTACTCCCACATATTGGGTATCAGCGTACTCAGACAAATTGGACAACAACTTTTGGGGTCCAATTTCTCCTGTTACCCTTGTGAAAATAAAAATTGGGGGCGAAAAAATCATTTTTGTAAAAAAAAAAAGGATTTTTTATTTTTACGGCTGTACGTTATAAACTTCTGTGAAGCACTTCGGGGTTCAAAGTGCTCACCACACATCTAGATAAGTTCCTTGTGGGGTCTATTTTCCAAAATGGGGTCACTTGTGGGGGGTTTCCACTGTTTAGGCGCATCAGGGGCTCTCCAAATGCGACATGACTCCCCCAGACCATTCCATCAAAGTCTGCAATCCAAAACGTCACTACTTCCCTTCCGAGCCCCGACGTGCGCCCATACAGTAGTTTACTCCCACATATTGGGTATCAGCATACTCAGGACAAATTGGACAACAACTTTTGGGGTCCAATTTCTCCTGTTACCCTTGTGAAAATAAAATATTGGGGGCTAAAAAATCATTTTTGTAAAAAAAAAAAAGAATTTTTTTATTTTACGGCTGTACGTTATAAACTTCTGTGAAGCACTTTGGGGTTCAAAGTGCTCACCACACATCTAGATAAGTTCCTTGAGGGGTCTAGTTTCCAAAATGGTGTCATTTGTGGGGGGTTTCCACTGTTTAGGCAGATCAGGAGCTCTCCAAACATGACACGGCATCCAGCCAATTCTGCGTTGAAAAAGTCAAACGGCGCTCCTTCCCTTCCAAACTCTGCCATGCACCCAAACAGTGGTTTACCCCCACATATGGGGTATCAGCGCACTCAGGACAAATTGCACAATAACTTTTGGAGTCTTGTTTCCCTTGGGAAAATAAAAATTGGGGTGAAAAGATCAATTTTGTGGAAAAAATATAATTTTTTAATTTTACGGCTCTACGTTATAAACTTGTGTGAAGCACTTGGGGGTTCAAATTGCTCACCAAAGATCTAGATAAGTTCCTTAGGGGGTCTAGTTTCCCAAATGGGGTCACTTGTGGGGGTTTCCACTGTTTAGGCACATCAGGGCTCTCCAAATGCAACATGGCGTCCAATCTCAATTCCAGCCAATTTTGGTTGGAAAAAGTCAAATAGTGCTCCTTCCATTCCGAGCTCTGCCATGCGCCCAAACAGTGGTTCCCCCCCACATATGGGGTATCATCGTACTCAGGAGAAATTGGACAACAAATTTTGTGCTCCAATTTCTCCTGTTACCTATGGGAAAATAAAAAATTAGTGACTAAGAGATAATTTTTGTGGGAAAAAAATAGGATTTTTTATTTTATGCCGGGCATTATAAACTTGTGTGAAGCACTTGGGGGTTCAAAGTGCTCACCAAAGATCTAGATAAGTTCCTTAGGGGGTATAGCTTCCAAAATGGGGTCACTTGTGGGGGGTTTCCACTGTTTAGGCTCATCTGGGGCACTACAAACGGAACATGACCCCCATCAATGTTTGCATTCCAAAACGTTACTGCTTCTTTTCCAAGCCCTGCCGTGCGCCCAAACAGTTTCCCCCCCCCCACATATGGGGTATCAGCGTACTCAGGACAAATTGGACAACAAGTTTTGGGGTCCAATTTCCTTGGGAAAAATCAAAAATTTGGGACTAAAAAATCATTTTGTGGAAAATTGTTTTTTTTTTTTTCACACCCAGGCATTATAAACTTTTGTGAAACACTTTGGGGTTCAAAGTGCTCACAACAGATCTAGATAAGTTCCTTAGGGGTCTAGTTTCCAAAATGGTGTCACTTGTGGGGGGTTTCCACTGTTTAGGCGTATCAGGGGCTCTCCAAACACGACATGGCGTCCAATCTCAATTCCAGCCAATTTTAGTTTGAAAAAGTCAAACGGCGCTCCTTCCCTTACGAGCTCTGCCGTGTGCCCAAACAGTGGTTTTCCCCCACATATGGGGTATTGGCGTACTCAGGAGAAATTGCACAACAACTTTATCTGTCCATTTTCTCCTTTTACCCTTGTGAAAATAAAAAAAAGTTTGTAAAAGATCATTTTTGTGGCTAAAAAGTTAAATATTAATTTTTTCCATCCACGTTGCTTCAGCTCCTGTGAAGCACCTGAAGGGTTAATAAACTTCTTGAATGTGGTTTTGAGTACCTTGAGGGGTGCAGTTTTTATAATGTTGTCACTTTTGGGTATTTTCTGCCATATAGACCCGTCAAAGTGACTTCAAATGTGAGGTGGTCCCTAAAAAAATGGCTTTGTAAATTTTGTTGTAAAAATGAGAAATCACTGGTCAACTTTTAACCCTTCTAATTTCCTAACAAAGAAAAATTTTGGTTCCAAAATTGTGCTGATGTAAAGTAGACATGTGGGAAATGTTATTTATTAACTATTTTGTGTGACATATTTCTCTGTTTTAAGGGAAAAAAAAATTCAAAGTTTGAAAA
>JARQOD010000001.1:803199252-803334169 GCA_033576555.1 Oophaga sylvatica
TTCGTTGGGACACTTTACTTGGACTGCGTCGGTCAGGTGGAAACTTTTTTTTTTTTTTTTTTTTTTTTTACGAATCGATGGCTCGCAGGATGAGAACGTAATAAAAGTAATGAAAACTGTTTTTTTTTTTTTTTTTATTAAATTAAAAAACTTTTTTATGAACATTCACCCGTCCGGGTACATAAACAATTTTAACATTTACATACAGGACCCTGTCCGGGTTATTTATAATTCTTTGGCAGGGTTTTTCCAGGTACCACCTGACTCTTCTGATGCTTGCCAACTCCGAGCACCAGGACCACCAGGACCTGTACGCGTGTGGCCTGTACAGTCAAGTCGTGACCCGCTATCTGGGTCTGTGTGGCCACCTTTTCATCTCCCGGGTCGGAGCCCTAGTCCGGACTAAACAACCCCAGGGGGCCTAACAGGCGCGGTACGGGCCACATACTTACATGTCCATGCTGGGGCTGCTGAGGAACCACTGAGGGAGGTTTGGGGAGATTTTAACGGCGGGGGGGTGGGCACTTTTGCAAGGCCTGGATGTGGGAGGTGAAGGCTTCCGGGGTCTCACAGGTTCCTGACACTCTGGGGAGTAGGGTCGCACCTGGTAAACATTTAGGGCGTACCATCCATTGTAACCCCAGGTCGGGTGTAAGTCACCAGTCTCCTGCAACAGGTCCCTCCCCGGGTGTCCTTCTGGGAGGTGAGCCTCCACGTCCCGCCGGTTCACAAAAACTTCTAAATAAAGTCCAGGCTCCTTGATGAAGCCCCAACCACCTTTCAATTTAAAGCTCCGTACTGCCACCCTTACGCCGCGGCTCACACAGGGTTCCTTTATCCTTTCTCATCGTCCTTATCTGCCCGGTCCTTCTCCAGGTTACGTTGCCGAAGCTTTTGGGATTCTCGCTGCTCCCTTTGTCACTCTGCTTTCCCGCTCCCAACGTCTCCACTCTTCCTCCTGACACCGGTTGTAATTCTCCTCCACCAGCTGCTCCTGTCTCCACCATCAAACTGCAGCTTACAGTGTCCGGTTTGCGGCAGCTCTCCTGGGCGCCCCCCAGTCCTGGCGGCGCTCCATGCGGAGGAAGCAGCCGGCTCTGGAACAGATGACAGTCGGGGCTCCGGTACAGCAGGGTAGACCTCTGGTGCCTGCGCGGCCTCCTCCATGAGGACGGGTGTCGCTTCTTCTGTCTCAGCGACGGGGGCAGACAGCGGATCTGGGTGCTGCCGTGCAGAGTTTTTTGCACGAACGGGTGCCTCCACTGCGACAACGTCAACCGGATCACATTGCAAGGACTCCTTAACTAGAACGGGTGCCTCCACCTTCCGGTACAGACACTCAGGTAAGAGGGATTGGCGCCGCCCAAGTTTAGTTTTAGGAAGCCAGCTCGCTTCCATCCTGGCGACCTCCTCCCGGTGCGGGCCAGGCCTCTTAGGGTATCTCCCCTTCTTGCAGCGTAGGAGGGTTTCCCAGGCCGGGTGCCCAACGGTGGTTCCGTGGCGATCGGGTCCTTCCCCGTGGGGGAGAGCTCTGACGCTCCATCCCTTACACACTTCTGTGTGTCCATTGCCATCTCTGCAAGTCACATGGTGTCATTAGCATCTGAGGAGGGCCCTTTTTGTAGGGAGGGGACCTTCGGTTAGTTCCGCACACTGAGAGGATGAGGAGGCGGAACTGAAGAGCTGTGGGCACGATCTTACATTTCAGTAACCATTTACAGTGGTCGGCCATCGTTTTCGCGTCACTGAGTGATGTAACCATGAAGGCAAGCCCTTTTCTTCACAGTGCCTCGTCGTGACGCAGATATGGCGGAAAAATGGCAAATACTTCTCTATGATGTTTAGCAATTCAAGCACAAAACCTGTTCAATTCAGGCACACAGACTCGCTTATAGCGAGCTAACAGAATCCTGTTCGTGACCCCAAGTTGAGTCGCACAGAGCCAGAGGTTTTGGGGGTATCGGCACGAGCCCGTCGACTTCTATGGGTATGTCACGGCTTTACCCGGCAATTGATCAGAGTCTATTTTACTATGTAGAAGTGTATAAACTTAAATATATGTATATATATATATGTCACAATGACATGTATATATATAATATATTATTATATGTATTCTATTGTGTATATTTGTGTTTACAACGAAAGAAAGGGTTTTTTTTGTTGCGATATTTTGTTTTCCCATAACTTACATGGGACTTCCGGATCGTAATCGGATATCGACGATATTTGTGCTATCGGCGATACAATTTCTATACGATATTTTTAGATATCGAGCAATATCGCTCAACACTAATAAAGACACATGTTTTTTGACCATCTTTTATTTTACTGCAAAAACCATTTCCTGTAATAAAAATAAAATAAAAAAGCAAAATTATTCTTACCTATCCCATGCACAGTCAGGTCCCATGGTGTAATCCTTCAGAAAGGGTTAAATGTTTACTGCAGGACCGCAGCTAATGCTGCAGCCTCACAGTAAACCCCCAAATGAATGAGTTCCTCTCCTGGCTGACAGAGAGGAAGTGGAAAGCTAATTGATTGCTTTCCACTTTCACTTCAGGTCAGCCAGGACACAATCAGTGACGTCAGAGGGAACGATTAACAAAAATGGGTTCCCTTCGAAAAAAAAATGGCGTGGGGTCCCCCCCTATTTTTGTTAACCAGCCTGATGAAGCAGACTGCTGACGTGGCGTACCGTGAATGAAGCAGACCACAGCTTGCTATGGGGCCCGGACAGGTGAGGGGGCCCGCGACGGTCGGGTAGCTGTGCTGCACAGTAACTACCGGGGGTCGGCGGGGGAGGGGGAGCGCAGCTCTTCTATATACTCACCCTTTCCGCCGGCGCGGTCTCTGCAGCCCTGCTCTTTTCCCACGGTCTCCGACGCCTGTGTTTAGCGGTCAGGTGGTACGCTCATTACAGTCATGAATATGCACATATTCATGACTTTAATGAGCTGTCCCGCGTGACCACTGAACACTGGCAGCGGAGACCGCGGGAGAAGAGCAGGGGCTGCAGAGACCGCGCCGGCGGAAGGGTCAGTATAAGGGATATTTACTCTCCCGTTCCACGTGTTGCTCGCGTCTTCTTGCTGCAATGTTCAGGTTAGAGGGCGTGATGACGTCGTTAGTGCACGCTGCGCCTCTGCCTGATCATTCACTGCTGGAGGACCCCGAAGACAGCGGCACTCAGCAGTGGAGAGAGGACGGTAAATATCTCAGGTGCCGGGGCCCTGAGCGAGGGGTGACATCGGCACCTGTGTCACCCCTGCTCGGGGGACACTGGCACCTGGCCCCCAGCGACGAGAGGTGAGTATGTTTATTTTTTTTTTGGGCTGCAGCAGCTGCGGCAGCATAAGGGCCTATACTATGGAGCATCTATGGGGGCACAATCTATGGGGCACAATCTATGGGGGCTATCTATGGAGCATCTATGGGGGCACAATCTATGGGGGCATAATACATTTTTTTGTTTAATGTGTCCCCTCACTGTGCTGGCACTTTACATTTACAATGGCTCTGGGTTTTTTTTTTTGGGGGGGCTCATTCAGACTTTTGCTATGGGGCCCCATGATTTCTATGTACGCCCGCTGAGGCATGGTATTTAAGGCTTTTTAAGGAGCCAATATCCATGGACCTTGCCAGCAGCGTCGGACTGGAGTACCTTGGGCCCACCAGAGAAAAATAATTCCTTGGGGCCCCACCATCATACTTCCCAACCTTTGAAGAAGGGAAAGAGGGACAAAGGCTGTGGCAACGCTGTGCCTGCTGCAGCAAATTTTAGGCCATGCCACGTTGCACCACAGACTGTCCAGAAGTTGGGGGATGCTTTAGTCCAGGTGTGGGAAAGATCCCTCAGGAGACCATCCGTCGCGCTCATCAGGAGCATGCCCAGAAGTTGTAGGGAGGTCATACAGCATTCCTCCCAAGTTTTGAAGACAGGAAAGAGGGTTAAAGGCAAATTTTAGGCCACGCCCCGAACACACCCATTTCACACTAATCACACCCATATCCTCGCCCAAGCGTACTCATTTAGCACTGTGATCACACTGACTGGTAATGAGGGCACAGTGGCTGGTACTGAGGAAAAGAAAGAAAGAGCAGCGAGAGAGAAAGAACAAACAGAGAAAGAAAGAGAGGAAAGAAAGAAAGAAGAGAGAAAGAAAGACAGAGAGAAAAAAGAACAGAGAGAGAGAAAGAAAGAACAGAGAGCGAGAAAGACTAGAGAGAGAAAGAAAGACTAAGAGAGAGCCAGAGGCGTAGCTAGGGTTTTGGTTTAGTGGGGGCGAAACTTCTGAGTGGGCCCCTAATCAGAGAACCTCAGCAAATGACCGCGCTGTTGCCAAAAATAATCTATATATAAAAAGACCAATATTGATATTACCGCCATATGGTCTGTGGTAAATATACCAGTCCTACAGAACATATAATAGATTACAGCACAGGTACAGATAATGACTTACCGCTGATGTTCTTTCTAATGGAATTGTTCACTTTTCATGTCTTTTCCATCTGGCCCAGACCGACATGACGAACTTCTCCAGCCAGGACTCGACTGCAGAGATTACAACAAAGACACATTTCACTTCTCATATTTTTAGCACTGTCACGGTCACCAATTGGACTATTCTCAACCTGCACAAACTCCTCATCCTGCTGATACCCCAATACTGAGCCGCTGCTGCCATATGTGTCCCTATTTCTGCACCTGATACCCCAATACTGAGCCGCTGCTGCCATAGGTGTCCCTATTACTGCACCTGCTACCCCAATACTGAGCTGCTGCTGCCGTATGTGTCCCTATTACTGCACCTGCTGTGTGGTTCTGTGTGACCTCTAAATTTTAAAGCACCCCTCTAGAATATAGTAATGCCGTGGTGCAAGTGCCCTAGAAAACAGTGCCCACATTTTGTCCCCTAGACTGTAATAATGCCCTGTGTGCCCCTTTGACGGTCACAGTAACCCGAGTTCCATTATAACAATAAGTGTCCACTTTACATTTAATAATGTCCCAAGTCTCCCCCTGTACATCTCCCCTATACACAGAATAATGCCCCCTCACTGGATATATACTGACCCCTTAATGTCCCCAAACTATTTAATGGGTCCAACACTGTATGATGGCCCCTAGATAGCATCCATACAGCATAATACACCAGATAGTCCTCAATATAGTATAATGCACCCCCATAGGCAGCCTCTATATTATAATAAACCCCCATAGGCAGAGTCTATAATATAATGCACCACCATAGGCAGCCGCTATATTATAATGCACCCCCATAGGCAGCCTCTGTAGTATAATGCATCCCCATAGGGAGTCTCTGTAGTATGATGCACCCCAATATGGAGCCTCTGTAGTATAATGCAGCCCCCATATACAGCCTCTGTAGTATAATGCACCCCCCATATACAGCCTCTGTAGTATAATGCACCCCCATTAAATAAAAAAAAAAACAATACTCACCTCCCGGGTCCTGTGCTGCTCACTGTTCTCCCTCTCAGCGTCTGACAGCGGGCGCCGGCAGGTGATGTCATCGCGCCCGCTGTCAGACGCTGAGAGGGGGATTATGGGAGAGAAGGAGCGCTCGCTCCTTCTCTCTCTATGCGGTCAGCTGTATCGGCTGGATACCGATACAGCCGACCCTCCGATGACGGGTGGGGGGCCCACTGCTGGCACCGGGCCCCCCCACCGCCTGTTCAGGCCCCATAGCTTCCGGGCGGCAGAGCAGGGAGAGCGATTCTCCCTGCTCTGCCGCAGAATGTAACTGTATCGGTTTTCTGTGCGACCTATCCTTTCAAATCAGGGCCCACCACGCAGGAGCTGGGGCCCACCGGAGGTTTCTCCGGTGTCCCGGTGGCTCAGTCCGACCCTGCTTGCCAGCCTGATAATACCAGGCCACAGCAGTCTGCTTATCTTTGCTGGTTAACAAAAATAGGGGATCCCGTCAAAAAAAATTGGCGTGGGGTCCCCCCTATTTTTGTTAACCAGCCAGATGAAGCAGACTGCTGAGGCCTGGTTTTTCAGGCTGTTAAGGAGCCAAGATCCATGGACCTTGCCAGCCTGATAATACCAGGCCCCAGCAGTCTGCATATCTTGGCTGGTTAACAAAAATAGGGGATCCCCTCGAAAAAAATTGGCGTGGGGTCCCCCCTATTTTTGTTAACCAGCCAGATGAAGCAGACTGCTGAGGCCTGGTTTTTCAGGCTGGTAAGGATCCAATATCCATGGACCTTGCCAGCCTGATAATACCAGGCCACAGCAGTCTGTTTAGCTTGGCTGGTTAACAAAAATAGGGGATCCCCTCGAAAAAAAAAACGGCTGGGGGTCCCCGTATTTTGTTAACCAGCCAAGTAAAATGCAGACTGCTGCGGCCTGGTATTAAAAGACTGTCAAGGCCCATGGATTTTGGCCCTCAACAGCCTGATAATACCAGACTACAGCAGCCCCACATTTGGCGCATCAAAAGATGTGCCAATTGTGGCATTTACCCGGCTCTTCCCACTTGCCCTGTAGCGGTGGCAAGCGGGGTAATAAGGAGTTAATGTCACCGTTGATTGCACGGTGACAATAAGCCCGGTTAATAATGGAGAGGCGTCAATAAGACACCGATCCATTATTAATCCCAAAGTTTTTAAATGTTTAAAAAAAAGACACAGCCAGAAAAAAGTATTTTAATGAAATAAAAGAGACAACACAGTTTTCATTAATTTTATTACTCTCTCATTCCTGCGACGCCATCGATCTCCTGTAAAAAAAGAAAAAAAAAAAAACCAACAGTATACCACCTGTCCGACGCAGTCCATAGTAACGAGTGTCCCACGATGATCCAGCTCTGCTACATCGCAATGCCAGGCAAGGCCTAACATCCCGACGCAGCACAGCTGATTACCTGCTTCCCCGGCGGTGACGTCATTGGACTGCTTTACGGCCGCGATTACCCAGCAGTCACTGCAGTTATCGCGAGAAACTGCATGTGACCGCCAGGGAGAAGAGGATGGCGGCCATCAAAGCAGTCCAGGACGTGACCGCCGGAGATCTTCTGCCGGGTAAGTGCTGCTGACTCCTGACAGACTCGACCGACGGACACTGACAGTGACAGTGACATTCCGATTTCGGTATCCGATATGACGAAAATATCGGTACTCGGAATCGGAAGTCCGATACAGCTAATATCGGCCGATACCCGATATTTGCAGTATCGGAATGCTCAACCCTAGTTGTAAGAAGTAAAAGCTTGTTATCCCATGCAGCCTGCTCTGTGAAGTTTTCTACTGCAAAGGTTGGATGCAGAAGCTGTGCAACAGGTTATGGCCCCAGACACAGCGTACCCAGATACAGCGTACCCAGACAACCAGGCACCAGAGAATCCAGACACCAGAGAATCCAGACACCACAGATCCCCAGCACCAAGAATACCAGATACCCAGGACACTGGAACTCACAGCAAGACCCTGGTGAATGCAGATGACTTCTTCAGTGCAAGTCTCTACAAACAAGTAAGATAAGTTAAAAATGACAAGTAGCACAGAGCTAAAACTCGCAGTAGCTAAACTGAATGATGAGAACTATCAGCTATGGAAGTTCAAAGTAGAGATGTTATTGTCTAAAGATGATTTATGGGAAGTAATCACTACAGATAGACCTGATCAAGAAAATCAGACATGGGATAAGAAAAATAGACAATCGAGAGCCACCATTAGCTTATTAGTGGATGATGCTCAATTAAAACATAAAGAAATGAAGAAACAGCGAAAGGAATGGGGAAGCATTAAGAAAGCTATATGAAAGACCCAGCTTAAATCACAAGTTATTTATATTTTGAAAGCTTTACAGTATGAGATTGAGTGCAAATGACGACATGCAGAAGCATATATTCTCAATGATGGAAGTGATATCACAGCTAAGATCTATTGGTGAAGATATTAAAGAAAGTCATATAGCAGCTATATTGTTGTGCAGTTTACCAGATTCGTATACAGCCTTGATAAATGCGCTTGAGACAAGACCTGAAACAGACATTACATTAGAGTTTACACAACCTATAATAGGCTAGCACTCAAATGTAAAGATGCAAAACATTGATACTATAGTGCACATATTACTAGAATTCAGTGCAAATGTAAATAAACTCCAAAGGATTGAAACGCACACAAAGAATATATAAAAAATATAAATCACTTTATTTCAACAATATTAAAATACGTAAGTAGGTATAAAGAGATGACAGTGGTGACCCAAAGGGGTGGAACCACCAAATTAACCAGGTAGGTATATCTAAGCAGTCACAGACATATCGTGAGCATGTATATAAGGCTGTATGCACAGCCAATATAGCAAAAAATAGGCATGCGTTACATAATCAGTACTACCAACCTGGAACTCAGTGGCGCCACCCTCCCCAACGCGCGTTTCGGCGCCGTGCCTTCTTCCGTGCCTTTTTGCTATATTGGATGTGCATACAGCCTTCCGCATGATGTTTCACTCTTGTAACCTTATTGTCTAAAATGGCTCATTGTAGTCAGGATCATTAATACTAGTGAGTGTTTGTTATGTATAGCATGTGGCATTATATACATGCTCACGATATGTCTGTGACTGCTTAGATATACATACCTGGTTAATTTGGTGGTTCCACCCCTTTGGGTCACCACTGTCAGTCTCTTTATACCTACTTACGTATTTTAATATTGTTGAAATAAAGTGATTTATATTTTTTATATATTCTTTGATTACATTAGAGTTTGTAAAAACAAGACTAATAGATGAATATCAGAGAAGAAAAAAACAAAGCAATGATTCTTCTACTGAAAAGGACAGTGAAAACGCTCTTAAAGCTACAGAATTTAAAAAACCCTATAATAAAGAGACAAGAGAATGCTTCAGATGTAAGAAAAAAGGTCATTTAAAGAAAGACTGTACCATATGGAAAGCAGAACAACAAAAATTACAACATAAAAAGCATACACAGAAAGTGAAAAACACAATTTCCGATTCGTGTGAGAATAATTGGAATGGCACATTCAAAATAACAGACAAGAAATCATCACTTGGTTGGTTTATTGATTCAGGAGCAACGAGTCATATGACAAGTGACAAGAATTTCTTTACAGATCTTGATTTAGATAAGAAAGAAGCCATTTATCTTGCAGATGGAAGCAAAATAACCACAGAAGGTATCGGGGTATTAGGTATGCTAAATTGTTCAAACAAGTTTGGACAAGATTCAAAGATACTTGTACAGGATGTGTTGTATGTTCCAAAATTGGAAGGTGGATTATTATCTGTGAAACGTTTAACAGCAAAAGGACTTACAGTAAAATTCAAAGACAATGAGTGTGCAATTATTGCAGGAAACAAGTTGATAACCAAAGTCAAGGCAGATGAACAATTATATCATTTTTACAAACTAAAGGAAAAGATGAAAATATGTACACATGATCACAAAACTGTATTCACATGTGGCATAGACGTCTAGGACATAGACACCCGGACAGTATAAGGGAACTACAGAGAAAAAAAATGACAAAAGATTTAAAGATATCAGATTGCTCAATTACCATAAGATGTGAATGTTGTATAAAATCCAAAGCCACAAGGATATCTATTCCAAAAGAAAGTGAGATGAAAAGCGAAAGACCACTTGATTTGGTGCATACTGACGTATGTGGACCCATGAAAGTGCCTACATCAGGAGGCAATAGATACATGTTGACTTTTATAGACGACTACTCAAGATACACAGTCACATACTTAATTAAGAACAAAAGTGAAGTTTTTGATAAACTTGTAGACTATGTAACAAGATCAAGTAACAAATTTCAAAGGAAGCCAATTGTCATCAGAAGTGATAATGGAGGTGAATTTACAGGTCACAGAATAGAAGACTACTTAAGAGTTAAGACAAAATGGAATAGAACATCAGAAAACTGTTCCATACACACCTGAACAAAATGGAGTAGCAGAAAGGAAAAACAGAACTAACAGAAATGATGAGATGTATGCTGACAGATTCTAAACTACCAGAGAAATATTGGGGTGAGGCAGCAATGACAGCTACATATCTACAGAACCGACTTTTTTCCAGAAAACTGAAGAAAACTCCATATGAACTGTGGCAAGGTATGAAACCAAGTGTCAATCATTTAAAAGTTTTTGGATGTAAAGTTTTTATATTCATTCCAACAGAAAAACGTTCCAAACTTCAAAACAGATCCATGGAAGGAATATTCGTTGGATATAGTGAAAACTGCAAAGGATATAGAATCTTAGATCCCAAAACAGACAGAGTTACAGTGAGTAACAGTGTGACATTCATTGAAGATTTAAATGAAGACATTATGATTTCAGTTGAAACAAAAAATGAGAAAAACAATAGTGTCATAACTGAAGAAATATCTGATGAGAAAGAAGTAGAAATTAATGAAGAACAAAATATTGAAAGTGAAGAATCACAACTACAAACAGACACAGAACCAAGACGTTCAATAAGAGAACAAAGGAAAACCACCAAAACGTCTCTCATACAAGACAAGTATCAGAAAAATCCATGAGCCTACCTCTTGGGAAGACATATCTAAACTTTCTGAAGAAGAAGCTAATAAATGGATAGAAGCAACAGAAACAGAAATTAAATCCATGCATGATTCAAATACATGGACACTAACAGATTTGCCAGAAGGAAGAAAAGCCATAGGATGTAAATGGATTTTTAAAGTAAAATACCAAACAGGTGGAACACCTTAAAGATATCGAGCAAGACTCGTAGCTAAAGGGTATTCTCAAAAATATGGAGAAGACTATGATGAAACATTTGCTCCAGTTGTCAAACACACTACAATAAGAACTTTACTTACAGTTGCAGCAATGGAAAAGATGGAACTAAGACATCTGGATGTAAAGACAGCTTTTTTGAATGGAGATTTAACAGAAGACATTTACATGGAACAACCTCCAGGATTCAAAGATGAAAGAAATCCAAACAAAGTTTGCAAACTACAGAAATAGCATATATGGTTTAAAGCAAGCAGCTAAAGCGTGGAATGACAAAATCACAGAAGTACTAACAAATGAAAAATTTCAAAGAAGCAAAGCTGATCCATGCTTGTACACAAAAAGAGTAATAGATGGATTTATGTACTCATATATGTAGACGACATTTTGATTTGTTTTAAACAAGAAAGGGATAAAGAAAACATTCTAAAAACCCTGAAACAACATTTTGAAATCAAAGACTTAGGAAATGTAAAACAGTACCTAGGAATACAGATAGAAAGAGAAGAAGCTGGAAGTTTCCTACTGAATCAAAAGCACATGATTCAAGACATAACAGAAAAATTTGGACTAAAGGATGCAAAAACAGTAAAGTCTCCAATGGAAACTAATTATCTCAAAGAGATGAACAGTGAAAAAAATATGCTACCAAACAATGAAGAATACAGAACAGCGATAGGAAAACTACTGTATCTAGCGACCGTTACAAGACCAGACATCGCAGCAGCAGTAGGAATCCTGAGTAGAAAGGTATCAAAACCAAATAAAGCTGATTGGAATGCCGTGAAGAGAGTAATACGTTATTTGAAAGGAACTAGCAATGTTAAGCTGAAATTACCCACAGGTGATAATTGCATTTTAACAGGATATATTGATGCAGATTGGGCTGGGGATTCAACGGACAGAAGATCTACCAGTGGACATATTTTTTTTCTCTCAGGAGGACCAATAAGTTGGACAAGTAAGAAATAGTCAATTGTGACACTATCTTCAACAGAAGCAGAATATGTTGCAGCAGCACATGCGAGTCAAGAAGTACTGTGGTTAAGACAATTGTTAACAGACCTAGGACAACCACAGTTGGAACCAACAAAACTAAAAGAGGACAATCAAGGATGTCTTGTTCTTGCTCAGATGGAAAGAGTCAATCCAAGAACCAAGCATATTGATGTGAAATATCATTTCTTGAGAGATCATCAGGATCAAGGAGTCTTGAAGTTGGAGTATTGCCCTACTGAAGAAATGACAGCGGACATTTTCACAAAGGCGTTGAATGCTGATAAACATCAGAGACTAATAAAAATTTTGGGTTTGATTGAATAAGTCCTTATTGTTGAGAAAGGGTGTTGGCATATGCAACAGATTAGGACTTATTATAAGTAAAAGGAGGACTTTATGCTGACCTATCAATTGATGGTGATGTTGTGTAACGTTTCCTTCTGTTTAATGTATTGTATAAGAAATAGTCTCACTTGTACTTTCACTTTCGTTTTGTTCCTGGTTTCCTGATGCAATGCTGAAATAACTGTGCATTTTCCTTTTACCTCATGTTGTAAGAAGTAAAAGCTTGTTATCCCATGCAGCCTGCTCTGTGAAGTTTTCTACTGCAAATGTGTGGATGCAGAAGCTGTGCAACAAAAAAGCACGCCAAAAGCGAGCCACAAACTGTGGTCCTCTGTCGGAAACAATGTTCGTGGGAACACCATGGAGCTTGACAATCTCTTTCACAAATGCTTTAGCTAGAGTCTTGGCGCAGGGTAATTTATTGAACGGGACCAGATGACACATCTTACTAAACCAGTCCACAACAACCCAGACGACAGAAAAACCCTCAGAAACCGGCAGATCGGTGATAAAATCCATAGCAAGATGCATCCATGGCGAGCTAGGAACCTCCAAAGGGCACAGCAATCCTGCAGCTGGGGCATGAGAGGCCTTCGACCTAGCTCACACCGTACACTGACGCACCCACTTAATGATTTCTCTATGCCACCCTGGCCACCAGAAACTTTGACCGATCGACTTTCTAGTTTCCAAAATCCCTGGATGACCCGTCAACCGAGACTCATGACATTCAGCAAACAAAGCTCTCCTCAAGGCTTTGGGCACAAATAATTTACCATACGGAGTGTTTGTTGGTGCAGAATTCTGGGCTTCTAGGATGCATTCTCCAACTCAGAACCCAATGCTGCCACCACCACCCCTCTCTGAAAAATACATTCCTCCTTCTCAGTATCAACTACTAGAGAAAAACTACAAGACAAAGCATCCGCTTTAACATTCTTTGTGCCAGGGATATATGTTACGGAGAAATGGAATTGGGCAAAAAACATTGCCCACCTAGCTTGACGGGCATTCAAATGTTTAGCAGCATCCACATATATCAGATTTTTATGATCAGTAAAAACCTGTATCGAATGTCTGGCCCCTGTGGTAATCACAGGTAGGCAGGATGCAGTGACGAGTCGGAGACGGAGCAAGCTTTAACTATAAATTTAAAAGGGAGTTTTTGTATGGAAAACAGGCAGAAAACTGGTTCTCCACACAGGGAAACCATACACAAACACAATATAGCAAACTTACGAATACTCGGCGAGTGTCAGGACCTATAGGGCCACGATATGGCCGTCCATTGCCCTCAGGTAACAAACAAGGGTAAAAGAGTGTCACTTAGCTTCTCAGACGTTCTGTGGAGTTGAGATGCCGTTGTGCTGTTGTTACAGCCGCTGGGCCCAGCCGATGAGGAGCTGACACAAGCCTCGAGCGTTCCCACACTCAGGCACAAATGGGGCACAACAGGCCCTGGAGAAATCCTCCGGCGTAGAGTTCGCCGCTCCAAGAGGCGGGATGGCGGCAGCTGTCGGGTAGGGTGCAGCCGTGGACTGGAGCGGGACCCTAGCAACCATAGGAGATGGGACACAGGCCGCAGCAACGGGCTCAGGTGAGACAGTGGTGGTCGCAGCTGCGGGTGACCAGGCCGCAACCGCGGGCTCGAGTATGGCATTGGCGACCACAGCTGACAGAACTCTCCAGCCTCTACAGTCCTTGTCAGAAATGTCACACCTTCTTCTCCTCAGTCTCTCTGTCCTGTCTCTCCTGCGTCTCTCTCTGGCTCCTCCTCCAGTTGCTCCACTCCCTTTTCTTCTAGAAACATTTCTCAGGCATCCTGCCCTTTCTTCCCCTGAGAACCATTCCCCTGGGAACCTAAATGACAGCCCCCTTGGTTCTGGCCTGGGCACATAGCAGGGGCTCTCTCCCTTACATTCCCCCACTCTGTGAGCTCGCCAGTCCTCGGGCAAGAATTTGGAGGATTTTGTGCTAATAACTGGGCACTGAAGTTGTCTCTGCCACACGAACTGATCCTGTTCATATCGCTCGGGGGTTTGCCTGCTGTAGACCGATCAGAGTGTCGCGATCCAATGGTCGGTATGGAGTCCTCTGGGGTGGTGGTAGATGGCTGAGCAACTGGAGTTGCTGGGGCACAGGACATGGAAGTGTCTGCTGGTCTCGCGGGCAAGTCCTCTTCATCTTCATCGTCCCAGACGGCTGTTGGAGGAGCCTGCGCTAAAGAGTCCGGTGTCTGCAGAGAAGTTTCGCCCTGTGTGGGATCTGTGGACATACAGGACCATAACATATTGCGGTGCACAATCTGGGTAGGTTGATTCCCCCTTCTTCTGATTGTATCTCATATACTGGTCCGTCTGGACTTACTCGGCGTATAATTTTGTAGGGGCTGTTCTTCCATCAATGGCTTAATTTGCTTTGGGGTCGTTGATCTCATACAAGCACGCAATCTCCTTTTTGAAATTCATTGGGCTGTGATGTGGGCTTTTCAGGGTGTTCCAGATCATGGAGCTTAGTCTGCACTAATCTGTGTAGGGTCGGCAGACGATACCGGTGGTCCCGGACCCAGGAGTGAACCCCGCCCATGACCGTTCTTCCTCGGGATCCAGCTCCACCTCATTAATTCCCTTGCCTTTCTGACCAAAGAGTAGCGTGTATGGGGTGTACCCGGTGACCCGATGTACCCGGTTGTTATATACCCAGACCAGTTCGGGGACGTATTCAGGCCAACGGGCTTTCTGGTCATCTTGCAGGGTCCGTAATATTTGAATTAGAGTCCGGTTGAACCGTTCGCAGGCCCCATTCCCCTGCGGTTGATATGGTGTGGTCCGGGACTTGTCAATGCCGTACAGGCGATGCAGTTCCTCCATCACTTTTCCCAGGAAACAGGCCCCTTGGTCTGAGTGGATGCGTTTCGGGCAGCCATACACTTGGATAAAGTTTTTACAGATAACATAAGCAGCCGACTCTGCTGTTTGATCTCGGGTGGGGACCACTACGGCAAACTTGGTAAAATGGTCCACCATGACTAAGCAGTGTTGATATTCCTGATGAGCCGGGCCAGTGGTCAAGTAATCCACCATTAACAGTTAAAGGGGCGCGTGTTATGATTTGGTAGCTGAGGAGAGCAGGCAAAAACGGCAATATACCAGAGAGGTTGGAATCTACTGGATTGCAGTACCCTGACTAACCACCACAACTAAAGGCAGCCGTGGAGCGTTCCTACGTTGGTCCTAGACGCCTCGTCACAGCCTTAGAGGTTAACTACACCTAAAGATAGAAAGAGGAAAGCTATCTGTCCCGGAGCAGATCCCCAAAGAACATAGGAAGCCCCCAAACATGTAATGGCGGTTAGACAAGAGGAAATACACACACAGACAGAAAATAGTATGAGCAAACGTTGGGGCCGAATCTGCCTAGACAGAAAAGGATAGGAAGGATACTTACTGCAATCCAAAAAAAACCCTAAAAAATGCCAACGCTACTAATTGCAAAAACACCTGAGATCACACGACCTCTACCACCTAAATTAGTTCTCTGGTGTAACAAAACTAAGCCGCAGCCACTGAAAAAACTGGAAAAGGCAAATGAACAAATAACAGTGGCTCCAGAGGAAATGAGAGGAGCCCAAGCCCCCGGGGAGGGGAACCTGGCTAACCTCACAGAAATGCAGAGAAATATGCAAATGGCAAGCACAAAAACAAAAACAGAAAATATCTTATCTGAGAGCAGGAGAAGAGGCAAGACTCAGCAAGCTTCCAAGTGAACCAGGAAACAACGTTGAGACAAGAACAATTGATCACCGGCAACCATGATGGGAGGGAACCTCCCTTATATCCAGCCAGTCTGTGATTCCTGATTGCCAATCCTCATTGAATGGTTCAGTACTGTTTGTAACCACCAGAGGGAGCTTCTGCTCAGAATTCATTTCTAAAACATTCACAACAGTACCCCCCTTGAGGAGGGGTCACCGAACCCTCATTTGTGCAACCAGGTCGGTCAGGATGAGCTCTGTGATACGCACGGATCAGTCTCCTAGCGTGGATGTCCGAAGCAAACACCCAAGAATTGTCCTCCTGACCATAACCTCTCCACTTAACCAAATACTGGAGTTTCCGTCTAGAAAAACGAGAATCCAATATTTTCTCAACCACATACTCCAGATTGCCCTCAACCAAAACAGGGTCAGAAGGAGCAGCCATAGGAACCACTGGCTCGACAAACCTCTTCAATAAGGACTTATGGAACACGTTATGGATCTTAAATGTCCCTGGAAGAAGTAAACGAAAGGAAACAGGATTAAGATTCTCCATGATCTTATAAGGTCCAATGAACCTAGGCTTAAACTTAAAAGATGCAACTCTCATAGGGATATTTCTTGAGGACAACCAGACCAAGTCCCCCACTTCAAACCGAGGACCATCAGTCCTATGCAGGTTGGCAAACCGCTGGGCCCTCTCCTGAGAGAGTGACAACCTCTCCACTACCTGGTCCCAAATCTGCTACATACGCTCCACAACAGAGTCAACACCTGGACAGACAGAAGCCTCCGTCTGTCCCCAAGAAAATCGAGGGTGAAACCCAAAATTGCAGAAAAATGGAGACATTAAAGTGGCAGAGCTAGCCCTATTATTAAGAGCAAACTCAGCCAAAGGTAAAAAAGAGACCCAGTCATCTTGATCAGCAGACACAAAGCATCTCAGATAAGTCTCCAATGTCTGGTTTGTTCTCTCAGTTTGTCCATTGGTCTGAGGATGAAAAGCCGAGGAGAAAGACAATTGAACACCAAGTTTAGAACAAAAAGTCCCCCAAAATCTGGAAATAAACTGGACTCCTCTGTCAGACACAATGTTCTCAGGAATGCCGTGTAACCGAACCACGTGCTGAAGGAACAAAGGCACCAATTCGGAGGAGGAAGGCAACTTAGGTAATGGCACAAGATGTATCATTTTGGAAAACCTATCACAAACCACCCAGATAACGGTCATTCTCTGAGAAACAGTGAGGTCGGAAATAAAATCCATAGAGATATGGGTCCATGGTCTCTTGGGCACAGGCAATGGCATCAACAAACCACTAAAGCGAGAGCAAGGCTTGGAGCGAGAGCAAGTCCCGCAGGACTGCACAAATTCCCTGACGTCACGAGACAAAGTAGGCCACCAAAAGGACCGACTCACCAAGTCTCTGGTACCAAAAATTCCGGGATGACTGGCGGAACAATGAATCTCAGACATCACACTCTTTTTCCACCGGTCTGGGACAAACAATTTCCCAATAGGGCAGCGCTCGGGTTTATCCTCCTGACACCCTTCCAGAGCCAGTCTCAAATTGGGCGAGATGGCGGAAAGAACTACACCCTCTTTCAAAATAACAGCAGGATCAGATAACTCAGGAGAGTCCGCAAGGAAACTCCTCGAGAGGGCATCCGCCTTAACATTCTTAGTGCCAGGAAGAAAGGAAACCACAAAATTAAAACGTGTGAAAAACAAGGCCCACCAGGCCTATCTAGGATTAAGTCGCTTGGTTGATTCCAGATAAACCAGATTCTTATGGTCCGTGAGGACCACCACCTGATGTTTGGCTCCCTCCAGCCAATGTCTCCACTCTTCAAAAGCCCACTTCATAGCCAATAACTCCTGATTACCCACGTCATAATTACGTTCAGTTGGAGAAAATTTTAAAGAGAAAAAGGCACAAGGGTTACTTTTAGAGGTCTCAGGATCTCTTTGGGACAAAACGGAACCTGCCCCAATTTCAGAGGCATCAACCTCCACCTGAAATGGCAGAGAAACATCAGGCTGCCGTAGAACAGGAGCAGAAGTGAATCTCTGCTTAAGTTCCTGAAACGCAGAGACTGCCTCAGGAGGCCAATTCACCACATCAGAACCCTTTTTGGTCAAATCAGTCAATGGTATAACAATAACAGAGAAATTACCAATAAATTTACGATAAAAATTGGCAAAACACAAGAATCTCTGAAGAGCCTTTAATGAAGTAGGTTGGACCCAATCACAGAGGCCTGAACCTTGACCGGGTCCATTTCAATAACAGATGGAGACAAAATGAATCCCAGAAATGAGATCCTCTGTACGCCAAAAAGACACTTTGATCCCTTCACATACAGAGCATTCTCTCTCAAAATCTGGAAGACAGTCCGAACATGTTTCACATGAGAGTCTCAGTCATTGGAAAAAATCAAGATATCATCCAAATAAACAATCAGAAATTTATCCACAAAATCCCTGAAAATGTCATTCATGAAGGACTGGAAGACGGAAGGAGCATTAGTGAGCCCAAAGGGCATCACTAGGCACTCAAAATGCCCCTCTGGGGTATTAAACGCCGTCTTCCATTCATCCCGTGCTTAATGCGAATAAGGTTATACGCCCCCTGAGGTCAAGCTTGGTAAACCAAGTAGCACTTTTCACCCTGGAAAACAGGTCAGAAATCAAGGGTAACGGATATTGATATTTCACAGTGATATTGTTCAAGAGACGATAATCAATACATGGCCTTAATGAACCATCCTTTTTGGCCACAAAGAAAAAACCGGCACCCAAGGGTGAAGAGGATGGTCTGATATGACCCTTCTCTAATGACTCCTTGATATAAGACCGCATAGCGTCATGTTCATGTACAGACAAGTTAAAAAGGCGAACTTTAGGGAATTTACTACCAGGCACTAATTCAATAGCGCAGTCATAGCTCTTATGGGGGGGGCAAGGATGCAGATTTACTTTCGTTAAACACATCAGAAAAATCAGTCAAAAAGTCAGGAACATCCTGAGCCTGGGAGAGGCAGAAAAAACAGGAGTGTTGGCATTAACACATTGGCAGCCCCAACTGGTTACAGACACAGATTTCCAATCCAAAACAGGATTATGAGACTGTAACCAAGGGAAACCTAGTACAATAATGTCATGCAGATTATACAGCACCAAAAATTTGCAACTCTCCTGATGATCAGGTTCAACCCTCATTATCACCTGAGTAGAGAATTGGGGTTTATTCTCAGCCACAGGGGTAGAATCAATCAACAGTAGGGGAATAGACTTCCGTAGGGGTATCAAGGGAAACCCACAACATTTAGCAAAATCAAAATCCATCAGGTTAATAGCTGCTCCCGAATCAACAAAAACCTGAACAGAAAATGTGGACAGGGAGCAAATCAGGGTAACAGTCAACAAAAATTTAGTCTGAACACTACCCAAGACAACTGAGCGTGCAAAACGTCTTCCCCGCTTAGGGCAGACTGAAATAGCATGAGAGGCATCACCACGGTAGAAACATAACCCATTGCGTTTTCGAAACTCATGACGCTGTGCCCCAGAAGCCACTCTATCACACTGCATGGGTTCAGAAGCTGGTTCACAAGGCAACACTATTCCACGCATACCTCTACGCTCACGCAAACGTCTGTCAATTTGAATCGCTAATGACATAGAATCATTGAGACCAATACTCCGAACCTCAGTGGCAAGCTGATCCACACGGCCAGACAACTGTGCAAACTCCATTGAGAGAAAAAAAAAATTCCTCCTCAGCACCCAGAGAAAAAGAGGGAAAAAATGCAACAAACAGAGAAAAAAAAAATTGTGACAACTCCCCTTTTTTTTTTTCCTTTTTACTATTTTTCCCTTCTGTGAGTGCCATATAATTTTCAGTTTGGCCGGTGATACTGTTATGATTTGGTAGCTGAGGAGAGCAGGCAAAAACGGCAAAACACCAGAGAGGTTGGAATCTACTGGATTGCAGTACCCTGACTAACCACCACAACTAATGGCAGCCGTGGAGCGTTCCTAAGTTGGTCCTAGACGCCTCTTCACAGCCTGAGAGGTTAACTACACCTAAAGATAGAAAGAGGAAAGCTATCTGCCCCGGAGCAGATCCCCAAAGAACATAGGAAGCCCCCAAACATGTAATAACGGTGAGACAAGAGGAAATACAGACACAGACAGAAAATAGTATGAGCAAACATTGGGGCCCAATCTGCCTAGACAGAAAAGGATAGGAAGGATACTTACTGCAATCCAAAAAAACCCCTGAAAAATGCCAACGCTACTAATTGCAAAAACACCTGAGATCACACGACCTCTACCACCTAAATTAGTTCTCTGGTGTAACAAAACTAAGCCGCAGCCACTGAAAAAACTGGAAAAGTTAAATGAACAAATAACAGTGGCTCCAGAGGAAATGAGAGGAGCCCAAGCCCCCGGGGAGGGGAACCTGGCTAACCTCACAGAAATGCAGAGAAATATGCAAATGGCAAGCACAAAAACAAAAAACAGAAAATATCTTATCTGAGAGCAGGAGAAGAGGCAAGACTCAGCAAGCTTCCAAGTGAACCAGGAAACAACGTTGAGACAAGAACAATTGATCTCCTGCAATCATGATGGGAGGGAACCTCCCTTAAATCCAGCCAGTCTGTGATTCCTGATTGCCAATCCTCATTGAATGGTTCAGTACTGTTTGTAACCACCAGAGGGAGCTTCTGCTCAGAATTCATTTCTAAAACATTCACAACAGGCGCGGTGGTTACAATTGTTTGTAAGGGAGCTCGTTGTTCTGGTGGTTTAGTCAACTCACATAAGCGGCATGCTCGGCACAACTCTTCTATTACGGCTTGTAACCGTGGATGGTAGGCTATTCGCAGTAGGCACTGGAAAGTCTTTTGTATGCCAAAATGAGCCCCTTTCTCCTGAGCCTCCCGAGCAATGTCAGTCAGTAGGGCTCCCGGCACCACCGCTTGCCAAGCTACGGTGGGTTCGGTGTGCAGAGTTGTTTTGCGATACAATAGTCCCTTTTTGAGCACCAGTTTTTCACATTGACGGAGCATTAGCACAGCATCCTTGGAAAGTATTTTTTTTGAGCGTCATTGGGAAGTTGTCCTTGGGCGACACACTGACGAAGGGCGCTGATTTCACTATCTGCTTATTGCTGGCATATCCATTCATCTGTCACTAGAGATGAGCGACTTTGCCTCCGGGAGGCTTGAGTTGGGTTTCGGACCACCCGGCTTTCACAAAAGTCGAGTCGAACGAAATCGGCCGACTATCGGAAAAAGTCGAAGGTCCGACTGAAACTCGAGCGAAACCAATGCAAGTCAATGGGGAAGAAAAGTCGGCAGAGAGTGGAGGACAGTAAACACACCTACAGTGCCCATTTCAATGCCAACGACATCAATTCTTATTACTTAAGCTTGTCAACCTTAATTTACTTTATAATAATAGTTATGCATTGAAAACTTGGGGTTATTTGGCTAAAGTTGTGGTGGGGCAGGGCTGGCTCCAGGTTTTCGTGGGCCCCGGGTGAAAGAGTGTCAGTGGGCACCTTTAACACATACCACAAGTCATGATGCTCCGATATGGCACAGAAATATAGGTATAGTACAATGACAAATACTTCACTTCTTACATTACATGAGTGATATCTATTTTAAATTCTACAATAGCTCAAAAACCGGACAGTATATTCCTCCATACAGTATTATGGCCACCACATAGTGTGCCATACAGAATAATGAGCCCCATATATTGCTTCATAAATAATTTGTCCCATATAATGTTCCATACAGTATATAATGAGCTCCACATAATGCTACAGTATATGATGGTCCCCATATAATGTGCCATACAGTATAGGACTGTCCCCATAAAGTAGAATGAGCCCCACATATAGCTCCATAGTACAGTATAATGAGTCACATATAAAGCTCCATACAGTATATGATGGGCCCCATATATTGCTCCATACAGAATGGGCTCCATATAATGCTCCATACAGAATAGGCCCCATATGTGCTCCATATGATGCTCCATACCCTATATGATGCCCCATAAATAATGAGCCCCATATAAAGCTCCATATATAATGGGCCCCATGCGATGCTCCAGTGTATGATGGGCCCATGGATGATGCTCCAGTGTATGATGAGCCTATATAATGCTCCATATATAACGGGCCCCATTTATAATGCTCCAGTGTATAATGGGCCCCGTATATGATGCTACAGTGTATGATGGGCCCCATTTAGAATGCTCCAGTGTATGATGGGCCCATGGATGATGCTCCAGTGTATGATGGGCCTATATAATGCTCTATATATAATGGGCCCCATATGATGCTCCAGTGTATAATGCTCCCCATATATTGCTCCAAACATTAAAAAACATGAAAAACCTCTCCTCGCTGGGCACTGTTCTACTCTGGACTCCTCAGCGTCACAATCTTCCTGCTCTCTGCACTGTGAATGCTCAGGCAGAGGGCGCACAGACGTGATGTCATCGCGCTCTCTGACCTGAATGTCACTATCAGGAAACGTGGAAGACGTCACAGCGATGGAGCAGGGAGAGGTAAGTACTGCAAGTGCTGGGGCCTGAGCAAGCAGGGGGGGCCCACTCGTTGGCGCAGGCACTGGCACAGGGCCCATCATAGTGCGCCAGTGTCTCTGACGGCGAGTGGGCCCCCCACCTGCTCAGGGCCCCGGCACTTGCCCGGTGTGCGCCAGGTGCTGACGCCGGCCCTAGGGGGGGTACAGCCCAGTTAGAGAGGTGGAAAAACTGGCATATGTTGAGGTGTAGGCTGGACGTTCAGCAGCTGCAAATGGAGGAATTGGAGAAGTCGGAGGAAGAGGAGGACAAAGCGAGCCATTTTGCTGGCAACTACTGTATGTGTCATTAGGGGAAGGTGGGACAAAATCCTTTGAAACCCAGGCATGGTTCATTTTAATGAAGGTGAGATTACCAACATTTTGGGTCGACAGCCGGGTCCTTCTTTCTGTCAGGATTGATCCAGCAGCACTGAAGACTCTTTCTGATAGCACACTACCAGCAGGGCAAGCGAGCTCCTGTAAGGCATATTGTGCCAATTCAGGCCAGGTGTCCAGTTTATAGACCCAGTAGTCAAAGGGGAATGAACTGTGAGGGAGAACATCGATAGGGGAGGAGTGGTAATTTTGAACCATAGTTGACAACTGCTGTCTCCTGTCTGTTGCAATCGATTCAGTATTACCAGTCGTGTGAGCGGTATTAGAGAAATCAGTCCACAACATGGTCATGAAACAACTGTTTCCAATGCCACTTCAGCTGTGTGCACCACGAACACCTCTTCCATTTGGCCCAGTACGTCTCGTGGTAGAACTTGCACCGCTGCTGTGTGCTGGGAATGCCTCTAACAAACGGTTTACCAGAGATGCTTGTTTGTTTGCCAATATTAGCTCTAGATTCTCCTGTGGCATGATTTTCTGTAATTTGCCTTTATAGCGTGGATCAAGGATGCTGGCCAACCAGTAGTCGTCATCCTTCATAATTTTGGCAATGCGGGGGTCCCTTTTTAGGATCCCAAAACATAATCACACATGTGGGCCAAGGTTCCAGGTGTCAATGATGCACTGCCAGTGGTGGTTGGAGGAGCACTTTCTGCCAAATCCACATCCCTCCAGTCACGCACAAACCCTGTAACTGACCTTGGCAAGCCAACATTTTCTCTTGCCCCCTGAGAAGCATCCTCCTCCCCAAAATAATCACACCTCTCATCCTCCCCCTCTTCCTCTTCTTCCTCCACCTCGTCCAAGACAGTTCCCTGAGCAGACAATGGCTGACTGTCATCAAGGCATCCCTCCTCCTCCTCCTCTTCCTCCTCCACTTCAGACGCCTGATCCTTAATGTGCGTCAAAGTTTGCATGAGCAGACACATAAGTGGGACACTCATGCTTATGATGGCGTCGTCTGCACTTACCAGCCGTCCGCATTCCTCAAGACACTGAACGACTGTACAGAGGTCTTTCAGCTTTGACCACTGCACACCCGACAACTCGATGTCTGCCCTCAAACTGCCTGCTCGTGTATCCTCCCACAAATGCATTACGGCCTGCCTCTGTTCGCACAGCCTCTCAACCATGTGCATGGTGGAGTTCCACCTTGTTGCTACGTCTATGATTAGGCTGTGCTTGGGGAGGTGGAGCGATCGCTGCAGCCTCTGCATACGACTGGAGTCTACAGGCGAGCAACGGATGTGCGAGCACAGTCTTCGCACCTCATGGAGCAGGGCTGTTAACTCCAGATAATTATTTATGAAGCACTGCACCACCAGGTTCAAGGTGTGAGCCAGGCAAGGTATGTGTCTGAGTTTTGCCAGGGCTATGGCCGCCACAAAACTGCGGCCGTTATCACTGACTACCTTGCCTGGCTCAAGATGTAGACTGCCCAGCCATGACTCCGTTTCTCGCTGCAAGTAGTCGGCCAGTACCTCCGCGGTGTGTCTGTTGTTGCCCAAAGACATCAAAGTCACGTTTTTGGACTGCCAGATAATCGCAGCTGTGATATTGATGCCTGCTCTTCTGAGCTATTGACAGCGGCACCCTCTTCCCCCAATGGATGCCATTCCGGGTCAACAACTAGGTCATCCATCACCTCCTCTTCAATTTCATCTGCATTTTCCTCTGTGTCACTGTGTATGCGGGAAGGGGCACCTGAGTTTCTTCAGGGTCAGATTCTGGCTCAGTAGACTGCGAGGGCAATGTAGTCCTCTGGGTGAATGTACCAGCAGAATCATATAGCAGTTGCTGTGCATCAGTGAACTCCACGTCAGATTCATCTTGCACTGGGGAATTCAGGATTTGACTTGATAACTCAGGCATGGTATGTGAAAAGAGCTCCATGGAGTAATCTGAAGTGTGGCCGGTCGCATCCTTCACTTTTGGTGGGGGTGAAGGACACAAGGAAAGGTGTTGTTCCTGACCAGTAGCCTGCACTGACCACTCAGTGCTTGCATTTTTTGAAACTTCAGAAGAGGAGGCGATAGAGCTGGAGGCTGTTTCGGCAATGTAAGACAAAACCTGTTCCTGATGCTCCGGCTTTAAAAGCAGTTTACCTACTCCCAGAAAAGGGAGCCTTCCAGGCCTTCTGGAGCCAGACGATGACACAACCTCAACACCTCCTGCCTTAGGTGCTATTGTGCTTTTGGCACTACCAGCAGATGCACCACCACCACCAGGGCCGGCTCCAGGTTTTTATGGGCCCCGGGCGAAAGAGCCTCAGTGGGCCCCTTTAACACAGACCACGATTCATGATGCACAGATACTGCAGAGAAATATGGGTATAGTACAATGCCAAACACTTCACTTCTTCCATTACATGAGTGATATCTATTGTAAACTGTACAATAGCTCAAAAACCGCCAAATCCTCACAGCGCACAGTACAGACTGGACAGTACAGTCCTCCATACAATATTATGGGCACCACAGTCTCCCCCTCATCACCCATATAATACCCATGCAGGATGTCACCCCCCATATAATGCTCCATACAGAATACTGGACCCAAAATAATGCTCCATACAGAATACTGGACCCAAAATAATGCTCCATACAGAATACTGGACCCAATATAATGCTCCATACAGGATACTGGTCCCCATATAATGCTCCATACAGGATACTGGTCCCCATATAATGCTCCATACAGGATACTGGTCCCCATATAATGCTCCATACAAAATATTGAGCTCTCCTCTGCGCTGTACTGCGTTCTGCACTGTTACGGCTCAGGAAAGGGCGCTGTGGAAAGACTCCCCATTATCATCAAGATTGCCTCCCCATCATCATCTCCTCCTTATCATCATGATTGCCTCCCCATCATCATCATGGCCTCCCCATTATCATCAATGCCTGCCCATCATCATCATCTCCTCCCCATCATCATCAATGCCTGCCCATCATCATCTTCTCCCCATCATCAATGCCTGCCCATTATCATCAATGCCTGCCCATTATCATCATCTTCTCCCCATCATCATCAATGCCTCCCCATTATCAGCAATGCCTGCCCATCATCATCTCCTCCCCATCATCATCAATGCCTGCCCATCATCATCTTCTCCCCATCATCAATGCCTGCCCATTATCATCAATGCCTGCCTATTATCATCATCTTCTCCCCATCATCATCAATGCCTCCCCATTATCAGCGATGCCTGCCCATCATCATCTTCTCCCCATCATCAATGCCTGCCCATTATCATCAATGCCTGCCTATTATCATCATCTTCTCCCCATCATCATCAATGCCTCCCCATTATCAGCGATGCCTGCCCATCATCACACACAGACAGCACCACAGCACACAAGCACTCTCTCACATACACACACACACACACACACAAAGCACCGCACTACATACACACAGAGACACACACACACACGTCTCACCAGTCCAGCGTCCGCACTCTCTGCCACAGCCGGCCGCTGAATGATGACGTCATTCAGCGGCGCTGCTGTGAGAGGAAGCGCCGGCGCTCTCTGGAGCCCGGAGCTGTGGCAGCGGAGGCACGGGAGAGGTAAGTATTGTGCCAGCTGATGCCGGGGCCCTGAGCAAGCGGGGGGGGGCCAGTGGCGGCGCTGACACCGCTCTCCTCCGCTAACGGGCGCGGGGGTGCCAGACGGCGAGTGGGCCCCCCCGCCTGCTCAGGGCCCCGGCACTTGCCCGGGTGTGCCGGGTGCTGACGCCGGCCCTGACCACCACCATCAGTACCAGCTGGCCCCCCTCACCCACGTCCGCGGCCTCTTCCACCATACTTCCTCATGTTTGGGAAAATGTACCAAAAATACCAGCAGATATATGGTACTGTATCAGAAGCGTAAAACTGTATACGATGAAGGGGAAATTGTAAATCTCTGTATATATTTCCGGAGTCACACACAAACGCTCTCTCAGTATGGATTTGACCGTAATAAAAAAGGCAGAAAAAAGGTACTGTATCAGAAGTTACCAGGTGTATATAGCATAGGGTAAAATTGTAAGTCTCCTTATATATTTCCTGAGTCACACACAGACGCTCACTCGGTATGGATTAGAACAAAATATAAAAAGGAGAAAAACTGTACTGTATCAGAAGCGTACAGCTGAATACAATGGTAAGAACCAATAATAGAAAAACACAAGGAACTAGTCAGAAGGACCATATTGGTACATTATATCGAATGATATTATTGTGATTATATTACTAGTCCAATATACAGGATTGTGTTTGGACACACTGAAATTCATATAGAGACACTCAAAGAACAAAACCGGCTACACCTGGTATGTATATTATCCATTTGGAGGCATTTTGTTACACATGACTAGGGATTTATCCGGTAAGCAATTTTGCATGTTACACAGCGGGGCATATTTTGATCATATTACTGCTGTATCCTATATCAGTTTGTCATGTTCTTTATACATATCTGGGTTGTTCTGCCGGGTTGAGCGCCCCCTTTTTTTTTTGTTATTGCGGTTTCGTATGTCATTGGTAGCCGTCACTTTTTACTCCCCTTTCCTTGTTCTATGACTATTTATAATAAATTACCAATTTTGCATTAAGCTTTTTTTGGATGTCTGCAACTGTTTTGTTCTTTGTGTGTCTCTAGCTGTATACAATGTAGGGGTAATTGTTAATCTCCGTATATATTTCCGGAGTCACACACAGACGCTCACTCAGTATGGATTAGAACAGAATATAAAAAGCAGAAAAACAGTACTGTATCAGAAGCATGCAGCTGTACACAGTGTAGGGGTAATTGTAAATCTCCATATATATTTCCGGAGTCACACACAGACGTTCACAGGTTCAGTATGGATTAGACCAGAATATAAAAAGCAGAAAAGGGTACTGTATCAGAAGATACCAGGTGTATATAGCATAGGGGAAAATTTCAATCTTCGTATATATATCCGAAGTCACACACAGACACTCTCAGGCTCAGTATGGATTAGACCACAATATAAAAAGCAGAAAAAGGGTACTGTATCAGAAGATACCAGGTGTATATAGTATAGGGGAAAATTTCAATCTCTGTATATATTTCCGGAGTCACACACAGATGCTTTCAGGCTCAGTAAGGATTAGACCAGAATATAAAACGCAGAAAAAGTGTACTGTATCAGAAGATACCAGGTGTATATAGTATAGGGGAAAATTGTAAATCTCCTTATATATTTACGGAGTCACACACAGACGCTCTCAGGCTCAGTATGGATTAGACCAGAATATAAAAAGCAGAAAAAGGGTTCTGTATCAGAAGATACCAGGTGTATATAGTATAGGGGAAATTTTCAATCTCAGTATATATTTACGGAGTCACACACAGACACTCTCAGGCTCAGTATGGATTAGACCATAATATAAAAAGCAGAAAAATGGTACTGTATCAGAAGCGTACAGCTGTATACAGTGTAGTGGTAATTGTAAATCTCCGTATATATTTCCGGAGTCACACACAGACGCTCTCAAGCTCAGTATGGATTAGACCAGAATATAAAAAGCAGAAAAACGGTACTGTATCAGAAGCGTACAGCTGTATACAGTGTAGGGGTAATTGTAAATCTCCGTATATATTTCCCGAGTCACACACAGACGCTCACTCAGTATGGATTTGACCAGAATACAAAAAGCAGAAAAAAGGTACTGTATCAGAAGATACCAGGTGTATATAGTGTAGGGGAAAATTTCAATTTACGAATATATTTCCGGAGTCACACACAGATAGTCAGCATGTATTTGTCCGTGATATCAGCCGGTACCCCGTAGTGTGTGAGGAGCGTACAGCTCTATACGGCGTGGGAAAAAATGAACGCTCGGTAACTGTGCAGAAAAAAAGAATAAAAGTATTAGTGGTGTGTAAAAAGCAGTCTGCACAGCAGTGTGCACACAGCAATATAGCTAGCAGGCAGCCTAATAACCAGCGCTGCTGCACACAAGAAAATCCTCCCCTATCTCTGCACACTAACTGTACAGCACAATTGCTATCAGCACAAGCACATAAAAATTTCTGTTTCCATCCCTAACTCTCTCCCTACTGAAAAACAGCGTCAGCAACCTCTCCCTACTGTTAATATCGGCAGAAGTAAAATGGCGGTCGGCGGTCAGGGTTTTTATAGACACTATGACGTCCCACAAAGCAAGCCAATCACTGCAATGCCCTTCTCTAAGATGGTGAGGGACGCTCCCATGTCATCTCGTTGCCCACAGTGTACATCCTTGTTCATTGGCTGAAAAATGGCGCCTGCAAACATTATGGGAAAACCGACTTTGACGCTCGGGTCGAGCGAAACCCGACCAAAGTGTGAAGTCGGCAACTTATGAATCTGACTGACCTGTTTCGCTCAACTCTATCTGTCACTGCTGTGGTCGCGTCGGGTTTTAGGGAATACTGTGTTTCCTCTCCCTCTAGCTCTTCATCCTGGCTCCGTCCTGGGACAGGGCGCCGGATCCGGGACAAGGCATAGGCGTGGACATTCTGTGCCCCTCTCTTGTAAACAATTTTGTGTTTGAACTTGGCCATCCTTACTACCCACCGCTGCTCCAGGGCCCCCAGTTTGGTGTTGCCTGGGGGTGAGCCAGGGGCTTGTTGTCGGTTCATACCACCACCTCAGATCCCGCTGGATACTCTGCGAATCGCTCCATCATGGCCCACACCACCATCAGGAGCTCGAGCTGTAGTTGTCAGTATTGCATTCGGAGTCGAATGATCGGCTGCCATAGGCGATCACCCTCTCCCGGCCGTCCTTCATCTGTGACAACACAGCCCCCAACGTGTGTAAGCTCCCATCAGTGTGCAGAATGAACACTTGCGAGAAATCCGCGTAGGCTAACACCGGGGCTTCTGAGAGTGCGGCTTTAAGGTCTCTGAAAGCTTCTTCCTGCGGTTCTCACCACTGTACCTTACTGTTGTTAGCACCGGAGGGGAATCCTCTTAGTAGATCCTGTAGGGCTCGAGCTCGGCGGGCGAAATTTTTCACAAAGCGACGGTAGTATCCAGCCACCCCCAAGAAGGCCTGCACATCTCTCACTCTTTCGGGAGTAGGCCACTCCTGTATCGCAGCGACCTTCTCCGGAGATGGCCTCACACCCTCGGCGGAGACCACATGCCCCAGGTACTCTATTTGTGTGCAGAACAGGTGGCATTTTTGGGACTTCACCTTCAACCCGTACTTTTGCAGCCAGCCGAGCACCTGGCCAAGGCGATGCAGGTGGTCTTCAAACATGGCGGCATAGATGATAATGTTATCCAAATATATTAGGATGGCTTCGAAGTTGAGGTTGCCTAGGCACAGTTCCATCAGGCGCTGGAAAGTTCCAGGGGCGTTGTCCAGTCCAAACGGCATCCAGTTGAATTCAAATAATCCCATGGGCAAAATGAAGGCGGTTTTTGCTTGATCGTCCTCGGACATCGGTACCTGCCAGTATCCGCTGGCCAAGTCCAAGGTAGAAAAATATTTTGCCTTCCCTAGGGCCGACAGAGACTCCTTTATACGAAGGAGTGGGTATGAGTCTTTGATGGTGCAGGCATTCAACTTACAGTAATCCACACAAAACCGCAGGGTGCCATCCTTTTTCCGTACCAACACTATGGGGACTTTGACTTTCCCGGATGACCCCCTTTTGCAGTATTTGATTCAACAGCGTTTTCACTTCTTGGTACAACTGCGGTGGAATCTGACGATATCGCTCCCTGATGGGGGCCGCTCCTTCAAAATGCCGTGTGTAATGGCTGTGGTACACCCAAAATCGTCCTCATGACTAGCGAACACCTTTTGGAAATGGTCCAAAAGGCTTCCACCTGGTGTTGTGAGCATGTTGGAAATGACTTCTGAGTTGGGGCTCCCTCTGGTGGTTGCTGAGGGTATTGAACCAGTGTTGAATAGTAGAAGTCCATCACCTGCGAGCGATGACTGTCAATCAGGAGAGACTGACTGGGCTGATATAAGAGAGCTGCCTTCCCATGATCCTCGCCGGCGATCAATAGTTGTTTTCTGGTTCATTTGGAAGTCAGCTGGTGTCTTGCCTTTGTCTGCTACTTTCAGATAAGATATTTTCTGCTTGTTTCTATCGTGTTTGCAATTTCCATTTTTTGTCTGCACTTTTGTGGGAAGTTAGCCAGGTTCCTCTCCAGGGGCTGTGTTACTCTCTGTTTTTCAGTAGCCACTGTTTTTTTGTTCCATTGCTCTGTCCCTGCTATTTGAGTGGCTGCGGGTTAGCCGCTTGGTCACACCAGAGATCTGATTTAGCGGGTGGCAAGATCGTGTGGTCTTAGCATTTTTTGAAATCAGAAGTGTTGGAATTTTCTAGGATTTTGCTGGGTTGCAGATAGCATTCTGTCCTGTCCTGTCCTATCTAGGCAGTATTTGGCCCTAGCGTTTGCTCACTCTATTTTCTGCCTGCGTTTGTGTTTCTTCTTGTCTAACCGCCATTATATGTTTGGGGGCTACCTATTCCTTTGGGGCTCTACTCCGGGGCAGTTAGCTTTCCTGTTTCTATCTTTAGGTGTAGCTAATCTCTCCGGCTGTGCCGAGGTGTCTAGGTCACCGTAGGTACGCCCCACGGCTGCTTTTAGTTGTGCGGTCAGTTTAGGGATCTGCAACCCATTAGTTCCCAACCTCTCTGGGTGTTTGGCTGCCTTTGCTGTTTTTTGCTCCTGTCCTTCTCGGCTACCAAATCATAACAACCTGGTGTATTTGGGTCGGGGTTGAGGTCAGAGAGTTCAGCTCACATTTTCTCCAAGATAGCTCGCCCCGACTGCTCAGGCGGTGGCTCTGCGGTCCGGACAGCGTGCACAGTTACTGCCCACGGATCCCTTGGTTTCACCCCCATCTGCAACGCCAGGGGCGGGAGTACCTCTTCCAATGGTTTTACTACTTTTGCCATTTCCACTCAGGGCTTCAGTAGTAGGTCCTGGTTCTCCAGATTGACACATCGCACAAGGACAGTCCCCTTTTGTACGGTAGCTAGGGTGCGAGCCAACAGGAGCCCGGAGGGTAGATGCTCGAGGAAACATGGCTCCACCTGCACCTCTGCTCCTTCCAGCGGTACATGTGCCTGGATCGGCAGCGCAACAACTGTCTATCCTGGTGGCAGCACGAGCTGAGGAGTCGCAGGCACAGTCACTCTCCCCAGCACCTCTCCCTCCTGGCAAACCTTCTGGACTAGCGCACCCCGCACCAACTGCTGAAAGACCTGCCCGTGCGAAGTGCGGGGGCCCCATTGTTTTAATGTCTCTTGGGCCGGTTCATGGAGGAGACTGCCAAAATCTTTTAACACTTTCATGCTTAAGGTGACGACATATCCATCAGTCTCGCCTCCCTGAGTTAGGACCACGCCTCTCCGGCCCAATGGCTTGCCGCACATCGAAATCTGCATCCATGCTACTCCAACAACGGGAATAGGCAGTTGATTGGCAGCCACCAGCTTTATCATGGACCCCCATTGGGGTCTTGTGGCTTCTGGAAAATGTTGCCGGAAGTAAGTCTCAGGCATAGTAGTCACTTGTGACCCCATGTCTACCATGCAGCGCATGGTACGGCCTTCAAATTCTGCCCAAACCAGTGGACACTTCGCGACCAGGTCCTCGGGTGCATCCTGAACAACCCCCGCATGCGCTCTGTCCAGCTCCACAGCATGGTATTACTGCCGGTGAACTTGGGCAAGTTGTTCAGCATGGCCCCTAACGTCAGACTGGCCCAGGGGCCACTATCACCCCCCTGATCTGCGGCTTCCCCGCTCGTGCTCGGAGACTGCATCCTATTGACTGCACCAAATGTGGTAAACACAGGTACGCGGGATGCAGTGACGAGTCGGAGACGGAGCAAGCTTTAAATATAAATTTATAAAGGGAGTTTTTGTATGGAAAACAGGCAGAAAACTGGTTCTCCATGCAGGGAAACCATACACAAACACAATATAGCAAACTTACGAATACTCGGCGAGTGTCTGGACCAATAGGGCTGCGATATGGCCGTCCAATGCCCTCAGGTAACAAACAAGGGTAACAGAGTGTCACTTAGCTTCTCAGACGTTCTGTGGAGTTGAGATCCGGTTGTTGTTCTTCTGTTGTTGCAGCCGCTGGGCCCAGCCGATGAGGAGCTAACACAAGCCTCGAGCGTTCCCACGCTCAGGCGCAGATGGGGCACAACAGGCCCTGGAGAAATCCTCCGGCGTAGAGTTCGCCCCTCCAAGAGGCGGGATAGCGGCAGCTGTCGGGTAGGCTGCAGCCGCGGACTGGAGCGGGACCCTAGCGACCACAGGAGATGGGACACAGACCGCAGCCGCGGGCTCAGGTGAGACAGTGGCGGTCACAGCTGAGAGTGAGCAGCTGGAGTATGGCATTGGCGGCCACAGCTGTCAGAACTCTCCAGCCCCTACAGTCCTTGTCAGAAACGTCCAGCCTTCTTCTCCTCAGTCTCTCTGTCCTGTCTTTCCTGAGTCTCTCTCTGGCTCCTCCTCCAGTCGCCCCACCCCCTTTTCTACTATAAACATCTCTCAGGCATCCTGCCCTTTCTTCCCCCAGGGAACCGTTCCACTGGGAACCTAAATGACAGCCCCCTTGGTTCTGGCCTGGGCACATAGCGGGGGCTCCCTCCCCTACACCCCCTCCAAAAAATGTCGCCAATGCTCAAACGCAAGTTTAATAGCCAGCAACTCTCAGTTCTCAGCATCATAGTTGAGCTCAATCTCCGAACATTTTTTAGAAAAGCACAGGGATGCACCCCATCCTCTCCCTCCTGGGACAGAACTGCCCCCACCCCTACTGATGAGGCATCAACCTCTACCAGAAAAGGCTTGGTCTCATCTGTCTGGATCAAAACGGGAGCAGAGCTAAACCTCTCCTTGAGATGCTCAAAAGCCTCAACTGCCTCAGTGGACCATTGGATAGTATTAGAACTCTTTTTGGTGAGATCAGTTATAGGTTTAGCGATAACAGAAAAATTCTTTATGAATTTTCTATAATAATTGGCAAACCCTAAAAATCTTTGAACAGACTTTAAACTTTCAGGCTTAGGCCAATCCAGTACTGCCTGAACCTTCACCGGGTCCATCTCAAACCCATCACTGTAGATCAAGTACCCCAAAAAACTCATTTTCTGTACCGCAAACTCACACTTCTCCAATTTAGCAAAGAGGTTGTTTTCGCTCAAAATCTGTAGAACTTCGCGGACTCTCTGCCAATACGACTCTAGGTCAGATGAATATATCAAAATATCATCCAAATAAACAATAACACTCCTACTGATCAACAGCCTCAGAATGTCATTAATGAAATTTTGAAAAAACGCAGGCGCATTAGTAAGGCCAAAAGGTATCACCAGACACTCAAAATGACCCTCCGGGGTATTAAAGGCTGTCTTCCATTCATCACCCTCCTTCACCCGCAGCAAGTTTTATGCCCCACGAAGGTCAATTTTAGAGAACCACTTCGCTCCGGTTAGTTGGTTAAACAAATGCAGAATTAGCGGCAACGGGTAAGGATTGCGCACAGTGATCTTATTTGATCTTATTAATCTCCCGAAAATCCAGACACGGTCTAAGACCCCCATCCTTCTTTTTGACAAAAAAAAATCCTACGGCTACAGGAGAATTAGAGGGTCTTATATGACCTGCAGCCAAACTAGGCTGTAGGTATTCCTTTAAGGCCTCCCTCTTGGGAATCGTCAGATTAAATAAACGACTCTTAGGGAGTGTAGCACCTGGGACGAACTCAATAGCGCAATCATAATCTCTATGGGGTGGTAGAGCTTGCGACTCAACTTCTGAAAATACCTTCCAGAAATCCTGAATGGCTTCAGGTAGCTCCCTCTTCACAACAGCAGCAATGTGAACATTACAACATTTACCATAACACCCCTGACCCCAGGACCTTATAACACCAGACGACCAGTCCATCAAAGGATTGTGCATTTTTAACCAGAGTAAACCCAGGACAACTGGAACAGGCAATGTATCAAGTACAATCAAGTCTATATACTCCTGATGTTCCATATTGACAATAAGTGGGAACCCAGTGACCTTTCGAGAAACACACCCATGCTCCAGGGGAGTGTTATCAATCACCACAACAGGAAAAGAAGATGACAATGGTTCCGAATCAAATTTATATTTGTCTAGAATTTGTTGATCAAATTCAGAGCAGAACCACAATCCACCATGACCTGAAAATCAATGAAATGACCACAATAGGTGGAATTACCAGAAAAAAAAAACTCCTGCGGACCGTAAAAATGCAATGCAAACAGGAGTGTTGCTCCTACTGACCTTTTTTTTTTTCTTTCCTTATGCGAACTTCGCATTGCTTAATCAAATGGTCAGCCTTACAACAATACAAGCATAACCCCTCAGAGAACCTCCTCTCCCTCTCCTGGGAATGAGAGGACATCCCCCCAAGTTGCATCGGTTCCCCATTGTCGACGGGGCTATCCTGAGAGACTGGGTCCAGCATTGTGAGAGCCTTCCCTTCATGTCTCTCAATCTTTTATCCACACTGATAGCTAACTGCATAGCAGTTTCCAAAGTAGCAGGTGCAGGATATGCAATGAGCAAATCTTTAACCCTTTCACTCAAACCTGCTAAAAACTGACTCTTGAGCGCTGGGTCTTTGCATCTGACCTCTGCGGACCATCGTCTGAACAGGGTGCAATACTTACCAGCATCATCAGAACCCTGTTTAAGCCGTCTGAGCTCTACCTCAGCTGAGGTGACTCGATCAGGATCATCATATAACAACCCCATAGCAGTAAAAAATGCTTCTACTGACGTCAAACCAGGATCATCAGGTGGTAATAAAAATGCCCAGATTTGGGGTTCACTTCGCAACAAAGACACAATAATCCCCACACGCTGTAATTCACTCCCTGAGGATCCAGGTCTAAGCCGGAAATATAGTTAACATCCATTTTTAAATGTAAAAAATTCCTGCCGTTTACCAGAACAAAACTCAGGCAGTCCTACCTTAGGTTCTTCACAGCATACTCCAGGACACTTACTCATGTGCTGTTGCAGGCTGGCTACCTTGAAAGTTAACCCTTGCAAATGTTGAGCAAGTTCTTGGACGCTGTTCATATTGAAGGACTCCTTGAGAAAATGTTTCTTTTTTTATATGTGCGGGCTGGACATACTGTTATGTATCTGCAACTCGGGAATAGGACAGGAGGGGAATAAGCTGACCCTGCACTAAGACTTGACTGAATCCCTACGATGGAGCGGGCGACCTATTCCTTGTGAATAGACCCCACGTTTCCTAATCTAGACTTGAGCGAAGACCTAAAGGTGGGGGGAAGGGTATCCCTGAAAGATCTAGGGACTGGGAACAAAAAAAGTTAAACTCCTATCAGGGAAATAAAGGAAGCTGCAGAAACAAAAGGAAAAACAAAAGACTAAGCAAGCAGAACTAGAGTTCCCAGAACTGCACAAAGTTAAACATAAAAAGCTATCAAAGCTCCTAGCCAGAACTCTAGTGGATTAACACTGATGTCCAGCAAGTACTGGGAGGCAGGTGCAGTGTAATAAAGGGTGATACAATCACCTGACCAACGACAAGTCCAGCACCAGGGGAAAAAGACCAGCAGCCAGAAAACCACAACAAGATGGCGGATGGTCAAGCTAAATTGATTCTAACACTAGTATGCAACTATTCACATTAGCTTGGAAGTACCAGTCAGTCTTTTGATAATTGTTTGTTAGCTTTCTGACCAAGAACTCCACCCATGTGGTGCTTTTAATTACAGCAGGATCCTACCCATAAATACAGGCTTCTGTGAGAGAGGTATCCACATTCATCCAGGAATTCAGACTTCAGCCTAAGGCTAAGTGCACACGTTGAGGATTCTTAGCGATTTTGCCTCAGTTTTTCGCCGCGAAAACGCTTACCCAATGCAACTCATCATATCCTATGGGATTCCGCAATGCTGTGCACATGCTGCCCTTTTTTCCGCGGTGCAATCGCATCACGAAAAAAAAAGCAGCATGCTAATTCTTTTTGCGGAATCGCCGCCATAGGAATGCATTGAACCGCTTACTTTCCGCATGTGGCTATGCCCACCATGCGCAAAGTAAGCGATTCATGTGCGGATGGTACCCAGGGTCTGGAGGAGAGGAGACTCTCCTCCAGGCCCTGGGTACCATATCCCTGTGAAAACAATAACTAAAATAAAAAATAATGATATTCTCACCTTCCGGCGGCCCACGCAGCTTTTCCGCCTCTCAGCAACACTGCTGGCCAATCCCGTTCCCAGTAATGCATTGTGAGAATCACCCCAGATGACGTAGCGGTCTTGCGTGATGCTACGTCATCTGGGGTCATTGTCGCTATGCATCCTTGAGAACAGGATTGGCCGGGAGCGTCGTTGAGGCCCAGGAAGGCTGCGGGGGCCGCCAGAAGTTGAGAATAGCACGATTTATTATTTTTTTTTATTATGTTTACATTAGATCTTTTTACTATTGATGAGGCATAGGCTGCATCAATAGTAAAAAGTTGGTCACACTTGTCAAACAGTATGTTTGACTCGTGTGACCAACCTGTCAATCAGTTTTCCAAGCGATGCTACAGATCGCTTGGAAAACGCTAGCATTCTGCAAGCTAAGATTACGCTTGCAAAATGCTAGTTTTTAGCGGGAATACGCATACCTATCAAAATGCGTATTTCGCGCGGCAGGGAGTTGCGGGATTGCCGCAGAAATTACCGCTGCAATTCCGCAACGTGTGCACTTAACCTTAAAGAGGTATTCACACTAGAGACATAGGGTCCAAGGAAAATGTAGCTTGTACATGTTCCTGACATGGGTTTCAGGCCTGACAGACTGACCACAATACAGGCCCTAGCTTGCTTACATTGTATTCAGAATTAAATTCTAATGCTTTTGGTGTATGATAGAATTCAATTTACTGACATTGATCATACAGCTCCCCCAACTCCTATATTATATTCACCTTACAGCGGCTTCACTCACGATGACAGTTGTTCCATTGGGATACGGTAGCAACAATTAACTGTGAAGCTTACAAAACACAGCTTTCACAGCACCTGTTTGCCCTCTGCGAACTTGAAGTGACATGACATGGCGGTGAAAATGGTGGTGGCGAGCAAAGCCCAAAATTCAAATAGGCATGTTTGAAATAGCATTGTAAAAGGATGGAGAATATGTATTCCACTATCTTGCTAACTATTTGGCATGAGGGAGTGACCTCCCAAATGTAGGAGTGTGAGCTCTTCCAAATGTATGATAAAGGGCCACTTGAGGGCCCTTACCAAACTCAGGTTTCTTGGCACCTGCTGGCACTCTGCAAATTGTAAGCGAGTGCCACATAATGACATGGTGGTGGTGGCGGGCGATGCCCAAAATTTAAATAGGCATGTTTGAAATAGCATTGTAAAGGGTTGGGGAATAAGTATTCCACTATCTTGCTAACCATTTGGCATGAGGGAGGGACCTAACAAATGTAGGAGTGCAAGCTCTTCCAAATGTATGATGAAGGGCCACTTGAGGGCCCTTACCAAACTCAGGTTTCACGGCACCTGCTGACATTCTGCAAATTATAAGCGAGTGCCACATAATGACATGGCGGTGGACATGGTGGTGGTAGTGGGCGATGCCCAAAATTCAAATAGGCATGTTTTAAATAGCATTGTAAAGGGATGGGGAGTATGTTTCCACTATCTTGCTAAATTATTTGGGATGAGGTAGGGACCTTCCAAATGTAGGAGTGCGAGCCCTCACAAATGTTAAAGGAAAAACTGAAGCCAAAACGCTGCGTGTGAACATATGGTAAAGGGGAGGTACAATTTTTTTAATTTTTTTTATTTTATTTTGCGTTATAAACATGTAATTATGAAGGAAAAAATGTTTCTTAGCATTTTTCCTTTAAAAAAAACCCGATGCAATAGTCTGACAACATTATTCCTAGAGTCTGAAAGGCATGCAGACATCTTCTCCATGCTGTTTCCATTTAGTTTTAGCTCTTTCCCATCGATTTCAGCTTTTTTCCCATGCCCCCAGACCTGTTGGGTCCAGCAGAAAAATATTCGGCTTTCCCAATGACTTGCATTGTTTTCATTATTCGGCATGAATACACGGATATTAGAAGAAATTATTCATGCCAATTTTCCCGAATCGGAGAATTTCACTATTCGCTCATCACTAGAGTTGAGCGATACTTTCCGATATCCAAAAGTATCGGAATCGGAATGGTATTGCCGATAACATTAAAATATCGGCGATACCCGATACCGATACCGGAAGTCCCATGTAAGTCTATGGGAACAAAATATCGAAATTAAAAAAACCCCATTCTTGCCCTGTTGGTTAATTGTACATGAAGGAAAACAAGAAAGAGTAATGTAGAATGTATTGGGGAAGGTTGAGGAGATATTAAAGGCATAGATGTTTAACCCAATCAAATGGAATAGCATAAATATTTTTTTTTTTAAAGATGTTCGGATTGACGAAGAAATTGACAATGTTGTTAACGTTTTTTCTATTTTGGCAAATATGTATATTACACAACTTCCATGCTCTTCATCTTCACCTTTTTAACTTTTCACACACTTTCTCCTTCATAATCTTCTGCAGCATCATCTTTTTCATCAAATTATTCTTCATCTTCACCTTCTTTATCTTCTTCTTAAACTTCTTGCTATTCATCTTTGTTAACATTACTCATATCCTTCTTATTAAACTATTATTCTTATTCATATTCTGCTTAATCTTCTTCATCATATTCTTATTTGTGACTGAGAATCCTGTACTTGTAATCTGTCAAAGTATGATTTTTTCATCCTTCCGTTCTTGCTGTCACAAAAGATTTAAATTACAACAGTATTTGTCCGTGTTCAGTTTAGCCTGCAGCAGCAGGCATTTTCCAGGGGCACCACGAGGAGGAACGGACTCACCCCCATACACTGCTTAGTCTTCTTCTGCTTAGAATTTAGAGCATATATTTTGCTCTTCATTTTGGTCTTATACTTCATGTTCTTCTGCTTTTAGATCTTCTGCTTATTGTTCTTGTGTCTCTTGTTCCGTATCTTGTATTTGTAGCACAATCTTGTACCAGCTGATGTTACTGGGACACGGTTACTAAGCAGGAGGTACCTGTGCTCCAAAGCACTACCAAGGACCAGCAGACGTTGATGGAACTCGGATACCGAGATGGAGGCACCTAGGCCAAAGGCACTGTGGAGAACCAGCTGACGGTACTGGAACCGGACGGGTAGCAGAAGGTACAAGAGCCAATGCAAGTAACGAGGACCAGCTGACTGTGCTGGAACCCGGAGGGGCAGCAGAAGGAAAAGAGCCAATGGCACAACCGAGGACCAGCTGACGTTACTGGGACACGGTTACTAAGCAGGAGGTACCTGTGCTCCAAAGCACTACCAAGGACCAGCAGACGTTGCTGGAACTCGGATACCGACATGGAGGCACCTAGGCCAAAGGCACTGCGGAGAACCAGCTGACGGTACTGGAACCCGGAGGGGCAGCAGAAGGAAAAGAGCCAATGGCACAACCGAGGACCAGCTGACGTTACTGAACCCCAGTAACACAGGAGCAAGTGTTGACTGTGCTAACAGCACTTCCGAGCAACAACTGGTGGTGTTGGAGCCCAGGGTCAAGGAGGATGTTTAAATACTAGATCAAGTAATTTCCTTGTTACCTGTCAATTTTAAATGTCTATACTTCAAACAAGAGAAAGATAACCTTTACTACCATAAGATGATGATTTCATTTAAACTAATATCTAGATAAATAAAGAATTGACAAACATAAACACATACATTAACATGTTGAACAGCAATGCAAACCACAAAATAAATTAGTTAAGGAATCTGCTATACGGTTGTACATAAAGCATACAAGTACATATCTGAATCCATTAATGATGGATAAGTAACAGTATGTACACCATTTTTATTGTATAGACAATGAATGTCTGACTTCAAAACATCATCAGCATTACAAGTTATCTGTGATATTACTAAAATGTTCCATTTGCTGAATAATGTCACAAAATATTTTATACAAAATTATACAATTTCCATCATGTAATACTCATAATATGTGGCAATAATCATTTTTATTAACAAACATAACCTTTAAAAAGTGCATAGTGCATAGTGAAAATTGCTATTTA
This sequence comes from Oophaga sylvatica, assembly GCA_033576555.1. Taxonomy (NCBI): domain Eukaryota; kingdom Metazoa; phylum Chordata; class Amphibia; order Anura; family Dendrobatidae; genus Oophaga; species Oophaga sylvatica. The sequence goes on from JARQOD010000001.1 coordinate 803,240,306, forward strand.
TGGCTGACTGTCGACTTGGAAGCATGACAACAGATAGATAAGGTATATATAGATGAGACTGCATAGCCACAGATGGTGAATGGCGATGTAATACTGTACCTCAATAAAGTGTGCGTCACTACTACATAATTTTTTTTATATAGCTTTATAAACAGGGTACATGGATGTATGCTTGTGCCTTTGTTTTGACGCACAGACTGCCTTCCTGCTGAGACGCATTGGGTAGTGAACAGTTGTGTGCAGTGTTCACTGCAGTCTCTGCGGAATAACCACACTTAGACCTTATAACTTTTCAGACTTTCTTTATCAATCTACCAAGATGAAGAAGGCAGGGAGTAAGGCACGTGGTCGTGGAGTTTCTTCAGGGAGAGGACGTGGGGATTCTGTGGCTGCTGCGGCCCCCAGTGACACAGCATCCACCAGTTTTCCCCGTGAGCGTTCCTTTATGCGCACTTTTGTAGGAGCTCGGAGTACCCCCCTGCTGCGGGAAGAACAAATTGAAGCCGTTGTTGTTTGGATGTCAGCCAATGCATCGACTTCAATTGCTTCCACCTCCTCTCAGGACCACAGCACTGTTGGGCAACCATCTGTCTCTTCACCGCCTGGCAAATTGCCCAGGCAGTCAGAGAGTTCTGTACAGGAGCCAGCTGAGTGTCTGCTTCTGTTCTCAGAATCTATTGGCTTGCAAACAGGGGCCCAGCCAAGCAGCATTCTGTAATGTGAAGAGGGAGTATGCAGTGATGCGCAACAGCTGTGTCTCTCTGAATCTGAAGAGGCGGGTGAGACAGTGCCGATGGTCAGCACACCGCAGAACGCATCTGATGATGATGAGACCCAGGTGCCAGTTTCTGTTGAGCATGGTGCTGGCCAGACCACCCAACAGCAGGTGTTTGAAGAGGGTAGTGGAGATGATGAGGTCCAAGACCCAACATGGCATGAGGAAGAGGAAGGTGGTGGGAGCAGCTCAGAGGAATAATAATAATATTTATTTATATAGCACCATCATATTCCGCAGCGCTTTACAGTTTAGCAGTTTCAGAACACAAGTCATAAGTAACAACGTTAACAATACAATAATTTAAGCTAAATAAGTCGCCCCTGCTCGTGACAGCTTACAATGTACAATGAGATGGGGGAGATACAAAGTATAGGTGTTTATATACAATGGTGCATTTACAATGATGTTCCAGCCATCTTAAGGGACTGAGGGATGGAGATAGTGAATGGGCTAGAGACACACACACACTTACACAGAATACATAGAATGACTTTGATTAGTGAATGTGATAGGCCGCTCTGAACAAATGTGTTTTGAGGGAGCGCCTGAAACCATGCAAATTGTGGATAGTCCTAATTTCTTGGGGTACAGCATTCCAGAGGATTGGCGTAGAGCAGGAGAAGTCTTGGAGTCGGGAGTGGGAGGTACGTATTAGTGCAGAGGTTAGTCGAAAGTCGTTTGCAGAGCGCAGCAGTCGGTTAGGCCGATAGATAGAAATGAGGGAGGAGATGTAGGAGGGGTGCTGCACTGTGGATAGCTTTGTGGCTGAGAACCAGTACTTTGGTTGAAAGCTGGGAGAGGCCTAGAGAAATGGTTAGTGATAGAAGGAAGATAGAGGAAGACATTGCCCCAACGGTACAAACAGGAGGGAGAGTTAGGCTGCAGACTCGGTTGCCTGTATCCTCCAGTTTGGCACCTGTTCGGAGCAGTTGTCTTCCAAAAGTCAAAACGTGCGCTCCCAGGACTTGCACTGCGTGGTCCTTTTTTCACACACTTGCACATGATATTTGCTATGTGAAATGCAAGCTGTGTAATCAAAAATTAAAAATAGCTAAAAGTGTCAGTCACCTCAATACCACAAATATGTGGAAACATGTGCGGACAAAGCACGTAGTTGAGTTACAAAGACACACTGGAGATGTAGGCCAACCTACAGCAGCACCTACATCTTCAGGTTGTGTTGAAGCCTCTTCATCGAGCTCACACACAGCTGGTTCTGCTTCCTCACAGGATCGCCATGGAAGAACCTCGGCCACTGTTGTCCAGAGACAAACTGTTATTCCACACACAGCAGCAAGTTCCCTGTCATCCTCACACTCCCAGGCCACAAAACAGCCATCGGTAGCACAGGCATGGGATAAAAGACGGCCATACTCCGCAAACCATGCACGAGCACAGGCTCTGAATGCTGGCATTGCAAAACTCCTGTCCCTTGAAATGCTGTGATTCAGGCTGGTGGAGACAGACAGTTTCCGTAACTGAATATCATTGTCAGTCCCACAATACAATGTGCCAAGCCGATTTCATTTCAGCAGGCAAGCCGTCCCTGGTCTGCAAAAGCATGTTGAGGGAAAAATTAAACATGCGCTACTAAAAGCCCTCAGTAGCAAGGTCCACCTGACCACCGATGCGTGGACCAGTACCCATTGTTATGATCTGCTACAACCAGTAAGGAAAGAAGGGAATTCTGTCCCTACAATACAACTAAGCTGAATCCCTACGATGTAACGGGGAACCTGATCCTGCGACCAGACCCGCTAAAGTCCTCATCTAGTGTGAACGAAGACCTATAGTTGCGAGGGAGTAATCCCTACAAGATCTAGGGACTGGGAGAAAAGGTGGACACCTCCTAACATAAATTGTAGCATGGATAATTAAACAGAAAAATAAATAGTTTGTGATCCTAACATCAAGCAAAACTGACAGATTAAGGCACCTAAGCACCCGGCTAGCTTAACAATAGATAATACAATGAAGTCAAGCAAAGCCAGAAGGGCGGAGCCAGACTAAATAGGGAAAAAAGGTCATGTGACCAGCAAACTGAAACAAAACCTAACAAGAGGGTTCTAACACCCATGGCCAGGGACAATACCTTTCCCTCACTGCCCATTGGGTCAATGTTGTGCAGCCGGGTACTGATCTTGCGAGTGGCGCTGTACGTGTTCTGCCAACTCCAAGGATTGCAGGAATCAAGTCTGTACACATTGATTCCTCCTCCTACTCCAGTTCCTCAGAATCATCGCTGCAGGAGCCGTCACGGTCTACCTCCACATGGACCCGTGAACGTTTACCTATTGCGACCGATATGAGCACAGCCGTGTCCAAATGTTAACAGGCCGTCCTGAAATTAATTTCCATGGGGAATCTTAGCCACACAGCGCAGGAGCTCTGTAATGCCATAAAGCAGGAGAGCGACGTGTGGTTTTTGGAAGAGAATCTACAGGCAGGCTTGGTAGTGTGTGACAATGGCCGAAATCTGGTGTCAGCTCTGGGCCTTGGCAACCTCACTCACATACCATGTCTGTCATATGTGCTCAACTTGGTCGTGCAGAGTTTTTTGAGGGACTATCCGGATCTTGATGCACTGCTGCACAAGGTCCGCCTAGAGTGCGCTCACTTGCGACGTTCCAGCATGGCCAGATCGCTGATTGCAGCTCTGCAACGCAGATTTCACCTTCATGAACATCGCATCATATGTGACGTACCCACCAGGTGGAATTCCTCGTTACATATGTTGGAGCGGTTGTGTGAGCAGCAGCCAACAGTAATGGAGTATCAGCTGCATCAGGCGCAGTCAACTCGCAATTTGCGCTGTTCACACTTCACCACTACTGAGTGGGCCTCTATAATAAGAATAATAATATTATTTATTTATATAGCGCCATAATATTCCGCAGTGCTTTACAGTTTAACAGTTTCAAAACACAAGTCATAAGTAACAACGTTAACAATACAATAATTAAAGCAAAATCAGCCGCCCCTGCTGGTGAAAGCTTACAATCTACAATGAGGTGGGGGAGATACAAAGTACAGGTGTTTATATACAATGGTGTTTTTACAATGATGGTCCAGCCATTTTAAGGGAGTGAGGGATGCATGGAGATAGTGAATGGGCTACACACACAGAATTACACATAGAATGACTTTGATTAGTGAATGTAATAGGCCACTGTGAACAAATGTGTTTTGAGGGAGCGCCTGAAACCATCCAAATTGCGGATAGTCCTAATTTCTTGGGGTAGAGCATTCCAGAGGATTGGCGCAGCGCGGGAGAAGTCTTGGAGTTGGGAGTGGGAGGTACGGATTAGTGCAGAGGTTAGTCGAAGGTCGTTTGCAGAGTGCAGCAGTCGGTTAGGCCGATAAATATAAATAAGGGAGGAGATGTAGGGGGGTGCTGCGCTGTGGAGAGCTTTGTTGGTGAGAACCAGTAATTAGAATTGGATCCTATAATGAATGGGCAGCCACTGCCAGTGTAATGAGTGGCGAATAACTCTATGAAGGATATCTGCCACGTTTTGCGTGCGTTTGATGAGTCAACGCGGATGGCGAGTGCAAATGATGCACTAGTCAGCCTGACTGTCCCCCTTATCTGCCTGCTTCAAAAAACACTGCAAGCACTAAGGCATGAGGTTTTGGAAGAGGTGGAGGATGAGGAGTCACAAATTCCATCACCTTCTGGACAGTCAGCGCAACGTGGTTCCTCACAAAGGGCTGGAGGACTTTCAAAGTACCATGCTGTATCAACAATTGAACCTCCAGAGTCGCTGTCTATATTTTCATAACCATTACAAACTTTTAATGTATTTACAAAGCACATAATGTACATTTTTTGTCTATCCTTTTGTAATGCTATTGTGTTTCCATAAACTGATGTTACAGAATTATGATACAAAGTTTTTAAATTTTGAGTTTTAAATTTTGTAAATTTATATGTATTTGAAGGACTTTGTGAGGAGGATGAGGAGGAGTCAATGGAGGAGGAAGACATCGCTCCAGAGGGAGGTAGACAATGCTCTAGTCAGTATGTAGACCAAGGGTGGGGTGATGCACAGCAGGCAGAGATGACGCCTCTTGCAGGGGACAACGTTTCTTGGCCAGTTGGGAGTCTGCAGCACATGGTTGATTTCATGCTGCGGTGGCTGAGAAACGACCGCCGCATCGAACACATTCACACCACGTCTGATTATTGGGTGTACACCCTCCTAGACCCTCGCTACCGGGACAACTTACAAAGCCTCATCACACACGTTGAACCGGGAGCGTAAAATGCGGAAGTACCAAGACACACTGGTGCAATCCATAATGTTCTCCATTCCAGCCGAGAGCGCTGCTGCTACTGCTTTACAAAGCAGCTCTGTGCGTCGAGGCAGTGGAGACAGCTCTGCAACAAGAGGGAGCACAAGCAGCGCCTCTGCACAGGGCAAGAACAGTATGTTCCAAATGTGTCGAAGTTTTGTGGCAGCGCCACCAATGTCTACACCATCCGAGACGGCTCCAGTCAGCAGGAGGCAACATTTCCGTAAGATGGTGACAGACTACATGTCTTGCCCTCTCAGTGTACTCCCAGATGGCTCTTCCCCATTCAAGTTTTGGGTCTCTAAGCTGGATACATGGCCAGAGCTTAGCCAGTATGCATTGGAGGTGCTGGCTTGCCCTGCTGCCAGTGTATTATCGGAGCGCGTCTTTACTGCTGCAGGTGGTGTACTAACAGACCGTTGCATGCGACTATCCTCCGATAATGTAGAACGGCTTACTTTTCTGAAAATGAACTAGGCATGGATCTCGCCTGAATTTGCCTGTCCGGTTTCAGATTAACTAACTGGTTGGCAACGTTTTCCATGTCTCCTGTTATGTTCATCTTTCTACCACCTGAGCTATACTCCCTGGGCTACAACACTGCCAGTTGCTGCTCAGAAGTGTCGTGTCCACAGACCAATACACAAGCTATAGTGATAGTGGGGTTCAGTAACGCCTGCTGTTCCCCTGCTGCGTGTCTGACAAAAATTAATGCTGCTAACTCCAAATTAAAGTTCAAATTAAAGTTCAAACATCTCATACTAGGCCTCAGGCTACACCCTTCTTGACCCTGGGCTCAGAAGTGTTGGATGCACAGATCAAAACAATCGATGATGTGTTTGTGGGGTTCAGTAACGCCTGCTGTTCCCCTGCTGTGTGTCCGGCAAAAATTACTGCTACCTAGCTACACATGTTGAAAAAAACATGACATGTTAAAGTGGCTAGTGCTACACATAGATATCAGGCTACACCCTTATTCCTAAGCTGTAAACAAGTGAAACGTCAAATTTAAAACCATTCAATGATTAGTGTTGGTAACAAATCTGTAACTAAATAATTGTGACATATTATGGCAGATATCCACATGTCTAACACAAATGCTAACACAAAAGCATACTTATGCTATAGGGTACTGATGGTGAACCTTCTCACTCCATAACTTTGACAAATCCAACTCACATCATGCCTCAAATGCTGCAATGTTGGAAGTGCATAATGTGGGTTGAACTTTGACAACAGCTGCAGTGCGAAGGTTATCCTTCTGTGTTCTTGGTTTTAAATAAAAGCATACAAGTAAATATAATAATTAGGGTTGAGCATTCCGATACTGCAAATATCGGGTATCGGCCGATATTGGCTGTATCGGAATTCCGATTCCGAGTTCCGATATTTTCGTCTTATCGGATACCGGAATCGGGATTGTCACTGTCACTGTCAGTGTCCGTCGGTCGGGTCTGTCAGGAGTCAGCGGCACTTACCTGGTAGAAGATCTCCGGCGGTCACGTCCTGGACTGCTTCATGGCCGCCATCTTCTTTCCCCGGCGGTCACATGCAGTTTCTCGCGATAACTGCAGTGACTGCTGGGTAATCCCGGCCGTAAAGCAGTCAGTCCGATGACGTCACCGCCGGGGAAGCAGGTAATCAGCTGTGCTGCGTCGCGATGACAGGCTCTGCCTGTCATTGCGATGTAGCAGAGTTGGATCGTCGTGGGACAATCGTTACTATGGACTGCGTCGGACAGGTGGTATACTGTTGGTTTGTTTTTTTTCTTTTTTTACAGGAGATCGATGGCGTCGCAGGAATGAGAGAGTAATAAAAGTAATGAAAACTGTGTTGTCTCTTTTATTTCATTAAAAGACTTTTTTCTTGCTGTGTCTTTTTTTTATGCATTTAATAACTTTGGGATTAATAATGGATCGGTGTCTTATTGACGCCTCTCCATTATTAACCGGGCTTATTGTCACCGTGCAATCAACGGTGACATTAACCCCTTATTACCCCGCTTGCCACCGCTACAGGGCAAGTGGGAAGAGCCGGGTAAAGTGCCACAATTGGCACATCTTTTGATGCGCCAAATGTGGGGCTGCTGTAGCCTGGTATTATCAGGCTGTTGAGGGCCAAAATCCATGGGCCTTGACAGTCTTTTAATACCAGGCTGCAGCAGTCTGCATTTTACTTGGCTGGTTAACAAAAATAGGGGGGATCCCCACGCCGTTTTTTTTTCGAGGGGATCCCCTATTTTTGTTAACCAGCCAAGCTAAGCAGACTGCTGTGGCCTGGTATTATCAGGCTTGCAAGGTCCATGGATATTGGATCCTTACCAGCCTGAAAAACCAGGCCTCAGCGGTCTGCTTCATCTGGCTGGTTAACAAAAATAGGGGGGACCCCATGCCAATTTTTTTCGAGGGGATCCCCTATTTTTGTTAATCAGCCAAGATATGCAGACTGCTGTGGCCTGGTATTATCAGGCTGGCAAGGTCCATGGATCTTGGCTCCTTAACAGCCTGAAAATCCAGGCCTCAGCGGTCTGCTTCATCTGGCTGGTTAACAAAAATAGGGGGGACCCCACGCCAATTTTTTTCGAGGGGATCCCCTATTTTTGTTAATCAGCCAAGATATGCAGACTGCTGTGGCCTAGTATTATCAGGCTGGCAAGGTCCATGGATCTTGGCTCCTTAACAGCCTGAAAATCCAGGCCTCAGTGGTCTGCTTCATCTGGCTGGTTAACAAAAATAGGGGGGACCCCACGCCATTTTTTTTTCGAAGGGAACCCCTATTTTTGTTAATCAGTTCCCTCTGACGTCACTGATTGTGTCCCTGGCTGACCTGAAGTGAAAGTGGAAAGCAATCAATTAAGCTTTCCACTTAAGGGCCCGTCTCACATAGCGATATCGCTACCGAGATCGCTGCTGAGTCACTAGTTTTGTGACGCAGCAGCGAGCTCACCAGCGATATCGCTGTGTGTGACATTCAGCGACGATCAGCCCCCCTGCCGGGTATCGCTGATCGTCGCTGAAATGTCAGGACCTTTTTTTGATCGCTGGTTTCCCGCTGACAGGCACGCATCGCTGCGTGTGACAGGCGGGAGACCAGCGATCCGCTGGTAACCAAGGTACACAGCGGGTTTCCAGGCGCGGGGCTGTGCCTAGAAACCCGCTGTGTACCTTGGATACCAGCGCCCTGATGCAGGGAGCTGGTATCCAAGGTACACAGCGGGTTTCCAAGCGCTGCCGGTGCCTGGAAACCCCTGTGTACCTTGGTTACCAGCGGATCGCTGGTCTCCCGCCTGTCACACGCAGCGATGCGTGCCTGTCAGAGGGAAACCAGCGATCAAATAAAGGTCCTGACATTTCTGCGACGATCAGCGATACCCGGCAGGGGGGCTGATCGTCGCTGAATGTCACACACAGTGATATCGCTGGTGAGCTTGCTGCTGCGTCACAAAACTTGTGACTCAGCAGCGATCTCGGTAGCGATATCGCTATGTGAGACGGGCCCTTAAGCGATGTTACCCGCAGTGTCGCTGTCCCAGATCGCTGCCTGAGCTGCCTGTTTGGCAGCTCAGCAGCGATCATGTAGCGATACACCAGCGATCCTGACAAGTGCATATCGTTGTCGGGATCGCTGGTGTATCGTTATGTGACACCCAGCCTTTACTCTCCTGTCAGGCAGGAGAGGAACTCATTCATTTGGGGTTTACTGTGAGGCTGCAGCATTAGCTGCGGTCCCTGCAGTAAACATTAACCCTTTCTGAAGGATTACACCGTGGGACCTGACTGTGCATCGGATTGGTAAGAATAATTTTGCTTTATTATTTTATTTTTATTACAGGAAATGGTTTTAGCAGGTAAATAAAATATGGTCAAAAACTGTGTGATTATTTCATTAAACTTCTTTTTTATTAAAGTGTGTGTGTTTGATTTTTCTTTCATACAATAGGATTAATAATTGATAGTTGTCTAATTGACAGCTCTCAATTATTAACCTGGCTTAAAGTGACCTTTCAATTGCAAGGTCATTTTAACCCCTTATTAACCCATTCGCCACCGCTACAGGGCAATGGGAATAGATGGGCAAAGTGCCAGAAAGGGCAAATCTAATTAGAGATTTGCCCTTTCTGGGGTGTCTGGGGGCAGATGTTAAGTAGCCGGGGGGGGCCAAAAAAAATGGTCCCTCTCTGGGCTATTATTATCTGCCCCACTCACTGGCTTTGTCTGTCTGGTTGCGAAAATAGGGCGGGAGCCCACGCATTTTTTTTCAGCAATTTTACACCTCATATATATATATATATATATATATATATACATGTCATTGAATTTGTGACACATATATATATATATTTATATTTGTAGTTCATACACTTCTACATAGTATAATAGCCGCTAATTCAATTGCCGGCTTTTGTGAAAATGCAGAACCCGACATGAAATGACACTTGGTGTACATAGGGTTAACCATGTCTTTTCATGTCCTTTGCTATCTAATTTGCACAAACAATTAAATCAGACTATGTGTGCAAAATTTCACACCTGTAGGGGTTAATTAAAGGTGTAAATTCGTAGCAAAAAAGTCCGTTTTTTTTACAACGAATTTACACCTTTAATTAACCCCTACAGGTGTGAAATTTTGCACACATAGTCTGATTTAATTGTTTGTGCAAATCAGATAGCAAACGACATGAAAAGACATGGTTAACCCTATGTACACCAAGTGTCATTTCATGTCGGGTGCTTCTGTCTTTTCACTGAAGCCGGCTTTACCCGGCAATTGAATCAAAGGATATTTTACTATGTAGAAGTGTATAAACTATACATATATGTATATATATATATGTCACAATGACATGTATATATATATATATATGTATTCTATGTGTGTATATTTAGTGTTTACAAGGAAAGAATGGGTTTTTTTAGTTGCGATATTTTGTTCCCATAGACTTACATGGGACTTCCGGTATCGGTATCGGGTATCGCCGATTTTTTAGTGATATCGGCGATACCATTCCGATTCCGATACTTTAGGATATCGGAAAGTATCGCTCAACTCTAATAATAATACATTGTTGATTAAGGGACATGATGTACACCTGTAATATTGTGCAAACAATGGATGTAGGACTATTCCTCTTCAACATTACATATATTTGTGTCATTTGAAAAAATACCTATTTTAGTTAAAAATTAAAAACCCATGTTCAGTAGCTGTGAAAGGCCCGTTTGTGTACTTCTATATTGTTTGCAACCAATGTATTGTATACGGATGGAAGCACGTCACTGTAATAGATTTGAATTATTTTAAATAGAATAAAGCAGCACCAATTTTAGAAAAATGACAAGGATGAGCCAGTGACAGACACTCAGCAGAGTACACGCAGCGGTGGTTGAAGAAGTAAATGGAGCGTGATCTGCATTTAAAAAAAAAAAAAAAAAAAACTCACAGACTGCAGTGAACACTGAAACACAACTATTCACAATCTGTGAAAGGCTACTCCTTTGTCTACTTCTATAGTGTTTGCAACCAATGTATTGTATACGGATGGAAGCGCGTCACACTAATAGATTAGATTTATTTTAAATGGAATGTAGCAGAACCAATTGGAGATAAATGAAAAGGATGAGCCACTGAGACACGCTCAGCAGAGTACAAGCAGCAGTGCTTGAACAAGTAACTGGAGCGTGATGTGCACTCAAAAAAAAAAAAACACAGACTGCAGTGAACACTGAAACACAACTGTCCACAATCTGGGAAAGGGTACTCCTTTGTCTACTTCTATAGTGTTTGCAACCAATGTATTGTATACGGATGGAAGCGCGTCACACTAATAGATTAGATTTATTTTAAATGGAATGTAGCAGAACCAATTGGAGATAAATGAAAAGGATGAGCCACTGAGACACGCTCAGCAGAGTACAAGCAGCAGTGCTTGAACAAGTAACTGGAGCGTGATGTGCACTCAAAAAAAAAAAACACAGACTGCAGTGAACACTGAAACACAACTGTCCACAATCTGGGAAAGGGTACTCCTTTGTCTACTTCTATAGTGTTTGCAACCAATGTATTGTATACGGATGGAAGCGCGTCACACTAATAGATTAGATTTATTTTAAATGGAATGTAGCAGAACCAATTGGAGATAAATGAAAAGGATGAGCCACTGAGACACGCTCAGCAGAGTACAAGCAGCAGTGCTTGAACAAGTAACTGGAGCGTGATGTGCACTCAAAAAAAAAAAAACACAGACTGAAGTGAACACTGAAACACAACTGTCCACAATCTGGGAAAGGCTACTCCTTTGTCTACTTCTATAGTGTTTGCAACCAATGTATTGTTTACGGATGGAAGCGCATCACACTATAATTTCTATTGAATGGAGCAGCTAGAATTACACTAAAGAAAAAAAAAAAGAGTCTGTGAGTGACAGGTGCAGATGCCTACAGACAGCGTTGGATGCAGAGCAAACTGCAGCGTCACCTGCACTCACACACACCTTGCAGAGCTGTTAAAACAACACTGCAGGCAAAAGGAAGCTTTACACAGCCGGTGGTAAACTAGCCTGCCTACAGCACAGTACACTAAATCGCAATCTCTAACTGTCCCTCAGAGTCAGCACAGCAGCGTTCTGTCCCTATCTGAATTCACAGCACAGTGACGCTAAAATGGCGGCGGCGCCTTTTATAGTGCATTCTGACATCATTTCAGCAGCCAATCACAGCCATGCCATTAGTTAAGATGACCGCAGCATTACAGGATGTGCCCACACTTCGTAGGATTCCTCATTGGCTGACTAAAATCACATTGCCTCTCAAAGAATTATGGGAACTTCCGATTCCGGTATACGATATAGGAAAAATATCGGAACTAAGTATCGGAATTCCGATAACGCGAATATCGGCCGACACCCGATACTTGCGGTATCGGAATGCTCAACACTACTCATCACTACAGATAACGTGAGTTGGGTCATTCTTTCCAGTCTCAAAAAAGGTCCAGGCTAGGCTACTGTTGCTGTCCATGCGAACTGTAGACCCGAGAACGCTGCTGGCTACAGCTAGAGTAGTGGCTGTGGATGCAGTACTTGTTGTGGTTGCATCACTCATTTTTGCGTGGCAAGCCACAATGTAACCTCTTCGTCTTCCTCATCCTCCACTTCCTCTGCTGGGCTACTAGGCTGCATGCCTCTGGGTTCACAGAAAGTGGGATCTACAACCTCATCGTCATCCTCTCTGTTCATCGACTTCTCGCCCTGAGAGTCACTCTTCTCCTCTTCCTACACTGACAGAACAGTACAGTCTGCATGTGCCTCAGATATCTGTTATGTTACGGTAGCTGAGGAGTGCAGGTAAAAAAGGAAATACACCAGAGCAGTTGGAATCTATGGGATTGCAGTACCCTGACTAACCACCACAACTAGAGGCAGCCGTGGAGCGTTCCTACGTTGGTCCTAGACGCCTCGTCACAGCCTGAGAAACTAACTACACCTAAAGATAGAAATAGGAAAGCTATCTGCCCCGTAGCAGAACCCCAAAGATAATAGAAAGCCCCCAAACATGTAATGGCGGTTAGACAAGAGGAAATACTGACACAGAAAGAAAATAGTATGAGCAAACGCTGGGGCCCAAACTATCTAAATAGAAAAGGACAGGAAGGGTACTTACTGCAATCCCAGAAAACCCTGAAAAACACCAACTCTACTAATTTCAAAATCACCTGAGATCACACGACCTCTACACCTAAATTAGCTCTCTGGTGTAACAAAAATCAAAACAGCAGCCACTGAAAAAAAAACTGAAAAAGCAAAAGTACAAAACACAGTGGCTGGACTAAACTGAGAGGGCAAAAGAACCCGGAGGGGACCCAGAAGGCCCCCACAGAAGTGCAGGACCAAATGCAAAAATATAGCAAAAACACAAAATAAGAAATTGTCTTATCTGATAGCAGGAGATGCAGACAAGACACAGCAGGCTACAAGGGAAACTGGAAAGAAGGATTCAGACCAGAACAATTGATCACCGGCAACCCTGATGGGAAAATGATTCCCTTAAATAAGACCAATCAGTAACACCTGATTCCCAGTCCTCACAATCCTCACTAGTACCGCTTGTAACCACCAGAGGGAGCCTCTGCTCAGAACTCATCTCAAACCCATTCACAACAGTACCCCCCCTTGAGGAGGGGTCACCGAACCCTCATTTGAGCAACCAGGTCGGTCAGGATGAGTTCTATGATACGCACGGATAAGTCTCCTAGCATGGATGTCCGAAGCAAACACCCAAGAATTATCTTCCTGACCATAACCTCTCCATTTAACCAAATACTGGAGTCTTCGTCTAGAAAAACGAGAATCCAATATTTTCTCAACCACATACTCCAGATTGCCCTCAACCAAAACAGGGTCAGGAGGCACAGCAGCAGGAACCACTGGCTCAACAAACCTCTTCAACAAGGACTTGTGGAACACGTTATGGATCTTAAATGTCCCTGAAAGAAGCAAACGAAAAGAAACAGGATTAATAATCTCCATGATCTTATAAGGTCCAATGAACCTAGGCTTAAATTTAGGAGATGCTACTCTCATAGGAATATTCTTTGAGGACAACCAGACCAAGTCCCCCACTTTAAACCGAGGACCATCAGTCCTATGCCGGTTAGCAAACCGCTGGGCCCTCTCCTGAGAGAGGGACAACCTCTCCACCACCTGGTCCCAAATCTGCTGCATACGCTCAACAACAGAGTCAACACCTGGACAGACAGAAGCCTCCGTCTGTCCTGAAGAAAATCGAGGGTGAAACCCAGAATTACAGAAAAACAGAGACATCAAAGTGGCAGAGCTAGCCCTATTATTAAGAGCAAACTCAGCCAAAGGCAAAAAAGAGACCCAGTCATCCTGATCAGCAGACACAAAGCATCTTAGATAAGTCTCCAATGTCTGGTTTGTTCTCTCAGTTTGACCATTGGTCTGAGGATGAAATGCCGAGGAGAAAGACAATTGAACACCCAGTTTAGAACAAAAAGTCCTCCAAAATCTGGAAACAAACTGGACTCCTCTGTCAGACACAATGTTCTCAGGAATGCCGTGTAAACGAACCACGTGCTGAAGGAACAACGGCACCAATTCAGAGGAGGAAGGCAACTTAAGTAATGGCACAAGATGTATCATTTTGGAAAACCTATCACAAATTACCCAGATGGTGGTCATTCTCTGAGAAACAGGAAGATCGGAAATGAAATCCATAGAGATATGGGTCCATGGTCTCTTGGGCACAGGCAATGGCATCAACAAACCACTAGAGCGAGAGCAAGGCTTGGAGCGAGAGCAAGTCCCGCAGGACTGCACAAATTCCCTGACATCGCGAGACAAGGTAGGCCACCAAAAGGACCGACTAACCAAGTCTCTGGTACCAAAAATTCCGGGATGCCCAGCCAATGCGGAACAATGAATCTCAGACATCACACTCTTTTTCCATTGGTCCGGGACAAACAATTTTCCAACAGGGCAGCGCTCGGGCCTATCCTCCTGACACCCCTCCAGAGCAAGTCTCAAATTGGGCGAGATGGCGGAAAGAACTACACCCTCCTTCAAAATAACAGAGGGATCAGATAGCTCAGGAGAGTCCGCAAGGAAACTCCTCGAGAGGGCATCCGCCTTAACATTCTTAGTGCCAGGAAGAAAGGAAACCACAAAATTAAAACGTGTGAAAAACAAGGCCCACCTGGCCTGTCTAGGATTGAGTCGCTTGGCAGATTCCAGATAGACCAGATTCTTATGGTCCGTAAGGACCACCACCTGATGTTTGGCTCCCTCCAGCCAATGTCTCCACTCTTCAAAAGCCCACTTCATGGCCAATAACTCCCGATTACCCACGTCATAATTACGTTCAGTAGGAGAAAATTTTCGAGAGAAAAAGGCACAAGGGTTACTTTTAGAGGTCTCTGGATCTTTTTGGGACAAAACGGCACCTGCCCCAATTTCAGAGGCATCAACCTCCACCTGAAATGGCAGAGAAACATCAGGCTGCCGTAGAACAGGAGCAGAAGTGAATCTCTGCTTAAGTTCCTGAAACGCAGAGACTGCCTCAGGAGGCCAATTCACCACATCAGAACCCTTTCTGGTCAAATCAGTTAATGGTTTAACAATAACAGAGAAATTACCAATAAATTTACGATAAAAATTGGCAAAACCCAAAAATCTCTGAAGAGCCTTTAATGAAGTAGGTTGGACCCAATCACAGATGGCCTGAACCTTGACCGGGTCCATTTCAATAACAGATGGGGACAAAATGAATCCCAGAAATGAGATCTTCTGTACGCCAAAAAGACACTTTGATCCCTTCACATACAGAGCATTCTCTCTCAAAATCTGGAATACAGTTCGAACATGTTTCACATGAGAGTCCCAGTCATTAGAAAAAATCAAGATATCATCCAAATAAACAATCAGAAACTTGTCCACAAAATCCCTGAAAATGTCATTCATGAAGGACTGGAAGACGGAAGGAGCATTAGTGAGCCCAAAGGGCATCACAAGGTACTCAAAATGCCCTTCAGGGGTGTTAAATGCCGTCTTCCATTCATCCCCGTGCTTAATGCGAATAAGGTTATACGCCCCCTGAGGTCAAGCTTGGTAAACCAAGTAGCGTTTTTCACCCTGGAAAACAGGTCAGAAATCAAGGGTAACGGGTATTGATATTTCACAGTAATATTGTTCAAGAGACGATAATCAATACACGGCCTTAATGAACCATCTTTTTTGGCCACAAAGAAAAAACCGGCACCTAAGGGTGAAGAGGATGGTCTGATATGACCCTTCTCCAATGATTCCTTGATATAAGACCGCATAGCGTCATGTTCAGGTACAGACAAGTTAAAAAGGCGACCTTTAGGGAATTTACTACCCGGCACTAATTCAATAGCGCAGTTATAGCTCCTATGGGGAGGTAAGGATGCAGATTTACTTTCGCTAAACACATCAGAAAAATCAAACAAAAAGTCAGGAACATCCTCAGCCTGGGGGAGGCAGAAAAAACAGGAGTGTTGGCACTAACACATTGGCAGCCCCAACTGGTTACAGACACAGATTTCCAATCCAAAACAGGATTATGAGACTGTAACCAAGGGAAACCCAGCACTATAATGTCATGCAGATTATATAGAACCAAAAATTTGCAGCACTCCTGGTGATCAGGTTCAACCCTCATTATCACCTGAGTAGAAAACTGGGGTTTATTCTCAGCCAAAGGGGTAGAATCGATCCCCAGTAAAGGAATAGACTTCTGTAGGGGTATCAAGGAAAACCCACAACGTTTAGCAAAATCATAATCCATCAGGTTAATAGCTGCTCCAGAATCAACGAAAGCCTGAGCAGAAAATGAGGACAGAGAGCATATCAGAGTGACAGTTAATAAAAACTTAGTCTGAACACTACCCAAGACAACTGAGCGTGCAAAATGTCTTCCCCGCTTAGGGCAAACTGAAATAGCATGAGAGGCATCACCACAGTAGAAACATAACCCATTGCGCTTTCGAAACTCATGACGCTGTGCCCCAGACACCACTCCATCACACTGCATGGGCTCAGCAGCTGGCTCACAAGGCAACACCACTCCACGCATACTTCTCCGCTCACGCAAACGTCTGTCAATTTGAATCGCCAATGACATAGAATCATTGAGACCAGAGGGGACAGGGAATCCCACCATAACATCCTTTACATTATCCGACAGACCCTTCCGGAAAAGGGCCGCCAAAGCGTCGTCATTCCATTTGGTCAGGACTGCCCACCTACGGAATCTCTGACAGTATAACTCAGCGTCATCAAGCCCCTGATTTAATGCCAACAAGGCTTTTTCAGCTTGGTCAGTGACATTAGGCTCATCGTACAATAACCCCAAAGCCTGAAAAAATGCATCAACATCACTCAAAACAGGATCCCCAGGTATCAGGGAAAAAGCCCAATCCTGAGGATCGCCGCGCAGGAGAGAGATGATAATTTGAACCTGCTGCGCTGCGTTTCCTGAGGACTTAGATTTTAAGGCAAGAAACAATTTACAATTATTTTTGAAATTCTGAAACTTAGCTCGATCCCTAAAAACAAATCTGGCATGGGGATCCTAGGTTCCACAACAGGCAACCTAGCAAGATAGATAGCAATACTCCGAACCTCAGTGGCAAGCTGATCCACACGGCCAGACAACTGTGCAAACTCCATTGGGAGAAAAGATCTCCCCAGCACCCAGAGATACAGAGGGAAAAAAAAAAAAAAAATGCAACAAACAGAAAAATATCTCTGACAACTTTTCTTCCTTCAAAATATTTTTTCCCTTCTGTGAGTACCATACAATTTTATGGCCGGTGATACTGTTATGTTACGGTAGCTGAGGAGTGCAGGTAAAAAAGGAAATACACCAGAGCAGTTGGAATCTATGGGATTGCAGTACCCTGACTAACCACCACAACTAGAGGCAGCCGTGGAGCGTTCCTACGTTGGTCCTAGACGCCTCGTCACAGCCTGAGAAACTAACTACACCTAAAGATAGAAATAGGAAAGCTATCTGCCCCGTAGCAGAACCCAAAGATAATAGAAAGCCCCCAAACATGTAATGGCGGTTAGACAAGAGGAAATACTGACACAGAAAGAAAATAGTATGAGCAAACGCTGGGGCCCAAACTATCTAAATAGAAAAGGACAGGAAGGGTACTTACTGCAATCCCAGAAAACCCTGAAAAACACCAACTCTACTAATTTCAAAATCACCTGAGATCACACGACCTCTACCACCTAAATTAGCTCTCTGGTGTAACAAAAATCAAAACAGCAGCCACTGAAAAAAAAACTGGAAAAAGCAAAAGTACAAAACACAGTGGCTGGACTAAACTGAGAGGGTAAAAGCCCCGGAGGGGACCCAGAAGGCCCCCACAGAAGTGCAGGACCAAATGCAAAAATATAGCAAAAACACAAAATAAGAAATTGTCTTATCTGATAGCAGGAGATGCAGACACGACACAGCAGGCTACAAGGGAAACTGGAAAGAAGGATTCAGACCAGAACAATTGATCACCGGCAACCCTGATGGGAAAATGATTCCTTTAAATAAGACCAATCAGTAACACCTGATTCCCAGTCCTCACAATCCTCACTAGTACCGCTTGTAACCACCAGAGGGAGCCTCTGCTCAGAACTCATCTCAAACCCATTCACAACAGATATCTAACTCTCATCAGGATCACCTCCACCACTGGGGGGTTATTGTTTGGTATCAAGTGTCTGGATTCTGCTCGGATCCTACTTCGTCCGGCCTCGGATCCAATTGAAAAAAATGTTGGGCATTGATGCAGAAACTTTCCTCCTCTTGAGTCTGTGAATCTTTGGAGCAGACCTCTGATGGCGATGGAATAGTTTGTGTGAACAGCTCTGCAGACTCGCACATCAGTGGTTCCCCACAGTCAGTTGGGTGGTTGGAGAGTTGTGATACGGGGAAAAACAAGGTTAATTGGGTTGCCACCTCTGAGGACCGTACTGTGTGTGATGTTAAGGTGGAGGAAGAGAGACCACTTGATGCAGCGCTTGCCATCCACTGAAGCACATGCTCTTTCTGGCCCTTATCTACAAGGCATGGAAGATCGTTTCCCACAAGCTTGCTGTCTTGGGGTAACCCTGAACTCTGATCTCTCCTTCAAAACACATCCATGCCAATTCCATTTCCTCAAAAATATTTCTCAGATCCGTACATTCCTTAATCAAGAATCTGCAAAAAACGTAGGCCATGCAGTCATCATATCTATTTCTACACTTGGGAAATGGATGACACTTTAATGGTGTGTGACAATAATTTTGAGAAATGTTTGCACTTCAATTTGTGTCTCCTTCATGTGTGTTACCTGTAGCAGTTGGACTCCCAGACCAGCAGGCCTGCACTTACTTTCAGTCAAATACCTGTATTACTACGTTTAAATGTTACCAACAATAGAACTCATGAAACTGATATTAGTGCCACCTGAGTGTGGCTGAGCATAAAAGCAGTTTGAGCTGTTGCATGAATTATCAGGGCTCTTAGCAAAACAGGTTTACACCAGTCCCTCACCCATTTCATTTGAATTTAAACTTAAATTAAAAACTGTAAATGCTGGCCCAGACCCTGATACCTCACGCATTGCCCAAGGCTGACTGCCGCTGTGCTATTATCAAATTTCTACTGTGGGTGAATCCTCTCTGCGAACTACCTTTGTTTCTATACTTCATTTTTTGATCATTTCTAGTCTACCAAACTGAGATTTGTGCAACCTGAGTGTGGCTGAGCAAAAAAGAAGTTTGAGCTGTTGCGTGAGATATCAGGGCTCCCAGCAAAGCAGGCTTACACCGGTCCTGTTGTCTGTTGTCTGCCCTTAATTTTTCGAAATGTTTGTATTCAAAGTTTGGTCTCCTTCATGTGTGTTGCCTGAATTGATGTGGATGAATCCCCATCAGTCAACTTTTTTTGTTACTATCCTTATTTTTTTTCTAACATTTCTGGTCTGTCAAGCTGATATTTGTGCCATCTGAGTGTGGCTGAGCAAAAAAGCAGATTGAGCTGTTGCATGAGGTATCAGGGCTCCCAGCAAAGCAGGCTTACAATTGTCCTTCACCCTCCTTGTCTTAATTTAAACTTACCGTAAATTAAAATCTCTAAATCCTGGCCCAGACACTGAAACCTTATGGATGGCCCATGACTGACTGCTGCTATGCCATTATCAAATTTTTATTGTGGGTCAATTTATGTCAGTTTTCCTGCTGTCTGCTCCTAATTTGAGGTGTTTGCCCCCCCTTAAGGTGTTGCCTATGCGTTTGGTTTTGCTTCCCATTGAATTCAATGGAGTTTCGATATGTTTGACGAACATGTTCGACGAACATCGGTACTTTTGCCGAACCGAACCTTGAAAGGTTCGCTCATCTCTGTTTATTATATCTGGGATATGCGATCTATGTGTTTATGAATTTCTTGATGTACAGCTCTGGCAAAAATTAAGAGATCACTGCAAAATTTTCAGTTTGCCTGTTTTTTCCTCTTTATAGGTATATTTTTTGAGTAAAATGTAAATTACTCTTTCATTCTATAAACTACTGACAATGTGTCTCCGAATTTCCAAGCAATAAATTTTGTATTTATTTTCAGAAAATGAGAAATGGTCAAAATATAAAAAAAAGAGCAGTGCTTGGAGACCTCAAATAACGCTAAGAAAACAAGTTCATTATCATTTAGAAACAACAATACTAATGTTTTAACTCAGGGAGAGTTCAGAAATCAATATTTTGTGGCATAACCATGATTTTTAATCACAGCTTTCATGCGTATTGGCATGCTTTCCACCAGTCCTTCACAATGCTTTTGGGTGACCTTATGCCACTCCTGGTACAAAAATTTAAACAGTTCTTCTTTGTTTGATGGCTTGTGACTATCCATCTTACTCTTGATTACATTCCAGAGGTTTTCAATGGGGTTCAGGTCTGGAGATTGGGCTGGCCATGACAGGGATTTGATGTGGTTGTCCTTCATCCACACATTGATTGACCTAGCTGTGTGGCATGGCGCATTGTCTTGCTGGAAAAAACAGTCTTCAGAGTCAGGGAACATTGCCTGAGCAGAAGGAATCAACTATTTTTCCAGGATAACCTTGTATGCGGCTTGATTCATATGTCCTCCGCAATGAATAATCTGCCCAATTTCAGCCTTGCTGAACCACTGATCCTCCACCAAATTTGACAATGGGTGCAAGACATTGTGGTTTGTTCGCCTCTCCAGGTCTTCTTCTAACCATTAGATGATCAGGTGTTGGGCAAAGCTGAAAATGAGACTTATCAGAGAAGATTACCATACTCGAGTCCTCTGTGGTCCAATTTTTATGGTCTTTGGCAATCTACAGCCTGGGTTTCCTTTGCTTCTCATTGATGAAAGGCTTTTTTCTAGTTTTACATGACTTGAGCCCTGCCTCTAGGAGCCTTTTACGAACTGTTCTTGCCATGCACTTCACCCCTGCTGCCATTTACTATTCCTTTTGTAGGTCACTTGATGGTCATCTTGTGGTTGCTGAGTGACATTCGAATAAGATGACGGTCATCCCGGTCAGTGGAGAGTCGTTTTTGCCCTCTTCCGGTCTGTAGCTTTGTTGTCCCCAATGTCTGCTTCTTGACCTTGTTGTAATGGACTGCTGTCTTAGAAATTTTAAGGATGGAGGCAATATGATGCTCACTGTATCCCTCTGCTAGTAAAGCCAGAATTGAGCCATTCTTTTCCTCACTCAAGACTTTTCAACTCCTTTGGCATGGTTAAACGTTATTTTTTCATTCCTATTACTTTTGGAATATTACTAGAACTTGTTTTGCCATCCAGCTTGTAATATTGCAAGAGAATTGTGAACACCACAGCAGTGTTTTTTTATACTTTCCTTTGTTAAATAAGATTTGGTTCAGATGATCACCTAATCAGAAGCACATTAATTAGAATGAGGTATACTTTGGTTGGAATTCAACTGACACTAGAATGGAATGGCTGTCAGGCATGTAGAGAAGCTGATATTTATAAAACTGTGCAGTGGGCTCTTAATTTTTGCCAGAGCTGTATATTAATGTTTTTCTAACTAGAGGATAAATGATACGCACTCTGCTTAAGTGTAGGTGCAGGCTGAACGTGTACTGAGTCCAGTGACGATAACCAAGAGGGGGAACAGCCGCACTCAAAAAGTCTTGTAAGGTTGCACAAAAGAATTTGTATTTATTTCATGTACCTATACCAGCCTACTATTGATGCTCTTTACCTTTCAAGTGAGGTTTGACAGACCCGGGGCAGGGTCGAACGTTACCTTGTTTTCACTTATTATTTTCTTTTCTGTGGTGAACATTTCCTGTACATGAAATAAACTCTCTTTGAGTGCGACTGTTCCCCTTTTGGTTATTAATGTTTTTCATCTGTATTGCATGTAATGCATATTATATGTAGAGGTTTTTTTTAGGTAATGTGTTTGTTGGTGGGTGATTTTGTCATGAGGGGGAGGTGATGATTGTCATTGAAGTGTCTTTTATTAGCAGTATTATTTAAACCTGCTGCTGGAACTATGTTGGTATGCTTGACATAGACTTGTATCTGGTTGAAATTGGCAGAATGAAAGAAGATTTATTTACTTCACTTTGTACATTGGCTGCCTGTCATTCATCTGCACTGCATGAATATGGTAAGCGGTTTGGTGGCCATAAGCACTCCTCGAGCCTCAGGACTTATGAATTCACCCTAACCATTCATATCATATGAATTCATTGTCTCCCTTAAGACCAACACAGTGACAAGCTCAGAGAGCAAATTTCACCTGGCACAGCCTGGCCCTGCATACTGATCATCCCAAGTATTTATGGCTGTTTTTAATTTGTCACACTCTTCAAAATGGATCATGTTTTAGGCTTTACGTAAATCATGTCTAGTGGAGATGTAGGCACTCTTAATCTGATTAAACAGTTCTGATATAAGAAATAATGGATAGTGGTCTTTCATTACGATTTTATTCAAGACCTGATAGTCTATGCAAGACAAGAGAGACAGATCTTTCGCAATGAAAAACCCTATTCCGAGTGGTGACTTTTGAATTACCGTATATACTCGAATATAAGCCGAGATTTTCAGCCCATTTTTTAGGGCTGAAAGTCCCCCTCTCGGCTTATATTCGAGTCATATACCAGGGGGTCGGCGGGGTAGGGGGAGCTGTTATGTTTCGGTAGCTGAGGAGTGCAGGTAAAAAAGGCAATACACCAGAGCAGTTGGAATCTATGAGATTGCAGTACCCTGACTAACCACCACAACTAGAGGCAGCCGTGGAGCATTCCTACGTTGGTCCTAGACGCCTCGTCACAGCCTGAGAAACTAACTACACCTAAAGATAGAAATAGGAAAGCTATCTGCCCCGGAGCAGAACCCCAAAGATAATAGAAAGCCCCCAAACATGTAATGGCGGTTAGAAAAGATGAAATACTGACACAGAAAGAAAATAGTATGAGCAAACGCTGGGGCCCAAACTAACTAAATAGAAAAGGATAGGAAGGGTACTTACTGCAATCTCAGAAAACCCTGAAAGGCACCAACTCTACTAATTTCAAAAACACCTGAGATCACACGACCTCTACCACCTAAATTAGTTCTCTGGTGTAACAAAATCAAAACAGCAGCCCCTGAAAAAACTGCAAAAAGCAAAAGTACAAACATCAGTGGCTGAACAAAACTGAGAGGGCAAAAGCCCCCGGAGGGGACCCTGAAGGCCCCCACAGAAGTGCAGGACAAAATGCAAAAATATAGCACAAACACAAAAGAAGAAAATGTCTTATCTGTTAGCAGGAGATGCAGACACGACACAGCAGGCTACAAGGGAAACTGGAATAAAGGATCCAGACCAGAACAATTGATCACCGGCAACCCTGATGGGAAGGTGACTCCCTTATATAAGACCAATCAGTAACACCTGATTCCCAGTCCTCACAATCTTCACTGGACAGACTAGTACCGCTTGTAACCACCAGAGGGAGCCTCTGCTCAGAACTCATCTCAAACCCATTCACAACAGTACCCCCCCCCTTGAGGAGGGGTCACCGAACCCTCATTTGAGCAACCAGGTCGGTCAGGATGAGTTCTATGATACGCACGGATAAGTCTCCTAGCATGGATGTCCGAAGCAAACACCCAAGAATTGTCTTCCTGACCATAACCTCTCCATTTAACCAAATACTGGAGTTTCCGTCTAGAAAAACGAGAATCTAATATTTTCTCAACCACATACTCCAGATTGCCCTCAACCAAAACAGGGTCAGGAGGCACAGCAGCAGGAACCACTGGCTCAACAAACCTCTTCAACAAGGACTTGTGGAACACGTTATGGATCTTAAATGTCCCTGGAAGAAGCAAACGAAAAGAAACAGGATTAATAATCTCCATGATCTTATAAGGTCCAATGAACCTAGGCTTAAATTTAGGAGATGCTACTCTCATAGGAATATTCTTTGAGGACAACCAGACCAAGTCCCCCACTTTAAACCGAGGACCATCAGTCCAATGCCGGTTAGCAAACCGCTGGGCCCTCTCCTGAGAGAGGGACAACCTCTCCACTACCTGGTCCCAAATCTGTTGCATACGCTCCACAACAGAGTCAACACCTGGACAGACAGAAGCCTCCGTCTGTCCTGAAGAAAATCGAGGGTGAAACCCAGAATTACAAAAAAATGGAGACATCAAAGTGGCAGAGCTAGCCCTATTATTAAGAGCAAACTCAGCCAAAGGCAAAAAAGAGACCCAGTCATCCTGATCAGCAGACACAAAGCATCTTAGATAAGTCTCCAATGTCTGGTTTGTTCTCTCAGTTTGACCATTGGTCTGAGGATGAAATGCCGAGGAGAAAGACAATTGAACACCCAGTTTAGAACAAAAAGTCCTCCAAAATCTGGAAACAAACTGGACTCCTCTGTCAGACACAATGTTCTCAGGAATGCCGTGTAAACGAACCACGTGCTGAAGGAACAACGGCACCAATTCAGAGGAGGAAGGCAACTTAGGTAATGGCACAAGATGTATCATTTTGGAAAACCTATCACAAATTACCCAGATGGTGGTCATTCTCTGAGAAACAGGAAGGTCGGAAATGAAATCCATAGAGATATGGGTCCATGGTCTCTTGGGCACAGGCAATGGCATCAACAAACCACTAGAGCGAGAGCAAGGCTTGGAGCGAGAGCAAGTCCCGCAGGACTGCACAAATTCCCTGACATCACGAGACAAGGTAGGCCACCAAAAGGACCGACTAACCAAGTCTCTGGTACCAAAAATTCCGGGATGCCCAGCCAATGCGGAACAATGAATCTCAGACATCACACTCTTTTTCCACTAGTCCGGGACAAACAATTTTCCAACAGGGCAGCGCTCGGGCCTATCCTCCTGACACCCCTCCAGAGCAAGTCTCAAATTGGGCGAGATGGCGGAAAGAACTACACCCTCTTTCAAAATAACAGAAGGATCAGATAATTCAGGAGAGTCCGCAAGGAAACTCCTCGAGAGGGCATCCGCCTTAACATTCTTAGTGCCAGGAAGAAAGGAAACCACAAAATTAAAACGTGTGAAAAACAAGGCCCACCTGGCCTGTCTAGGATTGAGTCGCTTGGCAGATTCCAGATAGACCAGATTCTTATGGTCCGTAAGGACCACCACCTGATGTTTGGCTCCCTCCAGCCAATGTCTCCACTCTTCAAAAGCCCACTTCATGGCCAATAACTCCCGATTACCCACGTCATAATTACGTTCAGTAGGAGAAAATTTTCGAGAGAAAAAGGCACAAGGGTTACTTTTAGAGGTCTCTGGATCTTTTTGGGACAAAACGGCACCTGCCCCAATTTCAGAGGCATCAACCTCCACCTGAAATGGCAGAGAAACATCAGGCTGCCGTAGAACAGGAGCAGAAGTGAATCTCTGCTTAAGTTCCTGAAATGCAGAGACTGCCTCAGGAGGCCAATTCACCACATCAGAACCCTTTCTGGTCAAATCAGTTAATGGTTTAACAATAACCGAGAAATTACCAATACATTTACGATAAAAATTGGCAAAACCCAAAAATCTCTGAAGAGCCTTTAATGAAGTAGGTTGGACCCAATCACAGATGGCCTGAACCTTGACCGAGTCCATTTCAATAACAGATGGGGACAAAATGAATCCCAGAAATGAGATCCTCTGTACGCCAAAAAGACACTTTGATCCCTTCACATACAGAGCATTCTCTCTCAAAATCTGGAATACAGTTCGAACATGTTTCACATGAGAGTCCCAGTCATTAGAAAAAATCAAGATATCATCCAAATAAACAATCAGAAATTTGTCCACAAAATCCCTGAAAATGTCATTCATGAAGGACTGGAAGACGGAAGGAGCATTAGTGAGCCCAAAGGGCATCACCAGGTACTCAAAATGCCCTTCAGGGTATTGAATGCCGTCTTCCATTCATCCCCGTGCTTAATGCGAATAAGGTTATACGCCCCCCTGAGGTCAAGCTTGGTAAACCAAGTAGCGTTTTTCACCCTGGAAAACAGGTCAGAAATCAAGGGTAACGGGTATTGATATTTCACAGTAATATTGTTCAAGAGACGATAATCAATACACGGCCTTAATGAACCATCCTTTTTGGCCACAAAGAAAAAACCGGCACCTAAGGGTGAAGAGGATGGTCTGATATGACCCTTCTCCAATGATTCCTTGATATAAGACCGCATAGCGTCATGTTCAGGTACAGACAAGTTAAAAAGGCGACCTTTAGGGAATTTACTACCCGGCACTAATTCAATAGCGCAGTCATAGCTCCTATGGGAGGTAAGGATGCAGATTTACTTTCGCTAAACACATCAGAAAAATCAAACAAAAAGTCAGGAACATCCTGAGCCTGGGGGGAGGCAGAAAAAACAGGAGTGTTGGTATTAACACATTGGCAACCCCAACTGGTTACAGACACAGATTTCCAATCCAAAACAGGATTATGAGACTGTAACCAAGGGAAACCCAGCACGATAATGTCATGCAGATTATATAGAACCAAAAATTTGCAGCACTCCTGGTGATCAGGTTCAACCCTCATTATCACCTGAGTAGAAAACTGGGGTTTATTCTCAGCCAAAGGGGTAGAATCGATCCCCAGTAGAGGAATAGACTTCTGTAGGGGTATCAAGGGAAACCCACAACGTTTAGCAAAATCATAATCCATCAGGTTAATAGCTGCTCCAGAATCAACGAAAGCCTGAGCAGAAAATGAGGACAGAGAGCATATCAGAGTGACAGTTAATAAAAACTTAGTCTGAACACTACCCAAGACAACTGAGCGTGCAAAACGTCTTCCCCGCTTAGGGCAGACTGAAATAGCATGAGAGGCATCACCACAGTAGAAACATAACCCATTGCGCTTTCGAAACTCATGACGCTGTGCCCCAGACACCACTCTATCACACTGCATGGGCTCAGAGCTGGTTCACAAGGAACACCATTCCACGCATACTTCTCCGCTCACGCAAACGTCTGTCAATTTGAATCGCTAATGACATAGAATCATTGAGACCAGAGGGGACAGGGAATCCCACCATAACATCCTTTACATTATCAGACAGACCCTTCCGGAAAAGGGCTGCCAAAGCGTCGTCATTCCATTTGGTCAGGACTGCCCACCTACGGAATCTCTGACAGTATAACTCAGCGTCATCAAGCCCCTGATTTAATGCCAACAAGGCTTTTTCAGCTTGATCAGTGACATTAGGCTCATCGTACAATAACCCCAAGGCCTGAAAAAACGCATCAACATCACTCAAAACAGGATCCCCAGGTATCAGGGAAAAAGCCCAATCCTGAGGATCGCCGTGCAGGAGAGATGATGATAATTTGAACCTGCTGCGCTGCGTTCCCTGAGGACTTAGATTTTAAGGCAAAAAACAATTTACAATTATTTTTGAAATTCTGAAACTTAGCTCGATCCCCTAAAAACAAATCTGGCATGGGAATCCTAGGTTCCACAACAGGCAACCTAGCAAGATATGCAGCAATACTCTGAACCTCAGTGGCAAGCTGATCCACACGGCCAGACAACTGTGCAAACTCCATTGAGAGAAAAAAAATCCTCCTCAGCACCCAGAGATACAGAGGGAAAAAAATGCAACAAACAGGAAAATATCTCTGACAACTATGACAACCTTTTTTCTTTCACAATATTTTTTCCCTTCTGTGAGTACCATACAATTTTCAATTCTTAGGCCGGTGATACTGTTATGTTTCGGTAGCTGAGGAGTGCAGGTAAAAAAGGCAATACACCAGGCAGTTGGAATCTATGAGATTGCAGTACCCTGACTAACCACCACAACTAGAGGCAGCCGTGGAGCGTTCCTACGTTGGTCTTTGACGCCTCGTCACAGCCTGAGAAACTAACTACACCTAAAGATAGAAATAGGAAAGCTATCTGCCCCGGAGCAGAACCCCAAAGATAATAGAAAGCCCCCAAACATGTAATGGCGGTTAGAAAAGATGAAATACTGACACAGAAAGAAAATAGTATGAGCAAACGCTGGGGCCCAAACTAACTAAATAGAAAAGGATAGGAAGGGTACTTACTGCAATCCCAGAAAACCCTGAAAGGCACCAACTCTACTAATTTCAAAAACACCTGAGATCACACGACCTCTACCACCTAAATTAGTTCTCTGGTGTAACAAAATCAAAACAGCAGCCCTGAAAAAACTGCAAAAAGCAAAAGTACAAACATCAGTGGCTGAACAAAACTGAGAGGGCAGAAGCCCCCGGAGGGGACCCTGAAGGCCCCCACAGAAGTGCAGGACAAAATGCAAAAATATAGCACAAACACAAAAGAAGAAAATGTCTTATCTGTTAGCAGGAGATGCAGACACGACACAGCAGGCTACAGGGGAAACAGGAATAAAGGATCCAGACCAGAACAATTGATCACCGGCAACCCTGATGGGAAGGTGACTCCCTTATATAAGACCAATCAGTAACACCTGATTCCCAGTCCTCACAATCTTCACTGGACAGACTAGTACCGCTTGTAACCACCAGAGGGAGCCTCTGCTCAGAACTCATCTCAAACCCATTCACAACAGGGAGCGCAGCTGTCCTGTATACTCACCCTTCCGCCGGCCCGGTCTCTGCAGCCCCTGCACTTCTCCCACGGTCCCGGCGCCTGTATTCAGCCATCAGTGGTACCGCTCATTAAAGTCATGAATATGCACATATTCATGACTTTAATCAGCGGTAACACGTGACCGCTGAACACTGGCGCCGGGACCGTGGAAGAGCAGGGGCTGCAGAGACCGCGCCAGCGGAAGGGTGAGTATAAGCGATACTTACCTATCCCGTTCCGCTGTGTCCTCGGGTCCTCTTGCTGCGATGTTCAGGCAGAGGGCACGATGATGTAATTACTGTGCGCAGCGCCCTCTGCCTGATCATTGACTGCTGGAGGACCCGGAAGACGGCGGCGAGCAGCGGTGACAGGTATGTCTCAGGTGCCGGGGCCCTGAGCGAACGGTGACACTGGCACCTTTCCCACATAGCGTGCCGGTGTCCCCGCCTGCTCAGGACACCGGCACCTGGCCCCCCAGCAACGAGAGGTGAGTATACCTTTTTTTTTTTTCGGTTGCAGCAGCAATTGAGGCCTATACTGTGGAGATCTATGGGGAATATCTATGGGGGCACAATCTATGGGGGCACAATCTATGGGGGCATAATCTATGGGGCATTATCTATGGGGGAATAATCTATGGGGCATTATCTATGGGGGAATAATCTATGGGGGAATAATCTATGGGGGCATAATCTATGGGGCATTATCTATGGGGGAATAATCTATGGGGGCATAATCTATGGGGCATTATCTATGGGGGAATAATCTATGGGGCATAATCTATGGGGCATTATCTAGGGGGGAATAATCTATGGGGGCATAATCTATGGGGCATTATCTATGGGGGAATAATCTATGGGGCATAATCTATGGGGGAATAATCTATGGGGCATAATCTATGGAGCATCTATGGGGGCATAATACATGGGCAGCATATAGGGCATAATCTCATTTTCCACCCTAGGCTTATACTCGAGTCAGTAAGTTTTTCCAGTTTTTTGTGGCAAAATTAGTGGGGTCGGCTTATACTCGGGTCGGCTTATACTCGAGTATATACAGTAGCTCTTTTCTAAATTCTCTTTTTAATGCTGGCATGCCGGCGCTACAATACCTTCCCCTGATTCATGAAAGTGATAACACTAGAATTCTGGTGTAAATCACTTAGAAAAGATGGCAACCTTTACCATTATACACCAGTTTCATCCAGCTCTCTCAATATAGTTAGAGCTGGGTCAGAAAGGGGGTATGACGGGGCTTGCTGCAATACATAAACTGCGACATTCATTACGCCACTTGTCAGACATGCATCTCTTAATGAATCAGGAGCATTTGACTCCAACATAACTCCTCATCAAGACTGGTGTGAATATTGCAGGTCTTGATGAATCATGGCCACTGTTTTGACCATTGTGAAACATTTATTTAATAGGAATATGCCCTGGTTATGGTCCATGATAAAATTGGTATGCTTTAAGAATTGTAACCAGACTAAAATCCCACCAGTAAGAAGATATTATTGTAAAATATTGAATGATAGATTTTTAAAAATTTGAAACTGTAATAACATCATGGGTAATAATTCTTATTGAAAGATGTTTCATTTGCTTTGCATAAAGCCATGCAGATTATAGCAGCATGTATAAAATATGGAACACAAGCAATTCACTCTAAGCAAGATCTCCATGCTAAGCATCTCTTTGCTAAATGGCCACACAAATAAATGTTCAGCTGCCACAGCTTATGCTCACCAGAAAGCCACTTAGCAAAATGTAGTCTTTAATAACTTCTTTGGCTTCATTGTTCCTGTTTTAACAGCATTATGGTTTCATCTCTGCTTCTTGTGTAAGTTAAATTTCATGGAAATGCGTTGCTATGCTATTTAAACAATATTACAGTATTGGATGAGGTCAATTATATATATGAGATAATGGCTGCATAAGGATGAATCCGGCCTCAACCTGATTTCACAGTGCCAGACAAGAAGAATAGTCCATGAATGAAAAGCTTTTTCATTTCCTGAGTTTTACTCCCACACATATTTTTTTTACAAAATGAAATAATAGGATGCAGTTTACTGTGCAAGAAAGAGAACACCTACAGTAATGTCAATTCAATCACATTTTAGAGGGTCAACCTTCAATTGTCTGAAAGGTAAAGAAGAAAAGGGAAGCAAATATTCTAGGATTAATGACTAATTTACCAGTAAAGTGTAAAAATAGTGTTCATTTTCACTTTAACAATAGTGGTTCTTCTATATCACTGTTGTACAGCCCAATTGGTTCAGAGACAAAAAAAAAGGTTGAACCTATCTAATTTTGTGTAGCTGAAAATGAATATGATGCTGAAATTTTCTGATTAACTCCAATTTTCATGATGCAGAGGAGGTTGCAATTACTTATGACGCCTTTCATGCAGGCTAATAGAAAAATTTTGTCTATTATTTCATTATCATTATTGCATTGTTAGTAGCTAGTCTATTGCATCATCTATTTAGTCTACTGAGAATTCAGTTTTCTATCATCTTAGTGTTACCAGTCAAAAAACCCAACTCAGCTCCGATGACATAATCCTAATTACAGTGGCATCACCTAATTTTATAAATGCTCTGTGTAAGGTATACAGTTTTAGGATTTCTTATCTTAGTTTCTTAGCATATTTACATGTTTCTATGTTTTTTCAGATTTGACTTTTTCTTGCATTTACAAAGCAGACAGTTTATGCTGCAAATTCGAAGAAGTCACTTTTGTGTCACAAAGGTGAAACTTGACTATCATGATAAGGAAAGCCTATAACCTGTATTTTAGCTGCAACATAGGAGATTAAAACAAGAGTTGGGCTCCACATATATGCTGAAAAAGATGTGCGCCATATCTTAGCCAGTGAGAAGAAGAAATCTATGCCTTTTGAGGTCACAATGATCTGGAGAGAGCCAAACGATCACACTACTAATGTCCGCACAGTGCCACAAATTAAGAAAGGAGTTTCAAGGAAGAAGAAGTGGACGTTACAGTATCCAAATCTTCCATTTGCAATATGCCCAGTACCACATACAGAAGAATTGCAAGTTCCAAAAGCACCAGAAACATTTTCAGTCGAGTCAAGTGAAGAAGAGTGTGCTTGGTATCATGAAGCATCTTAATCTCACAAGCCAGACTTTCTGTCAGCAACCTCAAGTGAACCACACCTTATAACACAGTGAAGTGAACGATCATGTTAGAGATTTGGATCTGCCCAAGATTAGGACTGCGCTCTTAAGTTACTGGCCTAAATCGTCTAGCAGGCGATGTTCACATTTTCTTTGTTCTGAAACTGTGATAAAGTTCTTAAGTTCTTGTTCAATACTTTTGCATAGAGGGTGATTTTGTGGCATGAAACAACATCAACAGCTTAATGGAAGCTCTGAAGATAAGTCATAACCCAGAGGAATGGAGGCTCTTCATCAATTCGTCCAAAACAAGCCTAAAAGCCGTCTTGCTGCATTATGGCAATGCACTACCTTCAATTCCAGTAGGTTGTGCAGTCCACATGAAAGAAACCTATGACAACATGAAGTAGTTGATGAAATGCTTGAACTATGACTAATATTTGTGGCCCCTCTGTGGTGTTTGACCACTTACTTGATTTCCAGGGTGGAGACACCGAGTACTGCTGATTACAGTTTGAGTGGGATAGTCATGCAAGAGAATATCACTACAATAAAAGTGACTCTGACTTTCCCTTCAGCCACTGTCCTAAATCCAGCACTTGTTGACCCACATAAGATTTTGTTACCATTAGTGCATATCAAATAAGGTATACCAATGAACTTTGTAAAGGGAAAGGACAAAAATGCAAAAGCATTCAAGTATCTCATTGATAAATTTCCCAGATTTAGTGAAGCAAAGATAAAGGAATGAGTCTTTATTGGACCTCATATTCGTAAGCTTCTTCAAATTGAGGAGTTTCTCCATTTGTTGTAAGGCAAGGAAAAGGCTGCATGTGTAGCACGAGTGGTAACTAATTGTTTGGGAAACTCAAGAGCAGATAACTATGAAAAGTTCGTGGAAAATCTTCTCAAAACATATAAGGACCTTGAATGTAACATGTCCTTAAAGATTAATTTCTTACAATTGCATCATTTTTTCCACCAAACTGCTTAACAACGAGCGACGAGCATGATATTTCAACAAAATTTTGCAGCTATGGGGAAAAGATATCAGGGAAAATAAAATCCATCAATGCTTGCAGATTACTGTTAGACAATTGTAAGAGATGATCCGATGCAGGAATACAAGAGACAAGCAAAAAAGAGTTGTCACTGAATGAGGACCAAATTTCTTAGTGCAATTTCTGTAACTGTTTATAATTCGCAATAGTGTTTAACCCCTTACTGCCATCGGACGTACTATCCCGTCCATGGTACCTGGGCCCGTATGACCGGGGACGGGATAGTACGTCTCGTGCGATCGGACACGCTCCCGGGGGAAGCGCAGCCGATCGCGGCCGGGTGTCAGCTGATTATCACAGCTGACACCCATGACTGTGTGTCAGGAGCGGTCACGGACCGCTCCCGGCACATTAACCCCTTGCACACCGCGATCAAACATGATCGCGGTGTACTGGGGGCACAGGGGAGGATCGCGCAGGGTGGGGGCTCCCTGCGCGCCCCCCCTGAGACCCTCAGAGTAGCGCGATGTGATCGCGCTGTTCTGAGGGCTTCCTCCCTCCCAGGACCCGGATCCAAGATGGCGCCGGGGTCCTGGAGGGAGGCGGCTACCTCAGTGCCTGCCGAGAGCAGGCACTGAGAAGCCTGCTGCACTGCCTGAGCGATCGCTGGTGTGACAGAGTGCTGTGCACACTGTCACACCAGCGATCTGATAAAATACAGTGATGTCCCACCCTGGGACAAAGTAAAAAAGTTAAAAAAATAAAATAAACATGTTTTAAAAAAAAATTAAAAATAAATAAAAAAAAATATATATATTCCCCAATAAATTCACTTCTTCCTGTAAATAAAAAAACAAAGCAATAAAAGTACACATATTTGGTATCGCCGCGTCCGTAACGACCCCCCCTATAAAATTGTCCCACTAGTTAACCCCTTTAGTGAACCCCTTAAAAAAAAAAAAAAAAACGAAGCAAAAAATCAATGCTTTATCATCATACCGCCGAACAAAAAGTGGAATAACACGCGATCAAAAAGACCGATATAAAAAAACATGGTACTGCTGAAAACGTCATCTTGTCCCGCAAAAAACGAGCCATCATACAGCATAATCAGCGAAAAAATAAAAAAGTTATAGCTCGCAGAATAAAGCGATGCAAAAATAATTATTTTTTATATAAAATTGTTTTTATTCTATAAAAGCGCCAATACATGAAAAAATGATATAAATGAGGTATCGCCGTAATCGTACTGACCCGAAGAATAAAACTGCTTTATCAATTTTACCACACGCGGAACGGTATAAACGCCTCCCCCAAAAGAAATTCATGAATTGCTGATTTTTGTTCATTCTAACCTCCCAAAAATCGAAATAAAAAGCGATCAAAAAACGTCACGTGCTCAAAAATGGTACCAATAAAAACATCAACTCGTACCGCAAAAAATAAGACCTCACATGACTCTGTGGGCCAAAATATGCAAAAATTATAGCTCTCAAAATGTGATGATGCAAAAACTATTTTTGCAATAAAAAGCGTCTTTTAGCGTGACAGCTGCCAATCATAAAAACCCGCTATAAATAGTAAATCAAACCCCCCTTTATCACCCCCTTAGTAAGGGAAAAATAATAAAATTAAAAAAAAGTATTTATTTCCATTTTCCCATTAGGGTTAAGGTTAGGGTTGCGGCTAAAGTTAGGGTTAGGGTTGGTGCTAAAGTTAGGATTAGGGTTAGGGTTGGGATTAGGGGTGTGTTAGGGTTAGGTTTGTGGTTAGGGTTGGGACTAGGGTTAGGGGTGTGTTGGGGTTAGGGTTGGAGTTAGAATTGGGGGGTTTCCGCTGTTTAGGCACATCAGGGGCTCTCCAAATGTGACATGGCGTCTGATCTAAATTCCAGCCAATTCTGCGTTGAAAAAGTCAAACGGTGCTCCTTCACTTCTCAGCTCTGCCATGCGTCCAAACAGTAGTTTATCCCCACATATGGGGTATCAGCGTACTCTGGACCCCAAGAGATATTGTGCAATTTGTCCTATTTCTTCTGTTACCCTTGGGAAAATAAAAAACTGGGGGCGAAAATATCATTTTTGTACAAAAAAAATTATTTTTTTGTTTTTACGGCTGTACATTATAAACTTCTGTGAAGCACTTGGGGCTTCATAGCGCTCACCACACACCTAGATAAGTTCCTTGTGGGGTCTATTTTCCAAAATGGGGTCACTTGTTGGGATTTCCACTGTTTAGGCGCATCAGGGGCTCTCCAAATGCGACATGACGCCCCCAGGCCATTCCATCAAAGTCTGCAATCCAAAACGTCACTACTTCCCTTCCGAGCCCCAACGTGTACCCATACAGTAGTTTTCTCCCACATATTGGATATCAGCGTACTCAGGACAAATTGGACAACAACTTTTGGGGTCCAATTTCTCCTGTTACCCTTGTAAAAATAAAATATTGGGGCAAAAAAAATCATTTTTGCAAAAAAAAAAAGGATTTTTTATTTTTACGGCTGTGCGTTATAAACTTCTGTGAAGCACTTCGGGGTTCAAATTGCTCACCACACATCTAGACAAGTTCCTTGTGGGGTCTATTTTCCAAAATGGGGTCATTTGTGGGGGGTTTCCACTGTTTAGGCGCATCAGGGGCTCTCCAAATGCGACATGACGCCCCCAGACCATTCCATCAAAGTCTGCAATCCAAAACGTCACTACTTCCCTTCCGAGCCCTGACGTGCGCCCATACAGTAGTTTTCTCCCACATATTGAGTATCAGCGTACTCAGGACAAATTGGACAACAACTTTTGGGGTCCAATTTCTCCTGTTACCCTTGTAAAAATAAAATATTGGGGCAAAAAAATAATTTTTGCAAAAAAAAAAAGGATTTTTTATTTTTACGGCTGTGCGTTATAAACTTCTGTGAAGCACTTCGGGGTTCAAAGTGCTCACCACACATCTAGACAAGTTCCTTGTGGGGTCTATTTTCCAAAATGGGGTCACTTGTGGGGGGTTTCCACTGTTTAGGCGCATCAGGGGCTCTCCAAATGCGACATGACGCCCCCAGACCATTCCATCAAAGTCTGCAATCCAAAACGTCACTACTTCCCTTCCGAGCCCTGACGTGCGCCCATACAGTAGTTTTCTCCCACATATTGAGTATCAGCGTACTCAGGACAAATTGGACAACAACTTTTGGGGTCCAATTTCTCCTGTTACCCTTGTGAAAATAAAATATTGGGGGCGAAAAAATCATTTTTGTAAAAAAAAAAAAGAATTTTTATTTTTACGGCTGTACGTTATAAACTTCTGTGAAGCACTTCGGGTTCAAAGTGCTCACCACACATCTAGATAAGTTCCTTGTGGGGTCTATTTGCCAAATGGGGTCACTTGTGGGGGGTTTCCACTGTATAGGTGCATCAGGGGCTCTCCAAATGTGACATGACGCCCTCAGACCATTCCATCAAAGTCTGCAATCCAAAACGTCACTACTTCCCTTCCGAGCCCTGACGTGCGCCCATACAGTAGTTTTCTCCCACATATTGGGTATCAGCGTACTCAGGACAAATTGGACAACAACTTTTGGGTTCCAATTTCTTCTGTTACCCTTGTGAAAATAAAATATTGGAGGCGAAAAAATCATTTTTGTAAAAAAAAAAAAGATTTTTTATTTTACGGCTGTATGTTATAAACTTTAGTGAAACACCTGGGGGTTAAAAGTTCTCACCACACATCTAGATAAGTTCCTTGAGGGGTCTAGTTTCCAAAATGGTGTCATTTATGGGGGTTTCCACTGTTTAGGCAGATCAGGAGCTCTCCAAACACGACATGGCGTCCAGCCAATTCTGCGTTGAAAAAGTCAGATGGCGCTCCTTCCCTTCCAAACCCTGCCATGCACCCAAACAGTGGTTTACCCCCACATATGGGGTATCAGCGCACTCAGGACAAATTGCACAATAACTTTTGGAGTCTTGTTACCCTTGGAAAAATAAAAATTGGGGTGAAAAGATCATTTTTGTGGAAAAAATATGATTTTTAAATTTTACGGCTCTACGTTATAAACTTGTGTGAAGCACTTGGGGGTTCAAATTGCTCACCAAAGATCTAGAAAAGTTCCTTAGGGGGTCTAGTTTCCCAAATGGGGTCATTTGTGGGAGGTTTCCACAGTTTAGGCACATCAGGGGCTCTCCAAATGCAACATGGCATCCAATCTCAATTCCAGCCAATTTTGGTTGGAAAAAGTCAAATGGTGCTCCTTCGATTCCGAGCTCTGCCGTGCGCCCAAACAGTGGTTCCCCCCACATATGGGGTATCAGCGTACTCAGGACAAATTGGACAACAACTTATGTGGTCCAATTTCTCCTGTTACCCTTTGGGAAAATAAAAAATTAGTGACTAAAAGATAATTTTTGTGGGAAAAAAAATAGGATTTTTTATTTTTATGCCAAGGCATTATAAACTTGCGTGAAGCACTTGGGGGTTCAAAGTGCTCACCAAAGATCTAGATAAGTTCCTTAGGGGGTCTAGTTTCCAAAATGGGGTCACTTGTGGGGGGTTTCCACTGTTTAGGCTCATCTGGGGCACTGCAAACGGAACATGACCCCCATCAACGTCTGCATTCCAAAACGTTACTACTTCCTTTCCAAGCCCTGCCGTGCACCCAAACAGTTCCCCCCCCCACATATGGGGTATCAGCGTACTCAGGACAAATTGGACAACAACTTTTGGGGTCCAATTTCCTTGGGAAAATTCAAAAATTTGGGACTAAAAAATCATTTTTGTGGAAAATTGTTTGTTTTTTTTCACACCCAGGCATTATAAGCTTTTGTGAAACACTTGGGGGTTCAAAGTGCTCACAACAGATCTAGATAAGTACCTTAGGGGGTCTAGTTTCCAAAATGGTGTCACTTGTGGGGGTTTCCACTGTTTAGGCGCATCAGGGGCTCTCCAAACACGACATGGCGTCCAATCTCAATTCCCGCCAATTTTAGTTTGAAAAAGTCAAACGGCGCTCCTTCCCTTACGAGCTCTGCCGTGTGCCCAAACAGTGGTTTTCCCCCACATATTGGGTATTGGCGTACTCAGGAGAAATTGCATAACAACCTTATCTGTCCATTTTCTCCTTTTACCCTTGTGAAAATAAAAAAAAAGCTTGTAAAAGATCATTTTTGTGGCTAAAAAGTTAAATATTCATTTTTTCCTTCCACGTTGCTTTAGTTCCTGTGAAGCACCTGAAGGGTTAATAATCTTCTTGAATGTGGTTTTGAGTACCTTGAGGGGTGCAGTTTTTAGAATGGTGTCACTTTTGGGTATTTTCTGCCATATAGACCCCTCAAAGTGACTTCAAATGAGAGGTGGTCCCTAAAAAAAATGGCTTTGTAAATTTTGTTGTAAAAATGAGAAATCGCTGGTCAACTTTTAACCCTTATAACTTCCTAACAAAAAAAAATTTTGGTTCCAAAATTGTGCTGATGTAAAGTAGACATGTGGGAAATGTTATTTCTTAACTATTTTGTGTGACATATTTCTCTATTTTAAGGGAATAAAAATTCAAAGTTTGAAAATTGCAAAATGTTAAAAATTTTCGCCATATTTGCGTTTTTTTCAAAAATAAACGCAAGTTATATCGAAGAGATTTTACTTCTAACGTGAAGTACAATATGTCACGAGAAATCAGTCTCAGAATCGCGAAGATCCGTTGAAGCGTTCCAGAGTTATAACCTCATAAAGAGACAGTGGTCAGAATTGTAAAAATTGGCCCGGTCATTAACGTGCAAACCACCCTTGGGGGTGAAGGGGTTAAGCGTGTTTTAGTTATTTGAATTGTTGCTAATTTTCCTCTAAACAAATATCAGAAAATTGGCATAACAACATAACATATTCTGCATCTTTATATTTGCAAAAATAATAGTGTTTCAAAGTATTGAACCTTTTATGCATTAATTATATGTAGCAGTAAAATGAAAACTCTCTGATATCATAGAAACAAGAGCTAACTAAACATTTTCATTGTCAGATTTGAATTCAGAATCAGGAGGTCAAAATCATTCAGAAATGGCTTATTTCATAACTGAACCTGACAACTTTTGAAAATATGTATAACAGTGTATCTCTTAGAAAAAAACTTAAGGCGTCGTCTACATACAAAATTGTTATAGCAATTTTCACATTTGAAAAAAGAAGCAAATTAATTTGTTCATTTTTTTCAGTGTTTTAAAAGCATTTTTAGGGTATTGTTTTATTTTCTAGTATCTAAGCCATGCATTTTTATAGTGTTTTATAAATACTATAAAACACTATAAATCTATAGAGAAATGCAAGAGAAAATGCCATGCCTAGAACATGCAGGCACAGATGGGCAGATCTTTTGAAAATAGAATTTACTGACTTCACAAAGTTTTCCCCCAAAATTTGACATGCACAATTAAAAAGCCTTTAGCTGTCTTGAAAATATTTGCACAACCCCCTGAATTTCCCTTGGAATCTATTGAACCCATTTTGAGGTCTTTAATACAAATACAGCCTTTTTAATATCCAAGTGACCTCAAACTATCTGCCAAGGAGAAAATGGACGGTAAGTAGTGTTAACCAGCAGCCTAATTAACCACACACAGCAATTTCAGACTTTGTAAGCTACTTACATTGTTTAAACAGTTTAAAATGATCAATTTTGGGGGGCAGATGAATTTCTCTACTGTTGTTTATAAACAGGCAGTCTAAGTGGAAGAAGCCATGGTATTTTCACACTGCTGGGTGCAAAAATATTCCTGTTTGGGGAGTATTAAGAGCTCAGCATGCAGCTAAATGAAAAAGCAATAGCTTTTTGCATAAGCAGTCCAAAAATGTTCAAAACAGGCATGCTGTTATATTATATTATAATACTAGATGATTGCCCGATTCTAACGCATCGGGTATTCTAGAATATGTATGTAGTTTATTTATGAAGATTTAAGAATAATGCAATGAATACACAGGATTTTTCTGGTAAAATATATACATTATCATTAAATATTATTGTTCATAGAACTTAATACAACTGAACAAAATTATTAAACAGATCATCAAAATATATAAACTATTACATGAATATCTAACTGTATTTAAAGAAATCATCGGACAAAACATGATACACTCTCTCTGGGAGATGACCGGCTGCTCGCACCAGAAGTATCCTGACCCGCGGCTCCGCTCCCCGGTCCTCCGTTCACACTTGCCATTGGGAGATCAGCGGCCCTAGCCGCTGATCTGCTGACGGTAGCGGCATGGAGGTCAGCGCCGCCGCCGGTCAAGGTACTTCTGCTGCGAGCAGCCGGGAGATGACCAACTAGCGCCGGTCATCTCCCGACTGCATCGCCGCTGACCTCCGTGAGGCAGATAAGCCGCTAACGGCCGCCATCTTTTTTCTGAAATCCCACATCGCTGATAGTCCGCGGCCGGACCAATCAGCCACGCGGGATTTCCTGGACAGAAAGACAGACAGACGGGATAAGATGATTATATATATTAGATAGATGTTACTGTGTATTACCTCATGTCACTGTGTATTACCTCATATTACTGTGTATTACCTCATGTTACCGTATATTACCTCATATTACCTCATGTTACCTGTGTATTACCTCATATTACAGTGTATTACCTCATGTTTCTGTATATTATCTCATTTTACTGTTATATTACCACATGTTACTGTATATTGCCTCATGTTACCTGTGTATTACCTCTTGTCACTGTGTATTACCTCATGTTACTGTATATTACCTCATTTTACATCTCCCGACTGCATCGCCGCTGACCTCCGTGAGGCAGATAAGCCGCTAACGGCCGCCATCTTTTTTCTGAAATCCCGCATCGCTGATTGGCCGTGGCCAAATCAATCAGCGACGCCGGATTTCCTGGACAGAAAGACAGACATACAGACAGACGGTATAAGACGATTATATATATTAGATAGATGTCACTGTGTATTACCTCATATTACTGTGTATTACCTCATGTTACTGTATATTACCTCATTTTACTGTGTATTACCTCATGTTACTGTATATTACCCCATGCTACTGTATATTACCACATGTTACTGTATATTGCCTCATGTTACCTGTGTATTACCTCATGTCACTGTGTATTACCTCATGTTACTGTGTGTTACCTCATATTACTGTGTATTACCTCATATCACTGTGTATTACCTCATGTTACCGTATATTACCTCATATTACCTCATGTTACCTGTGTATTACCTCATATTACTGTGTATTACCTCATATTACTGTGTATTACCTCATTTTACTGTGTATTACCTCATGTTACTGTATATTACCCCATGCTACTGTATATTACCACATGTTACTGTATATTGCCTCATGTTACCTGTGTATTACCTCTTGTCACTGTGTATTACCTCATGTTACTGTATATTACCTCATTTTACTGTGTATTACCTTATGTTACTTATGTATTACCTCATGTCACCTGTGTATTACCCGTGTTCAGTAAATGTGACAGAAGTATATCAGACACTGTGACTGACAAAACATGTTCAGCACATCATGGGCAGTTGGTGAGTCACATGACCACATGGGCAGAGTTAGCCCTGCGTCGCTGATGTTACTGTGTATGACCTCATGTCACTGTGTATTACCTCATATTACTGTGTATTACCTCATATAACTGTGTATTACCTCATGTTACTGTATATTGCCTCATATTACCTCATGTTACCTGTGTATTACCTCATATTACTGTGTATTACCTCATGTTACTGTATATTACCTCATTTTACTGTGTATTACCTTATGTTACTTATGTATTACCTCATGTCACCTGTGTATTACCTTATGTCACTGTGTATTACCAGTGTTCAGTAAACGTGACAGAAGTACATCAGACACTGTAACTGACAAAACATGTTCAGTACATCATGGGCAGTTGGTGAGTCACATGACCACATGGGCAGAGTTAGCCCTGCGTTGCTGATTGGCCGCGGCCGGACCAATCAGCGACGCGGGATTTCCTGGAAAGACAGACAGACAGGATAAGACGATTATATAAATAGATTATTACAAACATGAATTCCATATTAATATTCTGGTTATAATTATATGGATATTACTGATTGCTATGGTACGCTGTGATATTATAGGTCAGGAAAATTACGAGATCTGGTATAGAATAGGGAATAAAGACTTCAAGCAAGATATTGGAATTATGTTAATAAAGATTTTTCATAGTTCTAAATTCAATTGATTCTTAAAAGTTGCAAGAAGAAAAAGCTGCTATCCAGAAGCCTCAGAAGGTAACAAGGCTATGATTTCTGAGTAATAATAGACTGTGTCAATTGCAATTCATTTCACCATTGACAACCACGACTGCAGAATCCACCACTGACAACCATTATTGCAGTATCTAACCTGACAACCACAATTGCAGAGGACGATGATCCTATGATGCTAAACTGAACTGTGTTATCACGTTTTTATCAAGTTCCAGTGGTTTCCTATCACCTGCAAACTTTCAATGAAATCAGGTAAACAATAAGGTAATTGTCAGGAAGCTTCAACCCTGACATGTGTCCTGTGCTTTAGGACTAAAGGCTGGGTCTCACATAGCGATACACCAGCGATCCCGACAACGATCAGGATCGCTGGTGTATCGCTATATTATCGCTGCTGAGCTGCCAAACAGGCAGCTCAGGCAGCGATCAGCACAAGGACACTGCGGGTAAACATCGCTAGTTACCCGCAGTGTACCTTGGATACCAGCGCCCTGATGCAGGGAGCTGGTAACCAAGGTACACATTGGGTTTCCAGGCGCTGCGCGGTGCCTGGAAACCCGCTGTGTACCTTGGTTACCAGCTCCCTGCATCACGGCGCTGGCATCCAAGGTACACAGCAGGTTTCTAGGCACAGCCCCGCGCCTGGAAACCCGCTGTGTACCTTGGTTACCAGCGGATCGCTGGTCTCCCGCCTGTCACACGCAGCGATGCGTGCCTATCAGTGGGAGACCAGCAATCAAAAAAATGTCCAGACATTTCAGCGACGATCA
The DNA here is from genome assembly GCA_033576555.1 of Oophaga sylvatica. Taxonomy (NCBI): domain Eukaryota; kingdom Metazoa; phylum Chordata; class Amphibia; order Anura; family Dendrobatidae; genus Oophaga; species Oophaga sylvatica. The sequence continues at coordinate 803,283,219 of JARQOD010000001.1, forward strand.
GCGATACCCGGCAGGGGGGCTGATCGTCGCTGAATGTCACACACAGCGATATCGCTGGTGAGCTCGCTGCTGCGTCACAAAACTAGTGACTCAGCAGCGATCTTGCTAGCGATATCGCTATGTGAGACGGGGGCTTAAGGACTGGTTATGGTGCTATGTTTAGCAAGGAAGAGTCATTTTAACCCTTAGATGCTGACCAAAGACGTCACAATTGTTCCAAAACCAGTGTGGATGACATGGAGGAATTCCAGAAATAACCAAGGCGAGACAATGTAAGTCCAGGTCTTTAAAGGTGTCACTGCACAGATATTAAAGCTACATTTCAACTATGGACTTTCTTTTCTTATCAACATTTGAATTTATGGACTTTGATTGACACATAATACACGGTCTCTACAATATCTACATATTATACTTTATTTTAACGGAATTATCATATAAAGACTGCGTTTTAAAAGAATCAAGAAGAAGATAGAAGACATCAAGATGAAGACCAGATGACATCAGATGATAATGATCTGGCCTGTGTTGCTTCGATTTAGATTTACGGAAATAAAATTATACATTTTATATGAATATTGATCATGGCTTACCATAACATGAATTCACATACAGTAATTATGTTATCGAGTATGTATAACAACAATCTCATTTTATTATTATTGACATTAAATAATTTTGCCAAAGAAAAAAAAGAAGAAAAGATCTGATTATTCTAAAGATGACCTTATCTACTTTGAGGGTTCCAATTACTGTCTGTCATCCTCAAAAGGGGGAAATTGTTAAATATTAATTATTTGTTATTGATTACTAGATCAGGGTTCGACAAACCCGGGCGCCAGGTCGCCAGTGGCGCCTAGAAAATCATGCCTGGCGCCCGGGCAGTAGCGTAGCTATCGGGGGGGCAGAGGGGCGGTGGCCCCGGGCCCCGCGCTCGGAGGGGGCCCACCCGGAGCTACGCTACTGTAACTGTATCAGCGTGCACAGCGCACTGATACGGTTACATTCTGCGGCAGAGCAGGGAGAATCGCTCTCCCTGCTCTGCCGCCGGCCGCTATGGGGCCTGAGCAGGCGGTGGGGGGCCCGGCACCAGCAGTGGGCCCCCCGCCCGTCATCGGAGGGCCAGCTGTATCGGCATCCAGCGAGTGCTCCTTCTCTCCCATAATCCCCCTCTCAGCGTCTGTCAGCGGGCGCGATGACGTCACTGCCCGGCGCCGGCAGTCAGACGCTGAGAGGGAGAGCAGTGAGCAGCACAGGAGCCGGGAGCAAGAGAGGTGAGTACAGGATTTATTATTTTTGTAAAGGGGCTGCATTATATTACAGAGCAGAGGCTCCATATGGGGGTACATTATAAATAAGACTGCCTATGGGGGTGCATTATAAATAAGGTTGCCTATGGGGTGCATTATAAATAAGGCTGCCTATGGGGGAGTGCATTATAATAGAGAGGCTGCCTATGGGGGTTCATTATAAGTAAGACTGCCTATGGGGTGCATTATAAATAAGACTGCCTATGGGGTGCATTATAAATAAGGCTGCCTATGGGGTGCATTATAAATAAGACTGCCTATGGGGGTGCATTATAAATAAGACTGCCTATGGGGGTGCATTATAAATAAGGCTGCCTATGGGGGTGCATTATAAATAAGGCTGCCTATGGGGTGCATTATAAATAAGACTGCCTACGGGGGTGCATTATAAATAAGACTGCCTATGGGGGTGCATTATAAATAAGACTGCCTATGGGGTGCATTATAAATAAGGCTGCCTATGGGGTGCATTATAAATAAGACTGCCTATGGGGGTGCATTATAAATAAGGCTGCCTATGGGGGTGCATTATAAATAAGGCTGCCTATGGGGTGCATTATAAATAAGGCTGCCTATGAAATCTAATTTATCAAAATATAATATTTATTATCTTTAGAAGTTAAATGTTTAAAACGTTTGTAATGTTTTTTTGTTAAATTAAAAACCAAGTTTGTTAAAAAAAAATTCTGGCTCCTAAATATTTTGGTCGGCTCCTAGATTCTGAACAACTTTGTCGACCCCTGTACTAGATGGTGGCCCGATTCTAACGCATCGGGTATTCTAGAATATGTATGTAGTTTATTTATGAAGTTTTAAGAATAATGCAATGAATACACAGGATTTTTCGGGTAAAATATATACATTATCATTAAATGTTATTGCTCATAGAACTTAATACAACTGAACAAAATTATTAAACAGATCATCAAAATATATAAACTATTACATGAATATCTAACTGTATTTAAAGAAATCATCGGACAAAACATGATACACTCTCTCTGGGAGATGACCGGCTGCTCGCACCAGAAGTATCCAGACCGGCGGCTCCGCTCCCCGGTCCTCCGTTCATACTTGCCGTCGGGAGATCAGCGGCCCTAACCGCTGATCTGCCGACGGTAGCGGCATGGAGGTCAGCGCCGCCGCCGGTCAGGGTACTTCTGCTACGAGCAGCCGGGAGATGACCGGCTAGCGCCGGTCATCTCCCGGCTGCATCGCCGCTGACCTCCGTGCGGCAGATAAGCCGCTAACGGCCGCCATCTTTTTTCTGAAATCCCACATCGCTGATAGTCCGCGGCCGGACCAATCAGCCACGCGGGATTTCCTGGACAGAAAGACAGACAGACGGGATAAGATGATTATATATATTAGATAGATGTTACTGTGTATTACCTCATATTACTGTGTATTACCTCATGTTACCGTATATTACCTCATATTACCTCATGTTACCTGTGTATTACCTCATATTACAGTGTATTACCTCATGTTTCTGTATATTACCTCATTTTACTGTGTATTACCTCATGTTACTGTATATTACCACATGTTACTGTATATTACCTCATGTTACTGTGTATTACCTCATATTACTGTGTATTACCTCATATCACTGTGTATTGCTTCATGTTACCGTATATTACCTCATATTACCTCAAGTTACCTGTGTATTACCTCATATTACTGTGTATTACCTCATGTTACTGTATATTACCTCATTTCACTATGTATTACCTTATGTTACTTATGCATTACCTCATGTCACTACCTCTTTTGTTATTACCCGTGTTCAGTAAACGTGACAGAAGTACATCAGACACTGTAACTGACAAAAAATGTTCAGTACATCATGATACAGTAAAGATGTGTATCTTTGTACCGTGTTAGCCAGTAGATAGAAAAATAGTTAGAAAAAGTCTCAAGTCTAAATATTTTTCAGTACATCATGGGCAGTTGGTGAGTCACATGACCACATGGGCAGAGTTAGCCCTGCGTCACTGATTGGCCGCAGCCGGACCAATCAGCGACGTGGGATTTCCTGGACAGACAGACAGACAGGATAAGACGATTATATAAATAGATTCTCAATTCTGTACTGAGCACATTGCCCTTCGCTGACATTACATGTACTATTTCTGTATATTTAGCTCAGGATAGTTAACACCATATAGAGAGAACATGTGCTCTGTGGGATGTATATAACACATGACCCAGAGGAATGAGGGCTCTTGGCTCTTCTTCGCTTTCTCTCCACTATCTTGGGACACACTTCACTCATGCTACACACAGACATCAGATGGACAGGTGGTGGTGAGTTAACCTTGTGTTTCTTTCAGCCACGCTTTTGACAGAGACAGACGCCATTTACCATTCAGGATCTCAGGAAAGATGGAGAACAAACTTTGATATGGACAAAGGGACAATCTCTTTGTAACTAGTTTACTTATTTTATATTTTGCTGCAATGATTCTTTTTGATGAACAATCCAATAAACCACTACATTTTTTATAAGAAACATCCTGACATTTTCTTTAGAGTATTACATCTGGTAACAAGTCCTGAATAAATAAATATACAAAATAAGTATTTTTAACAGGTACCAGCAATTTTGACCACTTGTGTATATCCCCTTTACAGAATGTACCATTTATGATGACTCTTTGTTTCCTGTGATTTAGCCAATTCCTTATCCAACTGCATATAGATTCCTCCAGTCTGTATGGAGTCCAGTATGGAGCTTCAGTATAAGGCTGTTATATAGTATTGTATCAAAAGCCCTTGCAAAGTCAAGATAAATCACATCAACCGCATTACCAACATCCCGCTTTTCACTTACCTCCTCATAAAAACCCAACACGTTAGTTAGACATGACTAGTCTTTCAAGAAGGAATGCACCTGTTCAGACTAGTTTATGGTGTTTTTGTCAGTTTTTTTGTCCTTTGTCTTTCAAGAATCCATGCTGGCTGACAGTTATTAAATGCAATATATTTCTGCAGGTTATCTCTTATAATGCCCTCAATAACTTTGCACACTACTGATATCAGGATTAATGAATGGTAGTTGCCTGGATCTACCTTCTTACCTTTCTAAATATTGGTACCACTTCAGCTATCCTCCAATCCTGTGGCACCAACCCTGTTACAAGAGTCTAAAAAGATGAGATACATTGGTCTGTCAATTACTGAGTTCAGTTCCCTCAATATCCATGGATGAAAGCCATCTGGGCCAGGGAATTTGTCAATGTTTAATTTGATATTGGATATAACCTATTACACATGGCTAAACTTATTTGCTATAGAGAATACTTATTTAAGGTATTCATGTTCCATTGATTAGTAAACCAGCATGAGTTGAGAAAAAGAAATTGCAAAAAGCATGCAATTTTCACATGTCATTGGTCTTCGAAAGCTTTCCATTCTACATTTCTATATGATGCATCATAGATGGCACTTAGGTATATGAAATATGGAAGAATTTGAAGAGAACACAATAATCCACTTATAGTTTTTAACATCTTCAATGTTTTAATTATGAATATTATGCCTTTTTAGACAATAAGAAGTAAAAGCTCTTTAGAATTGCTTTTTCTATCCTGTTTTGTTTTTTTGTATAAATGCTTTTGGCATGCTATATATAATACTTGAAATTCCAATTGTACTGTATATGTAAGTCAGACCTACTGGAAATTTCTACAACATGAATCGCTTAACTGCACATAGCAGGCATTTCCATTTGCAGGACTTGAAAGATTTTTAAAGTGTCACTGCCATTTTAGGTGAACTTGCAGCAAAATGTCTGGTTCTGCTTCTAGCTCCTCTCCCCACTCCCTTCCCCATAAAACAATACTGGGCAGCAACTTTCATCTCCTATCTTACTATTGTGAAACTCTATCTTCACTGAATAACTGTTTTACCCATGATGATTTCTTGAATAATATATACTGCAAAGTTTATTTTCTTCACTCTATTGACTTATAAAATGACAGTTACTATATAAGAAAATAAAATCATAATATTAATTATAGGCAATTGTAGCACAAGAAAATTGGTAATTGCTAACAATTGTCAGTATATAGAAACTAGGCATCAGTAATAAAAACTTGTAAAAACAAGTCTTTTTATTAATAACAAACTATCCTTCCTCGCCATCACTGAAACCTGGCTCACCCCCTCTGACACAGCCTCTCCTGCTGCACTCTCCTATGGTGGATTCCACCTTTCCCACACCCCCCCCCAGCAGCAAGCATGGTGGAGGAATTGGTTTTCTCATGTCAGATAACTGCTCCTTCTCCCACATCCCACTGCCACCCTCTGTTACCCTCCCTTCCTTTGAGGTGCACTCTGTACACATCTACTCCCCCTCCAACCTTCAACTAGCTGTCATTTACTGCCCCCCAGGACCAGCCACCACCTTTTTTGACCACTTCACCACCTGGCTACTTAATTTCCTTTCCACCGACATCCCCACTATCATCTTGCGGGACTTCAACATCCCCATCGACACTTCCCTCTCAGCTGCCACTAAACTTCTATCCCTCACTTCCTCCTTCAGCCTCATTCAGTGGTCTTCTGCAGCCACTCACAAAGATGGCCACACACTAAACCTCATCTTCATCCGCCTCTGCTCCCTATCTAACCTCTCTAACTCACCTCTTCCTCTTTCTGACCACAACCTACTTACATTCTCTTCCCTCTCCTCTCCAGGTCCACAATCCCCACCCCACAAACTTGCACACCCTCGCAGAAACCTTAAACACCTCGATCTACACTCACTGTCTGAATCCCTCCTCCCTCTTACAGACATAAGTTCCCTACACAATGCGGATGCCGCTGCCGCTCTATGTACCACCACAATAGCTGTAGCTGTGGAATCGGTCGCCCCTCTCACACATACCAAAGCTCGCAAAATCAACAGACAGCCCTGGCACACCAGCCTGACCAAAGAACTGAGGCGAGCTTCCAGGGCTGCTGAGCAGAAATGGAAAAGATCGCACTCCAATGAGGACTTCATCACATTCAAACAGTCCCTCACTACTTTCAAGACCACACTCGCTGCAGCAAAACAAACCTACTTCTCATCTCTCATATCTTCCCTGTCTCACAACCCCAAACAGTTATTCAACACCTTCAATTCTCTCCTCCGCCCCCCAGCACCTCCTCCCTCCCCCTCATCTCAGCTGAAGACTTTGCCTCATTTTTCAAGGAGAAGATTGATAACATCAGACACAGTTTTGGTCAACAACCCCCAGAGCCCTTCCTCCTAACTGCCCTGCCCTCCTCCTCCAAAACCAACTTCTCCACTATTACAGAAGATCGACTCTCCACCCTACTCTCAAGATCACATCTCACTACCTGTGCACTTGACCCAATCCCATCCCACTTCATCCCAAACCTCACCACAGAGTTCATCCCAACCCTAACCCATCTCTTCAACCTATCACTAACAACTGGTGTTTTCCCCTCAACTTTAAATATGCCTCAATCACACCTATCCTCAAAAAGCCCTCTCTTGACCCATCCTCTGTTTCTAGCTATCGCCCTATATCACTTCTCCCCTATGCCTCAAAACTACTGGAACAACACGTCCATCTTGAACTGTCCTCCCACCTCTCATCTTGCTCCCTCCTCGACCACCTACAATCTGGTTTCCGGCCACACCACTCCACTGAAACTGCCCTAAGGTCACCAATGACCTACTATCTGCCAAGGCCAAGCGACACTAGTCTGTCCTCCTCCTCCTGGACCTGTCCTCTGCCTTTGACACAGTGGACCATTCCCTATTGCTACAGACCCTCTCATCTCTTGGTATCACAGGCTTGGCCCTATCTTGGATCGCGTCATAACTAACAGACCGGACATTCAGCGTCTCCCACTCACACACCACCTCATCACCGCACCCTCTATCTGTGGGAGTCCCGCAAGGTTCAGTCCTAGGGCCCCTGCTCTTCTCCATCTACACCTTCGGCCTCGGACAGCTCATAGAATCTCACGGCTTTGAATATCACCTCTATGCTGATGACACACAGATCTACATCTCTGGACCAGATATCACCTCCCTACTAAACAGAATCCCTCAATGTCTGTCCACTATTTCATCCTTTTTCTCCGCTAGATTCCTAAAGCTTAATATGGACAAAACAGAATTCATCATCTTTCCCCCATCTCACACAACCCCTCCAATGGACCTATCAATTAATGTAAATGACTGCCCACTCTCTCCAGTCCCACAAGCTCGCTGCCTCGGGTTATCCTTGACACTGATCTCTCTTTTAAACCACATATCCAAGCCCTCTCCACCTCCTGCCGACTTCAACTCAAAAATATCTCACGTATCCGTACATTCCTCAACCAAGAATCTGCAAAAACCCTAGTCTATGCCCTCATCATCTCCCACCTGCAACCTCCTGCTCTGTGGCCTCCCCTCTAACACTCTTGCACCCCTCCAATCTATTCTAAACTCTGCTGCCCGACTATTCCACCTGTCCCCCCGCTATTCCCCGGCCTCTCCCCTCTGTCAATCCCTGCACTGGCTCCCCATTACACAAAGGCTCCAGTTCAAAACCCTAATCATGACATACAAAGCCATCCACAACCTGTGTCCTCCATACATCTGTGACCTCGTCTCCCGGTACCTACCTGCACGCAACCTCCGATCCTCACAAGATCTCCTTCTCTACTCCCCTCTTATCTCCTCTTCCCACAATTGCATACAAGATTTCTCCCGCGCATCCCCCCTACTCTGGAACTCTCTACCACAACATATCAGACTCTCGCCTACCATGGAAACCTTCAAAAAGAACCTGAATACCTACCTCTTCTGACAAGCCTACAACCTTCAGTAACCACAGATCCACCAAACCGCTGCATGACCAGCTCTACCCTCGCCTACTGTATCCTCACCCATCCCTTGTAGATTGTGAGCCCTCACGGGCACGGTACTTTCTCCTACTGTACCAGTCGTAACTTGTATTGTCTAAGATTACTGTACTTGTATTTATTATCAAAAACACTTCATGGAAAAGAGCCCAATATAAAGATCACAATAATAATGATAATATGATAAACACAAAATCATTGGGGCAAAGAATGTAGGACATATCAGGGAAATCGCAAAAAAGCACAAAATAATACAAACGAAAAAACTGCGATCAAAAAATTCCCAAAGAATCCATAAAAGGTACAAAATATTTTATTAAAGATTATCAGGATATGAGGTAAAAAATGGGACAGGGGTCAATACCAAAATACACATGAAGATGAGGGGCACACAGAGTGGGAAAAGGGGATAAACACAGTAAACATGATTTTTAATTGACATATGGCACAATTGCATCATACATCATGTTGATATGAATAATACATCAAAACAGCGTATGTGTCATACACAAATATCCTAATGCAGGTAGCAGGATGAAATGTAATAGACAGAAAATATATATATATCTGCATATAACCTACATAACAACAGAGTATGTGTCCACTCCCAAAAGTCCTATATAGTATAAGTAGCAGGACGCAATATGATACGCTAAATAATTACCTGCAAATACCAGATAAGTGGACCTCCACTGCGTGCCCTCCCCAAGGGCTTTTGGGAGTGGACACATACTCTGTTGTTATGTAGGTTATATGCAGATATATATATATTTTCTGTCTATTACATTTCATCCTGCTACCTGCATTAGGATATTTGTGTATGACACATACGCTGTTTTGATGTATTATTCATATCAACATGATGTATGATGCAATTGTGCCATATGTCAATTAAAAATCATGTTTACTGTGTTTATCCCCTTTTCCCACTCTGTGTGCCCCTCATCTTCATGTGTATTTTGGTATTGACCCCTGTCCCATTTTTTACCTCATATCCTGATAATCTTTAATAAAATATTTTGTACCTTTTATGGATTCTTTGGGAATTTTTTGATCGCAGTTTTTTCGTTTGTATTATTTTGTATTTATTATGTATACCCCACCTCACATGTAAAGCGCCAAGACCGTAATCTGTTACGAGAACATGTGGGTGTTTGTTGTGGCACAATTGCAGATTGCCCACTGCCTTTGCCTCTGCATGAACCATCACCATCAAGTCCACTTCCCTGTCCCTTCCCATGCGCCTTTCCCATTGTAAATGGAGTACAGTACTTTCCACGTTCACTACAAAAGGCTGAATTGGAGCAAACTTAGACGTGATCCCTGTGGAGGGAAAAACACACTTTCAATTATCTGGACTGTACTTTTTTTTAACAAACTGGTGTCAATAATTTTGGTAAGACCAAGAAAAAACTGTGTAATGTTGCCCTGAAATGCCACAATTTTTGGCACACAGAGAGATAGGCATCTGACACAGATAACACACTGGTCAATATGTTGGCTGGATTTATTTTATTTTTTTACCCCAAAAGACCGTATAGAATTAGGGTAACACACAACAAATCCAGTGTAATGTAGCCCTGAAATGCCACAATTTTTCCCACACAGAGAGATATGAGTCTGACACAGATAACACACTGGTCACTATGTGGCCTGGATTTTTTTCTTTTACCCCAAAATAGTGTATAGAAATAGGGTAAGACACAGCAAAAAAGGGGGAATTTAGGCCTGAAATGCCACAATTTTTAGCACACTAATAGATCAGGCATCTGACAAAGAGAGACCACTTTCAAATATCTGCCCTGTATTTTTTTATATTTTGCCAGCAAAATTGTGTCAATAAGTAGGCTATGACACAACAAAAAATCTATGAAGGCATGAAATGGCAAAATTTTTAGCACAATGATATGCAATCTGTGTGGCCGACAAAACCCATTGTAAAATATCTGCCCTGTAGCTAAATATTTTTTGGGCAGATAAATATTTTTTGGGCAGCAAAATTGTGTCAAAAATTTTTCTATAAGGCAAAGTAAATTAGCGGTCACTAGGGAGCGCCAGGAAGAAGGTGAAACAATCAATAGGCCGTCCAATGCAGCACCAGCCGTAGACCTCCAATGGAGGATAGTAGCTAGGATAAGATGAGTAAACACAAGAACAATGCATTAGTTTCTTTAGCCCACAACGCGTTTCAACGGTAACCTGTCTACATCAGGTGGCGGCAGTTCTAGTGTTCCTAGCGCTCCTCCTTACCATTTACTCATCTTATCCTAAAAAATTTTCTAAGACATTCCAAAAAATTCTATCACAAAATATGGTAGATTTTTAGGCATACTCACATGTCAAGCCTGGGACGGCCAAACCCCTTTAAAATAGCTGTATTTTCATGCTGCACTATGAAAAGGATCTGCCTGTATTCTGCAGTGTCAACAAACAATTAGAGAAAAAAAAGGGGTTCTGGATTGCTTTGTTAAAAATAATCAGGATTAAGATGCCAAAAGAATTTGCTGCCCACTGAGACCTAGTGCTGTGTATATACGGTAAATATACCTTATAGGCTGCAGCAGACAGCAATGGAATGGACCCTCTTGATGTATGCAATCAAGTATGCCACAGAATGCCTGTCTGTTACTGAGATCTATATACCCACGTACAGTGCGTGCATGCCTTGCACTGATATGTATATAGGCACATACACTCCCGGCCTACCTAGCACTGCAATCTATATGTGCCATAATTAGTCCTTAGAAGGACTGTTGATTAAACTGGATTTGTGTCTTCTTTGATGTTAGACCTACACTACCTTCTAAACCCCCAAATCTGACCCTATCTCAGCAGCAGCTCTCCCTACACTCGCTAATTCTGGAGCAGACAGAGCCGAGCATGGCGCCGCCAGGTCTCTTATACACCTGATGACGCTGTGCTGCCAGCCAATCACTGTAATACCACCACAAAGATGGCTGCGGCATTGCAGTGCGTGGCAGACAATGCCTGCATGTTGATTGGCGCTCTAAAGAGTGCCAAAAATGCAGGGTGTGCACCAGTACTCCCGCCGAGTACCGCGAGTACAGTGATGCTCGGGCGAGTAATGAGCATTACCGAGCACGTTCGCTCATCACTAGTAATAATGATAATACACAGTTATTCCCAGTGCAGAGAGTGACGTCACTGTAGGCTCAGGTGTGACTGCACTCTCGGCAATGCTTAGAGTTAATCCCCTGGAGCAAATACAGTGTTCAAAATGTGATAAAAGTCTTTCCAAGAAAGTTTCAGTGTTTCAATAGAAAAGCTCTAATTCATTTAACAACTACATTATATTGCACCAAGCCAAATCTCCGCTGGCAAAATGTACTGCTCTTCCTCATGGGTCATTTGCCTCATTAGTGCTATATTCATCGCTAATTGTATGCAAATAGCCTTTTATGGATTTTTCTAAGTGATGTTTGGTCACACATGATAACACGGACTATGCAGAATACTGTAGTAGATCTTCCTGCTGCACTCGTAAATGTAAAACACTTTATATAGAAGAAATTCTCTATATTTGGAAATACAATTTATTGAATGAAAAAACATTACTATCATGCAAAAAAGTGCACAAACATAAAGAAACCTGAAAAATTCAGTCGGCATTATGACGTGACTTACTGATTACAAGGGTACACGAACATTCTAGCCTCTGTATAGGAGAAAAATAATCTTCCATATAGTGATCAGGTTCCCACAGTCGAGAATAAGTATCCAATCCAAATATAGAGGAAATGGGATGGTACTAGTGATGAGAGAGTGTACTCGTTGCTCGAAGATTTAGTGTTTGTCAACACAGCTACATGATTTGTGGCTGCTAGACAGTCTGAATACATGTGGGGATTGCCTGTTTGTCAAGAATTCCACTCATGTATTCAGGCTGTCCAGCAGCCACAAATCATGCAGCTGCTTCGACAAACACTAAATCTCCGAGCACGCCAAAATACTCGGAGATCACCCGAGCAACGAGTACACTTGCTCATCACTAGATGGCACTCATCAAACCAAACTTCAGCTTTAAAAGGGTTGTTCAGTCTTGTGGTGAAAGTCTGTAGTCACTCCATGTAACTGTAGACTTTTGATTTCTTACAGCCAATACACCACATGCTGCAAGGATTCTCCGATGTTGCTGCTTAGACAACGCTTTCACGTTACCACAAGTATGCGATTGGCATGCACCAATCACTTGTCGACTAGATGTACTTGGCTTTGTTCAATGAAATTGTATTGAAAGAGGCTAGGTATGTCTATCCCAAATGTGCAGTTGAGCACACATATATTGTCCAATCTATGCGCTAAGAACCTTCCTTTTTATCATAGCAATTTTTGCAGATGCATATTTCATATATACACTATATAGCGCATTTTCAATTTTTTTTCCCATTTTCTATTGCAGCAGTGCAGTAGTTCCTATGCTCTAGAGTAATCATTCTAGGTAAGTTATGGTGCAAACCTTAATCTTTTTGACTTATATGCTTTCTTTGGTTGGCGCCTATTCACACTAGCTTAGATGTGCTGGTCCTTCTTTTTGTCTATTTGTAGCAACTGTGTTGCAGTTAGGAATCAGAAAGCCACATTACCTTTTAAAAATCATTAGTCATAACATAGGGGTTCAGCCAAGAGGCCGTATTTGCTAATCCAAATCATTTGAGATAAAACTGTGTTGCAGTGAGGAATCAGATGGCCACATTTGTTCATCAAAATCGTTTTTTATAAGAGTGTTATTCAGGCACACTATTTAAAAAAATGAACAATTATTGTTCATTTAGTGATAGGTGACTGACGTGTGGGCCTATGGTTGTGAAACAACAGTTTAAAAGAAGGGAAGGGTACAAACAACATGAGTAGGAAAAAGCGAGGTCGTGGTGGAAGGGGGAATAAGCTTGGTGCTTGACATGCACGTGGATTAGGTGTTAATGTTAATGAAAGCTCAAATGAACAGTCTAGTCCTGTCCAAAGATCACTGACAACTTCTATTACTGGACGGGCTACTCAACTGTATTTCTTTGGCAGCAGCACAGCTGTACGCCTTGTAGATGTGCTCAGAAAGAGTTTGTGCTTCAGTGGATGGCAAGTGCTGCATCAAGTGGCCTCTCCTCCTCTTCCTCCACCTTAACATCACACATAGTACAATCCTCAGAGGTGGCACCCCAATCACCCTTGTTTTTCCCTGCGTCACAAGTTTCCGAGCATCCAACTAATTGTTGAGAATCACAGATTGGCTATTCTGCAGAACTGATCACACTTTCTATTCCATGGTCATCAGTAGAGATGAGCGACTTTGCCTTTTTTAGGGTCGAGTCAGGTTTCATGAAACCCGACTTTCTCAAAAGTCGAGTCGAACGAAATCGGCCGACTATCGTGAAAAGTCGGAGGTCCAACTGAAACACGAAACCCAATGCAAGTCAATGGGGCAGCAAAGTTGGCAGGGAGTGTGTTAGGGTTCGATTTCCCGCTGCTGCACAAGGGGAGTCTCAAACCCGTCCCGCTGCGGTCTCCCATTCATCTCCGGCCGCAGTGGAGCCTGCTCAGCAGAGACGTCGGTCCAGGAGTCTTGCCCACTCCTCTACTGTGCGGTGACTTGCTGCTGCCTTTCCTGGATCTGCTATTATAGTCAGTGCTGGAGCAGTCGTCTTTGAGACAAAGTCCTGCGTTTTCCCATCTGAGCATGCCCAGAGTGAGATCTCTCATTGGAGATCAGGGGTCACATGTTCAGGTGCTGCAGCAGCTCCTATTGGTCCGCCAGGAAGGTCATGTAGCTACGTGTGTTTGTAACAGCTTCTCATTGGTCCTTGTTCCTGGAAGGTCCTGTAGCTGTTGCTATAAAAGGTTAGCATGGCTGGGCCGCCATGCGCTAATATCAACCATTGTATGCTATGCGCCAGTGTGATCATGCGTATGTGTGGTTAGGGACCCGGCTGAAATAAGCCACTAGAATACCGACTTAATCGGTGAGGAGTTTGGTATGGTAGCTGGCCAGGGTCGGTGTCCTAGATGCCCTAGATTACCGGCGTAACCGATGAGGAGTTTTGATTGCCGTATTCAGGGTCTGGCGTACAGACGCCATAGATTGCGGGTGACTCCCGCGAGGACATTAGCACATGATCACGCGTTATGTACGCTTAGCACTTAACTGTGTACCTGAGAGCCTGACAGGACACAGCACTTTTCCTCAGCGGCCCTGTGACGTAACAGGGTTTGCTTTCGACGCTAGACAGCGCCCTAGCGTTTTACTTTGCGGCTCAATGAAGCTAAGTGAGTTCGCACCTATCGCCATATAGCGCTGTGGCATTTCCGTTAGCAGCTCTGGGTATTAACAGAGTTCGCACTTACTGCCACAACGCGCTACGGCGTTTATTTTAGCGACTCTGCGGGATAACAGAGTTCGCTACTTTCGCCATTTTACTAGCAGCAGGTTCCGCCTGCACGGTGGACCCCGGGCTGCGAACGCACCTCTCTACCTCATATATTTGGTGACCCTAACACTATGTGTACCCATTCACAGCACCATTTCACTAGCTGAACACAAAATAAGATATTTGAAAAAAATATTCTAAAGTTACACGTGCAGCTAAAATGTGCCAGAATGACCACCGATGCAAGAAAATTGCACAAAAATGAAAAAAGGGTTAGTTGCTTAGAGTACATCCATAAGACACAGCTTGAGGCATCAAACCTATTGGTATGAAGATGAAGGATTCATGGATGGAGCCACATGAGCTGAGAGAAACTAGGAAGGTACAGACCCCACGTGTATCGCCACCAGCATGTGTGGCTCCTATAGGGGAAATGTCTGCTTTCCATTGCATGTGGAAAGTATATATGCGTTAGTGGAATAAAAAGTGGATTAAATCATGAATAAAGATTACCAACCGGTGAGAACGGCGTGTGTGCGTTCATCCTGGACATCGTCATGTTGTTAATGTTCAACTGAACAAGCATCCATAAAGTTTTTGAAGTAGTTTTTTACCATGTTTTGGTTTTGAAATGTTTTTATTTAGTCTGTTCTGTTGCATGTGTGTTTTTTGCTAATAAATTTGTACATTTTCTTTTATTTTGGGTGTTCCCAATTTTGTAGGCATGCATCTTTTCTCTTCTTTGCTACATGGTCATTAGCATGCTTTTGGAGAACCCTTATTTCCAATATTGTTAAGCGGTGCCCTCTTTCATCTTTTTAAGTCAGCGATGAATAGGTGCAAGGGCTCAACAGACATAACAACCTCACATGAGACCTGGGAACGCAAGTGTCTACACTGCTGCAATGGTGCTGGCTGTTTTTATTTTAATGGGGCCAAACATGATGAATGAAAGAGGGTAGTCCAAGTAGTGAACAACCCATTTAAGCATCTGCTGTATGCCAGGAGACATAAATTCTTCCAAATTTCCAGATATAACAGCTGGACTCTAGAAAGAGTGTCCCATTTCCATACAGTTTAGCTGTTCTCTAAACATAGCCACTCTCGGATTTTTTCTTTATTTTGCTTTATCCATTTTAGAAGTGGCAATGTCTGGCAGAAGTCTTACATTTCTACCAAGAAGATAGTATTTCAATAAGTCAAGTGCTATGTTGACAAGTCAGCTACCGAGAGAATAGTGTTAACATAATAGAATAATTGCTGTTGTTCACAAGAGTAGGTCAACCAATTGGGAAATGGGTCAGTAAGTCAAGTTTGATGGTTGGCAACAAAGTGGTAATTATTAGATAGAAACTGGAGGGAAGAAATGGTCAAATAACATGGTCTCTGAGATACAAAGAGCAATGGCATTTAAGAACTATTGTAAATGCAATTCCAGACAATGTATTGGCACCTATTACAAATTTTAATAATGGTAGTCCTCCCCCGAATATAAATGTAGGGGGGGTCTCATGTGAACACAGACCCTATTTTAATCATTCTGTCATTTTGGGGTTATTTTAATAAGAGTTTTAAAATGGTTTCCTGAAGTTCAAACTAAGGTCAAAAGTTCATTCTGTTAACCGGTGGAGTCACGAGCAGGTTCATTCCATTTATTTACAGATGTTCCTGGCACACTTTTTATGGAATATGATTGAATGTTTCATAAAAGACTGGGAAGATTTTTGGTATAAAAAGCCCACTTTTGCTAGTTATTCCACTCATCTCAGAAGAAGAAAGAAGATCCCACCCTCCCTCCCCCTTTTTATGTTTCCTTCCTTGTTGTGATGTTTTATTTGAGGGAAAATTGCCCAGTTATCTGGATGGATTGATTTATTATATGATTAACTTATTGCTATTTTGGGTATTAATTTTTTAAATATTATAAATTCTATTATGATTACCCTAAATAAACACCACGGCCATTATTCTCCCACAATTCTGCGCTTGGTGTTTATTTCGTATATATTTATGGGTTTTGTGTTACCATGGTTGCTACTCTCAGTGAACAAGGAATGCTCATGCACATGTGGTGCTCAACAGCTTCTGCTGCATCCACTATGTAAAAAGCACTGGAATCTTCTTAACAAAAAAACAATCTTTCATTGCAGAGAAAAACAAAAAATTGCAAATTTTCACTACTCATCTGTCACTAGAAGACGAAAAGGCAATGCACAATATGCAAATGAATGGAGTATAATATTCTCAGCCTAAAATATTTTCTTGGTACTGTTCATACTTCTTTAACCATTCTAATAACACATCTAGTACATTTTAGCAAAACATACTAACAAGATATAATTACCTATGTATCATTTTAGGGGCAAAAGATAAAGGTAAAAGGGATAGAAGATAAAAGAGGGTGAACAAGTCATGCAATTAAGGCTTGCTATCACTCTAATTTATTCTCATCTTGAGTGCTGCAACTCATTAATATTTGTTGCTCATTTCACTAAATTTTCTATACTGAATGCAGCAGCTAGGCACCTATTTATGTTTGTTCTCAACATCAATATCTCCATCTTGTGCCAGCCATTGCACTGGTTGTCCATCCACTATGCAACATATTGCTCTCACCTACAAAGCTCTTCGGGAGGCAAAACAGGAAGCATTTACATTTATTGCTGCTTAATAAACCATGCCACAAGCAAAGGAGAAATGAACAGCCTTTTAGTGCAGCCAAAACAAAGTAAACAGTTCCTTTGATAAAGTCTCTGGAAGCCAGTCCCGGTCACACAGTATGGATAGCATTCAGTACACCGGTTAGGTCTGGACATACAGTACCACACAGAAGGCCTTCTCCCTCCACACACAACCATGTGCCAAACAACAGACTCCATTGTAACATGTTAACCACACTCAGAGGTGAGGTATGTGGGCAGCCAGACCAGCCCATCTCTCAGGCCACCTGTAAAATCTGGGGCAAATGCACCAATCAATCCTTTAAGTGCTATGAGCACTAGACCAATATTCCAGGATTACATCACAGAAGATAACCATCTCTGTGAAACATACCTCCCATCAACTATGTGTCCTGTAGCTGCTTAACAATATGAATAGTTAATCATTCAAGTTCTCTTTGAAGCCAAGGCTCCCTGGTGTGAACAAACAAACAATTAAACAAGGACACCTATTGTAATATCCAGGATGAACTGTTGGTCCACCAGGACAAAGCTCCTATGATGAAAGACCGAGATTTATAGAATAGACAGGAACAGAGACCACAAATTTTTCCCAGAACTACCACTTCTCTCCTACAAACAGCCCCCTAACTTAAGGAATCTCCTTGTCAGAAGTGTCCTCTCATCACCATCAGTGACTGGCACATTCTCATGTAACAATAAAAAATGCAAAACTTGTAACCACACATTACCAACAAATATAGTCCGTGTACCAAACACAAATCAAGACTATAAGGTCATGGGTTCCTTTTCATGTACATCCTCCAATGTGATGTACATGATACAATGTACGAGGTGCCCTGGAGCTATCTATATTAGGGAAACAATGCAAAAACTGCAAACAAGGATGAATTTACACAGACATACTGTACAATCAGGAATGAAGTGGACACGCCTGTGGGAAAACATTTCTCTGGAACTGGACATTGTAGGACAGACTTTAAAGTCTTAACACCAAAAGGTCATTTTAAGGATGACAGAGAGAGAAAAAATTGGGAATTCAAACTTATAAAGATGTTCAATACTTTGACACTAGGACTCAATTTAACACCTGGATTTATGACTCACTACATGGACACAGTTCACACTTCCACCAGAAGGACTCCATATAACTAAGAACATCATTCCCAGTGCCTCTACATTTGTAAGAAAATGCTAATTCGATTTCCTTGGCTTATCTTTAGGAGGCATCACACCTCCCACCTCATGAACAAATATCCTACTGTACTATCCCTTAAAATGTTGTGCCTTCTTCTTATTAATTTATTTGTTATCCTGCCTGAAGAAGGAGCCCCTGTGCTCTGAAAGCTTGCAAACATATTATTTTCTGGTTAGCCAGTAAAGGTATCACTCTGAAAATACTTTTGTCATCACTGGGCGGAAAAGTATTCACATCGATTTTTTTTGGCTAACAGGGTACCACAATATAATTTATTATTGTACATCAGAATAGACAGGAGAAGACTCTTAAGTTTTGAAAGGAATGAAGCAAATGTCTAACACAGGGCCAGCGTCAGCACCTGGCCTACCCGGGCAAGTGCCGGGGCCCTGAGCAGGCTGGGGGAGCCCACTCGCTGTCGGGCACCCTGCGCCCGTTAGCGGATGAGAGCGGTACCAGCTCCGCCATTGGGCCCCCCGCTTGCTCAGGGCCCCGGCAGCAGCCGGCGCATTACTTACCTCTCCCCGTGCCTCCACAGCTCTGGGCTCCAGGGGGCGCCTGCAGGGCATCCTCTCACAGCAGCGACGCTGAATGATGTCATCATTCAGCGGCCGGCTGTGGCAGAGAGTAAGCACGGGCGCCGGACAGATGAGATGTGAGGTGTGTGTGTCTGTGTGTATCAGTGTGTGTGTGTGTGTCTGCCTGCGTGTGTGTATGTGAGCGAGTGCTGCGGTGCTGTCTGTGTGTGGTGCTGTATGTGTGATGGTGGCGGGGGGAGGCAGTGATGGTGGTGAGGAGACAATGATGATGATGGGGAGGCGATGATGATGATGGTGAGACAATGATGATGATGATGGGGAGGCAATGATGATGATGATGGGAGGCGATGATGATGATGGGAAGGCAATGATGATGATGGGGAGACAACGATGATGATGCGGAGTGAATGATGATAATGGGGAGGCAATGATGATGATAATGGGGAGTCTTTCCACAGCGCCCTTTCCTGAGCCGTACCAGTGCAGAACGCAGCACAGTGCAGAGGAGAGCTCCATATTTTGTATGGAGCATTACATGGGGATCAGTATCCTGTATGTAGCATTATTTGGGGTCCAATATTCTTTATGGAGCATTATATTTGGCCCATAATACTGTATGGAGGACTATGTGGTGCCCATAATATTGTATGGAGGACTGTACTGTCCGGTCTGTACTGTGCGCTGCGAGGATTTGGCGGTTTTTGAGCTATTGTAGAATTTACAATAGATATCACTCATGTAATGGAAGAAGAGAAGTGTTTGGCATTGTACTATACCCATATTTCTCTGCAGTATCTGTGCATCATGAATCGTGGTCTGTGTTAAAGGGGCCCACTGAGACTCTTTCGCCCGGGGCCCATAAAAACCTGGAGCCGACCCTGGTCTAACACCTGTTAGAGATAGCGATTGTTCTTTCAGGATGCACATTCCTTTCATCAATACATGTTTTGATATGCTGAGGCACCTGTGGGAAGTTATGAATATCGAATCCTCTATGGATTCGATAGTGAAGGGACATACATTTTCAAATTCAGGACTAATAGGGGAAGAATATGCATTTTTTTTCATAATTGTAACACTGGTCAATAAGCCCCAAATTAATAGTGGCCAGATAACTGACACCAGCCATGTCATGTTTGGTCTCTGGGGAAAGATAAAATCCAGAGAAAAAATATGGTGGAGTTCTCGAACTTCTGCAATCATTAGTAGAGAAGTTATTGCATAAGTTGGATATTTCATAAAATCCTGAATGGCTGAGGACATCCTACAACCCAGTCCACGTGAAGTCATCAAGGGCGGTGTATGGGTGTAACTCAGGTGCTGATAAAGGGTGAAGACACATTATGATCTATCTTCATGTACAGAGATGCATATCAGTGTATGAATGATTCCCATTAGCTGGACGCTTCTCAATCGAAGCTCTCCTTCACTTAGCCGAATTATATCTGTGATCAGTGTAGTAAGTTTATTTTGTTTTATCTGTTTTATTTTATGTAACTGTATATGCTGTATTATTTTGCCCCTTTGTAAAACCTTTTGTATATTCTTTATTATAAACACTGCCTATCGTTTTGGATTAAATGTAAAATGTATTAGTTGTATTCCTTTTGTTCTGTATCTTGCCATGCACTACATGAACTAGGGGTCCAGTCATCCTGTATTCAACATGACTGGTGGTGGCAGCGAGTAGTCTGGGGTTATTGGTGAGTTTGCAGTGACTGTATCATGGGATGTATTCATATATTCCATACGTTAGAATCGGAGGTGTATATAACATACCCTCACTATTAGTTTCCTGATAACTGGTTTTCGTGGGAATAGCCTGCAGCCTCCTCCGTTGATCGTCGGTCAATCGCGTAATTATCCTGATGATAGATGGCAGCAGAAAGCTGTTAGCTCCAAAGATAACAGTGGGTGGATCTGCACACCTCCCAGTCTATGATCCTTGACAATGATGCATTCCCCTAATAATGGTGAGATACCAGTTCCACATAGTGAATAGCAAATACAGAACAGTTAAATCAGGTGAGTCACAGGTGACATGTTCCTTTACATGTGAGCATCGCCATATTTGGGAATCATTTGATATCAATTCTCAGGCACTTTGGTTTGCTCTGTTTAGGTGTTGGAAGTTTCTGATAATACACATGCTGTGCAGCAAAAATATTTTGTCATACTACTGACTACTATTGGGTTCCTCTATTTTGCTAATAGATCTGAAAAGCTATGGCTTGAAATCTTGATTGCCCACAGATTAATTTTTTAATCTGTCAATGAGGAGGAGACAGTGAAGTCAGCACATGTTCTCTGCTATGTACTGTGCAGTGTTAGGTAGAAAAGTAGAGTTGTAATAGTGCTTGAGACTTCCTAGCTCTATGGCCACTACTGAAGAAGCTTATGGGAGTATGAAATTCAATTCATGCATTTGAATGGGATTGTTTCTGCAGAAAGTAAAAGAGATTTCTAAAAAAAAAAACATTAAAATTCTGGGACAGATTACTGCCTCAAAAATGTTCTCTTTTTATTCATTTTTGTTTTAATTCATCTGTGTGTGAGCTTATCTTTATACCTTTAAACCCAAGATGAAGGTTACGGTAAGGATTGCTAAGGAAACTCAAAGAAACAAATTTGCAAACACCAAACTGAGCCATATGGTTTATGGGATACCATCAGAGAAACTGCAGAGCGAACATAGCAATTTGTGTGTAAAATGTTTCTATTTCCAGGAGGCTTATTGTGCTGTTCTCCTGCAGTAGCAGATCGTTAATGACATCATTGAATTACCTAACGATAACAGGGAACCCAACTATGCCATTACCAAACACAAAAAGACTGCCACATAATGCAAAAGTACAAAGGAGCCAGCATGCATCATCCTGCTCTAACAAAATAACTTTTATTCCAACTGAAAGACTTGACTAGCTTTACTATCAAAGTATTCTTTACATGTAGCCCAATTTAAGGCTAGTTTGTGATGGTTCAATATGACAGCCTTCCATGGTTCATACCTATCTGTAGTGGTTCAAAATGCTCCATTAATTTTATAGTGTTCTACAACACATTTAAAGAGAAATAAGCAGTTACAGGCTGAAATATGTGCAGTTCTTCACATCTGCAGAACTAGAGAAACAGGTAAAGTTGCTAACTGAAAGTCGGGCTCCAGAGCACTGCCACTTTTTAATTTGCACAGGTAATTACATAACTGCCAATTTCTCAATGCAACATTTTTATCAGAAAAAAATAAAATGAATGTTAGACTCATTTAGATATCAGTTGGGTCAACAAGTCAGTTTTTTTTATAACAGTGTTTCATTAGTTTTTACGCATGCAAAAACAAACACATAAACGTTTCTCAATCTTCTCCTACCAGTCAATGTAAAATGGACAGCACTAGGTTGTAATAAGGAAGCCAACAGTGGGCTGTACAAGTTTTTCACAGACCAATAGACTTGGGTTGGTGAGTTTGATTCAGAACTTAGATCAAAAGAGGACATGTTTCCAATTTTTCTAGTAGACCACAGTAAAACGTGAACAGTTCCATATACTGTAGTGACTATGTGTATAACCCATGAAGAACACGAAAAGAACAGGTACGTGAAACACTGATGTCTGTATGAGATCTAAAGATACAATCAGATGAGCATATTTTTCATCTATGTGCTGTCAGTATAGTCGCATGAGTGGGTTCTATAACAGAACAACAGGCAGCCATGGGCCATGCATGAGATATTAGGGTTTGGGCCAGCATTTACTGCTTTGAATTGAAGTTTAAGGGAGTAAGCAGTCTTTGCTGGAAGCCCTAAAACCTCATGCAACAGTTTCATTTTTTTTTCCCAGCCACACTTAGATGGCACAAACATGAGTTTCATAGAGTACTATTGGTAGGAAAATGTAAGGAAAGTTACACAGGTAGTTGACTGATCAATTGACCCACAAATGGCACAGAAGCAGTCAGCCATGGGCCATGCATGAGGTATCAGGTTCTAGGCCAGCATTTACAGCTTTGAATTGAAGTTTCAATGAAGACGTGGTGGTTAAGGGAGAAGTGCAAGCCTTCTTTACTAGGAGCCCTGATACCTTATGCAACAGTTCCATTTTTCTTTCCCAGCCACACTGAGGTGGGACAAACATCAGTTACACAGTTAGTTGAGTGAAACTAAGTGCAGGCCTGCCTGTCTGGGAATAGAGAAGGGCGAACCCGAACAGCAAAGTTTGGCGTCCGTACTGAACACATACTGTTCAGGCACGGACACCAACTTCACCAGGAAGTCCGTGTTACTATTCGGGTTCGGCTGCCCGAGCACAAGGTGTTTGTGGCGCTGTCATGTGCATGGCAGCGCAGCAAACACTGCTTCTGATCGGTGGTGAAATCATCCCCCAGTCAGAGCGATGTGGTTCCCACACTGTCAAAAGACAGCGTGAACTCTCAGCTGTGATCGGAGGTATAAAGCATGCCTCCGATCACTAGTGTCAGCTGATGGGACTACTCCCATCTTCTGACATCTGCAGCCACTAATAACAGTGAGAGCAGGAGCTGCGAATGGGAGTATTCATCAGCAGCTCCTGCGCTGTAAGTAAATAATTTAAAAAAAACTGTTGTGGGTTCCCCTGTAGTTTTACTAACCAGCCAGGCAAAACTCACAGCTGGGGGCTACAACCCTCAGCTGTCAGCTTCAGCAAGGCTAGTCATCAGGGATAAGGAATAGAGGGTCCCCACTCTGTTTTTTTAATTATTTAAATAAATAATTAACAAAACTGATGTGGAGTCCCCCCATTTTTGACAACTAGCCTTGCTAAAGCAGACAGCTGGGGGCTCGTATTCTCAGGCTGGTAAGGGGCCATGGATATTGCCCCCCCAGCCTACAAATAGCAGCCTGTAGCTGCGCAGAAAAGGCACATCTATTAGATGCACCAATTCTGGCCCTTTGCCCGTCTCTTCCCACTTGCCCTGTAGTGGTGGCAAGTGGGGTGATGGTTGGGGGGTTGATGTCACCTTTGTATTGTTGGGTGACATCAAGCACCGAGATAAGTAACGAAGAGGCTTGAATAAGACACCCCCATTACTAACCCCATAGTCACATTTTAAGAAAACACAGACACCCAGAAAAGTCCTTCAATTGAAAGAATAACACAGACTCCTTTAATAATCTTAATTAAACCATACTTATGATCTCGCCTAATTCCACCGAAGCCCTCGATCTCCTGTGATAAAACTAAAACAAAAAAACAACAATGTACCACAACTGTCGGTTGTTCTATCCCACGCCATAATCCATGTCTGGGGGATAAACAGTTTTCAACCTGGACGGTGCCAAGATGTGACCGTCCAGGCTGAGAACCGCAGCCTCAGTGACTGGGAGTGATGTCATCAAGGTAACCTCCGGTCACTGAGGCTCCGTTCACAGCAGGGCTGAACTGCGGTGACCTCGGTGAGATCCCTGCTAGCAGCGTGAGAGTTTTTCTCACAGTGCTAGAGGGGATCTCACCAAGGTCATAGCAGTTCAGCCCGGCTGGGAACGCAGCCTAAGTGACACCACTGCTAAAATTTACTCTACTACCCTGGATCTAACAGACTGACAACTCAGAAATCAGCACTATTTCTAACCCAAAGAATATGGATATCATGTTGAAAATAGTTCAACAAGAAGGAGCTCATGTGTCAGGAGCTTCCATGAGGTCCAAGTCCTTGTTATGTTGGTGGAGGGGTAAAGAACAAGGTTTGTTCATCCATCCCCTCCTGCCAAACTCAGACAACAGAGAGGGGATCATTATCCTTTTCATCTCCTGACTGTTGCATGTCCATCACCTCTTCCTCCTCATCCTTCTCCATTTGTTCCTCGGCTCCTGCACCTTCACTAACAGTTTGTCTGGTACCATGTGGCCCCTCTCAATTGCTGTAAGCCACCCTCCCATGGCACTGCTTGAGCGACGACAGTCCAGAGTTTAGATATAT
Source organism: Oophaga sylvatica (assembly GCA_033576555.1). Classification (NCBI taxonomy): domain Eukaryota; kingdom Metazoa; phylum Chordata; class Amphibia; order Anura; family Dendrobatidae; genus Oophaga; species Oophaga sylvatica. The sequence continues at coordinate 803,308,156 of JARQOD010000001.1, forward strand.
TGCTATCCTTCCCACATCCTCCTTTGCTTCCATCTCTTCCTCTGGGACCACCAACTCTTCCCGCAGACTATTCAAAGTTTGCTCCAGCATGTAGATAACTGGAATAGTGATGCTGATGACAGCATCGTCAGCACTAACCAGCTTAGTAGCCATTTCAAAACTGTACAGAAGGACGCAAAGGTCCTTCATCTGTGCGCACTCCGGAAGCATGATTTGCACCACGTTCATATTGCATTGGCCCAGGCAATGCAAAATGCTTGTCACTGCTGCCACAGTCACTGCAATATTTGCAAAGTAGAATTTCAGGGTGTCGGAACATTGCAAATCAAACGATTAACTGGTGGGCGAAAAGACCTCTGTAACTATATACAGTTGCAACCAGAAGTTTACATACAACATATAAAGACACATATGCATGTTTTTCTCAATATCTGACATGAAATCAGAATAAACCTTTCCCATTTTAGGTCAATTAGGAATACCATAATTATTAATATTTGTCAAATGCCAGAATAATGAGAGAGAGAATGCTTTAAGACATTTTTATTGCTTACTGCAAAGTCAAAAGTTTACATACATTTCATTAGTATTTGGAACCACTGCCTTTAAACTTAACTTCGCTCAAACATTTTTTATATCCTTCCACAAGCTTTTCACAATAATTGGTCAGAATTTGGGCCCAATCCTCTTGACAAAACTGGTGTAACTGATCCAGGTTTGTAGGTTGTCTTGCTCACATCTGCCTTTTCAGCTTTGCCCCATAAATTTTCAATAGTTTTGAGATCGTGGCTTTGTGATGGCCACTCCAAAACATTGACTTTGCTATCCTTGAGCCACTTTGTTACCATTTTGGCAGTATGCTTTGGGTCATTGTCCATTTGGAAGATCCATTTCCGCCCAAGCTTTTACTTCCTGGCTGATGTCTTAAAATGTTGCCTCATTATTAGCCAAATAATCTTCTTTTCTCATGATACCATCTATTTTGTGAAGTGCACCAGTCCTGCAGCAAAACAACCCCTCAACATGATGTTGTCACCCCCGTGCTTCATAGTTGGGATGGTGTTCTTAGGCTTCCAAGCTTCTCCCTTTTCCCCCCAAACATAACAATGGTCATTATCCTCAAAAAGTTAAATTTTACTTTCATCAGCCCACAGGACGTCTCCAAAAATTAAGGTCTTTGATCCTGTGTGCATTTGCAAACATTAATCTGGCTTTTTAAAGTTTCTTTTGGAGTAATGGCTTCTTCCTGGCAGAGTGGCCTGTCAGCCCGTGGATATTGACACAATCTTACCAGCTTCCACCTTCATCTTCACAAGGTCTTTTACTTTTGTCCTGGGGCTGATATGCACATGTTGGACAAAGCACGTTCATCTCTGGGACACAGAACCCATCTTCTTCCTGAGTGGTATAATGGCTGGATATTCCCATCTTGTTTGTACTTGAGTATAATTGTTTGCACAGATGAACGATGCACCCTCAGTTATCTTAAAATTGTACCCAATGATGAGCCACACTTGTGCAAGTCCACAATTCTCTTAATGATATCTTGGATGACTTTTGAGACTGTCTTAATGTGCTACACATAGAAACAGTGTGTTTCAGGTGCACATTAAAATACATCCACAGGTGTGTCTTTAATTAACTCAGATGTTGGCAAAAAGAAGCTTCTAAACACATGACATCATCATATGGGCAGTCCAGGGTTATTTAAAGGCTTAGTAATCTTAGTGTATGTTAAGTTTTGACTTTGCAGTAAGCAATAACAGTGATTTATAGCATTCTCTCTCATTATTCTTGAATTTGGCAAACATTAATAATTACGGTAATCATAATATACCTAAAACGGGAAAATTTTATTCTGATTTCATGTCAGATATTAAGAAAAACATGCACATTTGTCTTTTTATATAGTGTATGTAAACTTCTGGTTTCAACTGTCGACGACCTGCGATCGTTGAAAGAAAGCACACAGCGACCATTTTTTTCTGTAGCAGTGCATCCAGGCTGGGATAGTGGTGGAGAAATTGCTGGTTGAGGATGTGAGCCATGCAAAGCATGTGTGTAAGGTTGCCCTGGCATAGGGCCACAACCAGGTTTGTGCACAGCCTTCCCTGGCACCAGGTTCAGTGGAGACAGCCAATGCGCTAACTTGGTTTGGTTGGCTGTACACAGCTCTTGCACACTGGCAGATTGCCGTGAGCTCTGGCTTTGCAGTATGGACGTGGGGGATTTTCTCTGCACTGTTAGACTGTGTCTCATTAAGGGGGAGGTGGAAGCCATAGAAGAGATGGAGGAGCCAGAAGCAGTGAAGGAAGTGTTAGATACAGAGGTTTGTTCCACAAGCCTTGGGGATTCCAAGACTTGTGGAGCAGCCCCTTGAATGCCTGCCCCCACAGACCCCAGAGTCAACCAGTGCACAGTCAGTGAAATGTTACTCCACTGCCCATGTTTGCTCGTCCAGGTGTCATTGGTGAAATGCACCCTGGCAGACATAGCATAGATTTTTTTTCAGGGAACAGGTGATGTTGTCTGTGGTATGCTGGTGTAGTGCAGACACAGCTTTCTTAGAGAAGTAATGGCAACTGGGCAACTGGAACTGGGGGACTAAGACGGCCATCAACTTTTGGAAACCATATGTATCTACTAGAGTTAAGCAAAACAGGTCGGTCAGATTCAAAAATCACCGACTTTCGCCAAAGTCAGGTTTCGCCAATTGAAACCCGACCATTGCGTGAGGTCGGCTATGCGGTCGTGGACCCGAGCGCCAAAGTCGGTTTTCCCATGATGCTTGCAGGCGCCTTTTCTCAGCCAATGAGCAAGGATGTACACTGTGGGCAACAAGATGACATGGACAGCGGCCACCAACATCTTGGAGAAGGGCATTGCAGTGATTGGCTTGCTTTGTGTGGCATCACAGCGGCTATAAAAGCCCTGACCGCCGACCGCCATTTTACTTCTGCCGATCTTAGCGTAGAGAGAGTTTGCTGCCGCTGGTTCTCAGTAGGGAGAGTGTTAGGCAGGAAAGAAAAGTGATTCTTTGCTTGTGCTGATAGCAATTGTGCTGTACAGTTAGTGTGCAGTGACAGGGGAGGATTTTGTTGTGTGCAGCAGCGCTGGTTATTAGGCTGCCTGCCAGTGACAGGGGAGGATTTTCTTTTGTGCAGCAGCAGAGCTGGTTAATAGGCTGCCTGCTAGCTGTATTGCTGTGTGTACACTGCTGTGCAGACTGCTTTTTACACAGCACTAGAGATGAGCGACTTTCCTGAGGGGCTGTTCCAGTATATAGTCCTACCCTTCAGGTTGCATAGCGCTCCAGCGACATTCCAGAGGTTAATGGACATCGTTCTTCGTCCTCATCGCCGATATGCCGCGGCCTATCTGGACGATATTGTGGTGTACAGTACAGACTGGGAAAGTCACTTGGCAAAGGTACAGGCGGTGATTGATTCTCTGCGACAAGCAGGGCTAACTGCCAACCCAAAGAATTGTTCCATAGGGCTGAAGGAAGCTCGGTACCTGGGGTATGTCATTGGGAGGGGAGTTCTCAAACCCCAAATAGACAAAGTGGAGGCAATCCGAAACTGGCCCCGTCCCCTCACCACAAAACAAGTGAAAGGGTTTTTGGGGTTAGTGGGATAGTGGGATATTACCGGCGGTTTATTCCCAATTTTGCAACCTTGTCGGCACCATTAACTGACTGCCTAAAGGGAAGGAAGTCAGTAATGGTGCGATGGAATGATCAGATTGAAGAAGCATTTGTAAAGCTAAAAGGGGCACTGTGTGGGTCACCAGTTCTGATCACACCCGACTTCAAAAGAGAATTCATTGTCCAGACTGATGCATCAGAGGTAGGTCTGGGTGCCGTGTTGTCTCAGGAGGTTAACGGGGAGGAGCATCCCATTAGTTTTCTGAGTTGAAAACTTACTCCGGCTGAAACCAAGTACAGCATTATAGAGAGAGAGTGCCTGGCCATCAAATGGGCACTGGAGTCATTGCGCTACTATCTGTTGGGGAGAACATTTCGTTTGGTGACTGATCATTCCCCTCTGACTCGGATGAGTCAAGCCAAAGAGAGGAATGCACGAGTCACCAGGTGGTTTCTGTCCCTGCAAAATTTCAAAATTTCAGTGGAATATCGGGCAGGCAAACTACAGGGGAATGCAGATGCACTGTCCATAGTTCACTGTATGTCATGTGTCCACCCTCCTAAGGTTGAACAAAGGGGGAGGTATGTGGCACACCAAAGGGGGTCTTGCTGGATGGGAGATATATTTCTCCCAGCAGACTAAAGTTTGGTCAGGAGTTTCCCTGACCACAAGGACCTATGATAAGGTCATAGTCAAGTGAGCAGATCAGCTGACGTGTACCTCACCTGTGGGTGTGAACTAGGCCTACTTAACAAGAAGCTGTTGTAGTAGGTGGGTGTTGAAGGAAGTAGTTTGGGCTGGAGTCAGCCTGGAAGAAGTGATTTATTAACAGGCCCCACCAGATCCATGGCTATTCTCTCAAACGGGACCTCTATAATTGGTAATGGCACCAAGGGACTCCGAAAATGAGGCTGCGGACCAGTTACCTGGCACACGGGACAAGAGTTACAATACCGTTTAACTTCTTCATAGACCCCAAGCCAGTAAAACCGTTGTAGAATTCGGTCTAGGGTTTTCTTTTAGCCAGATGTCCCCCCAGTACATGCGCATGCGCTAGGTCCATTACCAACTTACGGTACGACTGAGGTACCAGCAATTGCTCGACAATTTCCCCACGTATTTTATCAACCCGATACAGCAAATCTTGGTTCAGCTCAAATCGGGGAAATACTGTAGCTGCCTCGGGTTGTTGGGGTTCCCCATTGACAACCAGTACATTTTCCCGGGCTCGAGCCAACGTAGGGTCCCGGAGTTGCGCCGTACCAAAATTGTCACCTGCCACATTTAAGTCTGACAATTCTGGTCCCGGTGGCAAGTCTTCCACCTCCCCAGCTAACACTTCTATAGGAGAGGGTTTTTCCTCCTCCACCGAAGGAACAGGTACTCCTACCGCCAGACATCTTCCTCTGGGCCACCAGGTTCATGCCCGATTTCTGGAGAATGCAACCTGGTTGCCACTGGTGCTGACGACTGTTCCGTGGGAGGGGTAATTACCGGCCAAAGCACAGAAAATAACAGAAAATCTCTCCCCATTATTACATCATAATGCAAATTAACCACCACCCCCACCTCGTGGCACCTCCTCCCCGCTGGCGTGGTTATCATCACCAGGGCGGTAGGATAATGTTTTAGGTCCCCATGTATACACAATACACCCATTTTCCGAACAGTATACTCACTGATTTGGACGTGGCTGGCTCGAATTAGGGTCACGAGACTCCCTAAGTCCAGTAGAGCCACAGCAGGGTTACCCTCCACCTCCACTTTACACAAATGGTTCATACTGGGTCCCTCTGGTTTGCCCACTGCACACATGTGTTCGGCATAGTGATACTGATAGTACCCATAGTTTGTGTCCATGGGCTCAGTCAGTGGGGGCAATCAGCTCTCACATGTCCTGGTTCTTGGCATCGCCAACAGATTATGGGGCCCCTTTCGTCCCCAGATGCATCCTGGGCAGCCTTCCGAGTCTCTGCTCGCCGAGCGGTGGGTGAAGGTTTGGGGAATTTACTCATTACCTTCCGGGTAGTCTCTCCCTGTACCTCCTTGGTAGCCCCATATCTTTCAATGAGGTCTACCATCTGGAGGCCATCAGTCGGGGCTGCCTGTCCAACCCATGTTTGAAGGGTGTGGGGCAAAGGGGAAAACTTCCACTGGTGTACCCACTGGGCCCGGACCAATACATTTACCCCAAGACGTGCGAGTATCTCACCCTTGACGATCTCGTAGTCCCTCTGGTGCACGGGGGGTAGGTCCCTATAGGCTTTTGCGGGTCCTGGAGCCAAAAACGGAGCCACGATTTCGGCCCACTGGTCCGGGGTAGTCTCTCCCTCTCAGCCATGCCTTCAAACACCTCCAGATACACCTCGACGTCATCTGATTGCTCCATTTGTGGAATCGCTGTACGCACCACTTTCCGGACATCCTGGCGGTCCCGGGCAGCTCCTAATGTGCTGCATCAATAGAGTGTTAGTTTTCTGTTGCTGCTCCATAGCCTGCTGCTGTATAGTCTGCTGCTGCTACAAAGCCTGCTGTTGCTGTTGTATAGCCAGCTTCTGCTGTCGCATGGCCTTCACAAGCATTTTTACTGTGATCTCCATCTCCGGACAGTTCTCCACCGGATTTTGCATCACTTTCTTCACCCAGGACATTTACTGTCATGCAGAGAAAAAAACAGCCTGACCTCACTGCGTTGCCCGCATTCAAGCCACCAATTGTAGGGATCCGCTCTGTAGGCAGGGGCCGGGCCGCAGTATTGAGGCAAACACGCAGGCTTTCAATTCAAAGTTCAGTGGTTTTATTAACGGGTTCAACAGTCCAGATAAAGAATCAAAAATAGAACATAACATACTCCAGTTTGGAGAACCACTGGTCCCAGACTCACCCTTGTTGGGACGGGCTTAACGAAGCGGCTGCAGGCCAGCAGGGACTGCCAGGTGCCATTCCGGGTGGTCTGGTACTCGCTTCCTGGTGCACACGGACACACTGTAACAGAAATCACTTCTTCCAGGCTGACTCCAGCCCAAACTCCTTCCTTCCACACCCACCTACTACAACAGCTCCTTGTTAAGTAGGCCTAGTCCACACCCACAGGTGAGGTACACGTCAGCTGATCTGCTCACGTAACTATGACCTCATCATAGGTCCTTGTGGTCAGGGAAACTCCTGACCAAACTTTAGTCTGCTGGGAGAAATATATCTTCCATCCAGCAAGACCCCCTTTGGTGTACCACACTTCGGAAATATATACGGAGATTTAAAATTACCCCAACAATGTATATAGCTGTACGCTTCTGATACAGTACCCTTTTTCTTTTTAAATTCTGGCCTAATCCATACTGAGCCTGTGAGCGTCTGTCTGTTACTCCGGAAATATATACGGAGATTTAAAATTACACCAACACTGTATACAGCTGTATGCTTCTGATACAGTACCCTTTTTCTGCTTTTTATATTCTGGTCAAATCCATACTGAGCCTGTAAGCATCTGTCTGTTACTCCGTAAATATATACCGAGATTTACAATTACCCCTACACTATATACGCCTGGTATCTTCTGATACAGTACCCTTTCTCTTCTTTTTATATTTTGGTCTAATCCATACTGAGCCTGTGAGCGTCTGTCTGTTACTCTGGAAATGTAGACAGAGATTTAAAATTACCCCAACACTGTATACAGCTGTACGCTTCTGATACATTACCTTTTTTCTGCTTTTTATATTCTGGTCTAATCAATACTGAGCCTGTGAGCATCTTTCTGTTACTCCGGAAATATATGCGGAGATTTACAAATACCCCTAGACTGTATCCAGCTGTAATCTTCTGATACATTACCTTTTTTCAGCTTTTTATATTCTTGTCTAATCCATACTGAGCCTGAGAGCGTCTGTGTCTGACTCCTGAAACATATACGGAGATTTACAATATTTTCACTATACTATATACACCTGTTATCTGGTGATTCAGTACCCTTTTTCAGCTTTTTATATTCTTGTCTTATCCATACTGAGCCTGAGAGCATCTGTGTCTAACTCCTGAAATATATACGGAGATTTTAAATTGACCCAACACTGTATACAGCTGTACGCTTGTGATACAGTACCCTTTTTCAGCTTTTTATATTCTTGTCTAATCCATACTGAGCCTGTGAGGGTCTGAGTCTGACTCCAGAAATATATACGGAGATTTACAATATTTTCACTATGCTATATATACCTGGTTTCTGGTGGTACAGTACCCTTTTTCAGCTTTTTATATTCTTGTCTAATCCATACTGAGCCTGTGAATGTCTGTGTCTGACTCCTGAAATATATAGGGAGATTTACAATATTTTCACCATACTATATATACCTGGTATCTGGTGATAGAGTACCCTTTTTCAGCTTTTTACATTCTTGTCTAATCCATACTGAGCCTGAGAGCGTCTGTGTCTGACTCCTGAAATATATAGGGAGATTTACAATATTTTCACCATACTATATACAGTCATGGCCAAAAGTATTGAGAATGACACAAATATTAATTTTTACAAAGTTTACTGCTTTACTTTTTCTAATGGCAATTTGCATATACTCCAGAATGTTATAAAGAGTGATCAGCTTAACAGCAATTACTTGCAAAGTCAATATTTGGCTAGAAAATGAACTTTATCCCCCAAAACACATTTCAGCATCATTGCAGCCCTGCCTTAAAAGGACCAGCTAACCTCTTTTCAGTGATTGCTCCATTAACACAGGTGTGGGTGTTGATGAGGACATGGCTGGAGATCAATCTGTCATGATAAAGTAAGAATGACACCACTGGACACTTTAAAAGGAGGCTGGTGCTTGGCATCATTGTTTCTCTTCTGTTAACCATGGTTATCTCTAAAGAAACAAGTGCAGTCATCATTGCAATGCACAAAAATGGCCTAACAGGGAAGAGTATCGCAGATAGAAAGATTGCACCTCAGTCAACAATCTATAGCATCATCAAGAACTTCAAGGAGAGAGGTTCTATTGTTGCCAAAAAGGCTCCAGGGTGCCCAAGAAAGACCAGCAAGCGCCAGGACCGTCTCTAAAAAGTGTTTCAGCTGCGGTATCGGGCTACCAGCAGTGCAGAGCTTGCTCAGGAATTGCAGCAGGCAGGTGTGAGTGCATCTGCACGCACTGTAAGGCGGAGACTCTTAGAGCAAGGCCTGGTCTCAAGGAGGGCAGCAAAGAAGCCACTTCTCTCCAGAAAAAACATCATGGACAGACTGATATTCTGCAAAAGGTACAGGCAGTGGACTGCTGAGGACTGGGGTAAAGTTATTTTCTCTGATGAATCCCCTTTTCGATTGTTTGGGACATCAGGAAAACGCCTCATTCGGAGAAGACAAGGTGAGCGCTACCATCAATCTTGTCTCATGCCAACTGTTAAGCATCCTGAAACCATTCATGTGTGGGGTTGCTTCTCAATCAAGGGAATCGGCTCTCTCACAGTCTTGCCTAAAAACACAGCCATGAATAAAGAATGGTACCAGAATGTCCTCCAAGAGCAACTTCTCCCAACCCTCCAAGAGCAGTTTGGCGATCAACAATGCCTTTTCCAGCATGATGGAGCACCTTGCCATAAAGCAAAGGTGATAACTAAATGGCTCAGGGAACAAAACATAGAGATTTTGGGTCTATGGCCTGGAAACTACCCAGATCTTAATCTCATTGAGAACTTGTTGTCAATCATCAAGAGACGGGTGGACAAAAAAAAAACTAAAAATTCTGACAAAATGAAAGCATTGATTGTGCAAGAATAGACTGCTATCAGTCAGGATTTGGTCCAGAAGTTGATTGAGAGCATGCCAGGGAGAATTGCAGAGGTCCTGAAGAAGAAGGGTCAACACTGCAAATATTGACTTGCTGCATTAACTCATTCTAACTGTCAATATAAGCTTTTGTTACTCATATGTTTGCAATTATATTTCTGTCTGTGATAAAAACATCTGTCAAACACACACATAAAAACCAGAGGGCAGCAGATCATGTGAAAATATAATATTTGTGTCATTCTCAAAACTTTTGGCCATGACTGTATACCTGGTATCTGGTGATAGAGTACCCTTTTTCAGCTTTTTATATTCTTGTCTAATCCATACTGAACCTGAGAGCGTCTGTGTCTGACTCCTGAAATATATATGGAGATTTACAATTATCCCTAGACTGTATGCAGCTGTACGCTTCTGATACAGTACCATATATCTGATGGTGTTTTGGGTACATTTTACCAATCATGAGAAAGTATGGTGGAAGAGGCCGCGGATGTGGGCGTGGAGGGCCAGCTGTTACTTATGGTGGTGGTGGTGCATCTGCTGGAAGTGCCAAAAGCTCAATAGCACCTAAGGCAGAAGGTGTTGAGCCTGCGTCATCGTCTGGCTCCAGAAGGCCTGGAAGGCTTCCTTTTCTGGGAGTAGGTAAACTCTTTAAAGCCAGAGCATCAGGAACAGGTTTTGTCTTACATTGTCGAAACAGCCTCTAGCTTTATCGCCTCCTCTTCTGAAGTTTCAAAAAATGCAAGCACTGAGTCGTCAGTGCAGGCTCCTGGTCAGGAAAAACACCTTTCCTTGTGTCCTTCAACCCACACCAAAAGTGAAGGATGCAGCAGGCCACACTTCAGATTACTCCATGGAGCTCTTTTCACATACCATGGCTGGGTTATCAAGTCAAATCCTGAATTCCCCAGTCCAACATGAATCTGACATGGAGTGCACTGATGCACAGCCACTGCTAGATGATTCTGCAGGTACATTCACCCTGAGCACTACATTGCCCTCGCTGCCCACTGAGCCAGAATCTGACCCTGATAAAACTCAGGTGCCCCTTCCCGCATACTATACCACCTTACACGGTGACACGGAGGAAGGTGCAGATGAAATTGAAGAGGAGGTGATGGAAGACCCAGTTGTTGACCCAGATTGGCATCCATTGGGTGAAGAGGGTGCCACTGGCAATAGCTCAGAAGAGGAGGAGGATCCGCCGCAGGCATCGACATCACAGCTGCACTTATCTGGCAGGCCCGTAGCTGTCCAAAACTGTGTTAAAAAAACAAAAAGAGTTGCAGGACAGCTTGGTCAGACGGTCAAATTAGCACAGCATGCAAGCCCTGAAAATTTATCCCATAGTAGGAAGAGTGCAGTGTGGCACTTTTTTTTAACAAAATCCTATTGATGAGGCAAAGGTTATCTGTAAGAAGTGCGGAAGGAGCTTTAGCCGAGGGAAAAATCTCAGAAATTTGAATACCAGTTGCATGCTTAGACATTTAATGAACATGCACTTGCAAGCGTGGACGGCCTACAAAACCTCAGGTAGCAGATGTGCACCTGCTCTGACTGAAGGTAGCCAGCAACGCTCCATCGCTTCCCCCACTGTAAGCCCACCGGTTAGCACACCACTAGCAAGAAATGTTGAGGTGTCGTTGCAAGGCCAAAGCAGTCAGGGAATCACAATGTTTTTGCAATGAAAGACTGAATCTAGGCCATCACCACCAGCACCACCATCACTATCACCAACCCCCTCGCAGTCAGTCATGTCCACCGCTAGTTCACCCATATGCAGCTCTCAAGTCCAGCTCACCCTAGCAGACACTCTGAGTAGGACAAGAAAGTACTCATCCTCTCATCCGCGTACACTGGCTTTGAATGCCTACATTGCCAACCTGATCTCATTAGAGATGTTGCCCTTCCGTTTGGTTGAAAGCGCAGCCTTCCGAGAGCTCATGGCCTACGCTGTCTCACGCTTTGACCTACCCAGTCGGCACCTCTTTTCTAAAAATGCCATCCCTGCCCTCCACCTGCATGTGAATTTACGCATTGTCCATGCACTCAAACAATCGGTGAGTGGAAAGGTGCACCTCACAGCAGATGCATGGGCCAGTAGGCATGGCCAGGGCCGTTACGTGTCCATCACTACGCACTGGGTTAATGTGGTGGATGCAGGGTCCACAGGGGACAGCGGCGGTGGGACAGTGATGCCTAGCCCACGGTATAGGCAACAGTTGGCTGTAGGCGTTCGACCCTACTCCTCCTCCAGAAGCGAAAGCTCGTCGACAGAGCGCAGTCGCACTAGCACTCCATCCGCAGCTGCCAGTGTTGCACACAAGGTGTCCCACTATCGAGCAGCTAGTGGTAAGCATCAGCAGGCTGCTTTAAAGATGATGTCTTTGGACGACAACAGACACATCGCGGAGGTACTGGCCAACTACTTGCAGCGAGAAACTGAGTCAAGGCTGGGCAGTCTACATCTTGCGCCAGGCAAGGTAGTCAGTGGTAACGGCCATTATTTTGTGGCGGCCATAGCCCTGGCAAAACTCAGACACATTCCTTGCCTGGCTCACACCTTGAACCTGATGGTGCAGTGCTTCCTAAATAATTATCCGAGTTAACAGCCCTGCTCCATAATGTGCGAAGACTGTGCTCGCACATCCGTCGCTCGCCCGTAGACTCCAATTCGTATGCAGAGGGTGCAGCGATCGCTTCACCTCCCCAAGCATCGCCTAATCATAGACGTTGCAACAAGGTGGAACTCCACCATGCACATGGTTGAGAGTCTGTGCGAACAGAGGCAGGCTGTAATGCATTTGTGGGAGGATACACGGGCAGGCAGTTTGAGGGCACACATGGAGTTGTCAGGTGTGCAGTGGTCAAACCCGAAAGACCTCTGTAAAGTCCTTCAGTGTTTTGAGGAATGCACACGGCTGGTAAGTGCAGACGACGCCATCATAATCAGGAGCATCCCACATATGCGTCTGCTCATGTAAACTTTGATGCACATTAAGGATCAGGCGTCTGCAGCCGAGGAGGAAGAGGAGAGGGAAGCCTTGATGACAGTCAGGCATTGTCTGCTCAGTGAACTGTTCTGGACGAGGTGGAGGAAGAAGAGGATGAGGAGGAGGATGAGGGGGATGATTATTTTGGAGAGGAGGATGCTTCTCAGGGGGCAAGAGAAAATGTTGGCTTGCCAAGGTCAGGTCCAGGGTTTGTGCGTAACTGGAGGAATGTGGATTTGGCAGAAAGTGCTCCTCCACCCACCACTGGCAGTGCATCATTGACACCTTGAACATTGGCCCACATGTGTGATTATGTCTTACGGATCCTAAAAAGGGACCCTCACATTGCCAAAATTATGAAGGATGACTACTACTGGTTGGCCAGCATCCTCGATCCACGCTATAAAGGCAAATTACAGAACATCGTGCCACAAGAGAACCTACAGCTAATATTGGCGAACAAACAAGGAACTCTGGTAAACTGTTTGTTAGAGGCATTCGCAGCACACACAGGGGTTTCATGACCATGTTGTGGACTGATTTCTCGAGTAACGCTCACACAACTGGTAATACTGAATCGATTGCAACAGACAGGAGACAGCAGTTGTCAACTATGGTTAAAAATTACTTCTCCTCCCCTATCGATGTTCTCCCTCACATGTCATTCCCCTTTAACTACTGGGCCTGTACACTGGACACCTGGCCTGAATTGGCACAATATGCCTTACAGGAGCTCGCTTGCCCTGCTGGTAGTGTGCTATCAGAAAGAGTCTTCAGTGCTGCTGGATCAATCCTGACAAAAAGAAGGACCCGTCTGTCTACCCAAAATGTTGGTGATCTCACCTTCATTAAAATGAACCATGCCTGACTTTCAAAGGATTTTGTACCATCTTCCCCTGATGACACATAGGTTGACAGCAAAATGTCTCGCTTTGTCCTCCTCTTTCTCCAACTTCTCCAGTTCCTCCATTTGCAGCAGCTGAACGTCCAGCCTACACCTCAACATATGCCAGTTTTTCCACCTCCCTAACTGGGCTGTACCCCCCAGGGCTGGTGTCAGCACCTGGCACACCCAGGCATGTGCCGGTTGCCTGAGCAGGAGGGGGGGCCCACTCGTGGGTTACTGCACTGGCACAGGGCCCCTCATAATACTCAAAAGTGTCTCTGACGGTGGGGGGACCCACTCACCTTCAGACACACCGGCGTACTATGAGGGGCCCTATGCCAGTACCGTCGCCCACGAGTGGGCCCTTGCTTGCTCAGGGCCACAGCACTTGCAATAATTACCTCTCCCTGCTCCACCGCTGTGACGTCTTACGCGTTTCCTGACAGTGACATTCTGGTCAGAAAGCGCAATGACATCACGTCTGTACGCCCTCTGCCTAAACAGTCCAAGTGCAGAGAGCTGGAAGATGGTGACGCTAAGGAGTCCAGAGTAGAGCAGTGCCCAGCGAGGAGAGGTATTTCATTTTTTTAATGTTGGGAGCAATATATGGGGAGCATTATACACTGGAGAATGATATATGGGGCCCATCATAAACTGGAGCATCATCCATGAGGCCCATCAAATACTGGAGCATTCTACATGGGGGACATCAGACACTGGAGCAGCATTTACGGGGCCCATTATACACTGAAGCATTATAAATGAGGCCCATTATATATGGAGCATGATTTTGGCCCATCATACACTGGAGCATCATCCATGGGGCCCATCAAATACTGGCACATTCTAAATATGGGACATCAGACACTGAAGCAGCATATACGGGGCCCATTATACACTGGAGCATTATAAATGGGGCCCATTATGTATGGAGCATTATTTTGGCCCATAAGACACTGGAACATCATCCATGGTGCCCATCATATACTGGAGCATTCTAAATAGGGGACATCAGACACTGTATCAGCATTTATGGGGCCCATTATACACTGGAGCATTATAAATGGGGCCCATTATATATGGAGCATTATATTGGCCCATAAGACACTGGAGCATTCTAAATGGGGCAGATCAGACCCTGGAGCAGCATCTATGGGGCCCATTATACCCTAGGAGCATTATAATAATGGGCTCCCATACATATACAGGAACATTCTAAATGGGGCAGATCAGACACTGGAGCAGCATCTATGGGGCCCATTATACCCTGGAGCATTATAAATGGGGCCCATTATTCATCATTGGAGCAATATGATTTTGGCCCATAAGAATCCAACTGGAGCATCATCCATGGGGCCTATCCTATACTGGAGCATTCTAAATGGGGGACATCAGACACTGGAGCAGCATTTACGGGGCCCATTATACACTGGAGCATTATAAAAGGGGCCTATTATATATGGAGCATTATTTTGGCCCATAAGACACTGGAGCATCATCCATGGGGCCCATCATATACTGGAGCATTCTAAATGGGGGACATCAGACACTGGAGCAGCATATCCGGGCCCATTACACACTGGATTATTATAAATGGGGCCCATTATATATGGAGCATTATTTTGGCCCAAAAGACACTGGAGCATCATCCATGGGGCCCATCATATACTGGAGCATTCTAAATGGGGGACATCAGACACTGGAGCAGCATTTATGGGGCCCATTATACACTGGAGCATTATAAAAGGGGCCCATTATATATGGAGCATTATTTTGGCCCATAAGACACTGAGCATCATCCATGGGGCCCATCATATACTGGAGCATTCTAAATGGGGGACATCAGACACTGGAGCAGCATATCCGGGCCTATTACACACTGGATCATTATAAATAGGGCCGATTATATATGGAAAAGAAAAAGATGATAAATATGTCACAATAATAATAAAATGTTTCAAAATTAATAAAAATTAGTGTATATGAATAAAATAGTGACTATACCACCAAACGTGTGGATGGCAGACCATCCGGAAATGTACAAGAAAATATCCAGGAATAGGGGGAGGACACCAAGTGACAAGACAGTAACAGAAAATCAAGGGTGACACATTGTGAATCATAAAATATAATTTTATTGAATCAATGAATATAAAAAATATGCATAATACTACAACATGGTATATATATGAAAAAAAATTTTTCCTTTTAAAATGAATATTAAATAAACAGAGGCAAACAACCCATTTAATGTGGTAAAGCTACATAAAGTACAATGAGCACAACAGTGTATAAACATATGTATTAAACAATTCTTATATAGAATAACTTGAGTGTGTAGATGTTTACACCATTAGGAAATAATATGCTCAGTCAAAAACCAGGTAATGACCCTATGTGTATAAAGTGGCAGTATAAAATGTACCTGTAATCATTAGTGTAAAATTCTTAATCAATAGTGCCAAAGTACGAAACACATATGAACGATGTGTGTGTGAGTATCCACAACAAAATACAAAGAAATAAAAACTTCTAATGAAAAAACAATAGACATGTGTGGGTCACACGTGCAATACTAGATCAAAACACCATGTGCCATAGAAAGTAAATAAAGAAACTGCCAGCACCCATATATATCTGCATGTGTACAAAATAAACACCATACGCCACTTGGATAAGTACAAAATCCCACCAATTAAGGGGCAAATACCTGGGAGCTAATACCACGGGTGAAGACCTCAGAAGAACGTGCCCCGACGCGTTTCGGAAATCTTTTTCCTTCGTCAGGGGGATGTTTCTGTTTATTTAATATTCATTTTAAAAGGAAAAAAATGTTTTCATATATATACCATGTTGTAGTATTATGCATATTTTTTATATTCATTGATTCAATAAAATTATATTTTATGATTCACAATGTGTCACCCTTGATTTTCTGTTACTGTCTTGTCACTTGGTGTCCTCCCCCTATTCCTGGATATTTTCTTGCCGATTATATATTGAGCATTATATTGGCCCATCATACACTGGAGCATCATCCATGGGGCCCATCATATACTGGAGCATTCTAAACGGGGGACATCAGACATTGGAGCAGCATTTACGGGGCCCATTATACACTGGAGCATTATAAATGGGGCACATTATATATGGAGCTTTATTTTGGCCCGTAAGACACTGGAGCATCATCCATGGGGCCCATCATATACTTTAGCATTCTAAATGGGGCAGATCAGACATTGGAGCAGCATCTATGGGGCCCATTATACACTGGAGCATTATAAATGGGGCACATTATATATGGAGCATTATTTTGGCCCATAAGACACTGGAGCATCATCCATGGGGCCCATCATATACTGGAGCATTCTAAATGGGGCAGATCAGACACTGGAGCAGCATATCCGGGGCCCATTACACAGTGGAGCATTATAAATGGGGCCCATTATATATGGAGCATTATATTGGCCCATAAGGCACTGGAGCATCATCCATGGGGCCCATCATATACTGGAGCATCATATGGGGTTTCATTATTTATGGGCATCATTGTCATGGGTGCATCGCCACGAAGATCGTCGCGATTGCACATTCTGACTTCTCACAGCTGAGCTGCTGTTTCTTTGTGTTTGGTAATGAGAGAGTTAATTTTACCTAGCTCTTTGCTAAGACTAGGTCCAGCCTCGCCCGGCTGCTTTTGATTATGTTCTAATTAGTTTCCTTTATATTCCTGCCAGTCTGGGTGTTAGACGCCGGTGAAAGCATTCATGTAGTCTAGCAGACTGGAGCGGTTCTGAGAATACTTAAGCTAAGAGCTCCTTAGTTGTTTTTACTCTTATAGCTTATAGTTTATCTCTGAGACCTTAGGTGTTCCTACTGTGTGTGAGTGTTGTATGTAAGACTTTATTTACTTTATTTCTTGTCTTTCTTGTATGTCTTTCTGTTCATTAACCGTTACCTGTTCATTCCCTTTGGTGGTATTCAGGGTCCTTCTTAGGACTAGAATACAGTTGGCAGGGATTGATAGGAGACAGGGTTTACGCTGGTGGCCTGGACCTCTGTACCTTTAACAGTACCTCCAGTTTGAGGGATTAGTTAGGACCCCAGTTTAGGGTCAGCTTAGACCCCGGTCACCCTCTAGCCGGAGACAGCGTATAACGGATTCCGTTTTGACCCACTGGACATTCTGTCAGGTAAATCTATGTTATCATATATCTATGCGCATGTTATATAGTATGTTGCCCTTTTGATATAGATTACTGACATCACATATATATATCTGCTATACAGCGTGACATTTTCACCGGCCCAACTAAAGATTCTCCCCAGCTGTCATGGATCCAGTAGCCCAGCGGCCCGGCAGTTGCAGGGGTTGTCCATGGAATTTGCAGACATTAAGTCCAAGGTTTTGTCCCCCCGGAGCAAACCAGATCTGAACCTAAGGTTGCTCTCCCGGACAGGTTCACTGGTGGGCGGGACAAATTTTTTACTTTCCGGGAGGCATGTAAATTGTACTTTCGGCTGCGGCCTCGGTCATCTGGGAGTGAAGAGCAGAGGGTGGGAATTGTTATCTCGCTCTTACAAGGGGACCCTCAATCTTGGGCGTTCTCTATTCCTCCAGGCTCCCCAGATCTCCAGTCAGTGGATCGATTTTTACTGCCCTGGGTCTGGTATATGATGATCCGGATCGAGTCTCCCTTGCTGAAACAAGGTTACGTAAAATACGGCAAGGAAATCGTCCAGCGGAGGAATATTCTTCTGAGTTCCGTAGATGGGCAACAGATACTCAGTGGAATGACCCAGCTCTTAGGAGCCAGTTTTGTCAAGGGTTGTCTGACAAATTAAAAGATGTGTTGGCTCAGTATGATTCTCCTCCATCACTGGAGGCTGCTATGGCCCTCGCTATTCGCATTGATAGACGACTTCGGGAAGACGCGAGGTAACTCCGCCTCCCGTGATGACTCCACCTACTACTAAAGTCCCTTATACTGAGGTTCCCCTGGTCTGTTCTGAGGAACCCATGCAGTTGGGAGGGACATCATTTTGTAGGAGGGAATCGGCGGTGCGCCGCAAGACTAGAAGGTGTTTCTTTTGCGGGAGAGAGGGACATTTTGTTGGGGGGTGTCCATCCCGGACCTCTTTGAGCCAAGGAGTTAACCTGGGAGTGTGTATTTCGTCCCCAAATCCCTCTCAGTTTCTCGTGCCTGCGGAGGTGGTGATTGGTACTAGAACTGAGAGGATTTCTGTTTTTCTTGATAGTGGGTCCGGGGCTAATCTGGTGGACGCTCGGTTTGCCCAGGTGCATGGTATGCAACTGAGTGTATTGGCCAAACCGGTCCCTATACTCTCTATTGATTCTAGACCTCTTGGTCAAGGTAGCTTGGTACAAGCTGTTCATAACATAGATCTTCGAGTAGGGGCAATACATAAAGAGCAATTGTCTTGTTATGTGTTGGAGGGTCTACCTACTCCTATTGTGTTGGGACTTCCTTGGTTGGCTAAACATAACCCAGTGATTGATTGGCAATCCAGAAAGATAAGCCAGTGGGTGAATTTTGCAAGAATAACTGCATGAGCACGGTCATCGGTGCGGTTGTGCCTAGGACTTTGCCTCCTTTTCTGGAGGACTTTGGGGAGATGTTCTCAGAGGAGGGGTGTAAAGAGTTACCTCCTCATCGCGCATATGACTGCTCAATAAAGTTGCTTCCTGATGCCTTATCTCGTACTTTCCCAGGGACCGGGAGGATGGATGATCCGGTTCCTATTCCTCAGGAGGGAGTTGTAGTGTCAGCTGTATGCTCTGAGCTTGAGGGGGAGGTATTGGGGGCTCAGGGGGATGCCCCTGTGGGACTTCCAGGGAGACTGATAGTTCCAGATCGGTTAAGACTGAAGGTTACGGAGAACCGTTACAAACGGATGGCTGATAGGGGGAGAGTTTCTGGTCGAGATCTGAAGGTGAACGATCTGGTGTGGTTGTCTACCAGGAATATAAAACTTAAAGTTCCCTCCTGGAGGTTGGGTCCCAGATTCATCGGGCCGTACAGGATCAGTTCCATAATTAATCCTGTGGCATTTCGTCTGGACCTCCCTCCTACGTTTAAAAATCATAATGTGTTTCACAAGTCATTACTTAAAAAGTATGTGGCACCAGTCATACTGTCACCTCTACCTCCTCCTTCAGTGGTAGTCAATGATAACGTGGAATTTCATGGGTCAAAAATCATTGACTCACGTCTCAGTCGCCGATCCCCTCAGTACTTAGTTCATTGGAGGGGTATGGTCCTGAGGAGAGGACGTGGGTCCCTGCGTCTGATGCTAACGCAGATCGATTGGTTCGGACCTTTCACACAACTTACCCGGACAGACCTGGTCATGAGGGTCCGGAGGCCCCTCGTAGAAGGGGGGGTACTGTCATGGTGCATCGCCACGAAGATCGTCGCGATTGCACATTCTGACTTCTCACAGCTGAGCTGCTGTTTCTTTGTGTTTGGTAATGAGAGAGTTAATTTTACCTAGCTCTTTGCTAAGACTAGGTCCAGCCTCGCCCGGCTGCTTTTGATTATGTTCTAATTTATATTCCTGCCAGTCTGGGTGTTAGACGCCGGTGAAAGCATTCATGTAGTCTAGCAGACTGGAGCGGTTCTGAGAATACTTAAGCTAAGAGCTCCTTAGTTGTTTTTACTCTTATAGCTTATAGTTTATCTCTGAGACCTTAGGTGTTCCTACTGTGTGTGAGTGTTGTATGTAAGACTTTATTTACTTTATTTCTTGTCTTTCTTGTATGTCTTTCTGTTCATTAACCGTTACCTGTTCATTCCCTTTGGTGGTATTCAGGGTCCTTCTTAGGACTAGAATACAGTTGGCAGGGATTGATAGGAGACAGGGTTTACGCTGGTGGCCTGGACCTCTGTACCTTTAACAGTACCTCCAGGTTGAGGGATTAGTTAGGACCCCAGTTTAGGGTCAGCTTAGACCCCGGTCACCCTCTAGCCGGAGACAGCGTATAACGGATTCCGTTTTGACCCACTGGACATTCTGTCAGGTAAATCTATGTTATCATATATCTATGCGCATGTTATATAGTATGTTGCCCTTTTGATATAGATTACTGACATCACATATATATATCTGCTATACAGCGTGACAATCATATAGGGTATGGAGAATCATATGGAGCACATATGGGGCCTATTCTGTATGGAGCATTATATGGAGCCCATTCTGTATGGAGCAATACATGGGGCCCATCATATTCTGTATGGAGCTTTATATGCGACTCATTATACTGTATGAAGCAATATGTGGGGCTCATTCTACTCTATGGGGACCGTCCTATACTGTATGGCACATTACATGTTGACCATGATATACTGGAGCATTATGTGGAGCTCATCATATACTGTATGGAACATTATAGGGGACCAATTATGTATGGAGCAATATATGGGGCTCATTATTCTGTATGGCGCACTATGTGGTGGCCATAATACTGTATGAAGAAATATACTGACCAGTTTTTGAGCTATTGTAGATTTTAAAATAGATATCAGTCATGTCATGTAAGAAGTGAAGTTTTTGTCATTGTACTATACCTATATTTCTGTGCCGTATCGGAGCATCATGAATTGTGGTATGTGTTAAAGAGGCCCACTGACACTCTTTGGCCCGGGGCCCGCGAAAACCTGGAGCCAGCCCTACCCCCCCACAACTTTAGCTAAATAACCCCCAGTATTCAATGCGTAACTATTATTATAAATTAAATGAAGGTTGCCAAGCTTAAGTAATAAGAATTTATGTCGTTGGCATTGAAATGGGCACTGTAGGTGTGTTTACTGTCCTCCACTCTGTTAAGGCTGGCGGAACGCACAAAATAATATAAATAATAAGTGCGTTCGCAGCCCGGGGTCCACCGTGCAGGCGAAGCCCGCTGCTGGCAAAAAGGCGCAAGAAGCAAACTCTGTTATCCCGCAGAGCTGCCAACATAAACGCCGTAATGCGCTGTGGCAATGAGTGCGAACTCTGTTACTCCACAGAGCCGCTAGAAGAGGAGCCGCAACGCTATATGGCAATGTGTGCGCACTCACTAGACACAACTGAGTGGCAAAGAAAACACGCTAGGGCGCTGACTAGCGTTGAAAGCGAACCCTGTTACGTCACAGGGCCGCTGAGAAAAAGCACTGTGTCCTTTAAGGCTCCCAGATACACAGTTAAGTGCTAAGCGCACATAAAGCGTGATCATGGGCTAATGTCCTCGCGGGAGTCACCCGCAATCTATGGCGTCTGAACGCCAGGCCCTGAATACGGCAATCAAACTCCTCACCGGTTATGCCGGTAATCTAGGGCATCTAGGACACCGACCCTGACCAGCTACCATACCAAACTCCTCACCGATTAAGTCGGTATTCTAGTGGCATATTTCAGCCGGGTCCCTATCCACACATACACATGACCACACTGGCGCATAGCATACAATGATTGATATTAGCGCATGGCGGCCCAGCCATGCTACCCTTTTATAGCAACAGCTACAGGACCTTCCAGGAACAAGGACCAATGAGAAGCTGTTACAAACACATGTAGCTACATGACCTTCCTGGCGGACCAATAGGAGCCGCTGCAGCACCTGAACATGTGACCCCTGATCTCCAATGAGAGATCTCACTCTGGGCATGCTCAGATGGGAAAACGCAGGACTTTGTCTCAAAGACGGCTGCTCCAGCACTGGCTATAATAGCAGATCCAGGAAAGGCAGCAGCAAGTCACTGCACAGTAGAGGAGTGGGCAAGACACCTGGACTGACGTCTCTGCTGAGCAGACTCCACTGCGGCCGGAGATGAATGGGAGACTGCAGCGGGATGGGTTCGAGACTCCCCTTGTGCAGCAGCGGGAACTCCAACCCTAACACATAGCCTTGGTTTAACGTATTAACCAGTTTGGATATATCTGATTAAAAAGGTGGTATATTAAATTATATTATATTGGAGCCACAAATTGATATACTGCTGATTGTATCTAGTGTGGGTTACTTAATGCCACATCATGGGCGTAACTAGATTTTTTTTACCATGTTTTGGTTTCTAACTGTTTTTATTTAGTCTGTTCTGTTGAATGTGTTTTTTGTTAATAAAATCGTATATTTTCATTTATTTTGGGTGTTCCCAATTTTGTAGGCATGCATCTTTTTCTCTTCTTTGCTATTCAGCGCTGATGTCACTGTCGTTATCTTTGATGAAATCAAAAATCAAGAGGAAGTCACAGAGCAAAAGTAGAACTGGCTTCCTGTTGATGTTCAATAAGTCCGTAGGAGTTAACAGTGAATCTGGCACTGATTGGACACAGGGTCATTTGACGTACCGTATTTTTCGGACTATAAGACACAATTTTTCCCCAAAAAAATTGTGAGGAAAATGGGGGGTGCGTCTTATAGCCCGAACGCAGGCTTACCGTTGGGGTTGCGGCAGTGGTGTGGCAGTGGCAGAGGTGCGGCGTTGCAGAGGCGCGGTGGGCAGTGTGCACCTGAACAGGGTCCCTTCCACAGGTGATGAGGTGACGCCGTGGCACTGAGAGCAGACAGGAGAGCAGCGGGTTTGTCAGTGGTGGCGGCCATCTTCCTGAGGCAGCGCGTGCGCAGATAGAGTACTCTGCTTCCTGTGGCTTCAGGAAAATGGCCGCAGGAGGCAGCGCATGCGCAGGTAGAGATCGCGGCGACCATTTTCTTGAAGCCCAGGAAGCAGAGTGCTCTATCTGCGCAAGCGCCGCCTCAGGAAGATGGCCGCCACCACCGACAAACCCGGCTCTGCTCTCCGTGCCGCGGCATCACCTCACCACCTGAGGAAGGGACTCTGCTCAGGTGCACGCCGCCCACCGCGCCTCTGCAACGCCACACCTCTGCCACCGCCACACCACTGCCGCAACCAACCCCCGGTAACTTGTGGTTAACCCGGCTTTCCTTGGACACTGGGCCGCGGCGTCACCTCACCTGAGGAAGGTGAGTATCAGCATCACCGCACCTCTGCTACACCACTTCCGCAATCCCTGCTGTACCACCGCCGGCCCTCAGGTACCTTAAAATTCGGACAATAAGACGGACCCCCATATTGTAAAAATCTTTTTTTCTGCTATTTTCACCCCAAAATTTGGGGTGCATCTTATGGTCCGGTGCGTCTTATAGTCCGAAAAATACGGTAACAACCTCACATCATGAACACCACTGGAACATCGCCAGCACACGAGGTGATTATAAGTGTTTTTATTTTCACAGGGCCAAAAAATGAGGGGTTGAAGGGGTTGTCCTCATAGTAATGACCCCCCCATAAGTGACCCCATTTTACAAACTACACCTTTCAATGAATTCACCTAAGGATACAGTGATCATATTAACACCATGGATGTGTCACTGAAATTTATACCATTGGACAGTGAAGAAAAAATAATTATATTTTAATCATAAAAATTTAGTTTTAGTTCCAGATTTTACATTTTCACAAGGAAAATGGGAAAAAATGGCACCAATATTTGTCACACAATTTCTGATGAATGTGGAAATACCTCACATGCGGCTGTACAGCACTGCTTAGCCATACGCTATTTGACTTTTGGAGAACAAATTTTCATATAATAATTTGTGGACTCCATATACAGAGCTCTTAAGTGCCAGAAGAACAGAATCATTCCTAAAGTGACCCTATTTTGGAAACTACACCGCTCTGGGAATTTATCTACAGGTTTTGTAATAATTTGGACTCCATGGGTGTTTTCCAGAAACAAGCAGCAATGGATGTTGCAGAGTGAAAGTTGCAAATCTGCCATTGTAGTGCCTGTACATTGCAGTGCCCAGTAGGTTGTAGTGCACAGTATGTTGTCATGCCAAATATATTATGCCCAGCTCAAGTTTCTGGAGACATGCACCCATAAATTATGTGGGCTCTCATCGCTACAGAAATGCTAAATATGTGGATGCTATATGCAGTTTAGGCACACTGGGCTCAGAAGGGAGTTGAGTATTTGGACTTGGGAGCGCAAAATTAGCTGGATTTCTTTAGGGTGTGAAGAACTTTTTTGGGGCAAGGAGCCATAGCACTTTTGGGCAGCTGCGGGCTGCTACTTTTAGGATGGAAGGGGCCTATATCAATGGTCCCTTACAAGTCTGAGGATACCAGCTCCCAGCTGTCAGCTTTAGCAATGATGGTTGTCAAAAATGGGGGGAACCCAACACCGTTTTTTTAAATTATTTAAAAAAACAGCATGGAGTCCACACTATTCTTAATAACCAGCTTTGCTGAAGCTGATAGCTGAAGGATGCCACCCAATCTGTGAATTTTGAGTGGCTAGTTTTAGAAAATACAAGGGAACCCACATCTTTTTTCTAAATTAATTTATTTATAGCGCAGGTGGTGGGTGATGAATAGTCTCATCAGCCGCTCCTGCTGTCACTGTTGTTAGTTGCAGCAGGTGTAGGCTCATGGGAGTAATAGTCCCATCAGACGCCGCCTGCTGTCATTGTTATCACTAGAATATAACTCTCATCATTCTCCCCTTCTCGTGCTGACCACCAGCAGAGCAGGGGAGAATGATGAGAGCTATCTTCAGCACTCGACGCCGGGGAACAGCGATTACTGTACCGCTTCTTCCCTGGCACCCGTCCTTGTGGTACTACTGCGGCACACGGTTGCAACAGGTGTGCCACAAGTGTTACACACACGGAAACACAGACATTGACATCTCTGGTACTGGTTTTTCTGGAACTGGAAATATTAGGACTAGAGATGAGCGACTTTGCCTTTTTTAGGGTCGAGTCAGGTTTCATGAAATCCGACTTTCTCAAAAGTCGAGTCGAACGAAATTGGCAGACTATCGAGAAAAGTCGGAGGTCCAACTGAAACACGAAACCCAATGCAAGTCAATGGGGAAGAAAAGTCGGCAGGGAGTGGAGGACAGTAAACACACCTACAGTTCCCATTTCAATTCCAACAACATCAATTCTTATTACTTAAGCTTGGCAACCTTAATTTACTTTATAATAATAGTTACGCATTGAAAACTGGGGGTTATTTAGCTAAAGTTGTGGGGGGGGTAGGGCTGGCTCCAGGTTTTCATGTGCCCCAGGCGAAAGAGTGTCAGTGGGCCCCTTTAACACATAATTCATGATGCTCCGATACAGCACAGAAATATAGGTATAGTACAATGACAAATACTTCACTTCTTACATTACATGACTGATATCTATTTTAAATTCTACAATAGCTCAAAAACCGGACAGTATATTACTCCATACAGTATTATGGCCACCACATAGTGCACCATACAGAAAAATGAGCCCCATGTATTGCTCCATACAGAATAATTGGTCCTATATAATGTTCCATACAGTATATGATGAGCTCCACATAATGCTCCAGTATATGATAGTCCCCATATAAATGTGCCATACAGTAAAGGACGGTCCCCATAAAGTAGAATGAGCCCCACATATTGCTCCATACAGTATAATGAGTCACATATAAAGCTCCATACAGTATATGATGGGCTCCATATAATGCTCCATACAGAATAGGCCCCATATGTACCCCATATGATGCTCCATACCCTATTATGATGCCCCATAAATAATGAACCCCATATGATGCTCCAGTATATGATGGGCCCCATGGATGATGCTCCAGTGTATGATGGGCCAATATAATGCTCCATATATAATAGGCCC
>JARQOD010000001.1:803334269-803394679 GCA_033576555.1 Oophaga sylvatica
CAAGCTGAAAAAGCCTTGTTGGCATTAAATCAGGGCTTGATGACGCTGAGTTATACTGTCAGAGATTCGTAGGTGGGCAGTCCTGACAAATGGAATGACGACGCTTTGCGGCCCTTTTCCGGAAGGGTCTGTCGGATAATGTAAAGGATGTTATGGTGGGATTCCCTGTCCCCTCTGGTCTCAATGATTCTATGTCATTAGCGATTCAAATTGACAGACGTTTGCGTGAGCGGAGAAGTATGCGTGGAGTGGTGTTGCCTTGTGAGCCAGCTGCTGAGCCCATGCAGTGTGATGGAGTGGTGTCTGGGCACAGCGTCTGAGTTTCGAAAGCGCAATGGGTTATGTTTCTACTGTGGTGATGCTCTCATGCTATTTCAGTCTGCCCTAAGCGGGGAAGACGTTTTGCACGCTCAGTTGTCTTGGGTGGTGTTCAGACTAAGTTTTTATTAACTGTCACTCTGATATGCTCTCTGTCCTCATTTTCTGCTCAGCTTTCGTTGATTCTGGAGCAGCTATTAACCTGATGGATTATGATTTTGCTAAACGTTGTGGATTTCCTTGATACCCCTACAGAAGTCTATTCCCCTACTGGGGATCGATTCTACCCCTTTGGCTGAGAATAAACCCCAGTTTTCTACTCAGGTGATAATGAGGGTTGAACCTGATCACCAGGAGTGCTGTAAATTTTTGGTTCTATATAATCTGCATGACTTATCGTGCTGGTTTCCCTTGGTTACAGTCTCATAATCCTGTTTTGGATTGGAAATCTGTGTCTGTAACCAGTTGGGGCTGCCAATGTGTTAATACCAACACTCTTGTTTTTTCTCCCTCCCCCCAGGCTGAGGATGTTCCTGACTTTTTGTTTGATTTTTCTGAGTGTTTAGCGAAAGTAAATCTGCATCCTTACCTCCCCATAGGAGCTATGACTGCGCTATTGAATTAGTCCCGGTAGTAAATTCCAAAGGGGTCGCCTTTTTAACTTGTCTGTACCTGAACATGACGCTATGCGGTCTATATCAAGGAATCTTTGGGAGAAGGGTCATATCAGACCATCCTCTTCACCCTTAGGTGCGGTTTTTTCTTTGTGGCCAAAAAAGATGGTTCATTAAGGCCGTGTATTGATTATCGTCTCTTGAACAATATTACGTGAAATATCAATACCCGTTACCCTTGATTTCTGACCTGTTTTCCAGGTGAAAAAACGCTACTTGGTTTACCAAGCTTGACCTCAGGGGGGCGTATAACCTTATTCGCATTAAGCACGGGGATGAATGGAAGACGGCATTTAACACCCCTGAAGGGCATTTTGAGTACCTTGTGATGCCCTTTGGGCTCACTAATGCTCCTTCCGTCTTCCAGTCCTTCATGAATGACATTTTCAGGGATTTTGTGGACAAGTTTCTGATTGTTTATTTGGATGATATCTTGATTTTTTCTAATGACTGGGACTCTCATGTGAAAACATGTTCGAACTGTATTCCAGATTTGAGAGAGAATGCTCTGTATGTGAAGGGATCAAAGTGTCTTTTTGGCGTACAGAAGATCTCATTTCTGGGATTCATTTTGTCCCCATCTGTTATTGAAATGGACCCGGTCAAGGTTCAGGCCATCTGTGATTGGGTCCAACCTACTTCATTAAAGGCCCTTCAGAGATTTTTGGGTTTTGCCAATTTTTATCGTAAATTTATTGGTAATTTCTCTGTTATTGTTAAACCATTAACTGATTTGACCAGAAAGGGTTTGATGTGGTGAATTGGCCTCCTGAGGCAGTCTCTGCGTTTCAGGAACTTAAGCAGAGATTCACTTCTGCTCCTGTTCTACGGCAGCCTGAGTTTCTCTGCCATTTCAGGTGGAGGTTGATGCCTCTGAAATTGGGGCAGGTGCCGTTTTGTCCCAAAAAGATCCAGAGACTCTAAAAGTAACCCTTGTGCCTTTTTCTCTCGAAAATTTTCTCCTACTGAACGTATTATGACGTGGGTAATCGGGAGTTATTGGCCATGAAGTGGGCTTTGAAGAGTGGAGACATTGGCTGGGGAGCCAAACATCAGGTGGTGGTCCTTACGGACCATAAGAATCTGGTCTATCTGGAATCTGCCAAGTGACTCAATCCTAGACAGGCCAGGTGGCCTTGTTTTTCACACGTTTTAATTTTGTGGTTTCCTTTCTTCCTGGCACTAAGAATGTTAAGGCGGATGCCCTCTCGAGGAGTTTCCTTGCGGACTCTCCTGAGCTATCTGATCCCTCTGTTATTTTGAAGGAGGGTGTAGTTCTTTCCGCCATCTCGCCTAATTTGAGACTTGCTCTGGAGGGGTGTCAGGAGGATAGGCCCGAGCGCTGCCCTGTTGGAAAGTTGTTTGTCCCGGACCGATGGAAAAAGAGTGTGATGTCTGAGATTCATTGTTCCGCATTGGCTGGGCATCCCGGAATTTTTGTACCAGAGACTTGGTTAGTCGGTCCTTTTGGTGGCCTACCTTGTCTCGCGATGTCAGGGAATTTGTGCAGTCCTGCGGGACTTGCTCTCGCTCCAAGCCTTGCTCTCGCTCTAGTGGTTTGTTGATGCCATTGCCTGTGCCCAAGAGACCATGGACCCATATCTCTATGGATTTCATTTCCGATCTTCCTGTTTCTCAGAGAATGACCACCATCTGGGTAATTTGTGATAGGTTTTCCAAAATGATACATCTTGTGCCATTACCTAAGTTGCCTTCCTCCTCTGAATTGGTGCCGTTGTTCCTTCAGCACGTGGTTCGTTTACACGGCATTCCTGAGAACATTGTGTCTGACAGAGGAGTCCAGTTTGTTTCCAGATTTTGGAGGACTTTTTGTTCTAAACTGGGTGTTCAATTGTCTTTCTCCTCGGCATTTCATCCTCAGACCAATGGTCAAACTGAGAGAACAAACCAGACATTGGAGACTTATCTAAGATGCTTTGTGTCTGCTGATCAGGATGACTGGGTCTCTTTTTTGCCTTTGGCTGAGTTTGCTCTTAATAATAGGGCTAGCTCTGCCACTTTGATGTCTCCGTTTTTCTGTAATTCTGGGTTTCACCCTCGATTTTCTTCAGGACAGACGGAGGCTTCTGTCTGTCCAGGTGTTGACTCTGTTGTTGAGCGTATGCAGCAGATTTGGGACCAGGTAGTGGAGAGGTTGTCCCTCTCTCAGGAGAAGGCCCAGCGGTTTGCTAACCGGCATAGGACTGATGGTCCTCGGTTTAAAGTGGGGGACTTGGTCTGGTTGTCCTCAAAGAATATTCCTATGAGAGTAGCATCTCCTAAATTTAAGCCTAGGTTCATTGGACCTTATAAGATCATGGAGATTATTAATCCTGTTTCTTTTCGTTTGCTTCTTCCAGGGACATTTAAGATCCATAACGTGTTCCACAAGTCCTTGTTGAAGAGGTTTGTTGAGCCAGTGGTTCCTGCTGCTGTGCCTCCTGACCCTGTTTTGGTTGAGGGCAATCTGGAGTATGTGATTGAGAAAATATTGGATTCTCGTTTTTCTAGACGAAGACTCCAGTATTTGGTTAAATGGAGAGGTTATGGTCAGGAAGATAATTCTTGGGTGTTTGCTTCGGACATCCATGCTAGGAGACTTATCCGTGCGTATCATAGAACTCATCCTGACCGACCTGGTTGCTCAAATGAGGGTTCGGTGACCCCTCCTCAAGGGGGGGTACTGTTGTGAATGGGTTTGAGATGAGTTCTGAGCAGAGGCTCCCTCTGGTGGTTACAAGCGGTACTAGTGAGGATTGGGAGTCAGGTGTTACTGATTGGTCTTATTTAAGGGAATCATTTTCCCATCAGGGTTGCCGGTGATCAATTGTTCTGGTCTGAATCCTTCTTTCCAGTTTCCCTTGTAGCCTGCTGTGTCGTGTCTGCATCTCCTGCTATCAGATAAGACAATTTCTTATTTTGTGTTTTTGCTATATTTTTGCATTTTGTCCTGCACTTCTGTGGGGGCCTTCTGGGTCCCCTCCGGGGCTTTTGCCCTCTCAGTTTAGTCCAGCCACTGTGTTTTGTACTTTTGCTTTTTGCAGTTTTTTCAGTGGCTGCTGTTTTTGTTACACCAGAGAACTAATTTAGGTGGTAGAGGTCGTGTGATCTCAGGTGTTTTTGAAATTAGTAGAGTTGGTGCCTTTCAGGGTTTTCTGGGATTGCAGTAAGTACCCTTCCTATCCTTTTCTATTTAGTTAGTTTGGGCCCCAGCGTTTGCTCATACTATTTTCTTTCTATGTCAGTATTTCCTCTTGTCTAACCGCCATTACATGTTTGGGGGCTTTCTATTATCTTTGGGGTTCTGCTCCGGGGCAGATAGCTTTCCTATTTCTATCTTTAGGTGTAGTTAGTTTCTCAGGCTGTGACGAGGCGTCTAGGACCATCGTAGGAACGCTCCACGGCTGCCTCTAGTTGCGGTGGTTAGTCAGGGTACTGCAATCTCATAGATTCCAACTGCTCTGGTGTATTTCCTTTTTTACCTGCACTCCTCAGCTACCGTAACATAACAGAGAACTAATTTAGGTGGTAGAGGTCGTGTGATCTCAGGTGTTTTTGCAATTAGTAGCGTTGGTTTTTTAAGGGTTTTTTTTTATTGCAGTAAGTATCCTTCCTATCCTTTTCTGTCTGAGTCAGATTGGGCCCCAGCGTTTGCTCATACTATTTTCTGTCTGTGTCTGTGTCTGTGTATTTCCTCTTGTCTAAGCTCCGTTACACGTTTGAGGGCTTGCTATGTTCTTTGGGGATCTGCTCCGGTCAGATAGCTTTCCTCTTTCTATCTTTAGGTGTAGTTAGCCTCTCAGGCTGTGACGAGGCGTCTAAGACCAACGTAGGAACGCTCCACGGCTGCCTTTAGTTGTGGTGGTTAGTCAGGGTACTGCAATCCAGTAGATTCCAACCTCTCTGGTGTATTGCCGTTTTTGCCTGCTCTTCTCAGCTACCAAAACACAACAGTATCACCAGCCAAAACTGAAAATTATATGGTACTCACAGAAGGGAAAAATAGTGTGGTGGAAAAAAAAAAAAAAGATTGTCAGAATTTTTTTTCTGTTTGTTGCATGTTTTTTCCCTCTTTTTCTCTGGGTGCTGAGGAGGATTTTTTTTTCTCTCAATGGAGTTTGCACAGTTGTCTGGCCGTGTGGATCAGCTTGCCACTGAAGTTCGGAGTATTGCTAGCTATTTTGCAGGGTTGCCGGTTGTGGAACCTAGGATTCCCATGTCAGATTTGTTTTTAGGGGATCGAGCTAAATTTCTGAATTTCAAAAATAACTGTAAGTTGTTTTTTGCCTTAAAACCTAAGTCCTCAGGGAACGCAGCACAGCAGGTTCAAATTGTCATCTCTCTCCTGCGCGGCGATCCTCAGGATTGGGCTTTTTCCCTGACACCTGGGGACCCTGTTTTGAGTAATGTTGATGCATTTTTTCTGGCTCTGGGGTTATTGTACGATGAACCTAATGTCACTGATCAAGCTGAAAAAACCTTGTTGGCATTAAATCAGGGGCTTGAGGACGCGGAGTTGTACTGTCAGAAATTCCGAAAGTGGGCAGTTCTGACCAAATGGAATGATGATGCTTTGGCAGCTCTTTTTCGGAAGGGTCTGTCAGAGAATGTAAAAGATGTTATGGTGGGTTTCCCTGCTCCCTCTGGTCTCAATGAGTCTATGTCATTGGCGATTCAAATTGACAGACGTTTGCGTGAGCGTAGAGGTATGCGTGGAATGGTGTTGCCTTGTGAACCAGCTTCTGAACCCATGCAGTGTGATAGAGTGGCTTCTGGGGCACAGCGTCATGAGTTTCGAAAAAGCAATGGGTTATGTTTCTTACTGTGGTGATGCCTCTCATGCTATTTCAGTCTGCCCTAAGCGGGGAAGACGTTTTGCACGCTCAGTTGTCTTGGGTAGTGTTCAGACTAAATTTCTGTTGACTTACCCTGATTTGCTCCCTGTCCACATTTTCTGCTCAGGCTTTTGTTGATTCGGGAGCAGCTATTAACCTGATGGATTTTGATTTTGCTAAACGTTGTGGGTTTCCCTTGATACCCCTATGGAAGTCTATTCCCCTACTGGGGATTGATTCTACCCCTTTGGCTGAGAATAAACCCCAGTTTTGTACTCAGGTGATAATGAGGGTTGAACCTGATCATCAGGAGAGTTGCAAATTTTTGGTGCTGTATTATCTGCATGACATTATTGTACTAGGTTTCCCTTGGTTGCAGTCTCATAATCCTGTTTTGGATTGGAAATCTTGTCTGTAACCAGTTGGGGCTGCCAATGTGTTAATGCCAACACTCCTGTTTTTTCTGCCTCTCCCCAGGCTCAAGATGTGCCTGACTTTTTGACTGATTTTTCTGATGTGTTTAGCGAAAGTAAATCTGCATCCTTGCCCCCCCATAGGAGCTATGACTGCGCTATTGAATTAGTGCCTGGTAGCAAATTCCCTAAAGGTCGCCTTTTTAACTTGTCTGTACCTGAACATGACGCTATGCGGTCTTATATCTAGGAGTCATTGGAGAAGGGTCATATCAGACCATCCTCTTCACCCTTGGGTGCCGGTTTTTTCTTTGTGGCCAAAAAGGATGGTTCATTAAGGCCATGTATTGATTATCGTCTCTTGAACAATATCACTGTGAAATATCAATATCCGTTACACTTGATTTCTGATCTGTTTTCCAGGGTGAAAAGTGCTACTTGGTTTACCAAGCTTGACCTCGGGGGCGTATAACCTTATTCGCATTAAGCACGGGGATGAATGGAAGATGGCGTTTAATACCCCAGAGGGGCATTTTGAGTACCTAATATGCAAGCAATACCCTTAGTAGGGAGTGAAAAATACATAATTTCACCAGAACAAGTGAGAGACTGATAGGACTGTACTAGACCAAACTGCATATACAACAGTAACACACACATATAGAAAAAACAGTCTTAGGTCGAATATGTGAAAAAAATAGAAAATTCGTTATTCAATATTCAAGGATTTAAGAGCACAACAGTTTCCCAGATAAAAAGTGCCACTTAGAAACATATACCAGGAAAAAGCAGGGAACAATGTATGTGAGCATATCATATAGTAGAACTAGGTGCACCTAATAGGAGTAACGATACAGCCATCATCATCGAGATCATACATCTGCAGCCGACATGTATAGGTAAACTGGATGACATACGTACCACAACAGTAGATATGATCGCACAAACACTGCCCCTGCTACCCCAACGCGCATTTCGGATAGTTCCTTCCTCAGGGGGTGAGGTTGCAACTAACGAGACCATGCTTAAATACACACCAGACAGGAAATTGGGGTATGTAAATTATACTGTTGTCAAGGAGACGAACTATAGCGTCCGCAATATAAGAGGAAAAAGGCCATCGCGTATCCAGCCGATCAGATATCACAAAAGTACAATTAACATAGCGCAACGGCATATCAAATCATGTAGACAACCGTGCGGTATGCGATATGAAGTAGGTTGTAACAAATAGGCCAGCCCAGAGGTTGTTATGGTAACCGAATCTGCCGTCATCGAAACCGGAAGACGCTGATACTCATGGGGCCCCATGGAAACAGACGCCTCCGACCAGATGCAGAGAGACACCGGAAGTCCCAAACAGACCTGTACCGCAGCAAACCGAAGAGGTATAAAGACGTCCCACACATAACATATCCATACCGATGTATGCACATGATAATTGGGGGTATCATAATACTGGTGTCTATCCAAACATAGGTCACGAAACGGTATAAAGATGGGATATAAGTGGCCAGTAGAAATGGACAAATACAACATAAAATTTAGTGAAGCCCATATTCTGCAATATATTAAAACAACATATAACAACAACTAACAATCTATACAACCTCATAGAATGTGGACTCAATATACATTACATATACCTTAGAAAAAACAATGGCACAAAGAAATCCCTAAGACAGTGTATAATAAACAAAAAATAAAGAAATAATGAGAAATAATAAAAAATAGAAATTAAATGTAAAAAATAAAAAATGAAAAAATAAAATATAAAAAATGAAAATAAAAAACAAAAAATAAATAAAAAATGAAAAATAAACAACATAAATATAGATCCACGGAGGACATGAGATGGATGGTATAATCACATATATAACATATATCTTCAATGGTCAAACAGCAGTAAACTGATATGCATATGCTGGATGGTATAATGCCAATACACATACATCTAAGTAGATACAAGATAATTATATCAATTTTTACTGTATTGACAATATAATTTTCCTACAAAAATTCAAAATAATGTCATATCAACAACACCATAACCATATAATGACACTATATATCTCTCAACCTACAGCATTCACAAAAGATCACACCATAATATACAAGATATATGTAATAATGAATAGGAATACATAGAGAAAAGGAATCCAATAATTTTGATAGAAGTATCCTCATCCACCCATCAATCCGGGATCCATTGTACAAAGTACGACCCAAAGTGCCATAGATGGAGATGCCACATTCAAAGCAAACTAGAGAAATTGAAACACACATAAAATGAATAAAAAATATATGATTCAAAGGGACACTAAAAAGGGTATTAGAGAAAAGGGGCAAACGAGAGACATTCATTTAGTCCATCCGGATGAACCGTCTGTAAACGCCAGATCCATTGTGTTTCAAGTCTAGCCAGACGTTTAGATAACTGTCCACCTCGAATATTAATATGTAAAGTATCAATGCCTCTAACTTTGAGGAGTGTTGCATCACACTCATGTCTGATTTTGAAATGCCTGGGTAGTGTCTTCAGGGTGGTCGTATCAGTGTGGGTGGAGGCCGCCTGAATCCCAAGAACATGCTCACGAATGCGAACTTTAAGTTGTCTAGTAGTCAGACCAACATATATTAACCCACAAGGACATGTGGCATAATAGATGACGTAACGCGTGGTGCATGTAATTCGCTGTCTAATGGAAAATATTCTAGTACCTTTAGAATTAGTAAACGAATTAGATCTCTCAACATTGGGACAGGCGACACATCCCCCACACGGGACACAACCGACCTGGGTGTAAAATTGTCAAGAAATGTAGACTGATGTTGTCCCGGATAATGGCTATGAACCAGCTGATCTCGAAGATTCCTAGCCCGTCTAAAAGTCATCGCTGGCTTATCAGGAAGAAATTTCTTAATCACCGCATCAGCTTTCAAAATAGGCCAGGCCTTCTCTAAAATATCTCATATCCGGTTAGACTGACATTGAAAAGTTGTAATGAACCGGATTTTTTCACAAGAAGATACCCTAGACCTAGAGTCTACCCTATATAATAACTCATGACGGGAAGAATGTTTGGCTCTCTGGTAGGCCTTTTTAACTGATCTACCACTATATCCCCGCGCAAGAAATCTCAGTCGTAGCTCCCTTGCCCTTGTCTCAAAATCCACATCCGTGGAACAGATCTGTCGAAGACGGAGAAACTGCCCCACTGGAATGAATCTAATCATGTGCTGGGGGTGACCGGAGGATGCATGTAACAGAGAATTAGTTGAAGTTTTCTTACGGAAAATATCCGTACATATCATCCCCGAGTGGTCTCTCTTGATCGTTACATCCAAAAAATCAATAGAATTCATGTCACTCACAAAAGTGAGATGAATATTCTGATCATTGCTGTTCAAGGAGGTTTCAAACAATATTGCGGACGCTATAGTTCGTCTCCTTGACAACAGTATAATTTACATACCCCAATTTCCTGTCTGGTATGTATTTAAGCATGGTCTCGTTAGTTGCAACCTCACCCGCTGAGGAAGGAACTATCCGAAACGCGCGTTGGGGCAGCAGGGGCAGTGTTTGTGCGATCATATCTACTGTTGTGGTATGTATGTCATCCAGTTTACCTATACATGGCGGCTGCAGATATATGATCTCGTGATGATGGCTGTATCGTTACTCCTATTAGGTGCACCTAGTTCTAATATATGATATGCTCACATACATTGTTCCCTGCTTTTTCCTGGTATGTTTCTAAGTGGCACTTTTTATCTGGGAAACTGTTGTGCTCTTAAATCCTTGTATATTGAATAAAGAATTTTCTATTTTTTTCACATATTCGACCTATGACTGTTTTTTCTATATGTGTGTGTTACTGTTATATATGCAGTTTGGTCTAGTACAGTCCTATCAGTCTCTCACTTGTTCTGGTGAAATTATGTATTTTTCACTCCCTACTATGGGTATTGCTTGCATATAGACTGAGATGTTGATTTCTTCGTATGTCATTTCAGGTGGAGGTTGATGCCTCTGAAATTGGGGCAGGTGCCTTTTTGTCCCAAAGAGATCCTGAGACCTCTAAAAGTAACCCTTGTGCTTTTTTCTCTCGAAAATTTTCTCCAACTGAACGTAATTATGACGTGGGTAATCGGGAGTTATTGGCCATGAAGTGGGCTTTTGAAGAGTGGAGACATTGGCTGGAGGGAGCCAAACATCAGGTGGTGGTCCTCAAGGACCATAAGAATCTGGTTTATCTGGAATCAGCCAAGCGACTTAATCCTAGACAGGCCAGGTGGGCCTTGTTTTTCACACATTTTAATTTTGCGGTTTCCTTTCTTCCTGGCACTAAGAATATTAAGGCGGATGCCCTCTCGAGGAGTTTCCTTGTGGACTCTCCTGAGTTATCTGATCCTGTTGTTATTTTGAAAGAGGGTGTAGTTCTTTCCGCCATCTCGCCCAATTTGAGACTGGCTCTGGAGGGGTGTCAGGAGGATAAACCCGAGCGCTGCCCTTTTGGGAAATTGTTTGTCCCAGACCAGTGGAAGAAGATGTGATGTCTGAGATTCATTGTTCCGCGTTGGCCGGTCATCCGGGAATTTTTGGTACCAGAGACTTGGTAAGTCGGTCCTTTTGGTGGCCTACTTTGTCTCGTAACGTCAGGGAGTTTGTGCAGTCCTGTGGGACTTGCTCTCGCTCCAAGCCTTGCTCTCGCTCTAGTGGTTTGTTGATGCCATTGCCTGTGCCCAAGAGACCATGGACCCATATCTCTATGGATTTTATTTCCGACCTCCCTGTTTCTCAGAGAATGACCGTTATCTGGGTGATTTGTGATAGGTTTTCCAAGATGATACATCTTGTGCCATTACCTAAGTTGCCTTCCTCCTCCAAATTGGTGCCTTTGTTCCTTCAGCACGTGGTTCGGTTACACGGCATTCCTGAGAACATTGTGTCTGACAGAGGAGTCCAGTTTGCTTCCAGATTTAGGAGGACTTTTTGTTCTTAACTTGGTGTTCAATTGTCTTTCTCCTCTGCTTTTCATCCTCAGACCAATGGACAAACTGAGAGAACAAACCAGACATTGGAGACTTATCTGAGATGCTTTGTGAGGTTGTCCCTCTCTCAGGAGAAGGCCCAGCGGTTTGCCAACCGGCGTAGGACTGATGGTCCTCGGTTTAAAGTGGGGGACTTGGTCTGGTTGTCCTCAAGAAATATCCCTATGAGAGTTGCATCTCCTAAGTTTAAGCTTAGGTTTATTGGACCTTATAAGATCATGGAGATTCTTAATCCTGTTTCCTTTCATTTACTTCTTCCAGGGACATTTAAGATCTATAACGTGTTCCACAAGTCCTTATTGAAGAGGTTTGTCGAGCCAGTGGTTCCTATGGCTGCACCCCCTGACCCTGTTTTGGTTGAGGGCAATCTGGAGTATGTGGTTGAGAAAATATTGGATTCTCGTTTTTCTAGACAGAAACTCCAGTATTTGGTTAAGTGGAGATTTTATGGTCAGGAGTACAATTTTTGGGTGTTTGCTTCGGACATCCATGCTAGGAGACTGATCCGTGCGTATCACAGAGCTCATCCTGACCGACCTGGTTGCACAAATGAGGGTTCGGTGACCCCTCCTCAAGGGGGGGGTACTGTTATGAATGTTTTAGAAATGAATTCTGAGCAGAAGCTCCCTCTGGTGGTTGCAAACAGTACTGAACCATTCAATGAGGATTGGCCATCAGGGATCACGGACTGGCTGGATATAAGGGAGGTTTCCCCCCATCATGGTTGCCGATGATCAATTGTTCTTGTCTCAACGTTGTTTCCTGGTTCACTTGGAAGCTTGCTGAGTCTTGCCTCTTCTCCTGCTCTCAGATAAGATATTTTCTGTTTTTTGTTTTTGTGCTTGCCATTTGTATACTTCTCTGCATTTTTGTGAGGTTGGCCAGGTTCCCCTCCCCGGGGGGCTTGGTCTCCTCTCGGTTCCTCTGGAGCCATTGTTGTTTGTTCATTTGACTTTTCCAGTTTTTTTTCTGTGGCTGCGACTCAGTTTTGCTACACCAGAGAACTAATTTAGGTGGTAGAGGTCGTGTGATCTCAGGTGTTTTTGCAATTAGTAGCGTTGGTTTTTTTTGGGGTTTTTTTGGATTGCAGTAAGTATCCTTCCTATCCTTTTCTGTCTGAGTCAGATTGGGCCCCAGCGTTTGCTCATACTATTTTCTGTCTGTGTCTGTATTTCCTCTTGTCTAACCACCATTACATGTTTGGGGGCTTCCTATGTTCTTTGGGGATCTGCTCCGGGGCAGATAGATTTCCTCTTTCTATCTTTAGGTGTAGTTAGCCTCTCAGGCTGTGACGAGGCGTCTAGGACCAACGTAGGAACGCTCCACGGCTGCCTTTAGTTGTGGTGGTTAGTCAGGGTACTGCAATCCAGTAGATTCCAACATCTCTGGTGTATTGCAGTTTTTGCCTGCTCTCCTCAGCTACCAAAACACAACACTGCGCACTCAGGAGAAATTGCACAACAAATTGTATGGAGCAATTTCTCCTTTTACCTTTCTAAAAATGCAAAATTTGGAGCAAATAAAGATTTATCTGTGAAAAATGTAATTTTTTTTTATTTTCACGGCTGTACGTTATAAACTTCTGTGAAGTACCTGTGGGTTCAATAGGTTCAAGATATTCAATGCACATCTAGATAAGTTTCCCTAAGGGGTCTCTTTTCCAAAATGGTGTCACTTGTTGGGATTTTCCACTGTTTTGGCACATCAGGGGCTCTCCAAACATGACATAGCGTCTGCTAATTATCCAGCAAATTTTACATTCAAAAGTGAAATGGCGCTCCTTCCCTTTTCGAGCCCTGCCATCTGCCCAAACAGTAGATTTCCCCAACATATGGGGTATCGGCATGCTCAGGATAAATTGCATAATAAATTGAATGGTTCATTTTCTTCTGTTACGATAATGAAAGTAAAAAAAAAATAGAACTAAAAGAAAATGTTTGTGAAAGAAAAGTAAATGTTTATTTTTCCTTCCACATTCCAAAAATTCCTGTGAAGCACCTGAAGGATTAATAAACTTCTTGAACGTGGTTTTGAGTACCTTGAGTGGTGCAGTTTTTAAAATGGTGTCACTTTTGGGTATTTTCTGTCATATAGGTCCCTCAAAATCACTTCACATATGATATGGTCCCTAAAAAAAGGGTTTAGAAAATTTTGTTGTAAAAATGAGAAATTGCTGGTCAATTTTTAACCTTTATAACTTCCTAACAACAAAATAATTATGTTTCAAAAATTGTGCTGATGTAAAGTAGACATGTGGGAAATGTTATTTATTAACTATTTTGTGGGATATGACTCTCTGATTTAAGGACATAAAATTAAAAATGTAAAAATTGCAAAATTTCAGTTTTTTATCACAAATAAACGCATTTCAAAGAAATGTTACCACTATCATGAAGTACAGTATGTCACGATAAAACAAAACCATAATCAGTGGGATCCATTGAAGTGTTCCAGAGTTATGATCTCATAAATTGACAGTGGTCAGAATTGTAAAAATTGGCCTGGTCAGAAAGGTGAAAACAGGCTTCGGGGCGAAGGGGTTAACATTGATGAGCTATACTTAGGATAGGCATCAATGTCTAATTGATCAAGGTGCAACACCCGACAATCCCAGCTGATCAGCTTGGTGTCATCCAGAACTTTACCAGTTATGGAGCTGCCCTGTGTAGCTCTGCCTATTCTATAGTGGCTCTGGCTGTACACAGAACTAATTTGAATAGGGGGTGGATGTGTAGTACCCCACCAAGGCCAGGTATTCCTCCACAACTGTCACACCCCCACTGATCAGACATTGATGACCTATCCTGTGGATAGGTCATCAATAGAGATGAGCGGTGTTCGAATCGAACTGTTCGCTAATTTCAAATTCGAGCTGTTTTGGGGGGTGTTCGAGCCGTTCGACGAACCCGAACAATTTGGAAAAAATCCGGCTGTTCGAGGTTATGTTCGATACTGTTCGTGCACCAAAATCGTAACTGGATTTTTTCTCAGTAATGCTGAGAATCAATGTTAATACACAGTTTGAGTGTACAAGCAGGGCGGGGGGAGGGGCATGGGATGGATCTCTGCAGAAATAATAAAGATCTCCATTTTTTTTCTCTTTCCCGCATTTCCAGTGGGTGGTGCAGTCTGTCAGCCTATCAGCAGTGCACACACGGAGTGAATTTTTTTTTTTCACACAAGCAAGGGCATGTGTCATTGGCTGTGTATGTCACATGTCCTTGCCCTATAAGACCCAGACATTTTCCCCGTCGCCACCATTTTCTCACTGCTTCAACTCAGTGTTAGACGGCACTGCTGAGGCTGTGAGCTCTATCTTGTGCAGCAGCAAATTGGAAGCAAAATTTCACTTAAAGAGACAGAAAGGTTTAGGGAGTAGGGAGTGGGACTAGTTTGTAATTGCAGCCCTTTTGAGGGCTAGGTTACAGCAGTTCCTAGCACTTTTAGCAGGCAGGTCTGTGCTCTTAATAAATAGACAGATAGGTTGGGAGTAGTGACTATTTGTAATTGCAGCCCTTTTGAGGGCTAGGATACATCAGTTCCTATCACTTTTTGCCAGCTCCACCAGCGTTCAAATAATTACGAATTTTGAGCTGCATCTTGCCTGTAAAATAATTGTGGGCATAGTAGCAGTGTGTGGTACTCATTCTATTAGGCCATCTATACAAAGCTACCCCAGAGTTCAAAGTCCTAATAATTTTTATCTGCATCTTGCCTGGACAATAATTTTGGGCATAGTAGCAGTGTGTGGTACTCATTCTATTAGGCCATCTATACAAAGCTCCATCAGCGTTCAAATAAAAAAGAATTTTTAGCTGCATCTTGCCTGTAGAATAATTGTGGGCATAGTAGCTGTGTGTGGTACTCATTCAATTAGGCCATCTATACAAAGCTCCACCAGCGTTCAAATAAAAAAGAATTTTTAGCTGCATCTTGCCTGTAGAATAATTGTGGGCATAGTAGCAGTGTGTGGTACTCATTCTATTAGGCCATCTATACAAAGCTCCACCAGCGTTCAAATAAAAAATAATTTTTAGCTGCATCTTGCCTGTAAGATAATTGTGGGCATAGTGGCAGTGTATGGTATTCATTCTATTAGGCCATCTATACTAAGCTCCACCAGCGTTCAAATTCCTAATAATTTTTATCTCCATCTTGCCTGTAGAATAATTGTGGGCATAGTTGCAGTGTGTGATACTCATTCTATTAGGCCATCTATACAAGGCTCCACCGGCGTTCAAATAAAAAATAATTTTTAGCTGCATCTTGCCTGTAGAATAATTTGTGGCATAGTAGCAGTGTGTGGTACTCATTCTATTAGGCCATCTATACAAAGCTCCACCAGCGTTCAAATTCCTAATAATTTTTACATGTCGCTGACTGGGCACTGAGTAACTATGGTGACAGCAGGACAAGAGGCTGCTGTCCAAGTCTTGCCATCCCCACGAGTTGTGGGTTAATCCTCTTTATCTCGAAGTTCCTCCACTGCTTCTACCTCCTCAACCTCCTCTCGGTCGTCCACCTGCACCCAAAGCCTGTCAGGTCACGCCACCAGCTTTCTAACTGCGCAGAAGGGATCCTGCACACCTCCATGCTATGCTGGCAGCAGGGCTCAACGTCATCAGGCGGTTTTTACGTTGAAATATCTGGGAAATGTGAGTCACACAGCTGAGGAGTTATGGTCAGCTCTGGAGAACCAGTTTCATGAATGGTTGTCTCCATTGGACCTGCAACCAGGGAAGGCCGTGTGCGACAATGCAGCAAACCTGGGTGCGGCCCTTCGCCAGTGCAATGTCACACACATGCCTTGTATGGCTCACGTGTTGAACCTGGTTGTCCAGCAATTTTTAGCCCACTATCCTGGACTACATGGCCTTCTGCAGAGGGCACGATCGCTGTTTGCGCACTTCCGCCGTTCGCATCCCGCAGCTCAGCGACTTACATCTCTACAGAAGTCGTTGGGCCTGCCACTTCACCGGCTAAAATGCGATGTGCCAACACGGTGGAATTCAACTCTGCACATGTTGCAGCAACTGTGACAGCACCGACAAGCCCTGGTGCAATACGTTCTGACTTATAGCCTGGGCCAAAGAGATCCAGAGGAGGGGCAAATCACGCTGGATGAGTGGTCTCAGATCAGGGACCTATGCACCCTTCTGCACAATTTTGAAATGGCCACGAAGATGTTTAGTGCTGACGATGCCATTATCAGCATGACTATTCCGGTGATTTACATGATGGAGCACATGTTAAACAGAATTCGGAATCAGGTGGTGGAACAAGAGGAGGTGGAGGAAGTAGAGGAGGAAGAGTTGTATGCGGAAGGGCTAGCATCTGCAAGGTCCAGACGGTCAGCAGCACCAAGGCGGCTGGCATGGGAGGATGGGGGAGAGGGATTAACCAGGGCGCATGGTAGCAACCAAACTAGTGAGGAAGGTGCAGGAGCCCTGGAAGAAACATGTATCCCATTGTGAGTCACAGAAGGACTTCCCCAGTTCCCTTTCCCATGCACCGCATAATCTTGGCCTATTGTCAGTTACCTGGGCAATGAGGAGATTTTACAGTAGGGAGATGGAGTGTGTAGGGGGTGACAATGATAGGCTCAATTTTTCAAAGTTTGTGAGATCTCTATGAAGATGTGTGCACTTCTTCACAGTTGAATAGAAGTGTTGCAACTGGCTATATTCAAAATTTGCCTTTGGGGAAGTGGCTCTTCCCTGTAACAAGTCATTGAGGGGGAGCAGCGAAGTATTGGAGATGACATGAGAAAATAATATCGGATGGGATTTATTTGAACCTAGAAATCTATTTGCAGATAGTCCTGCTGGGAAATCTGGATTATCTGAAATCGGGAGCAAGGGGCCCTGGGGGTCGATTGAGGATAAGCTTTTTTTGGGGGATCTCAAAGCCAAAGCAGTGGCATAAGTACTATATGACATAAGGCCAGGAGAGGGGACAATTAAGTGGGCGCACCATGGGAGAGTGGTAAGAGCTTTAGGACAAATGGATTGAGCTATTTTGACCCACAATTTCCCCTCCGAATGATGGAAGAAGTCGAGGATTCTAGCGTGTACTGCCACCATGTAATACCTTCTACAATCCAGAAAGCTAAGGCCCCCTTTTTGTTTGTGTCTGATCAGAACGTCACCCCAAATGCGTGGACGCCCACTTGCCCAGATAAATCTGCAAAAGCTAATGCGTAGTCTTTTCCAAAAATTTGAGGGAATTACCACGGGAATGGTTTGGAAGAGGTATAAGAGTTTAGGTAGGACGTTCATTTTTAGTATATTTATTCTGCCGAACCTGGAAAAATTCTTCACCATCCAAGAAGTAAGATCTCTATGGAGTTGTTAAATAAAGGGCCCAAAATTAAGAAAAAATAGACGGGAGACGTCTCTATGAATACGAATTCCTAAGTATTTGATACCCTGTGAGGGCTGGCAAAGGGAAAGTTGGACTGGATGGAATCCTGTATGGATTTGGGGAGGGAAACATCGAGGGCCTCAGACTTCGCTGCATTGATTTTAAAATTTGACCATGTACCAAAGTGATCTATTTCAGCCATAACAACAGTGATGGATATATGTGGTTGAGTGATATATACTAGGACATCATTCATCAGCAAATGCAGAGCACTAGTACTCAGTGCCTCCCACCGCAATCCCCCTAATATTGGGGTTTTCGTGAATTGATGAGAGGAGGTGCTCCATCACTAGGATGTATAAGAGAGGGGAC
Organism: Oophaga sylvatica; assembly: GCA_033576555.1. Classification (NCBI taxonomy): domain Eukaryota; kingdom Metazoa; phylum Chordata; class Amphibia; order Anura; family Dendrobatidae; genus Oophaga; species Oophaga sylvatica. Next base: position 803,352,300 of record JARQOD010000001.1, read on the forward strand.
AGAGGACATCCCTGCCTTGTCCCATTGGTGATTATGAAAGGTGATGATAATGTTCCATTTATCCTCAGCCTAGCGATTGCGATACAGGGCCATGATTTTGGCTATAAAAGGGTCCCTGTTGTGAATATGCTGGAGGCGGCTTCTGAGCTGGGGCTCCCTCCGGTGGTTGCTGAGGGTAATGAACTGATTACTGAATGGCCTTCAGCTGGCGCTGAATGGTAGGATATAAGTGGCCTGAGTTCCCAGCAGCCTTGCCGGTTATCAATGTTCCTTCTGGTCTTGCTTGAAGCACTGCTAGTTTCCTGTTCTCCTTCAGATAAGTGTTTGCTGTTTTTTTTTTCCTCTGTTTGATTTTCTCTTCTGGTTTGCTGCCTGCAGTGGACTGCAGCCTGTCCCCTTTTGGGGGTCTGGCGCTGCAATTGTGCTCCGTTTGTGTCTGCAATTTTGCTTTGCTCTTTTGTTACTTTTTATTTGCTGAACAGCGTTTTGTTACACCAGAGATCTGATTTAGGTGGATGAGATCGTGTGATCTCAGGTTTTTTTGCAATCAAGAGTTGGTATTTTTGTTAGGGTTTTTTTTGGATTGCAGTCAGAATTCTTTCCTGTACTTTTCTTTCTAGACAGATTGGGCCCCAGCGTTTGCTCATTTTATTTTCTGTCTGTGTCCATGCTTTCTTCTTGTCTAACCGCCATTACATGTTTGGGGGCTTCCTATTTTCTTTGGGGATCTGCTCCAGGGCAGATAGCTTTCATCTTTCTGCCTTTAGGTGTAGTTATCTCTTAGGCTGTGACGAGGCGTCTAGGATCAACGTAGGAACGCTCCACGGCTACCTCTAGTTGTGTGATTAGTTCAGGTTATTGCAATCCAATAGGTTCCAGCCTCTCGGGTGTATTACTGCTTTTGCTATTTTTGATATTTCTTCTCAGTTACCGAAACATAACAGTATAACCGGCCCAAACACTGAAAATTGTATGGTACTCACAGAAGGGGAAAGTAGTAATAAGGAAACTCTGTTTGTTGCATTTTTTTTCCCCTCTTTTCTCCAGGTGCTGAGGAGGATTTCTTTTTTTCTCTCAATGGAGTTTGCACAGTTGTCTGGCCGTGTGGATCAGCTTGCCACTGAGGTTCGGAGTATTGCTAGCTATCTTGCTGGGTTGCCGGTTGTGGAACCTAGGATCCCCATGCCAGATTTGTTTTTGGGGGATCGATCTAAATTTCTGAATTTCAAAAATAACTGTAAGTTGTTTTTTGCCTTAAGGCCTAGGTTCCAGCCTCTCTGGTGTATTACCGCTTTTGCTATTTTTTGCTATTTCTCCTCAGTTACCGAAACATAACAGGTCCCCTACCCCAAGCTTTTTAAGAGAATAATATATGGCGTGCCAGGAGACTCTATGGAATGCTTTCTCAGCATCCAACGAGAGTTTATAATTACAAATTTTTAACTGCATCTAGCCCAGACAAAAATTTTGGGTCTAGTAGCAGTGTCTGCTAGTCAGCGGATTAACCCAGCTGTTAAGCAAGCTGCACCACCTGTAGTTTGGTCACTTAATTTTTTCAAAGGAAGTACTTCGGGCCCCCAGGACACTCAGTGAAGAACATCGGGGAGGCACCCCAAGGCACAAGGCTTGTGACTGGCGGTAGGACGCCTTGCTGTGGACCGCCAAGCTCGATCCTTATAAAAGCTTTTTAACTGCAGCAGCTTTACTGGACGCTACTGGAGCTGGAATTACCGTGGCTGCTGGCTTGAGCCTTGCCCTCCAATAGATCCTTGTAAAAGGATTTAAAGTGTACTCATTCAAATTAGAGAGACAATTTAAATTAAAAAGATTAGACCTTCCTCCACCGCAGGGGGGCTCGATCGACCCACCAGCGGACAGGCACCAGTATTGGGAGAGGGGGGCTGGCCGTCAGGGTCCACCACAGCTCTGGCACAAACCCGACGACACGCAGGTCGCACGGGCAGGAACGGACTGGCCGTGTCGGAATCACACTTTTTTGGTTTTAGAAGGGCATGACATGCCTATATCTGTGTCTCCCCTTGTTTAACTCCTGCTACTCTTTTCTTTTCGCATGACTATATGTACTTGTCACTTTTCCATGTGTTAGTTGTGTCTTCTGAACAGTTTGTCAGCTTTTGGACACCTTTGAAGTGTTTTCTATGTGTTTTCTATGTGTTTCTATGTGTTTTTGTTTGCCTGCCATTGGTTTTAACGGTGTTCGACGAGTGTTAGTCGAACCGAACCGAACTCGAACACTACGGGGGTGGCTCAACACTAGTCATCAATGTTAAAGTAGCAGACAACTTGTTTAAGTTAACTAAGTTAACTTAAATTCTCAAAAAAATGTCGTTTGCAATGACTTCTTCCCAATTCCATATATTTCTTCTACAATTAGAACAATTGTGAATTATTATAAAAATTATATATATGTCTGTAACTTGTTTGTTTCAATCAAGGTTCCAGCATTTTTATCTGTATTCTGTTATCTTCGGCATTACTTTTCATCCTTGTAACAAGAAATAAAATGAAGATGGATGTAAATGTGTGCAGCTTAGTCCTAGTGAGTGCCATCTGCTTGACTGTTCTTTTTTAAGAGTACACTGAATTAGAAAAAAGAAAGCAAAAGTAAGTTACAGACAAGACTTTAGCTGAAAAAGCTTCCTTAGCAAAATCCAAACACTAATGACATTAAATTCATGTTAATGCTGTTAAGATATAGCATCACGTGCCATCAGAATGTGTACAAACTATTCTAAATTTCCTGCTATAATTTTCATAAAAAAGAGATCCTAATGGAAAATGTACATTATGACAGGAGAAACCATTGTTTGAAGTTTTGATAGTTGTTTTGTGCATGTATATGTTTTTCTTACGTAAATGTAACACAGTGTGGGTTTCTAATATTTATGAGTGGATCTGACATAATTTGAATTCGACAAATTGTACTTATTTCTTGGGAAATTTGATTTCCTGTGAAGATAGAATATATCTTATTATGCCTTGTTGTGTAAATCTAACACAGTATGGGTTTCTAATATTTATGAGTGGATCTGACATTATTTGAATTGCCAAATTGTGCTTATTTCTTGGGAAATTTGATTTCCTGTGAAGATAGAATATCTCTTATTATGCCTTGTTGTGTCTCCAGATCCCAAAACATAAAAAATGTAAGATATAAAAGCATAAAATATAACCCTTACACTCACTTCATCGGTCACTTGTCTAGTTCCTCCACTGATTACTTCCTGCTATCCAGTTCTAAGAGCCTCCTGTTCTTTCCCCTGTTGCTATCCGTATCTCATGGCCTGTTCAATCTATTCCAGGACCACCGGTCATGACCAGACCTTGGAGACCACTGTACGTTGAACTCCATGATGTCACAGACGTGCAATGTGCAGTGCAGGGGCGGACACAGACTGCAGAGGGCCCCTGTGCAAGAAATCTTCCTGGGCCCCCCCCCATAACGCAACAAAGTTAAATAAACATATAGGTTGTAATATTTATCATCAGTTTAGACCACAACTATCAAATCTAAATAATACATTTAAGTTCCATATTTAACAACTGAATATAACACAAAGTAGTCATGCAATTGATGTCATACCTGGCATATCTGGATGTGCTTATTGAGGCATATGACTTATCAAGCAGCACAGATTGTTATTAATTTATAAACTGGAGGAAATAATACTGTAGTGAGGAGGATTTGATTTTTTTTCAAAACGTAAATGGGTTGTCCAGGACTGTTTTATTATTTAACTATGAGCCTGATGGGTATATGGGCACTGGACTATGGAATGGTGGATAATCATTATATAATTTGTTATAACTAACCACAGTAAGGGCCCCGTCACACATTGCGACGCACCAGAGATCCCAACAGCGATATGCACTTGTCAGGATCGCTGGTGTGTCGCTAGATGATTGCTGCTGAGCTGCCAAACAGGCAGCTCAGGCAGCAATCAGCACAGCGACGCTGCGGGTAATGTCGCTTAGCTACCCGCAGTGTACGTTGGATACCAGCCCACTGGTGCAGGGAGCTGGTAACCAAGGTACACATCGGGTTTCCAGGCGCTGCGCGGCACCTGGAAACCCGATGTGTACCTTGGTTACCAGCTCCCCTGCAGCAGCGCGCTGGTATCCAACGTACACATCGGGTTTCCAGGCGCCCCCGGCGCCTGGAAACCCGATGTGTACCTTGGTTACCAGTTGATCGCTGGTCTCCTGCCTGTCACATGCAGCGATGTGTGCTGGCCAGCAGGAGACCAATGATCAAAAAAATGTCCAGGATATTCAGCGAAGATCAGCGATACCCAGCAGGGGAGCTGATCGTCGTTGAATGTCACACACAGCGATATCGCTGGAGAGATCGCTGTTGCGTCACAAAACTAGTGACTCAGCAGCGATCTCGCTAGCGAGATCGCTGTGTGTGATGGGGGCTTTAGCTACTATGCCCGGGCAATGCCGGGCTCTTCAGCTAGTATATTTATAAACAGCATAGAAGAAAGTGAATTACAATGCAAAGAAGCAGTGTTATCACTCACCAGTCTGCAAATGTTGGCTGTAATCCTGCTGTATGGAGGTAGAATGGGGTTTTTGGACTGTAGTATAATGATCCCTGACTTTAACTTATCAGCTTCCGCCTACATATATACTGTATATAAAGGGTAAGTAGTCTTTACCATAGCGTATTGCATCAAGAACACAATCTGTCACAGGACACATTCAGACGTCTGTACAAATCAATCCAAGATCAGATGGCAATGCATGGACTGGCCAAGGTTCTCCTGATATGAGCGTAAGGCCGGAGTCACACTAGCGATGAATACGGGGTTTCCGCAGCATCTAAAGCGACGGCAATACTGAAAGTGGAAACATACCCTAAGATGCACCCCAAATTTTGAGGAGAAAAATGGGAAAAATTTTTTTTTCATGAAATGGTGGTGCTTCTTATAATTCATGTGTCTTATTGCTTACTGTGACTGAGGTGAAGCGTTGAAGCGGGGTCCCGGGGTTGCTGCTGGATGAGGCAGGTGATGCTGCAGGCCACAGGCTGGGATGTGGGGGTGTCCAGCAGTGCTGCAAGTGCCTGGCGGTACTGCGGGTGTCTCCGACACTGCTGCGGGGGTCTCTGGCGGTGTCCGGTGCTGCGTGGGGCTCTGCCGACAATTTGTGAAAGGCCAGAGCCCCCGCAGCTGCATGGTTTCCCATGTGGTGGACTCCAGGAAAATGGCTGCCCGGTGCGGCACATGCGCAGATGGAGATCTCGGCACCAAGATCTCGGGAGATGAGATCTCAGTGCTCATTTTTTTCCCGGAGTCCACCACATGGGACACCACCGGAGACACCTGCAGCAGCGCTGGAGACACCAGAAGCACTGCCTAACACTTGGAGCACCGCTGACACCACCTCATCCCACCCTGTGGCCTGCAGCAACGGTACCGGTAAAATACATACGCATTGTAAGACGCACCCCCATTTTCCCCCCAAATTTGGGTGAAAAAAAGTGCGACTTATAAGCGATTCTTCATGCAACTGCTGGTCTAATTGAAAGAGATCGCAGCCGGACAAAAATCAGGCTGCTGCATGTCACTAGCAGGCCACTGTGCACAGAATTTGAAGATATGTCACTTTCCTTAGGTCACAGGGATTAGTGATGAGTGAACGTGCTCATATAAGCCATTATCTGAGCACGCTTGTGTGCTGACTGACTTCTGCGTGCTCAAATAATATTTTCGACTCCCCACCGTTTCATGTCTCGTGACTGTTCGACAGCTGCCACACATGCAGGGATTGCCTAACAAACAGGCTATCCACACGTGCTGCGACTAGTCACAAATCTTGGAGCAGCGGGGACTCGAACATATTATTAGAGAATGCTGAAGGTGCTCTATTAGCACCTGAGCATGCTTAGATAACGCCTTATCCGAACATGCTCGCTCATGACCAGTAACCACAACTCCCAACATGGTTCATATATAAATTGCTGTTTCTTTTTCAATTACAATACTGTATGCTTACAAAAAGTCCACATGGCAGCAGAGATCCCCTCAGCCTGGTCCACACTCATCCTCTGCTGCAGTTTCCCGCTCCAAAGTGCGACTCCAGTGCACAGAAGACACTTGCAGCTCATCCCCTGTCAACCAATGACAGATGTGCTTGTAAGGCAAAGTCTGTAATTGGCTGAAAGTTAATGCTGCACAAATGTCACTGTGCACTCCAGACAGGTAACAGGGGGCGCCCTGTAAATCTTAGTCTATCCCATCCCCCTATCTAGTGGATCGATCATTTAATACATTTATTCATGGCGGGCCCCTACCTAGCTAGACCAGTCACCAGTGATTCCTCCTCTCACCAACTCGCCCTCCTATTTTCATGTGTCTGTATAATCCAGCCAGGTTTGTTGGTAATGCTGTTGTAATGCTGCTGTGATACCATAATTTCCCTCGGGATCAATAAAGTGTATAGTATCGTATCGTATCGTAGGTCCAGACCCAGTCCTGCGGATCACTGCTGAGGCTCTGGGAAGCGTGCACAGCAGTGAGAGAGGCGCTCCTCCTCCCTCCTCTCTTCCTGTTCCAGCGTCTGCGTGCTCACTCTGCAGCCCTTCACCTCACCGCAGACTGTACGGTCCAGTGACAGCCGGCCGGACAATGTGTGCAAGTGCTAACGGGAGGAAGGGGGCTCGTTTGACCTTCATATCACATGTGTGCAGCAGAGCGAGCCTCCTGCTTCTCCTGTTAGCAGTAATACTGCCGCCAGCTGTCATTCACAACTTAGCTTTCTATGTCGGTCGGGGGCCCCCTCCTGCTCTGGGCCCCGGTGCAGTTGCACAGGTTGAACCGGCAGTATGTCCTCCCATGGTGCAATAAGATGGTCGCAGACGAAAATGTCAGCCTAGAGTATGCAAGTCAGAGCTACACTCCTCCTCTTTCCCCTTTTGCATCTTTGACCAGTGCACTCTAGGCTGGGACTTTTGGCCCAAACAGGCCTCAAAGGTCACCAGCATAGAATGAACAGGCTAAAATATGTGGCTTGCGATGGAAAAAAAAGAGGTCGCTCAGAGAACCAGATGGCGGGCAGTTAGCATGTTTTCTTTTTTAAACTTTTGCCATCTGTCCATCGTTCAGCAAAATTGTGGCAACCTGGGTGCCATTTTGCAGTCTGCGCAAAGAAAACTTACAAAAATCTGTATTCTCATAAAATACCAATTGTTTGGTATATTCAAGTATAATTTAATTCCTTTTGAATAAATTCTCTCATTTCTAGTTTGTAGTTGTTCAAGCATTGTGGAAATTCACTGCAAATCTCAACAAGCATTGTACTATTTTGCATTGAGTATTTACAGGGAAAGGGACTTATATAGCTATTTATAACTTATTTTCACTCTCTATTGAGTGTATCATCAGAAAAGTCTCTGATGGTATCAGCTTGGATACCAGGGAATACAAGAAAAAATGTACAAGGGTGCAGTCCAGTGCATCATTTGTATGGTGTGCCTGTATTCAAAAGTCTTCTAAACATTCTCAAGTAACTTATCCTCCTCACAAAGAGAGAATCCTATAACGTTATTATGATGACACAGGTTTCCATGGGAAGCAGAAAATAGATCTAAATAAATTCTGCTTTCATGTCCCTTTTAGTCCTCTTAATCAGGTTGGCACTGTGGTGACATCTTATATGCAGTAGTTGAGAAGAGATTTAATTGAATTGTAACTATGTCATTGCCTATATAATTACAGTTCAATGCCTATAGTAGGCTTCAAATCTTTGGCCAAGCCAAGGACAGCTTTGGAGCTCTGTGAATTTAAATAATACCTTCATTAAAAAATATTGCATAATAAAGAGAGCCTGTCTGGTAGTTATTTGACAAGCTGCCACCACTAATATACCATTCTCCTCCTATTCATTCTAAAGGTGAGCTTAGTAGAGATGAGCGACTTTGCCTCCGTGAGGGTCGAGTCGGCTTTCGGACCATCCGACTTTACCAAAAGTCGAGTCAAACAAAATCGGCCGACTAACTAACGGCAAAAGTCGGTGTTTCGACAAAAAACGAAACCCGACCCCAATGCAAGTCAATGGGGAATAAAAGTCGCCAGAGAGTGGAGGAGAGTAAACACACCTACAGTGCCCACTTCAATGCCAACGACATCAATTCTTATTACTTAAGCTTGTCAACCTTAATTTACTTTATAATAATAGTAACGCATTGAAAACTGGGGGTTATTTGGCAAAAGTTGTGGGGGGAGTACAGCCCAGTTAGGGAGGAGGAAAAACTGGCATATGTTGAGGTGTAGGCTGGACGTTCAGCAGCTGCAAATGGAGGAATTGGAGAAGACGGAGGAAGAGGAGGACAAAGCGAGCCATTTTGCTGGCAACCTATGTGTCATCAGGGGAAGGTGGTACAAAATCCTTTGAAACCCAGGCATGGTTCATTTTAATGAAGGTGAGATCACCTACATTTTGGGTCGACAGCAGGGTCCTTCTTTCTGTCAGGATTGATCCAGCAGCACTGAATACTCTTTCTGATAGCACACTACCAGCAGGGCAAGCGAGCTTCTGTAAGGCATATTGTGCCAATTCAGGCCAGGTGTCCAGTTTACAGGCCCAGTAGTCAAAGGGGAATGTACTGTGAGGGAGAACATCGATAGGGGAGAAGAGGTAATTTTTAACCATAGTTGACAACTGCTGTCTCCTGTCTGTTGCAATCGATTCAGTGTTAACAGTCGTGTGAGCGGTACTCGAGAAATAAGTCCACAACATGGTCATGAAACCCCTGTCTCCAACGCCATTTTGGCTGTGTGCACCACGAACACCTCTTCCATGTTGCACAGTACGGCTCATGGTAGAACCTGCACCGCTGCTGTGTGCTGGGAATGCCTCTAACAAACGGTTTACCAGAGTTGCTTGTTTGTTCGCCAATATTAGCTCTAGGTTCTCCTGTGACATGATGTTCTGTAATTTGCCTTTATAGGGTGGATCGAGGATGCTGGCCAACCAGTAGTCGTCATCCTTCATAATTTTGGCAATGCGGGGGTCCCTTTTTAGGATCCGCAAGACATATTCACACATGTGAGTCAATGTTTCAAGTGCCAATGATGCACTGCCAGTGGTGGGGGGAGGAGCACTTTCTGCCAAATCCACATCCCTCCAGTCACGAAAAAACCCTGTACCTGACATTGGCAAGCCAACATTTTCTCTTGCCCCTGAGAAGCATCCTCCTCCCCAAAATAATCATCCCCCTCATCCTCCTCCTCCTCTTCCTCTTCTTCCACAACCTCGTCCAGGACAGTTCCCTGAGCAGACAATGTCTGACTGTCATCAAGGCCTCCCTCCTCCTCCTCATCTGCATACGCCAGATCCTTAATGTGTGTCAAACTTTGCATGAGCAGACGCATAAGTGGGATGCTCATGCTTATGATGGCGTCGTCTGCGCTTACCAGCCGTGTGCATTCCTCAAAACACAGAAGTACTTTACAGAGGTCTTTCAGCTTTGACCACTGCACACCCGACAACTCCATGTCTGCCCTCAAACTGCCTGCCCGTGTATTCTCCCACAAATGCATTACAGCCTGCCTCTGTTCGCACAGCCTCTCAACCAAGTGCATGGTGGAGTTCCACCTTGTTGCAATGTCTATAATTAGGCGGTGCTTGGGGAGGTGGAGCGATCGCTGCAGCCTCTGCATACGACTGGAGACTAAGGGCGAGCACAGCCTCCACACCTTATCGAGCAGGGCTGGTAACCTCGGATAATTATTTATGAAGCACAGCACCAACAGGTTCAAGGTGTGAGCCAGGCAAGGAATGTGTCTGAGTTTTGCCAGGGCTATGGCTGCACAAAATTACGGCCGCTATCACTGACTACCTTCCTGGCTAAAAGATGTAGACTGCCCAGCCATGACTCAGTTTCTCCCTGCAAGTAGTCAGCAAGTACCTCCGCGGTGTGTCTGTTGTCGCCCAAAAGACAAAAAAACCTGACTGGCACTTCCAGACTAATGTGAACTAGGTGCAAACCAAAGGGAGCTACCCCCATGTAAAACATACAAAAAAAAGCTGCACTCAAGCATACTAAAGCATGACAACATAGAATACATGAAATTTAGAATAGCAATATGGCTTTGGAGTATAAGGAAAAATTTGAGACGCTTAGTATAAACATTTGGCCAAACATTTTAAAGCCCACCAACCATCGTCAAGGTGGTCTCAATTCTGGTGAGTCCCTGACCTAATGTGAACATACCTCTATTAGGCTGATATCTGAATTTCTGGGTGAATATGCACCTCTGTCAGTAATGCCTGCATTTATGGGTAAAGTAGGGACCTGGTGTAATTAAAATCACCACCTGGTGGGGGCGGAGTGCTCGGTCAGTAAGCTAACATTCAAAAGACAAAACAATAGAGGTATGTTCACATTAGGTCAGGGACTCACCAGAATTGAGACCACCTTGACGATGGTTGGTGGGCTTTAAAATGTTTGGCCAAATGTTTATACTAAGCGTCTCAAATTTTTCCTTATACTCCAAAGCCATATTGCTATTCTAAATTTCATGTATTCTATGTTGTCATGCTTTAGTATGCTTGAGTGCAGCCTTTTTTTGTATGTTGTCGCCCAAAGACATCATCTTTAAAACAGCCTGCTGACGCTTACCACTAGCACCTCTTGTGCAACACTGGCAGCTGCAGATGGAGTGCTCGTGCGACTGCGCTCTGTCGACGAGCTTTCGCTTCTGGAGGAGAAGGAGGGTCGAATACCTACAGCCAATTGTTGCCTATACCGTGGGCTAGGCAGCACTGTCCCACCGCTGCTGTCTCCTGCGGACCCTGCATCCACCACATTAACCAAGTGTGCAGTGATGGACACGTAATGGCCCTGGCCATGCCTACTGGCCCATGCATCTGTTGTGAGGTGCACCTTTCCACTCACTGATTGCTTGAGTGCATGGACAATGCGGTCTTTCACATGCAGGTGGAGGGCAGGGATGGATTTTCTAGAAAAGAAGTGCCATCTGGGTAGGTCATAGTGTGGGACAGCATAGGCCATGATGTTAGGAGTCAGGCAATGGCTGAACTTAAGGCATTTGTGGTCCCCCATCCAGGTTTCAGCCACAGTAGATGCTGCTTAGCTTTGCCATCTATCCCAATGCCTAGCCAGTACAAGAGAGTGCAAGCTGTCTCCAGGGTCTTTGTTAATAGTAGCCTTAAGCATAGGTTACAGAAGGAGACAGGGCTGTTATAGCCTATGTCCAGAAATGCCTGTACTGAGCATGTCCGTGACATGGCAAGCCATTATTGGTGGTTAATGTCAGCTGATACCCTGACCTGGCACCACCTGATTGGTCACAGATGACGTCACCGATGATGCGATTGACGAGATGGCTGGGGGCGGAGCTTTGCCCTTAAATAGCTTGTCTGTCCGCGGCACGGCGCGGTCAGATCATACTAAAATAGGTAGTGCTCATGTGTGGACGTACCAGAATCTGGGCTCCACGTGCTCTCTAGCTTTACTCTCCGGGACCTGCCGATGTTCACTCAGCTAATTAGCACAGGTCCTTCAGGCAGGTTTAGCTTATGCCAGGCAGGGAGCCAATGTGCGCAGTCTTGCTATGAATATAGGGCAGCTATACACCCTGAGCAGACTGCGGGTCACGTAACCTGGGCATCGCCTGCCAAGCTGAACAGAGAGTTGCTCAGTCCGGTCTCACGCCGACTGGTAGCATGTACTCCTGGCGTTAGTTGCACGCACTTCCTAGCGGCTGGCAAGTGGCTTCTGTGCAGTCAACAGGGCTACGTCTATACCAGCTTGCTGCACCTAATATCTGGCAAGTGGCTTCTGTGTCATTAACAGGGCTACATCTATGCCAGTCGATAGCACATCTCCCGTGACATTAACGGAGATAGTGCCAATTCTACATCTCCCCTAGTGTGAAGTAACACAGGCGAGATCTAATGTTATATTTCTGTTGTCAGTTTTACTCTCATACCCAAGGGGTGTTCGACAGCAGTGACTTTAACTGCATCGCGGACCCCGGGTTCGGTCGCAATTAGTGTTGAGCATTCCGATACTGAAAATACGGGTATCGGCCGATATTTGCTGTATCGGAATTCCGATTCTGAGATCCGATATTTTTGTCATATCGGATACCGGAATCTGAGTTTTCCTTTAAAGTCTATGGGGAGTTCCTGTGTCACAGAACGAAGTACTTGTCACTGTCAGTGTTGGTCGGGGCTGTCAGGTATCAGCAGCACTTACCCGGCTGAAGATCCCTGGCGGTCACGTCCATCCATCCAGGCCGGCCATTACCCTCTCCCTGGCGGTCACGTGCAGCATCTCGCGATAACTGCACTGCTGCCGGGTACTGGGTAATCTCAGCCAGCTGTTCTCTCGCGACAGCTGGCCGTAAACCAGTCCGAAGACGTCACTGCCGGGGAATCTCCTCAGGTAAGCAGCTCTGCTACATCTGGATGCCATGCTCAGCCTGGCATGCAGATGTAGCAGAGCTGGACTCGTCATGGGACACTCGTGATTTTGGACTGCGTCGGACAGGGAGTATTTGTGTTGGTTTGTTATTTTTGTTTTTTTTACAGGAGAACGATGGCGTCGCAGGATGAGCGTACAATAAAAATAATGAAAACTGTGTGGTGTTTTATTTCATTAAAAGACATTTTTCTGGCTGTGTATTTTTTTAAAATTTGCAAACTATGATTAATAATGGATCGGTGTCTTATTGACGCCTCTCCATTATTAACCGGGCTTATTACCCCTTATTACCCCGCTTGCCACCGCTACAGGGCAAGTGGGAAGAGCCGGGTAAAGTGCCACAATTGGCGCATCTACCTGGTATTTTTAGGCTGTTGAGGGCCAAAATCCATGGGCCTTGACAGTCTTTTAATACCAGGCCGCAGCAGTCTGCTTTTTACTTGGCTTGTTAACAAAAATAGGGGGACCCCCACGCCATTTTTTTTTTCGAGGGGATCCCCTATTTTTGTTAACTAGCCAAGCTAAGCAGACTGCTGTGGCCTGGTATTATCAGTCTTGCAAGGTTCATGGATATTGGATCCTTACTAGCCTGAAAAACCAGGCCTCAGCAGTCTGCTTCATCTGGCTGGTTAACAAAAATAGGAGGGACCCCACGCCATTTTTTTTTTTGAGGGGATCCCCTATTTTTATTAACCAGCCAAGATAAGCAGACTGCTGTGGCCTGGTATTATCAGGCTTGCAAGGTCCATGGATATTGGCTCCTTAACAGCCTGAAAAACTAGGCCTCAGTAGTCTGCTTTATCAGGCTGGTTAACAAAAATAGGGGGGACCCTACACACTTTTTTTTTTTGAGGGGATCCCCTATTTTTGTTAATCAGTTCACTTCAGGTCAGCCGGGATTCCCTCTGACGTCACTGATGCTGTGCGGTGCCCTGGCTGACCTGAAGTGAAAGTGGGAAGCAATCAATTATGCTAACCACTTCCTCTCCTGTCAGCCAGGAGAGGAGATGATTCAGTCGGGGGTTTACTGTGAGGCTGTCAGCATTAGTGCTCATACTCACTTGAGCCGAAAACGGATGATTTTCAGCCGATAAAAAATCGGATTCAAATCGGTACCAATGTTATTCAATAGGTGACATCTCATTTGCGATTTTTTCTCAGCCGAAATCGGTGTGAGAGAAAAATCGCAACATACTGCGATTTGATGAGATTTTGGCATGATAATCGCTAATGCAATAGATGGTGCTATAAAAAATCGCATGCAAATCGCATGACAATTGCACATAATCAGACCATCCTGAAAACTGACCGTTTTTTTTTCCAGCAAGTGAGTATGAGCCCTTAGCTGCGGTCACTGCAGGAAACATTAACCCTTTCAGAAGGATTACATCGGGGGACCTGACTGAACATTGGATAGGTAAGAATAATGTTGCTTTATTATTTAATTTTTATTACAGGTGAACAAGGGCTTCGCAAGGAATGGCAGTAAAATAAAATATGGTCAAAAACTGTGTGTTTATTTCATTAAAATGATTTTTAATTAAAGTGTGTGTGTTTTATTTTTATTTCATACAATAGGATTAATAATTGATAGTTGTCTAATTGACAGCTCTCAATTATTAACCTGGCTTAAAGTCACCTTTCAATAGCAAGGTGGCTTTAACCCCTTATTAACCCATTCGCCACCGCTACAGGGCAATAGGAATATACGGGCAAAGTGCCAGACAGGGCGAATCTAATTATAGATTTGCCTTTTCTGGGGTGTCTGGGGGCATATGTTAGTAGCCGGGGGGGGGCAAAAATAATGGTCCCTCTCTGGGCTATTATTATCTGCCCCCACTCGCTGGCTTTGTCTGTCTGGTTGAAAAAATAGGGCGGGAGCCCACGCATTTTTTTCAACAATTGTACACCTCATATATATATATATATAATATATATATATATACATGTCATTGAATTTGTGACACATATATATATATATATATTTATAGTACATACATTTCTACATAGTATAATAGCCACTAATTCAATTGCCGGCTTTTGTGAAATTACAGACCCGACATGAAATGACACATGGTTTACATAGAGTTAACCATGTCATTTTATGTAGTTTGATATATGGTTTTCACTAACAATTACATGAATGTATGTGTGCAAAATTTTACACATGTTGGGGTTAATTAAAGGTGTAAATTCGTAGCAAAAAAATGCGTTAAAAAAACCATATGTCAAACTACATGAAATGACATGGTTAACTCTATGTAAACCATGTGTCATTTCATGTCGGGTGGTTCTGTATTTTCACAAAAGCCGGCATTGCCCGGCATTTGAATCAGAGGCTATTTTACTATGTAGAAGTGTATGAATTATAAATATATGTTATATATATATATAATATATATGTCACAATGACATGTATATAATATATATATATATATATATATATGTATTCTATGTGTGTATATCTAGTGCTTACAAGGAAAGAAAGAGGTTTTTTTAATTACGATATTTCTGTCCCATTGACTTGCACTGGGTTTGAGTATCGGGCCGATCCAATCCGATCCGATATTTCGGGATATCGGGCAGTATCGCTCAACACTAGTCGCAATCCATTATTTAATAAAGTTGTTGCAACCGATCTCATAACACATGAACTCTTGAAACGCTGCGCTTTCAACCAAACGGAAGGGCATTGTTATGTTCTGCTACAAGCACTAAGGAAGAAAGGGATATCTCTCCCTACGATAAAACTAAGCTAGATCCCTATGATGTAACGGGGAACCTGATCCTGCGATCAGACCCCCTAAAGTCCTCAGCTAGTCTGTACGAAGACCTATAGATACGAGGAAGGGATCCCTACAAGCACTAGGGACTGGGAGAAAAGATGGACACCTCCTAACAGAAGTTGTAGCAGTAAAAGAAAAACAAACAACAGAGAACATAGAGGTCCGAAGACCAAGCAAAACTATTGGAGTAAGGTAACAAAGCACCTAGCTAGCTTAAGAGTATAAATTACAATGAAGTCCAGCAAAGCCAGAAGGGCGGAGCAGGACTAAATAGGCAAAAAAGGTCATGTGACCAGCAAGATAGAAAAAACCTAACAGGAGAGTTCTAACAGTACCCCCCCTTCTAAGAGGATCCACTGGATCCCCTAGGCCCAGGCTTACCCGGAAACCTCTTGTGAAACGCTCTGACAAGTCTGGACGCAGAAACATCATCCGCCCTCACGAATGAGTTATCCTCGGGTCCAAAACCCTTCCAAGCAACGAGATACTGCAAACTCCCTCTATACCATCTAGAATTTAGGATGCGGGAAATTTCATATTCCCCGTCCTCTACCACCAGAGGAACAGTGGCAGAGGCGTCTCCATCCGACACATCAGCTCTTTTCAACAGAGAAACATGAAACACCGGATTAATCCTCCAGGAGGTAGGAACCTCCAACCTAACAGCCGATTGGTTAACAACCTGAAGCACCTTAAAGGGTCCTACAAACTTGGGACCCAATTTTTTAGAAGGAATCCTCAACCGCAGATTCTTAGAGGACAACCAAACCATGTCACCAATAGCAAACAAAACCTCTTGCTGTTTCCTATCAAAGTAACTTTTAGATTTTCTGTTAGCCTCCTGAAGATTACCACGCACATCCATCCAAACTCTCTCCAAATCACCAGAAAAATTCTCCTCTTCAGGCACGGCCGATACCAATTTGGAGAATGACCCAAACGACGGAT
Source organism: Oophaga sylvatica (assembly GCA_033576555.1). Classification (NCBI taxonomy): domain Eukaryota; kingdom Metazoa; phylum Chordata; class Amphibia; order Anura; family Dendrobatidae; genus Oophaga; species Oophaga sylvatica. The sequence continues at coordinate 803,368,512 of JARQOD010000001.1, forward strand.
GTCTCCCAGTACAACAAAAAAAAGGCGTACAACCAGCAGAAGAGGATGTATGATTGTTAAGAGCAAATTCAGCAAGTGGCAGAAACTCCGACCACCCCTCTTGGTTGTCTGCCACAAAACAACGCAAGAACTGCTCAACATCCTGGTTTTTCCTTTCTGTCTGGCCATTAGACTCAGGATGATATCCGGATGAAAACGACAAATGAACTCCCAACCTGTCACAAAAGGCGTGCCAAAAACAAGACACGAACTGAGGTCCCCTATCAGAAACAATGTCAGTAGGAACGCCATGTAGTCTGACAATTTCCTTGACAAAGGCCTTAGCGAGAGTCTTAGCGCAGGGCAGTTTGATGAAAGGAACCAAATGACACATCTTGCTAAAACGGTCCACGACCACCCAGATGACAGTGAAACCCTCAGAGGGGGAAGGTCAGTAATAAAGTCCATAGCCAAATGTGTCCAAGGTGCACTAGGGATCTCCAGAGGGCAAAGCAACCCCGCAGCCGGAGTATGTGAAGACTTAGCTCTAGCACACACAGTGCATTGACGCACCCACTTAATGACTTCCTTCTGCCATCCAGGCCACCAAAAACTGCGACCCACAAGTCTCTTGGTCTCAGAGATTCCAGGATGACCTGCCAACCGAGACTCATGACACTCAACAAACAAATCTCTCCTAAAGGTCCCAGGCACAAACAACCTCCCATGGGGAGTGTTAGATGGGGCATTCTCCTGTGCTTTAAGAATCTCATCTTCCAACACAGAGTCCAAAGCAGCAATCACAACCCCTTCTTGTAAAATGTTTTCCTCCTCCTCAGCACCAACCATGGGAGAAAAGCTGCGAGACAAAGCATCGGCTTTAACATTCTTAGTACCTGGGATGTAAGTAACGGAAAAATTAAACCGCGAGAAAAACAGTGCCCACCTAGCCTGACGGGCATTCAAGCGTTTGGCAACATCAAGCTAGATCAGATTTTTATGATCAGTGAAAACCTGAACGGGAAATTCAGCACCTTCCAAGAGATGACGCCAGTGTTCAAATGCGAGTTTAATCGCCAACAATTCCTGATTACAAATATCGTAATTCAGTTCAGTCTCAGAAAATTTTTTTGAAAAAAAGGCACAGGGATGTACTCCATCCCTGTTTTCATGAGACAACACCGCGCCGACCCCCACAGAAGAAGCATCAACCTCAACTAAAAACGGTTTAGTCACATCAGGCTGCATAAGGATGGGAGCAGAGCTGAACCTCTCCTTTAGAAACACAAAAGCTTCAATGACCTCAGTAGTCCACTGAACCGCATTAGCACCTTTCCTGGTGAGATCGGTCAATGGTTTGACAATAATAGAAAATTTTTTAATGAATTTTCTATAATAATTGGTGAAACCCAAAAACCTCTCTAAAGATTTCAAACCAATAGGCCTAGGCTAATCCTGCACAGCTTGAACTTTCACCGGGTCCATCTCAAAACGTTCGCTGGAGATAATGTAGCCCAAAAAACTAAGACTTGGAAGGCCTAATGTGACCGGCGGCCAAGCTTGTCTGTATGTATTCCTCCAAGCCTTTCTCTCAGGGATAGTAAGATTAAATAAACGACTTTTAGGAAGAGTCGCTCCAGGGACAAATTCAATAGTACAATCATAGTCTCTATGGGGAGGTAAAATCTGCGATTCCTTCTCAGAAAAAACTTTCCAAAAATCCTGAATAGGTAAAGGTAATTCCCCTTTATCCACAGCAGCAATACGCCCATTACAACACTTGTCATAACATTTAGGGCTCCAGGACTTAATTTCATTGGTGCATCAATCCACTACAGGATTGTGTAATTTCAACCAGGGTAACCCCAAAATCACCGGAGAAGGCAAATTATTCAATACTACCAAATCCAAATTCTCTTGGTGAACACCATTAATAGTGAGTGGAAATTCACAGACCTTGTGAGTAACATTCTTCACAGGAGAGCCATCAACAGAAACCACGGCAATAGGGTATGACAAAGGTTTGGGTTTTAATTTAAGTTTTTCCAAGAATCCCCCATCAATAACATTCAGAGTAGAACCACAATCGACAAATACCCGAAAATCCATTAATTCTTCCTGAGCCGCAGTAGTAGTGGCAGAAAGAAAGACGCCCTTAGTATTTAAACAGGCTATACGGGCGGAACTGACCTTTTTTTTTTTCTTTGTTCATACGAAGCACACAGTTCTTAATGAAATGGTCAGATTTGCCGCAATAAAAGCACAAACCTTCAGAAAACCTGCCATCTTTCTCCTGAGAGCGAGATGCCATCGCTCCAATCTCCATGGGCTCTCCAATGTCAGTACAGACCCTCTCAAGACTTGGAGCTGACATGGCAGAGGATTTACTCTCATTAACCCTTGCACACAGTCTCCTATCCACCCATATAGCTAATTGCATAGCCTCTTGCAAGTTACCAGGTATGGGATAAGCAATCAGCAAATCTTTAACCTTTTCACTTAGCCCTGCAAGAAACAAACTTTTCAAAGCTGAATCGTTCCACCCCACCAGAGTAGACCACCATCGGAAATGAGTACAATATTTTTCCACATTACCTGATCCCTGCCTCAAATGTCTCAATTCTGTCTCAGCTGATGAGACACGATCAGGATCATCATACAATAACCCCAAAGCAGAAAAAAAACTATCCACTGATCTAAAGCATGGATCACTAGGTTGCAGAGAAAAGCCCCACTCCTGAGGTTCTTTGCGCAAAAGTGACATTATGAACCCTATGCGCTGTGATTCATTACCAGAGGATCTGGGTCTCAAACGAAAATATAACAAGCAAGCATTTTTAAAAGAAAAAAAATCTTGTTGTTCACCGAAAAATAAATCAGGCAAACGTACCTTTGGCTCCACGAAATGTGCTCCAGAACAGCTACTCACGTGTTGCTGAAGCTCGGACACCTCCAGAGAGAGTCCCTGCAGGCGTTGAGCCAACTCCTGAACCGACACCATTAGGGAAACAGGAAATCTTTCCTTAGAGATATTTTTCTTGGGCTGGACTTACTGTTATGATCTGCTACAAGCACTAAGGAAAGAAAGGGATATCTGTGTTAAGGGTCTGCGGAACGCACCAAATATATGATGTAAAGAGGTGCGTTCGCAGCCCGGGGTCCACCGTGCAAGCGGTGCCTGCTGCTAGTAAAAATGGCGCACAAAGCAAACTCTGTTATCCCGCAGAGTTGCCAACATAAACGCCGTAATGCGCTGTGGCAATAAGTGCGAACTCTGTTACTCCACAGAGCCGCTAGAAGGAGAGCCGCAGCGCTATATGGCGATGTGTGCGCACTCACTAGACACAACTGAGTGGCAAAGAAAACACGCTAGGCCGCTGTGTAGCGTTGAAAGCGAACCCTGTTACGTCACAGGGCCACTGAGAAAAAGTACTGTGTCCTGTCAGACTCTCAGATACACAGTTAAGTGCTAAGCGTACATAAAGCGTGATCATGTGCTAATGTCCTCGCGGGAGTCACCCGCAATCTATGGCGTCTGAACGCGAGACCCTGAATACGGCAATCAAAACTCCTCAACGGTTATGCCGGTAATCTAGGGCATCTAGGACACCGACCCTGACCAGCTACCATACCAAACTCCTCACCGATTAAGTCGGTATTCTAGTGGCTTATTTCAGCCGGGTCCCTAACCACACACACACATGACCACACTGGCGCATAGCATACAATGGTTGATATTAGCGCATGGCGGCCCAGCCATGCTACCCTTTTATAGCAACAGCTACAGGACCTTCCAGGAACAAGGACCAATGAGAAGCTGTTACAAACACACGTAGCTACATGACCTTCCTGGCGGACCAATAGGAGCCGCTGCAGCACCTGAACATGTGACCCCTGATCTCCAATGAGAGATCTCACTCTGGGCATGCTCAGATGGGAAAACGCAGGACTTTGTCTCAAAGACGACTGCTCCAGCACTGGCTATAATAGCAGATCCAGGAAAGGCAGCAGCAAGTCACTGCACAGTAGAGGAGTGGGCAAGACGCCTGGACCGACGTCTCTGCTGAGCAGGCTCCACTACGGCCGGAGATGAATGGGAGACCGCAGCGGGACGGGTTCGAGACTCCCCTTGTGCAGCAGCGGGAAATCAAACCCTAACATTACCCCCCCTCCTAGGGCCCCCCCTTCTTTGGGCCTCGCTGCGCTCAAAGGCAGCGATGAGCTGCGGAGTGTGAACATGCTCGGCAGGCTCCCAGGATCTATCCTCAGGCCCATAACCCCTCCAATCCACCAAATAAAATTTTTTGCCTCGTAACACCTTGCACCCAACAATGGCGTTCACCTCATGATCGTCGGTAGATGAACCCGACGTCCCGGCAGATGACTCGGAAAACCGGGAAATGGCCACGGGTTTCAAGAGGGACATGTGAAAGATGTCAGTGATACCAAGGCGAGGCGGAAGGTCTAGGCGGTATACCACAGGGTTAACCTGCTCGAGGACCTTGAAAGGACCCAGGTAGCGGGGTGCCAACTTAGTGGACTCAACTCGCAGCCTGATGTTACGGGCGGAGAGCCACACCATGTCCCCAGGAGCAAATGTTGGAGGGGGCGCCGATGTGCGTCGGCGGAGGACCTCATCCTCTCCTTGGACGCCTGAATGGCATCCTGGGTACGGTCCCAAATGTCCCGTGCCTCCACAGCCCAGTCTGCCACCCTGGAGTCGGCAGAAGACACAGGCATGGGCACCGGAACCCGCGGATGCTGACCGTAGTTTAGGAGGATGGAGTCTGGCCGGTGGAATCAGCCACAGCATTGTTTAGTGCAAACTCAGCCCATGGTAGCAAGGACGCCCAGTCATCCTGCCTGGCTGAGAAAAAATGTCGTAGATAGGTGACCAAGGTCTGGTTGGCCCTCTCTACCAACCCATTCGTCTCGGGATGATATGCTGAAGAGAGATTTAGCTCAATACTGAGTAGACGACAAAGCTCTCTCCAGAACCGAGACGCAAACTGGGGACCTCGGTCACTGACAATTTTGTCCGGCATGCCGTGTAGACGGAAGATGTGCCTAACGAACAACGCTGCCAGAGCCCGTGCAGAAGGTAACCGTGGAATCGGCACCAAATGCACCATTTTGGAAAAATGGTCGGTTATTACCCAAATGATGGTGCAACCCCGAGACTTGGGCAGGCCCACCACAAAGTCCATCCCAACCATCTCCCAGGGCCTGTCTGCCACCGGCAAAGGGTAAAGTAACCCGGCTGGCCGTTGTCGTGGAGACTTATTCTTGGCGCAGGAGACACACGCCCGAACATAGTCCCCAACGTCACGGACCATATGCGGCCACCAATATGTCCTCGCCAGCAATTCAGATGTCCTCTTTGCCCCAAAGTGTCCACCCACCCTGGACGAATGTGCCCAAGAGAGTACCTCCATTCGCAAATTGGTAGGCACAAAAGTCTTGCCCGGGGGCACAGACTCTAGCGAAACCGGGGCCACTGTTCTCAGGCTCTCTGAGGGGACGATAAGCCGAGGCTCTTCCACCTCCTCTTCAGATGACACTACAGAGCGAGAGAGAGCGTCGGCACGAATGTTCTTCTCTCCCGAGAGGAAATGCAGAGTGAAATGAAACCGGGAGAAGAACAAGGACCATCTGGCCTGGCGAGAATTAAGCAGCTGGGCTGTCTGAAGATATACCAAATTTTTGTGATCCGTGAAGACTTGGAAGGGAAAGCGAGCTCCCTCCAACAAATGTCTCCACTCCGAGAAGGCCAACTTCATTGCTAGCAACTCCCTGTCCCGATGGAATAATTCCTCTCCGCTGGTGTGAAGGTCTTGGAGAAAAAGAAGCATGGATGCTTCCGACCTTGAGCATCCTTTTGGAAGAGGACTGCTCCAGCACCAACGGATGAGGCATCCACCTCCAATATAAATGGCTTATCAACATCGGGGCGATGTAGGATGGGAGCGCTAGCGAAATGGGACTTAATAGAAGTGAAGGCCTTGGAGACCTCTTCAGACCACAATTTGGGATTGGCTCCCTTTTTGGTGAGGGCAACCACGGGAGCTACCAAAGTTGAGAAATGGGGAATGAACTGGCGATAATAATTAATGAACCCCATAAAGCGCTGCACCTCTTTAAGGGAATGAGGTTCTTGCCAGTCCATCACAGCTTGTAATTTGGCAGGATCCATAGCCAATCCCTGGGCGGAGATGATATAGCCCAAGAATGGTAAAGACTCCTGCTCAAAATGCATTTCTCCAACTTTGCATAAAGGGAATTTGCCCGCAAGAGGTCGAAGACCCTGCAGACATCTCTCCGGTGGGAGTCAATATCTGGAGAGAAGATGAGAATATCATCCAGATAGACCACGACCGAGGTGGAAAGCATATCCCGGAAGATGTCATTAACAAAGTCTTGGAAACGGCTGGGGCGTTACAGAGCCCAAAGGGCATCACCAGATACTCATAGTGCCCATCCCTGGTATTAAAAGCCGTCTTCCACTCGTCCCCCTCGCGGATGCGAATCAGGTTGTAAGCACCCCGCAGGTCTAATTTGGTAAATACCCTTGCTCCCCGAAGCCTATCAAATAGCTCAGAAATTAAAGGCAGCGGGTATTTATTCTTAACGGTAATGGCGTTAAGACCCCTGTAATCTATGCAGGGACGTAATTCTCCGTTCTTCTTTTGCACAAAGAAGAACCCTGCCCCAGCAGGTGACACTGACTTTCTGATGAACCCTCTTGCCAGATTTTCCTGAATGTATTGGGACATAGCCTCCGTCTCCGGGAGAGAGAGAGGTTAGACCCTTCCCCGGGGAGGTTCTGCTCCAGGCAAGAGGTTAATAGGACAGACAGGGGCGGTGAGGCGGAAGAGTCTCCGCAGCCTTTTTGGAGAACACGTCTACATAGGACCAATAGCACTTGGGCAGGGAAGTGAGATCTGCGGGTATCCCTGTAGTAGCAACCTGAACACACTCCCTCACACATTTACCTCTACAAGACTCACCCAACCCCGTATCTTCCCAGAGGACCACTCAATATGTGGGGAATGAAGACGAAGCCAGGGTACTCCCAGCAGAGCCTCATCTATACCCTCAGGAAGGACAAGGAAAGAAATAATCTCCTGATGGGAAGGAGACATAGCTAATGTGAGAGGGATCGTCTGATGAGTGATCTGTGAGGGCAGTATGGAGCCATTCACCACTCGAACAGTCACCGGTTTGGTGAGCATCACCTGAGGTATTGTGTGACGGAGAGCAAAAGCAGAGGACATAAAGTTCCCCTCTGCTCCAGAATCCACACATAGCTCAACTGTTAGGGTGGATTGACCAAAAGAGATTGTCCCTTTAAAGGACAGCTTGGAGGCGAATGCAGTTGACTCTAGTGATCCTCCTCCCATGGTCACTAGACGCGAACGTGTACGTGATCGCTGGGGACATCTATTGGCATAATGTCCTGGCTGCTGGACACTCTACAGACCACGGATACTCGAGTGGTCCGAGACTTAGATTCCACTCGAGAAGTCTCCACGGTTTCTGGGGAGTCGGACGCCCGAACGGGAAATTCAAGAGGTTTGGCAAAGGTGGGTGCCAGCCGAAACCTCTGCCTACACTGGGTCCGCTCTAACCTCCGCTCGTGAAAACGGAGGTCGATGCGGGTAGATATAGAAATGAGTTTCTCCAGTGTGGCAGGAATCTCCCTGGTAGCCAAAGCGTTCTTTACATGATCTGCCAGTTCTCTCCAGAACACTGGAATAAGAACTTTATCTGGCCACTCTAATTCAGAGGCCAAAGTCCGAAATTGGACTGAGAACTGGCTGACCATGGACAAGCCCTGTGACATTGCCAGCAGTTGGAGCGCAGTATCGTGCGTGACCTGAGGTCCTAAAATGACCTTTTTCAGAGCCTCTAAAAACCGAGAAGCACTCCGCACCACACGATCGTCTCGCTCCCACAGCGGTGTTGCCCATTCCAACGCTCTGCCCGAGAGTAGAGATAATACAAAACCCACTTGTGCCCGATCCGTGGGGAAACGTGCAGCCAGAAGCTCGAGCTGTATTGAGCACTGACTCACGAATCCCCGACATTGCTTGCTGTCACCGGCAAACTTGTCAGGAAGCGGGAGGTGGGATAACGTAGGGGCAGAGGTGGCAGAGGACAAACTGGCTGCAGCGACGCTAGCAGCCTGAACAGCGACTGCGGTAACATCCACAGCTGAGGTTGTGCGCTCAAGAGCCGCCAACCTACCCTCCAGCTGCTGGATGTACTGCCTTAGACGCTGGTCATCCGCCATTTTACTAGCCAGACCCTTGCGCTAATATTATGTTAAGGGTCTGCGGAACGCACCAAATATATGATGTAAAGAGGTGCGTTCGCAGCCCGGGGTCCACCGTGCAAGCGGTGCCTGCTGCTAGTAAAAATGGCGCGCAAAGCAAACTCTGTTATCCCGCAGAGTTGCCAACATAAACGCCGTAATGCGCTGTGGCAATAAGTGCGAACTCTGTTACTCCACAGAGCCGCTAGAAGGAGAGCCGCAGTGCTATATGGCGATGTGTGCGCACTTACTAGACACAATTGAGTGGCAAAGAAAACACGCTAGGGCGCTGTGTAGCGTTGAAAACGAACCCTGTTACGTCACAGGGCCGCTGAGAAAAAGTACTGTGTCCTGTCAGACTCTCAGATACACAGTTAAGTGCTAAGCGTACATAAAGCATGATCATGTGCTAATGTCCTCGCGGGAGTCACCCGCAATCTATGGCGTCTGAACGCGAGACCCTGAATACGGCAATCAAAACTCCTCACTGGTTATGCCGGTAATCTAGGGCATCTAGGACACCGACCCTGACCAGCTACCATACCAAACTCCTCACCGATTCAGTCGGTATTCTAGTGGCTTATTTCAGCCGGGTCCCTAACCACACACACACATGACCACACTGGCGCATAGCATACAATGGTTGATATTAGCGCATGGCGGCCCAGCCATGCTACCCTTTTATAGCAACAGCTACAGGACCTTCCAGGAACAAGGACCAATGAGAAGCTGTTACAAACACACGTAGCTACATGACCTTCCTGGCGGACCAATAGGAGCCGCTGCAGCACCTGAACATGTGACCCCTGATCTCCAATGAGAGATCTCACTCTGGGCATACTCAGATGGGAAAACGCAGGACTTTGTCTCAAAGACGACTGCTCCAGCACTGGCTATAATAGCAGATCCAGGAAAGGCAGCAGCAAGTCACTGCACAGTAGAGGAGTGGGCAAGACGCCTGGACCGACGTCTCTGCTGAGCAGGCTCCACTGCGGCCGGGGATGAATGGGAGACCGCAGCGGGACGGGTTCGAGACTCCCCTTGTGCAGCAGCGGGAAATCGAACCCTAACAATCTGTCCCTATGTTAGAACTAAGCTTGATCCCTACGATGTAACGGGGAACCTGATCCTGCGATCAGACCCGCTAAAGTCCTCAGCTAGTCTGTACGAAGACCTATAGATGCGAGGGAGGGATCCCTACAAGAACTAGGGACTGGAGAAAAGATGGTCACCTCCTAACAGAAGTTGTAGCAGTAAAAAGAAAATCAAACAACATAGAACATAGAGGTCAAAAGACCAAGCAAAACTAATGTAGAAAGGTAACAAAGCACCCGGCTAGCTTAAGAGTAGAAATTACAATGAAGTCCAGCAAAGCCAGAAGGGCGGAGCAGGATTAAATAGGCCACAAAGGTCATGTGACCAGCAAGATAGAAAAAACCTAACAGGAGAGTTCTAACATTGAGTACACCACGTTCCACTAAGTCAAGTAAGTGGTGATATTTGCATCAATGTGCTTAGTCCTTTCACTAATCTTCTCACTGCTGGCAAGATTAATGCATCCTTGGTTGTCCTCATAGATAACTTGGTTGAGCTAATGGCTTGCCAAAATCTTTCAAAAGTTGATTCAACCAAATTTATTCTTGACTTGCATAAGCAGCAGACATGTATTCTGCTTCTGTAGAAGATAATGCAACTGACACTTGTTTTCTGCTGGACCAAGAAATTTAATTTTCTCTTAACTTGAACAAGTAACCACTTGTTGATTTCCGATCACTTGAAACTCCAGCCCAATCTGCACCCATATAACCTCTGAGAGTGAGATCTCCTGATGCAGGTATCTTAAGATTTAGCCTAGATATTGAAGAATTCTCTTACTTGCATTACAGTCTATTTGGCGTGGCTTGCTTACACGTCGGCAGAGAATTTCGAGTGTGGCTGTGATATCCGGATGAGTTGTGGTTGCTATGTACAGAAACGCCTCCACTGCTTGTCTGTAACTCTCATTGTTTGGTAGCAGATCTTCTTTCTTCCAACTTTAAGTAGGACGGATCCATTGGTGTTGACCACCTTTGGCTTCTAACATTCTAAACTCGTTTAGTATTGCGGAAATTTTAGAACTTTGGTAGAGAAGAAAACTCCCATCTTCCTCTCTCTGGATTTGGATTCCCAAATAATATGTCACATTTCCAAGGTCCTTAGTCTCAAAGTGCTGCTTGAGAATTTCACATAGCTTTGCAATTTCTTTTTCATCTTGATGAGACATGATTACATCATCTACATATAGGAGAACACATACATCCAATTCTTCGCTACATTTTTCATATACAAACATGGATCAGTTTGAGATCTTTTAAATCCTTCATCCATCAAAACTTTGTTCATTTTCAAGTTCCAAGCTCTTGCCGACTGCTTAAGTCCATAAAGATATTTTTGCATTTTACAAACAAGGTGCTCTTCACCCTTTTTAATATATTCCTTGGGTTGGCTCATGTACAACTTTTCTTCAATGTCACCATGTAGGAAGGCTGTTTTGATGTCAAAATGTCTCACTGTCATCTGTTGAACTGCAGCTATGGACATTAAAGTTCTGAATGTGGTTTGCTTTGCAGCTGGAGAAAATGTAGCATCATAATCTTCACCATACTTTTGCGAGTACCCTTTTGCAACCAATCTTGCCTTAAGCCAGTGGACTTTACCTTCTGAGTCATATTTGTTTTTGAAGACCCACTTACATACGATAGCTCTTTTTCCTTGTGGTAGCTCAGTAAGCTTCCATGTCTGGAGTTGAAGGGACTTCATATCTTCATTAGCGGCATTTATCCACTTCTGATTCTCGTGGACAGGCAGTTTTTGCATCTCTTGCCATGACTGTGGCTCTAGTTCAGAAAGTGTTCTAACCATATAAGAAAGGCATCTAGCTGAGATACCTTTGTTTGGCCTTTCTGATCTCCTGACTGGAGGCTGACTTGGTTCTTCTGTGTCTTCCTTGGTGGCTTCAGAGCTCATCCACACTTCAGTGTTTTCCTATTGTCTGGGTTTGGTGATTGAGATTCTTGTTCTTGCTTCTTAGATTGAATAACTGATGTTCCTTCATAAAATTTGAGCGATACAGAGTTTTCATCAATCATTACATCTCTGCTGATTTTTACTTTATTGGTCTCTGGGTGCAGGATTCTGTATCCCTTTTAAGTTTTGCTATATTCCACCAGGAATCCTAACTTTGCATGTGATTCCCACTTAGAACATTTTTCTTTGGGAACATACACAAACGTTTTGCTTCCAAATATCCTGAGGTTCTTCAGGTTAGGCTTCTCACAGTTCAGTAGCTCATAAGAAGTTTATTTGTAGCTTTACCAGGCACTCTGTTTTGAAGATAGCAAGCTGTCATGATGGCTTCTCCCCAATACGTTGTAGGTAGATTCGAATCAAACAACATACTTCTTCCACTGTCACAGAGAGTACGGTTCTCGCTCTCTGCAATGCCATTTTGTTCTGGGTTGTATGGAATGGTAGTCTGGAACACGATTGCATTCTTTTTCAAAATAGTTTGCACCTTACCACTTGTATATTCAGTTCCATTATCTGCACGCAGGGCTTTTGGCATTTCCAAATTTGTTAAATACTACAGTCATGGCCAAAAGTTTTGAGAATGACACAAATATTATATTTTCACATGATCTGCTGCCCTCTGGTTTTCATGTGTGTTTGACAGATGTTTTTATCACAGACAGAAATATAATTGCAAACATATGAGTAACAAAAGCTTATATTGACAGTTAGAATGAGTTAATGCAGCAAGTCAATATTTGCAGTGTTGACCCTTCTTCTTCAGGACCTCTGCAATTCTCCCTGGCATGCTCTCAATCAACTTCTGGACCAAATCCTGACTGATAGCTGTCCATTCTTGCACAATCAATGCTTTAATTTTGTCAGAATTTTTAGGTTTTTGTTTGTCCACCCGTCTCTTGATGATTGACCACAAGTTCTCAATGGGATTAAGATCTGGGGAGTAGAGTTGAGCGATACTTTCCGATATCCAAAAGTATCGGAATCGGAATGGTATCGCCGATACCCAAAAAATATCGGCGATACCCGATACCGATACCGGAAATCCAATGTAAGTCTATGGGAACAAAATATCGGAATTAAAAAAAACCCATTCTTGCCTTGTTGGTTAATTGTACATGAAGGAAAACAACAAAGAGTAATGTAGAATGTATTGGGGAAGGTTGAGGAGACATTAAAGGCATAGATGTTTAACTCAATCAAATGGAATAGCATAAATATTTTTTTTTTTAAAGATGTTCGGATTGACGAAGAAATTGACAATGTTGTTCACGTTTTTTCTATTTTGGCAAATATGTATATTTCACAACTTCCATGCTCTTCACCTTTTTAACTTTTGACACACTTTCTCCTTCATAATCTTCAGCAGCATCATCTTTTTCATCAAATTATTCTTCATCTTCACCTTCTTTATCTTCTTCTTAAACTTCTTGCTATTCATCTTTTTGTTAACATTACTCATATTCTTCTTATTAAACTATTATTCTAATTCATATTGTACTTCATCTTCTTCATCATATTCTTATTTGTGACAGAGAATCCTGTACTTGTAATCTGTCAAAGTATGAATTTTTCATTCTTCCGTTCTTGCTGTCACAAAAGATTTAAATTACAACAGTATTTGTCCGTGTTCAGTTTAGCCTGCAGCAGCAGCAGGCATTTTCCAGGGGCACCACGAGGAGGAACGGACTCACCCCCATACACTGCTTAGTCTTCTTCTGCTTATAATTTAGAGCATATATTTTGCTCTTCATTTTGGTCTTATACTTCATGTTCTTCTGCTTTTAGATCTTCTGCTTATTGTTCTTGTGTCTCTTGTTCTGTATCTTGTATTTGTAGCACAACCTTGTACCAGCTGATGTTACTGGGACACGGTTACTAAGCAGGAGGTACCTGTGCTCCAAAGCACTACCAAGGACCAGCAGATGTTGCAGGAACTCGGATACCGAGATGGAGGCACCTAGGCCAAAGGCACTGCGGAGAACCAGTTGACGGTACTGGAACCCGGACGGGTAGCAGAAGGTACAAGAGCCAATGCAAGTAACGAGGACCAGCTGACTGTGCTGGAACCCGGAGGGGCAGCAGAAGGAAAAGAGCCAATGGCACAACCGAGGACCAGCTGACGTTACTGGGACACGTTTACTAAGCAGGAGGTACCTGTGCTCCAAAGCACTACCAAGGACCAGCAGACGTTGCTGGAACTCGGATACCGAGATGGAGGCACCTAGGGCAAAGGCACTGCGGAGAACCAGCTGACGGTACTGGAACCCGGACGGGTAGCAGAAGGTACCCATGGAAATTTAAGTTGACAGGCCGCGAGCCGGCCGCAGTTACCGAATCCCACAGTACTACAGTGGGTGATTGTCCTATTGTCACAACGGAAACAGCCTTTATTTGCATATCCCGCAGCACACATAGGAAGCACCTAAACTCCAAGCACCATAGAGTCGGCTAACCCGACCGCAACACGACAGGACAACTTATTGGAGGCTAAGTGACGTTTACACTGACAGGAAACAGATGGCGTGCTGTAACCAGTCTGGGCAGGAGTGAGTACCCGTGCCAATGACACTTCCGAGCAACAACTGGCGGTGTTGAATCCCAGGGATGAGAAGACAACAGGGTGGAGGCAGCATGACTTTTTGCCGTTCACACAGCAGGGGAACAGCTGACATTACTGAACGCCAGTAACACTATAGCTTGTGTATTGGTCTGTGGACACGACACTTCTGAGCAGCAACTGCCAGTGTTGTAGCCAAGGGAGTAGAGTTCAGGTGGTAGAAAGATGAACATAACAGGAGACATGGATAACGTTGCGAACCAGTTATTTAATCTGAAAACGGACAGACAAATTCTGGCGAGATCCATGCCTTGTTCATTTTCAGAAAAGTAAGCCGGTCTACATTATCGGAGGATAGTCGCATGCGACGATCTGTTAGTACACCACCTGCAGCACTAAAGACGCGCTCCGATAATACACTGGCAGCAGGGCAAGCCAGCACCTCCAATGCATACTGGCTAAGCTCTGGCCATGTATCCAGCTTAGAGACCCAAAACTTGAATGGGGAAGAGCCACCTGGGAGTACACTGAGAGGGAAAGACATGTAGTCTGTCACCATCTTACGGAAACGTTGCCTCCTGCTGACTGGAGCCGTCTCGGATGGTGTAGACATTTGTGGCGCTGCCACAAAACTTCGCAACATTGGAACATACTGGTCTTGCCCTGTGCAGAGGCGCTGCTTGTGCTCCCTCTTGTTGCAGAGCTGTCTCCACTGCCTCGACGCACAGAGCTGCTTTGTAAAGCAGTAGCAGCAGCAGTGCTCTCGGCTGGAATGGAGAACATTATGGATTGCACCAGTGTGTCTTGGTACTCCCGCATTTTACGCTCCCGGTTCAACGGTGTGATGAGGCTTTGTAAGTTGTCCCGGTAGCGAGGGTCTAGGAGGGTGTACACCCAATAATCAGACGTGGTGAGAATGTGGGCGATGCGGCGGTCGTTTCTCAGGCACTGCAGCATGAAATCAACCATGTGCTGCAGACTCCCAACTGGCCAACAAACGCTGTCCCCTGCAAGAGGCGTCATCTCTGCCTGCTCTGCATCACCCCACCCTCGCTCTACATACTGACTAGAGCGTTGTGTACCTCCCTCTGGAGCGATGTCTTCCTCCTCCATTGACTCCTCCTCATCCTCCTCACAAAGTGAGCCCTGCCCAGCCCTTTGTGAGGAACCACGTTGCGCTGACTGTCCAGAAGGTGATGGAATTTGTGACTCCTCATCCTCCACCTCTTCCAAAACCATCCCTTAGTGCTTGCAGTGTTTTTTGAAGCAGGCAGATAAGGGGGACAGTCAGGCTGACTAGTGCATCATCTGCACTCGCCATCTGCGTTGACTCATCAAACGCACGCAAAACGTGGCAGATGTCCTTCATAGAGGCCCACTCAGTAGTGGTGAAGTGTGAACGGCGCAAATTGCGAGTTGATTGCGCCTGATGCAGCTGATACTCCATTACTGCTGGCTGCTGCTCACACAACCGCTCCAACATATGTAACGTGGAATTCCACCTGGTGGGTACGTCACATATGATGCGATGTTCAGGAAGGCGAAATCTGCGTTGCAGAGCTGCAATGCGCAATCTGGCCATGCTGGAACGTCGCAAGTGAGCGCACTCTAGGCGGACCTTGTGCAGCAGTGCATCAAGATCCGGATAGTCCCTCAAAAAACTCTGCACGACCAAGTTGAGCACATGTGCCAGACATGGTATGTGAGTGAGGTTGCCAAGGCCCAGAGCTGCCACCAGATTTTGGCCATTGTCACACACTACCAAGCCTGGCTGGAGATTCGCTGGCAAAAAACACACGTCGCTCTCCTGTTTGATGGCATTCCAGAGCTCCTGCGCTGTGTGGCTTCGATTCCCCATGTAAATTAATTTCAGGACGGCCTGTTGACGTTTGGCCACGGCTGTGCTCATATCGGTCGCATCAGGTAAGCGTTCACGGGTCCATGTGGAGGTAGACCGTGACGGCTCCTGCAGCGATGATTCTGAGGAACTGGAGTAGGAGGAGGAGTCAATGTGGACAGACTTGATTCCTGCAATCCTTGGAGTTGGCAGAACACGTACAGCGCCACTCGCAAGATCTGTACCCGGCTCCACAACATTGACCCAATGGGCAGTGAGGGAAAGGTATCGTCCCTGGCCATGGGTACTGGTCCACGCATCGGTGGTCAGGTGGACCTTGCTACTGACGGCGTTTAGTAGCGCATGTTTAATTTTTCCCTCAACATGCTTTTGCAGAGCAGGGACGGCTTGCCTGCTAAAATAAAATCGGCTGGGCACATTGTATTGTGGGACTGCCAATGCCATTAAGTTACGGAAACTGTCAGTCTCCACCAGCCTGAATGACAGCATTTCAAGGGACAGGAGTTTTGCAATGCCAGCATTCAGAGCCTGTGCTCGTGGATGGTTTGCCGAGTATGGCCGTCTTTTATCCCATGCCTGTGCTACCGATGGCTGTTTTGTGGCCTGGGAGTGTGAGGATGACAGGGAACTTGCAGCTGTGGGTGGAATAACACTGGGTCTCTGGACAACAGTGATAGAGGTTCTTCCATGGCGATCCTGTGAGGAAGCCGAACCAGCTGTGTGTGAGCTGGAGGAAGAGGCTCCAACACGAGCTGAAGATGTAGGTGCTGCTGTAGGTTGGCCTACATCTCCAGTGTGTCTTTGGAACTCAATCATGTGCTTTGACCGCACATGTTTCCACATATTTGTGGTATTAAGGTTACTGACATTTTTACCTCTTTTTACTTTTTGATTACACAGCTTGCATTTGACATAGCAAATATCATCTGCAAGTGTGTCAAAAAAGGACCACGCAGTGCAAGTCCTGGGAGCGCCCGTTTTGGCTGTTGGAATAGAACTGCTACAAACGGGTGCCAAACTGGAGGCTACAGGCAACTGAGTCTGCAGCCTACCTCTCCCTACTGTTTGGACCGTTGGGGCAATCTCTTCCTCAGAGCTGCTACCACCACCTTCCTGTTCCTCACGCCATGTTGGGTCTTGGACCTCATCATCTCCACTACCCTCTTCCAACACCTGCTGCTGTTGGGTGGTCTGGCCAGCACCATGCTCAACAGAAAATGGCACCTGAGTCTCATCATCATCAGATGCGTTCTGCGGTGTGCTGACCATCGGCACTGGCTCACCCGCCTCTTCACATTCAGAGAGACACAGCTGTTGCGCATCACTGCATACTGCCTCTTCTTCACATTCCAGAATGCTGCTTGGCTGGGCCCCTGTTTGCAACAGATTCTGAGAACAGAAGCAGAGACTCAGCTGGCTCCAGTTCAGAACTCTCTGACTGCCTGGGCAATTTGGCAGGCGGTGAAGAGACAGATGGTTGTTCAACAGTGCTGTGGTCCTGAGAGGAGGTGGAAGGAATTGAAGTCGGTGCATTGGCTGCCATCCAACCAACAACGGCTTCAATTTGTTCTTCCGCAGCAGGGGGGTACGCTGAGCTCCTACAAAAGTGCGCATAAAGGAACGCTCACGGGGAAAACTGGTGGATGCTGTGTCACTGGGTGCGGCAGCAGCCACAGAATCCCCACGTCCTCTCCCTGCTGAAACTCCACGGCCACGACCACGTGCCTTACTCCCTGCCTTCTTCATCTTGGTAGATTGATAAAGAAAGTCAGAAAAGTTATAAGGCCTAAGTGTGGTTATTCCTCAGAGACTGCAGTGAACACTGCAGACAACTGTTCACTATCTGTGAAAGGCTCCTTTCTGTACTTCTATAGTGTTTGCAACCAATGTATTGTATACGGATGGAAGCGCGTCACACTAATAGATTAGATTTTTTTCAAATATAATGGAGAAGCACCAATTGGAGTGCAAAGGATGCGGCACTAGAGACCACGCTCAGCAAACTCACAAGCCAGACCAGTGCCTTACCTGTAACTGATCGGTGATTGATAAAGAAATAAAAAAAGCACAGACTGCAAGTGAACACTGCAACAAACTGTTCACATCTGTGAAAGGCTACCTTTTGTACTTCTATAGTGTTTGCAACCAATGTATTGTATACGGATGGAAGCGCGTCACACTAATAGATTAGATTTTTTCAAATAATGGAGCAGAACCAATTGGAGAAAATGAAAAGGATGGGCACTGAGACACGCTCAGCAGAGTACAAGCAGCAGTGCTTGAACAAGTAACTGGAGCGTGATGTGCACTCAAAAAATAAAAAACACAGACTGAAGTGAACACTGAAACACAACTGTTCACAATCTGTGGGAAAGGCTACTCCTTTGTCTACTTCTATAGTGTTTGCAACCAATGTATTGTATACGGATGGAAGCGCGTCACACTAATAGATTAGATTTTAAATGGAATGGAGCAGAACCAATTGGAGATAAATGAAAAGGATGAGGCACTGAGACACGCTCAGCAGAGTACAAGCAGCAGTGCTTGAACAAGTAACTGGAGCGTGATGTGCACTCAAAAAATAAAAAACACAGACTGAAGTGAACACTGAAACACAACTGTTCACAATCTGGGAAAGGCTACTCCTTTGTCTACTTCTATAGTGTTTGCAACCAATGTATTGGATAGGATGGAAGCGCGTCACACTAATAGATTAGTTTTAAATGGAATGGAGCAGCACCAATTGGAGAAAATGAAAAGGATGAGGCACTGAGACACGCTCAGCAGAGTACAAGCAGCAGTGCTTGAACAAGTAACTGGAGCGTGATATGCACTCAAAAAATAAAAAACACAGACTGAAGTGAACACTGAAACACAACTGTTCACAATCTGGGAAAGGCTACTCCTTTGTCTACTTCTATAGTGTTTGCAACCAATGTATTGGATACGGATGGAAGCGCGTCACACTAATAGTTAAATTGCATGGAGCAGCAAGAATTACACTGAAGAAAAAAAAAAAGAGTCTGTGAGTGACACGTGCAGATGCCTACAGACAGCGTTGCATGCAGAGCAAACTGCAGCGTCACCTGCACTCTCACACACACCTTGCACAGAGCTGTTAAAACAATACTGGCAAAAGGAAGCTTTACACAGCGGTTAGTAAACTAGCCTGCCTAAAGCCCAGTACACAAAATCGCAATATCTAACTGTCCCTCAGAGTCAGCAGAGCAGCGTTCTGTCCCTAACTGAGTTCACAGCACAGTGACGCTAAAATGGCGGCGGCACCTTTTATACTGCATTCTGACATCATTTCAGCAGCCAATCACAGCCATGCCATTAGTTAAGATGACCGCAGCATTACAGGATGTGCCCACACTTCATAAGATTCCTCATTGGCTGACTAAAATCACATTGCCTCTCAAAGAATTATGGGAACTTCCGATTCCGGTATACGATATTGGGAAAATATCGGAACTAAGTATCGGAATTCCGATACAGCGAATATCGGCCGATACCCGATACTTGCGGTATCGGAATGCTCAACACTACTGGGGAGTTTCCAGGCAATGGACCCAAAATCTCTATGTTTTGTTCCCTGAGCCATTTAGTTATCACCTTTGCTTTATGGCAAGGTGCTCCATCATGCTGGAAAAGGCATTGTTGATCGCCAAACTGCTCTTGGGGGTTGAGAGAAGTTGCTCTTGGAGGACATTCTGGTACCATTCTTTATTCATGGCTGTGTTTTTAGGCAAGACTGTGAGAGAGCCGATTCCCTTGGCTGAGAAGCAACCCCACACATGAATGTTTTCAGGATGCTTAACAGTTGGCATGAGACAAGACTGGTGGTAGCGCTCACCTTGTCTTCTGCGAATGAGGCGTTTTCCTGAAGTCCCAAGCAATCGAAAAGGGGATTCATCAGAGAAAATAACTTTACCCCAGTCCTCAGCAGTCCACTGCCTGTACATTTTGCAGAATATCAGTCTGTCCATGATGTTTTTTCTGGAGAGAAGTGGCTTCTTTGCTGCCCTCCTTGAGACCAGGCCTTGCTTCAAGAGTCTCCGCCTCACAGTGCGTGCAGATGCACTCACACCTGCCTTCTTCCATTCTTGAGCAAGCTCTGCACTGCTGGTAGCCCGATTCCGCAGCTGAAACACTTTTAAGAGACGGTCCTGGCGCTTGCTGGTCTTTCTTGGGCGCCCTGGAGCCTTTTTGGCAACAATGGAACCTCTCTCCTTGAAGTTCTTGATAATGCGATAGATTGTTGACTGAGGTGCAATTTTTCTAGCTGCGATACTCTTCCCTGTTAGGCCATTTTTGTGCATTGCAATGATGACTGCACGTGTTTCTTTAGAGATAACCATGGTTAACAGAAGAGAAACAATGATGCCAAGCACCAGCCTCCTTTTAAAGTGTCCAGTGGTGTCATTCTTACTTAATCATGACAGATTAATCTCCAGCCATGTCCTCATCAACACCCACACCTGTGTTAATGGAGAAATCACTGAAAAGAGGTTAGCTGGTCCTTTTAAGGCAGGGCTGCAATGAAGTTGAAATGTGTTTTGGGGGATAAAGTTCATTTTCTAGCCAAATATTGACTTTGCAAGTAATTGCTGTTAAGCTGATCACTCTTTATAACATTCTGGAGTATATGCAAATTGCCATTAGAACAAGTGAAGCAGTAGACTTTGTAAAAATTAATATTTGTGTCATTCTCAAAACTTTTGTCCATGACTGTAATGCAAGATATTCTTCAAGTTTCTGTGGAACTTCTTACTGTGAAGCAGGTAGGCGACTGTATATCAGGAGTAGTCATTAATAAATGTGAGAAAATATCTCTTCTTGCTAGGAGTTTGAACACTCATTGGACCACATACAGTACAGACCAAAAGTTTGGACACACCTTCTCATTTAAAGATTTTTCTGTATTTTGATGACTATGAAAATTGTAGAATCACACTGAAGGCATCAAAACTATGCATTAACACATGTAGAATTATACCTACAAAAAAGTGTGAAACAGCTAAAAATATGTCATATTCTAGGTTCTACAAAGTAGCCACCTTTTGCTTTGATTACTGCTTTGCACGCATAAAAGGTGAACGGATGGACTCTACATGCCTAGTTCCCACCGTTAAGCATGGAGGAGGTGGTGTGATGTGTGGGGGTGCTTTGCTGGTGACACTGTTGGGGATTAATTCAAAATTGAAATGGTGAGCGGTCCAGCTCACCCCAAACCATCTCGATTGGGTTCAGGTCTGATGACTGTGGAGGCCAGGTCATCTGGCGTAGCACCCCAACACTCTCCTTCTTGGTCAAATAGCCCTTACACAGCCTGGAGGTGTGTTTGGGGTCATTGTCCTGTTGAAAAATAAATGATGGTCCAACTAAACGCAAACCGGATGGAATAGCATGCCGCTGCAAGATGCTGTGGCAGCCATGATGGTTCAGTATGCCTTCAATTTTGAATAAATCCCCAACAGTATCACCAGCAAAGCACTCCCACATCATCACACCACCTCCTCCATGCTTCACGGTGGGAACCAGGCATGTAGAGTCCATCCGTTCTCCTTTTCTTCGTGCAAAGCAGTAATCAAAGCAAAAGGTGGCTACTTTGAAGAACCTAGAATATAAGACATATTTTCAGTTGTTTCACACTTTTTTGTTAAGTGTAATATATAATTCCACATGTGTTAATTCATAGTTTTGATGCCTTCAGTGTGATTCTACAATTTTCATAGTCATGAAAATACAGAAAACTCATTGAATGAGAAGGTGTGTCCAAACTTTTGGTCTGTACTGTACATTTGTATGTAT
Organism: Oophaga sylvatica; assembly: GCA_033576555.1. Lineage (NCBI taxonomy): Eukaryota > Metazoa > Chordata > Amphibia > Anura > Dendrobatidae > Oophaga > Oophaga sylvatica. The sequence continues at coordinate 803,390,103 of JARQOD010000001.1, forward strand.
CAGATCCAGAGGCTGTGCAGATCTAGTGGTGCTTATTTTAGGAAAGGATTTTCTGGTCTTTTTCCCTTTAAGACAGCTAGTGCACTTCATCATTTGACCACACTGGTTGATTTCAGTACCATTTGAAAGTTGAGCTAGCTTCCTTACTGCTTCTTGGTCACTGTGCCCAAGACGTCTGTGCCATACATGGATATAGTTCTTATGCAGATTTTATCTAGCACTGTACACTCTTTCTTTGCATTTTAGCTGATAAAGTTCATCTTGGATTTTTTCTTCTGCAAAAGTGTGACCCCTCTTTGAGATGATGCAGCTGTTATCTTTAAAAGTAACTACATTCCCAATTTGCGTGAGCTTCTTTACTGACAGAACATTGCTTTCAAGGCTGGGGACATAGAGAACATCCTTTACTGGGATCTTTCTGCCTTATGCTGAGGAAACTGGACATTGGAGGTAGCGGTCTCCTACTCCTTCTGAAGTTATATAGTGACCATTAGCTAAGATGACCTTTTCTGAATAGCTTTCATTAAGGTCAGTGAAGTAATCCTTGTTATTTGTCATATGGCTGTTTGCACCAGAATCTATACACCATATATGCTTTGCAGATGGGCCTTTACTGTGGCATTAAATGCAGCTTCAGCACATGCAGAATTTTCCTTTATAGCTGTTTTAACTCTTTGATGACTGTTCTGTTTTTTAAGCTGACTCATTCTTGCTTTCCAAATTCTGCAGTCTGCTTTAATGTGGCTGGGCTTTTTACAGACAAAACATTCACAAGTTTCTCTTAGATTGCTCTTATATTTTGGAAAATCCTGTGTCTTTAATGCTGTTTCTGCTCTGGATTCATTACTGCTGCTTACATGCTGTGTTTACAGTTTGACTTTAACATACTCTAGTGTCAGCTCATCCTCTGGCCATGCATCTACAGTCATGGACAAAAGTTTTGAGAATGACACAAATATTAATTTTTACAAAGTCTACTGCTTCACTTTTTCTAATGGCAATTTGCATATGCTCCAGAATGTTATAAAGAGTGATCAGCTTAACAGCAATTACTTGCAAAGTCAATATTTGGCTAGAAAATGAACTTTATCCCCAAAATACATTTCAACATCATTGCAGCCCTGCCTTAAAAGGACCAGCTAACCTCTTTTCAGTGATTGCTCCATTAACACAGGTGTGGGTGTTGATGAGGACATGGCTGGAGATCAATCTGTCATGATTAAGTAAGAATGACACTACTGGACACTTTAAAAGGAGGCTGGTGCTTGGCATCATTGTTTCTCTTCTGTTAACCATGGTTATCTCTAAAAAAAAACACGTGCAGTCATCATTGCAATGCACAGAAATGGCCTAACAGGGAAGAGTATCGCAGCTAGAAAGATTGCACCTCAGTCAACAATCTATCGTATCATCAAGAACTTCAAGGAGAGAGGTTACATTGTTGCCAAAAAGGCTCCAGGGCGCCCAAGAAAGACCAGCAAGCGCCAGGACCGTCTCTTAAAAGTGTTTCAGCTGCAGGATCGGGCTACCAGCAGTGCAAAGCTTGCTCAGGAATGGCAGCAGGCAGGTGTGAGTGCATCTGCACGCACTGTGAGGCGGAGACTCTTGGAGCAAGGCCTGGTCTCAAGGAGGGCAGCAAAGAAACCACTTCTCTCCAGAAAAAACATCATGGACAGACTGATATTCTGCAAAATGTACAGGCAGTGGACTGCTGAGGACTGGGGTAAAGTTATTTTCTCTGATGAATCCCCTTTTCGATTGTTTGGGACATCAGGAAAATGCCTCATTCGGAGAAGACAAGGTGAGCGCTACCACCAGTCTTGTCTCATGCCAACTGTTAAGCATCCTGAAACCATTCATGTGTGGGGTTGCTTCTCAGCCAAGGGTATCGGCTCTCTCACAGTCTTGCCTAAAAACACAGCCATGAATAAAGAATGGTACCAGAATGTCCTCCAAGAGCAACTTCTCCCAACCCTCCAAGAGCAGTTTGGCGATCAACAATGCCTTTTCCAGCATGATGGAGCACCTTGCCATAAAGCAAAGGTGATAACTAAATGGCTCAGGGAACAAAACATAGAGATTTTGGGTCCATGGCCTGGAAACTCCCCAGATCTTAATCCCATTGAGAACTTGTGGTCAATCATCAAGAGACGGGTGGACAAACAAAAACCTAAAAATTCTGACAAAATGAAAGCATTGATTGTGCAAGAATGGACTGCTATCAGTCAGGATTTGGTCCAGAAGTTGATTGAGAGCATGCCAGGGAGAATTGCAGAGGTCCTGAAGAAGAAGGGTCAACACTGCAAATATTGACTTGCTGCATTAACTCATTCTAACTGTCAATGTAAGCTTTTGTTACTCATATGTTTGCAATTATATTTCTGTCTGTGATAAAAACATCTGTCAAACACACATAAAAACCAGAGGGCAGCAGATCATGTGAAAATATAATATTTGTGTCATTCTCAAAACTTTTGGCCATGACTGTAGTGCAGTCACGAGTGTGTCATAACTCTCTGGAAGACCACTTAATAGAAGTGCAGCAACATTAAAATCTTTAATTTCTTCTCCAATACCGCTGAGACGCTACACAATTTCTAGGGTTTTTCTTCTATAGTCCTGCATATTCTGTCCATCACTTAGCTTAAGGTACTGTCACACTAGGCGAGATCGCTAGCGATATCGCTTAAGCGACACCGATTTTATGACACAGCAGCGACATCGTTAGCGATGTCGCTGTGTGTGACATGTAGCAGCGATGTGGCCCCTGCTGCGATGTCGCTGATCATGTACGAACGTTCTGGGCCGTATTTTGATCGTTGGCGCCCCGCTGGTGAGCCTAATTCGCTGAGTTTGACACCCTTTATGAACGACGAGCGACCTCGTTGGCGACTCATATGTCAGCGGCGCAGGCGTATTAGGTTTTCTTTAGTAACACCCCTCAGCTCCGATTTGTGGCCACAACATCACCTCAGCAATAAATGAAAACGGAAAACTGAATCCGGGGCAAACGCAATAGCGGCACAGACTGGATCGCAGTAGCTGCAAAGCAGAAGGCTAGCAGGACGCAGTATGGAACGATGCTGGAAATTCATATGAACCACTTGCGCTCGAGAACAATGGAAGAGAGCGCTAATATGTCGTCTTTTATTACGCGGTCGTCCAATCACAAAACGAGAGCTGTGACATAAACAGTCATGACATACAGTGACCACCAATCTGTGCTGAGGGGCGTGGAAAAGGTTGCGCTCAATCACGCCTATCGAGGTCGGGATCTTTAACAATACATGCTGTGTGACAGGTCCCAACGACCGCCGAGATCGTTATACAGATCGCTGATCGCTGATGTGTCGTTTATGAGATCTTCCTGTTTGGAAGCTAACTAGTGACCATATAGCGATGTACAAACGATCTCTGCCAGGTCGTGTCGTTGTCGTAATCGCTGGTGCGGTCGCTTAGTGTGACAGTACCTTTAGACTGATACAGTTGCTTTCACATGAGATAAAGCTTGTGTGCAATTGCACACTTGCATATATGCACAATCTGATTATCATCTACTCTGAGGGAGATCGTGCTTAGTGCTTTCTGATAGTTCTCTAGCCAATCATCTGGTAATGGATGAGGCACTTGTTTCAGAGTATATTTCCATGTACCTTCTCTTATGAGCAACTTCTTCACCTTGAATTTCCAGGACTGGTAGTTCTGGTTAGTGAGGCTTGGCACTGAGCACTTGACAGGATTGCTGCTAGTGGACATCTTCTCTGTTTATCTGTGCTGCTTTTGCTCTGGGCTTCTGTTGCTGTGTTACTCTGGGGTTTTGTGTCACTCTGGATCCATAACCTGTTGGCAGTGGATTACTCACGATACTCTTCAAGCGTGTGACAACAGAACTTGTTTATTCAGGAACAATCAGGAACAATATTATAATGCAGCTGCAGTGCAGGTAGATGCAAGCTCCTCTAGATGGTAATAGAGTGAGGGTAGGACTGTACACAGCAAGTGCAGACCTGCGACACAGCAGCGAGGCCACCACCAGGTGGCAGCAGAGTAGTCAACAAGACAGGTCGATGTTTAGTTTGTAGCACAGTACCAAAGGAATAAACAAACTCAGGGTCCTAGACAAGCCGAGAAGGTCAGTAACGGTCAGGAGCGAATAAGCCAAAAGACAGAAGCTGGTCAGGGTACAAGCCAAGTGAAAACCAGGGAGTCCACACACTACAGGGAAACACTGAGTAAGGACGGGAAGGGAAACGCAAAGACACGGGTTCCGATAGCAAATGCAGCAGGACAAATCAGAGCAATCAAAGTCAGCTACAGCAGCCCTAGGCAAAAACAATGACTGCCATAGCCTGCAGAAAGCAGCAGTGATAAATAGCCTACCTGAACCCAGACTGAGGCTGAGAAAGGTTAGTCCTTGACATGACCAGACCGGGAAAAGGGAAAACAGGACTCAAAACCCGGTCTGGATCATGACAAATATATGATAAGCTTAATATATCAGGAATAAATCATTTGTGTGTCTCTATCTGTGCAGCATCTGCAGCAGGCTTCTCTCATACACAGACAGGAAAAACAGG
>JARQOD010000001.1:803394779-803476121 GCA_033576555.1 Oophaga sylvatica
GGGCACTGGACTATGGGATGGAGGATATGTATGATGGGTGTATGGGCACAGGACTATGGGATGGAGGATATGCATGATGAGTATATGGACATGGGACTATGGGATGGAGGATGTGTGATGGGTATATGGGCACGGGACTATGGGATGGAGTATAATCATTATAATTTCTTATAACCAACCACAGTTAGTTACTATGACTGGGTAACGCCGGCTCTTCAGCTAGTCAGATTATAAAAGTGTGTTGAGTCAAGAGGGTATAAACTAATTTTATTAATTTGTGGATGCGTGGTACGCTTTAACGCAAACCTTAATACTAAGGCCAGGTTTCTCAGGGCAGGTTTCACAATGGTAAGTTGTGTCCTTTCGGATTCCCCTCTTGTAACATACTGTGCACCGTTTTTGTGATCGTCCTGTCCTCGTTGTTTGGGGAACCTGTCCTGGTAAATGTTGACCTGGGACAATACGGGCACTATTAGATTCAGAAGTACTGGGACCCTCACCTCCTGAGTGCCAAACATTAGGGCCTTGATGATTTCATCCTAAAACTGAAAGAAGGTATTGCCTACAGATCGGAACAGCACAAAAGCATTGTACAGTGCCATCTATACAATGTGCACGGCCAATTTTTTGTACCATACTTTGGCTTTTTGCATGGCACTGCATAGTTTGAGGACCTGATCTGAAAGATCTGCACCACCCATGTACCCTTTGAAAACCAAGACACAATCTGGCTTTGGGTGTTGTCACAGTGTATGGTGGTCAAGATAAGGACATCCCTTTTGTCCTTATACTTGACTACCAGCATGTTGTCGCTGCATTGGGCTCTGCGTTCGCCTTTTCTAAGCGTTTGCCCAATTAGTGGCTTAGGGAGCCCTCGCTGATTTTTTCGCACAGTGCAACATGCAACTGTACCTCTGGCAGAGAGGGTCTTGAAGAGCGGGATGCTGATGTAAAAGTTATCAATTTTGAGGTGATAACCCTTATCTAGCAGTGGGTGCAGCAATTCCCACACAATTTTCCCTCTCACCCCAGGATGGGGGCGCATTCAGGGGGGTTAATCTGGGTGTCCTTCCACTAATAGACCCTAAATCTGTACCCTGTACCCAGAGGTACTCTCGCAAGGCTTGTTCAGCTTTATTCCACACCTGGCCCTCTAAGGCCTCTTTCACACATCCGTCTTTTTGTATCAGGCATGATCCGTCCTATGCCTGAAGGGACGGATCCGGCGCTGAAACAAAAAAACTGATGCAACGGATCCGGTTTTTTGCTGGATCCGACCTGAACTTTGAACCCAGAAAAAGAGGGTTTCTGATGCCCGGAGACACTGGAAAATGTTAGTAGTAGTAGTAAGTAGTAGTAGTAGTAGTAGTAGTAGTAGCAGCAGCAGTAGCAGTAGTAGTAGTAGTAGTAGTAGTAGTAGTAGTAGTAGTAGTAGTAGTAGACCTTGATTTCCAGAATCTGGATCAGACATTTGCCGGATTGCACAAAAGTCTGATCCGGTTCCATTGAATTCTATTGTTTGCGGCTGCCTGATGCGCCGCTTCAGGCACATCAGGCAGCTGCGGCAAAAGAAAAAAACGTTACATGCTGCATTGTGTCCGGCCACCGGAATGTACATTTCCGCCGGATCCGGACAAAAACGCATACAACGCACTGACATGCGGCGCCATCCGGCGCTAATGAAAGTCAATGCAAAAAAAAACGCATCCGGCATTACATTTTGCCGGATGCGGTTGGACAAAAAAATGCCGGAGGGCGCCGGAGGGCGCACAACGGATGTGTGAAAGAGGCCTTACTGGGCAGGTATTGTCGGAATTTTAGCCTCCCTTTGAAATGAACCAGAGATTCATCAATAGCGATGCCTCTCTGGGGTATGTACGCCTCAGCAAATATTCTGCTGAAGTGTTCAACCACTGGCCGAATTTTATATAGACGATCAAAGTTTGGATCGTCTCGGGAGGACACTGTGCATTATCACTATAATGCAAAATTTTTTGGATTGCTTCAAATCGTTGTCCTTGTCATGGCCATGCGGAATACCAGTGTATTGTACAGAATATCAGTACTCTAGTATTGCCGCAGCTATGGGTTTTTTTATCATGCCCATATGAAGCACAATTCCCCAAAATGTCATCATATCTGTTGCATTTACGGGGGTCCATCTGGCGTATGATGACATAGGATTTTGGGTTAAAAATTGTTGGGAATACAGATTTGTCTGGGCCACCATAAGATTTATTATTTCATCACTGAAAAAGAATTTGAAGATGTCAATTTCAGTGAGGCCAGTGGTGTCAAACTGGATACCTAAGTTGCCAATGAAATCTGGAATGACGGGCTGATAATTTTCAGGGGGTGCAATCCATATGGGATCGATTGCTGCAGCAGTTGCCTTGTTCCTAGGGCACCTTGCTAGGGGAACTTCCTCACTAGATGAGGATGAGGAGCAGGAGGTGGAGGAATAGAGGAATGTGGGATTTTCTTTCCTGGCTAAATCCGTGTAGGATGCAAGGAAGGCGTAAGCCTCCTCTGGTGAATAGCATCTTCTTGACGAATGAGCCATTTTTTTTTTCAAACCCTGGGGATGTGTGTGTAAGTGGTGCTTTTACATGTGTAATATGTGGGGCTTGTGTATAGGGTACCATTTATTATAAAGGAGAGATAAAAAGTAGAGAGATAAAATGTAGAAGAAAAAAATGAAAAGAAAAATCAGATGTTCACTACACTAATGCCCTCCTTATAAATGTACCCGACACAAATAATTCTTTCTTTACAAAAGAAAAATGAACGCCACCAACAATGTGACATGCGCTCCACTAATGCACTTGCTAAAACTTAGGCGACGCAACTAATAATTTTTTTTTGCAAAAGAAAAACGAATGCCACCAATAATGTCACGTGTGCTCCCCTAATGCACTCGTTAAAACTTAGATGACGCAACTAACAATTTCTTTGCAAAGGAAAAACGAATGCCACCAATAATGTGACGTTTGCTCCACTAATGCACTTGCTAGAACTTAGACGACGCAATTAATAATTTTTTTTGGAAAAGAAAAATGAACGGCACCAACAATGTGACGTACGGTCCCCTAATACACTAGGAATTACCCTGCGATAGCCAATTTTTTATGCAAAAAAAACGACCTCCCTACCTATAAAACTACTCTGTACGATTTTTTTTTTCTAAAAGATGATCGGTCGGTATTAGCGCTGTAACGCCGGCTATACTAACTACTTCGCTTCCACTAAAACTACACTGTGCAATTTTTTTTTTCTCTAAAACAAGATCGGTCATCACTAACACTGTGACGCTGGCTACTCTACCTCTAAAACTACGCTGTACTTTAAAAAAACAATCGGTCGTCACTAACACTGTGACGCTGGCTACGCTACCTTGCTACGTCTAAAACTATGCTGTACTAACTACTATTATTATTTTTTTCTAAAAAAAAAAGTCAGATGTCGCTTACACTGCGACGTCCGCTATGCTAACTAGCAAAAAAAGAAAACGTCCCGTGGCGCAGTCTCTGATCAGCAGCAATATTGATCAGAGCTCTACGGACACATGAAGAGCACGAATACTCTGCGCAGGATGCCGCACACATGAAAAAAAGCGCAAAAATGTTCGCTAAAAATTCAATTGGAAGTGGGGAGAGGGGGGAGGGGGATACTGGAACAGGGATGGGGGACTGGGAAAGGGATGGGGGAGGTGCTGCTGCTGCTGTGATCACTGATGAGACACACAGCAGGCAGATCACAGCAGAGCATGAACAGAGAGCAGGACGCTGAAGCAGGAGGCAGGAGATCGCCAGGGAAATCGCACTGGCCACAAATGAAACTTTGAATCAGGTATACAAAGGGGAGAACTGCTCTGCATTCCAAAACTGAGACAAAGACGGCATGCAGGGTGGTGATCGCTGTTTTAGATTAATCTCTTGGGAGCTGATTGGCTAGAAACTATTGTTCAGCCAATCGGCGCTATAGAGGTTAATCGTTGCGATCACGCCACGCATTGTGACAGCTGTGATTGGTGCTGTCAGTTATGTCATGTCAGTTATGAAATCTATGGATACCCGGCTGTCCGCCTTACAGACCTCTGACCCAGGGGACGCCTCTCAGTTGGCTAGTCTCCAACAAGAGCTCACTCAGCAAGTGACACTCAGGCCCACATCCTCAGCTATATGGCATCGGTAAATAACCAACTCCTTTCCCTATAATCTGTTGCCTCAGTATCTGCCCAAGCTTCGCTCTCGCACCCACAGGCCCACTTAGTCAAACCACCGCAATATAGTGGTGACCCTAAGTTGTGTCAGGGGTTTTTGAATCAATGTCGAATGCATTTTGAGCTTTTGCCATTGCAATATCCCCCCGATCGAGCTAAGGTGGCCTTTATTGTTTCCACTTAAAGGGGGAGGCATTAGCATGGGTGAACCCCCTTTGGGAGCTTGATGACCCACTCGTCTCACAGCTCTCCACCTTTTTGGACACCTTCCGCAAGGTGTTCGACAAGCCGGGTCACCTGGCTTCCTCCACCGAGGCCCTCTTCAGCCTCCATAAGGGTATTCTGTCCACTGGACAATACGCCATCCATTTTCGCACATTATCCTTCGAAATCAGTTGGAACAATGAGGCCCTCGTAGGGGCCTTTTGGTGTGGCCTGTCTGTTCGGATTAAAGACGAACTGGCAGGTCGGGATACCCCGACTCTTTGGAGGACTTAATCTCTCTTGTGACACGCATTGATCTGCGTTTCCAAGAATGCACCAGTGAGGCAGCCAGGGAGAGACGGCCTCCTCATCTCTCTTTGTCTACTATCAGTTCTCCCCACTTACGATCTGCTATCTTCTGCAGGCCCTGTATCTGAGCCTATGCAGGTGGACCGACTCAAGATGGCTGAACAGCATAGTAGGGAGAGACTTGTACAAGGGCTTTGCTTCTACTGTGGGAGTGCTTCTCACCTCCTTCGCTCCTGCCCTGAGAAGCGGGAAACTTCTCCACCTAGGTTTGGTAGGAAAGGCCTCCATAGGTGTATGTGATTCCTCTCCTCCCCTGACTGTGTCTGTTTTGATGAATCTTGGTTCCAAATGTTATTGTGAGGAGGCTTATGTGGATTCAGGCACAGCAGGGAACTTCATCAGGCTTGTGGCAGTTAGAGTTGAGCGATACTTTCCGATATCCTAAAGTATCGGAATCGGAATGGTATCGCCGATATCACTAAAATATCGGCGATACCCGATACCGATACCGGAAGTCCATGTAAGTCTATGGGAACAAAATATCGCAACTAAAAAAACCCCATTCTTTCCTTGTGAACACTAAATATACACACATAGAATACAATATATATATATATACACATGTCATTGTGACATATATATATATACATATATGTATAGTTTATACACTTCTACATAGTAAAATATCCTCTGATTCAATTGCCGGGTAAAGCTGGCTTCAGTGAAAAGACAGAAGCACCCGACATGAAATGACACTTGGTGTACATAGGGTTAACCATGTCTTTTCATGTCGTTTGCTATCTGATTTGCACAAACAATTAAATCAGTCTATGTGTGCAAAATTTCACACCTGTAGGGGTTAATTAAAGGTGTAAATTCGTTGTAAAAAAAACTGACTTTTTTGCTACGAATTTACACCTTTAATTAACCCCTACAGGTGTGAAATTTTGCACACATAGTCTGATTTAATTGTTTGTGCAAATTAGATAGCAAAGGACATGAAAAGACATGGTTAACCCTATGTACACCAAGTGTCATTTCATGTCGGGTCATAGGTCATAGGTGTTCGGTCTGGATGCCGAACTTTACTGTTCGGGTTCGCCCATCTCTACTTGCAAAATCACCAATCTATAGCACTAGCTTCTCCAAGAGCAGTTCTCCTAATCACAGCTCTGACTATCCTGAGCTATGTGCTTGTTCAAGTGCCATTATCTCTATATGTACCGTAAATACAGTGATAGCAGTGTACATTATAAAACAAATCACTAATAGCTGAATGTGTTACAGCAGAACTTTATAGTTCTACTAATACTATAACTCAGCCTATCCTATCAGAAACAAAGAAGTAAAGAGCAACATAGCTCTGACCTGCTCCAGAGACAAATTGAGAATATTTCTTTAATTGTAACCACAACAATACCAGCACATTAAAAAGTTGTTGTTGTCCAATGTCCATATAGTACTATATTATGCTAAACAGTGGCCAGAGACCGCCATACCATGCCACAATAGTCCCATAGTTTGTTTTCATAGGACAGTGCGATTCTGTGCCTGCACACAGCCATATACTTTGCATAAAGTACCATATTCTACCTGCAAAGAACCAAATTGTGTGTTTGCAGTCCTACAATGAGCCTATATTGCACCCAATAAACTACACATTAGACCCAAATTAGAGTAATACTTGCCCATGTACATAGATGCCAGAGAGAACCACGTTTGTAAGTTACTGTGTATAACAACGCACATTATTCCATATTGTGCCCTGTTTGATTGATCCGATTCCTAACTGAAGGTGGTTTTCCAATCCTTAAAGAAAACTTCAAACTTGCTCCAAATAGTAAAACATAATCTAATATATTCATGTTTTACCCTTACCCCTCCTGTGCTGCTGGCCACAGGACCAACCGTGTGTTGCTTTCCATTGCGCTTGACAGCAGTGATTGGCTGCCTGAGTGACATGGCATTCAATCGACCTCAAAGCATGGTTAACAACTCCTGAAGGTTCTCAGCTCCCAAAACTTTCATGAATGGGCTAATCTCTAAATCCCACCCTTGCCCACTCAAATTGTATAAAATATAGACATGCGGACCCTCGATTTTACCTGATCCGTAGACCATATTGTTTTATATCCATTCAGGAGTTAGGAACACTCTGGCACAACAAGATACTTCTCTTTTATATCCTAAATATGCATGCATGCTAATATTCTGTTACTTTTGATGATGCCAAACCCTATATAGATTTGTATAATCATTGGGTCACATGGCAAAACAAAAATAGGGACAAAGTCAAGTTTGACACCAAATCAGACAAATTCACATTTAGGAGAATCAAAGAACAATCAGACTAATGATCTGTTGAGACTGGGTACACCTTTAGAATACATATAGCCAGTGGCACAACATAAATCTTTTACACGTCAATGCAAAGTCAATAACATGGCCCTCTATAATTGAAAATAAAAATAGTTTGCGCACATAAAAACTACAAGACACAAAAGGATCTGTAGAAAAATAGGAATATGCATGTGTCAAATGGAAAACAATACATAAATTCAGACGCACTCTGTAGAACAGTTTGAGATGCAGATGTAATAATACAGTAATAAATAAATATTGCACTAAGACCCGTGAGAAAAAGGTGATGAGAAAAGCCTGTAGTCTATTATGTAGTAAACCCCAAACCAAAGGACTAAATAGTCATAATACGCATAAGGTATTTATTCATATGGGTATTAATATGGACAAACCCTGAAAAAGTAAAAGAGGTCCTCTTTTAACGATGGAGCAGAAAAACGCTGCAGAAATCCTAAAAAACCTTTTATGCAGAAAGGTCAGAAGAAATTGACACTGTCCCGGCCGGTGACAGCTCAGATGAATGAGTATTAGTGGTGCACTGTGGAGAAAATAGTCCTGTTTGCACAGGTTTTACCTGACAACCCGATGGGTCACTTGCAGTAGAAAGTCTGACTTCAGCCTCCTATGGCCCGCAGACGAAACTTACATCCGTTGATGAAAGCCGGTGATCTCTGGCCTCCGTGGCCAGATCAGGAACGCCGGCTGATGATGTTGAATCCTCACTAGGAAGAAGGATGTGGGCAGGACCTGTTGGTAAACTAGCCCGCCTCAAGCACAGTAGTACACAAAATCGCAATATCTAACTGTCCCTCAGAGTGAGCAGAGTAGCGTTCTGTCCCTAACTGAGTTCACAGCACAGTGACGCTAAAATGGCTGCGGCGCCTTTTATAGTGCATTCTGACATCATTTCAGCAGCCAATCACAGCCATGCCATTAGTTAAGATGACCGCAGCATTACAGGATGTGCCCACACTTCATAAGATTCATCATTGGCTGACTAACATCACATTGCCTCTCAAAGAATTATGGGAACTTCCGATTCCGGTATACGATATTGAAAAAGTATCGGAATTAAGTATCGGAATTCCGATAACGCGAATATCGGCCGATACCCGATACTTGCGGTATCGGAATGCTCAACACTAGTGGCAGTTAAAAAATACCGAATTCCTGTCAGGTTCCTGGAGACTCCTCGGCTGATAGCTTCGGTCGACTGTAAGCCCTTGCTTACAAATCCCAAAATAGCAATTGTGGCATGTAATAAATGTAATCTAATAGATGACAAAATATATAATATGCAGCAATATTAATAGAATATCATATGCATTTAGCTATATTAAATTCTGCATAGTACCACATAGCCACCGGGTCGTATGGTACATCTACTTTGACAGGTATTATTTCTCTTTGACTTTGGGATATGACTCCCTGGTTGTTAATGTTATCTTGATACACTGTCTATGGCGTTTTTTGTGGCTATGTGGTACTATGCAGCATTTAATATAGCTAAATGCATATGATATTCTATTAATATTGCTGCATATTATATATTTTGTCATCTATTAGATTACATTTATTACATGCCACAATTTCTATTTTGGGATTTGTATAATACCATGGCAATTGCCTTATATATGATGTATTAAATTTATACATTCCATTTGTGTTACCATGACCTGTCAGTGCTCCCTGTTTTGCATGTGCTATTTGGTCAATTGACCTCTGTTCTACCCTTGTTTTCCTCATTTCCTGGTATTTTTCTAAATAAACTATTCTTTTTATTGATATTAATTGTTTGGAATTTTTGTTCGTTATTTTTCATGGTATTCATCTAATTTCTAGCGAATTTTTCCTATTATGTCTTAGTTGTATAGGCCCTTTCCCATTTGGGTGGTTTTTCATGTGTAATCATTGATTACTTATATGGGTATGTCATTCATGAACTGTTTATTGTCAGAAGAAGTGTCTGCTTTCCGCCCATCAGATGGGTTCTGCCAGTCCGTCCTCGGCACCTGAAGGTCTGCCATCGGCTTATTGGTCTTTCGCAGATGTCTTCGACAAGAAGGAGGCTGAGACTCTGCTCCCACATGAACCATACGACTGTCCGATTGACCTTGTCCCTGGCTCTACCCCACCCAAGGGTAGAATATACCCATTATCTCCTGCCGAAACCCAAGCTATGTCGGAATATATCCAGGAAAATTTAGCCAGAGGTTTCATCAGTAAGTCTTCCTCACCCGCAGGACCGGGATTTTTCTTTGTAAAAAAAAAGATGGCTCCCTCCGTCCCTTCATAGACTATAGAGGGTTGAATGACATCACGGTCAAAAACAAATACCCGCTGCCTCTGATCCCGGAAATTTTTGACCGCCTAAGAGGTGCACAAATGTTCACCTGCCTAGGCCTGATTATTGTTGGGCTTCCTAGCAAGACCTGCTTGGTCCCTGCTTGGCTGCTCCCTGTACTCAGGTTCCCTGCCTTGTGCTCCAATGTACTTCCTAGCGCGTGCTCTGCCTTGCCTTATACCCAGGCATACTACCCAGCATGCATTCTGCCTTGCTTTGTATCCAGGCGTGCTTCCCCGCACGCGCTGTGTTTTGCCTCTTACCCAAGCGTGCTCTCTGCACATGCTATACGCAATCCTGTCTGTTGTGTACTCTCGTGTACACGCCTTGCACTGTCTTGTATTCTGCGTACCCCCGTGTACACGCCTTGCACTGTCTTGTACTCGGTGTACCCCTGTGCACACGCCTTGCACTATCCTGTACTCTGCTTGTTCTTGTGTCCTCGCTTTGCTCACTTCCAAACCCTGTGTAATCCTGTCTTCTATGAGCCGGCCACCTGGTTCCAGCAGTTGTGGTACTTTATCCCCCTGTGTCTGCCCCTGACACTCCCTGTATAGGGGGTAGTTCTCACTAGGTCAGCTCGCCCACGGTGGGTTCGTATCACGACCCAGAGGATCCACTCCAGGAGTCATCACAATTATATGGCACTGTGTACTTACAATTGCTCATTTTGCCCCTTCTACCCAGTTAATTCTTCTATTTTCCATTAGGACTATGAAATCACATGATTAAAAAGACTAGCTGAATAATTCTAAGCTCTATGTAGAAACAGGAAGTCAGTTTTCCCTGAATGAGTCCTCATTAAACTACAATTCTACATCACTGCAACTTTGATGTGAAAGCTTTTTTAATTATTTATTTTTAAAGCACTTCAGTGTAATGACCTTATTTCCTCACGTAATAATTTGGTCTGTAAAAGTTTCATTTAATTTTTTGGTTACTCTTTATTTGTACAGCAACAAGGTATTTCAAGCACTTTACAGTGCAAACAGAATATGAAATTTAGCACTACATGTTCTATTTTTTGTTACTTTGCCATTCTTTTCCAATGTACAATGTATCTAATTTCTTGAACAGGACCATGAATAATTTCTAGATGCTTCTCCCTTGGTTAAAAGAGAATGGTCATGTCCTTGATATTGTAGTGTCACTTGATAGCAAATATTGTCAAACTCAAGGTTAAATTAATTTATAGTACGGTCTGTACCATGTACAGGATTGTTATAAAGCAATCAAAGTGCTGAAAATGTTACATCTATGCTAAGAGAGCACACCACCTATGATGGGACATTTATAGAAAGTCTTAAGCAAAAAAAAAACCAGTAATATACAGTAGAAGCAGTAAGGAGAGTATTCAATTGTGAGTGTGGTGGTGATCAAGGTATCTGCAATTATAAAATAAAGACTATTGTTAAAAATCAAGGCTAATGTCATGTGAATATATATGTGTATAATCAAATGTAACTATTGTAATTGAATGGAGGAATTGATTTGAAATTTACATTACCACAAGTTCTCGAATGCGACAGCAATCAGCTATGACCTCTCAATGATAAATGGAAAGTTTATGCGTTTTGTAACGTAATATTAATATCCCCAACAAATAATTCCACGATCCATAATGTTTGTCATCCTTTTTTCTGTGTCCTTGTAGGTAAAAGTCTCAATATTTTATATTGTTGTAGCTATAGAAGAAAAAGATGTATGGTAATAATGTATTAGTTATGCATAAACTTTCTGAAACTTGCAGTACTTATACAAGTAATACTACTTTTCATTTTTGCTTTTCATCCATAAAGATTATATACTCAGTGCAGTACAGTAAAGTCTTACTTTAGAAAATTCGCTAATCAGCCTTAACACTAACTTTAAAGGGGTTGGGCATTATTAGACCCATGCTTAATTAATTCAGGACCCCAATTAATATAAAAACAATGTACAGTGGGTATGGAAAGTATTCAGACCCTTTACATTTTTCACTCTTTGTTTCATTGCAGCCATTTGGTAAATTAAAAAAAAGTTCATTTTTTTTCTCATTAAAATGTACACTTTGCACCCCATCTTGACTGAAAAAAACAGAAATGCAGACATTTTTGCAAATTTATTAAAAAAGAAAAACTGTTATATCACAGTCATAAGTTTTCAGATTCTTTGCTCAGACACTCATATTTAAGTCACATGCTGTCCATTTCCTTGTGATCCTCGTTGAGATGGTTCAACTCCTTCATTGGAGTCCAGCTGTGTTTAATTAAACTGATAGGACTTGACTAAGGCCTCTTTCACACATCCGTTTTGCGCCCGACGGCGCGATCCGGCCTTTTTTTTTGTAAAACTGGATCCGGCGAAATGTAATGCCGGATCCGGCTTTTTCCCATTGACTAACATTAGCGCCGGATCGCGCCGCAAGACTTTGCGGCGTGTCCGGTTTTTGCCGGATCCGGTGTCTGGTCGCATTCCGGTGTCAGGAAAAAACGGCAACTGTAACGTTTTTTGTCTCCGGCCAAAAAGCCGAGTCTATGAGCGCCGGAATGCGGCGGATCCGGCAAAAGCCGGATTCGGTGGCCGGATCCAGTTTTTTAAATTGATATACCAGCCCACAGCAAACATATATAAAAGCATGCAGTGGGACACTCAGCCATTACCATGCAGCCAGCAATGAAAGCAAGACCAAGCCAGAGACGACCACCAGCACCAGCACCAGCACCTTCACCAGCACCAGCATCAGGTTCAGCATCAGTACCAGCACCAGCAGCAGATTCGGAAATGGAGCGACAGGACAGCAGACAGTAAATATCACATCCCCACCCCTAAAATTTAAGCATGCATCTTTCACCACTGCTGCCTCACTCCAAAGGTATCTTCTGGGCAGAGTTTGTCTCAGGACAGGCGCACTGGCTCAGTGAGCTAGTGCAGTGCGGTGTCCTTGACACCCTGGTACAGTTTAAAAATCATGTTTTTGCTGTGATGGGGTTGGTCCCCCTGGTACTGTATAAAATGTGCATGGTTTTCCAGTGATGGGTGGGTCCCCCTGGTACTGTATAAAATGTGCATGGTTTTCAAGTGATAATGTGGATCCCCTGGTACTGTATAGAATGTGCATGTTTTCCCTGTGATGAAGTGGGTCCCACTGGTACTGTATAAAATGTGCATGGTTTTCAAGTGATAATGTGGATCCCCTGGTACTGTATAAAATGTGCATGTTTTGCAAGTGATAATGTGGGTCCCCCTGGTACTGTATAAAATGTGCATGTTTTCCCTGTGATGAAGTGGGTCCCCCTGGTACTGTCTAAAATGTGCATGGTTTTCAAGTGATAATGTGGATCCCCTGGTACTGTATAAAATGTGCATGTTTTGCAAGTGATAATGTGGGTCCCCTGGTACTGTATAAAATGTTCATGGTTTTCCCTGTGATGAAGTGGGTCCCCCTGGTACTGTATAAAATGTGCATGGTTTTCAAGTGATAATGTGGGTCCCCCTGGTACTGTACAAAATGTGCATGTTTTCCCTGTGATGAAGTGGATCCCTTGGTACTGTATAAAATGTGCATGTTTTGCAAGTGATGGAGTGGGTCCCACTGGTACTGTATAAAATGTGCATGTTTTGCAAGTGATAATGTGGGTCCCCCTGGTACTGTATAAAATGTGCATGTTTTCCCTGTGATGAAGTGGGTCCCCCTGGTACTGTATAAAATGTGCATGTTTTCAAGTGATAATGTGGGTCCCTCAGGTATGTGCATGTTTTCCCTGTGATGAAGTGGGTCCCACTGGTACTGTATAAAACATTCATGTTTCCAAGTGATAATGTGGGTCCCCCTGGTACTGTATAAAGTGTGCATGTTTTCAAGTGATAATGTGGGTCCCCCTGGTACTGTTTAAAATGTGTCCAATTCATGACGGGATGTGACATTCCGTACACCATAAAGCTCACTACAGTCCATGTTGGACTTTTATATTTTTCAGCCAGGGCCAAGGAATATACATATATTCACTGGCCCTTTTTGTCTCTTTATTCAACAGCAGAAGACTCCAAAGAGAGGCAGCAGCAAGGGGAGAGGAGGAAGATTTGCAACAGGCAGAGGAGAGGAGGACAGCCAGCAGAAAGTAAATATGACATCCCCCATTCCTAAAAATTTTTATTTTTTTCTCTTTCAGCCAGGGCCAAGGAATATACATATATTCACTGGCCCTTTTTGTGTCCTTATTCCACAGCAGAAGACGCCAAAGAGAGGCAGCAGCAAGGGGAGAGGAGGAAGAACAACAGCCAGAGGAGAGGAGGACAGTCAGCAGACGGTAAATATGACATCCCCCATTCCCAAAAAATTTAATAAATTTTTGCTTTTTCAGCCAGGGCCAAGGAAAATACATATATTCACTGGCCCTTTTTGTGTCTTTATTCCACAGCAGAGACCGCCAAACAGCTTTAGCCGAGGAAGCGGCAGCAGCAGCATCAGCTCCAGCGGAGTCAGTGGAGCTGCAGCCTGATGTGGAGACATCTTCTTCTGGGAGCCCTCCTTCCCATCGTCAGTATTTGGCGGTAAAAATATATAATTTTTTTTTCTCTCCACAATCCATCTGTGGGATATATGTATTGATTGTCTTTTTTTAATAACAGGAATCGCAAGATGAAGAGGAGCTCCCAGAGGAAGAAGGACGGGGTGGAGAGATACCTGGAGTGGGCTCACAATTCGTAAGTATCCTGCATCAATCGCAGAAGCACAACATTACACTACACACAACACATAGAAAACCATTTAGTACATACTTCACACAGGCCGAACACATGACTATATCACAAATTGTTCCTTTTTCTTTTAGTCTCTCGGATCTGGTTACCAGCAAAGAGGTCCTCACAGTGCCTCCCAGAGTCGTCGTCATGACAGCCGCAGCAGTTACCATCGTGTAAGATTTTTTTAATTTTTTTTTTTTTTAAACATTTTTTTTTTAATTTTTAATTTTTTTCTTTTTCACTTGCTCGTAAGGAGGCTAATTTACTTTTTTTTCTCTTTTTCTTTAACAGGCTTCACAGCGTGCTCCCGACTCGGACGGTGAGAAGGAGGAGGGTTTGGATGTGGACCTCCTCATCGATCTGGTCCGAGAAAGGGAGCCGCTGTGGAACATGGGGGACCGCCGCCATTCTGATCAGACAGTGACCCGACGGCTTTGGGAGGAAGTGACATCCACAATGGTGGACCGCTGGGAGGACCTCGATGTTCGGGCCCAGACTAAACACCGTAAGTATAGTTCAGGTTGCTGACTGTAAAGCTGTGTTTCCCAAACTTCAGTCCTCGTGGCCCCCAAGGATCATGTTTTCAGGACAGGATTTCCTTATGTGCAACACTATGGAAATACTGAAAACATGACCTCTGGGGGACAAGATGACTGAAGTTTGGGAAACACTGATGTTGTATAGTAACCAATGTGTGCTTTCTCTTTTCAGGGAGAGAATTGTGAAGCCGTGGCGGTCTGTGAGGGATCGCTTCAAGAAGGAGTTAAACAAGGAGATGTGGGCCCGGAGTGGATCTGCAGGATGCCAGAGCAAGTACAAGTACGCACGAGCCCTGGCGTTCCTGCGGGAAACTATGGTCACCAGAAGGTAAATATTACAAGAAATGTTAACATCTAGCAAATGTTTTTTTGCAGCCAGGGCCATTCAACATCTGTATATTAATTGTATGTTTTCTCTTTATTCCACAGAACGGTGAATAGCACTCGGGCACCCACAGAGTTTGACCCTTCTGGGGCGATCCCTCAGGAGATCGACACCGCGGGAGACTTCGACCGCACCGGTACATCTGCACCTTCACAGCCTTCCCTCACATCCGATCCCGCAGTCCCCTCACCAGCACTGGAGCATCATGGCCGCCTGCATTACATGCATCTGCTGGTGAGGAGATAGCATTCCCTTTACCCCACCCTTCTGCCACTGCCACCTCTAGTACACCTGCGGGTACTGGGCGCCAGTGGCAGAGGGGTCAGGAAAGGAGCTATGCGCCCGAGTTCTTGCATTTGAATGCATCTTTCCAGAACTGTCTCAAAGTATTATCTGAACAACTTGCATTAATCAGATAACCTCCAGCATTTTGGAGGTAAAGACACTTCTGCAAAACCATGCATTCAGAAGCAAGAACATCTCCAAATCACAGCTTTTTTAGGTCTGTGGCGGAGCGCTTGGATACGCTATCTACTGAACAGCAGATGTATGTAATGCATGCGTGCCACGTTGCTCTAGTGCAGGCTACCACCCAACCTCCTCCATCCACCCCATTCGTTCCTCCACCTCCCCTCCCTTCAGCCGCCGTCCCTCCTCCCCCTCCTATTCAATACCAGCCACCTCCCCAGCTCCAGCAACCTCCCCAGTACCAGCCACCTACCCAATTCCAGCAACCTCCCCAGTACCAGCCACCTCCCCAACTCCAGCCACTTCCCCAACTCCAGTCACCTCGCCAACTCCAGTCACCTCCCCAGTACCAGAAACCTCACCAGTACCAGCCACCTACCTGGTACCACACTCCTGCCTCTTACCAATCTCCTTCCCCCTTCCAATTCCCTACCATATCACCTGCTCCTCCTGCCCAACCCTCCACTCCACCACTCATCACCTTTTCTGCCTCAAATTTGTCCTCCCATTCTCTAACTCTTTCCACCCCTTCACCTCATACTGTTCCTTCACCACCACCATCCCGGTCCTCCCTCCACACTCCCACGGTTGAAGTGTCCCGCAGCCCCCCCAGCACTATTTCCACCCCACACTACACCCAACTGTAAATAGTTAATTTTTTTTGGCTTCAACAAAAAATAAAAACTTTATTTTGATAAAAAATTAATTTTATTACAATTTCAACATTTTGCCAAAATGCAACTTTTTCAAAAAATTATATTAAAAAATTATTTTTCCCAAACTTGTGTACTTTGTTAGGTTATCCCCTACAAGGTACACATTTTTTGAAAAAAGGTGAAATACTTTGGGTTAAAAAAAAAAAAAGGGACAGAACTATGGCTAAAAGGTTACATAAAGTACAAAACACACAAGAAGGTAGACAAGTTTCCTTTTAAAGGTTTATTATGGATACAGAAAGAGTTTTAAAAGAACAAATCAATTGATCACACTCTGTCATCCTGCTAGTCTACTCTACCTTCTGGTGACAGAAAGTATTGTGCAAAATGGTCCCTCATTCTTGAAACCGCCAGTGTACTCTGAGTGGTAATGCTGCTGTAGTCATGCAAGGTTGTTTCTTGATAGTGGTCCTCAATAGAAATCGGTTCCTTGCTGATCACAAATTTGTGTAGGACCACGCACGCTTTTACAACGTCATCCACAGTCTCTGTCTTCAAGGTTATCGCAGTCAAAAGGACACGCCATTTGGCTGTCATAATCCCAGACGCACACTCCACCATCCGTCTGGCTCTTGTGAGGCGGTAGTTGAAAATGCGCTTTGTATGGGTCAATCCTCTGCTGGCGTACGGCTTCAAGAGGTGTTCGGACAGCTGGAATGCCTCATCACCTACACACACGAAAGGCATAGGTGGCCCAGAGGTTTGAGTCAGCGGCCTAGGGGGCGGAAACTGAAAGTGTTTCCGTACAGTCTCCGCCCATAGCTGAAAGTTTAAACACTTGAGAGTCATTGGACCGTCCATAAGCCCCAATGTCCACTGCAATAAATTTGTACTCCGCATCAGTAATAGCCATCAGGACGACCAAAAACTATTTCTTGTAGTTGAAGAATTCTGATCGGTTCCTGCAGGCTTTTGAATGCAGATGTATTTGCCATCAACAGCGCCCAGGCAATTTGGAAACTGGCAGATCCGGAGAAACTGGTCCGCTATTTCAAGCCACCGGTCTGCAGTTGGCTCTGGAAGAAATTCTCCAACCAAAGAGTCCCACAGAGCATGACAAGTGTACTTAATGATGCCTGATAGTGTAAAAATTCCCAGGCGGTATTGGAAATGGAGAGATGACAGCATTTCTCCAGTTGCCAGAAATCTGTAAACAAAATAGAAAAAATAAATTAGTTCACAATCACAGCATTACATAGCAGAACTCAGCTATAACAATTGGAGATACAAAAAAAAATTAAAGGAAAAGAAACACACAGTTTTTGACCAACTTTTATTGTACTGATATTCCTTAGATTCCCTCCTGTGATAAAAAAATAATAACAACAATACAAGTGTGCTCAAGCGAGCAGATCCAATACATGTAGCTTACCTTATGGTGACCATGAGACGCTCCGCAGGAGAAATCGAGAAGCGACAATAGGTGTCGGATCTTCGGATTTGTTCTCAATACGCTCTAGCAAAAAGTCAAAATTCTCTTTCTTCATCCGAAGATAGGCAAAAAATTTCTCAGGATTTTCTCTCAGCTCCATGTTGAGTGTAGAATACACACCATGGGTTAGTCTTTGTGCTGTGATGGGGTGGATCCACATACGGCGTCGTCGGTGGCGCTGACGCATAATGCGCTGCTCTATCTCTCTCTCATTCTCCATAACGATAATCTTCAAGCGATTCGCCTCCGCAGTAAAATCCACCAGATTCTTGAATATATTTCCAATAATAACATCCATCTTCGCCAGTCACTTGCTAATTGCTCTTCTCTCCAACCTGCACTTGCTCCTCTACAACCTGTCAATGATGGGCTGTAGGAACAGTGTATATATAGGATTACAGTAGCCAATCATGTTTGGAACCCCAAAAAAGGGCGTTTTTAAAAACTGGATCGGGCGTAATCCGTCGAAAAACAGATAAAAATCCGGATACACCGGATGAGACAGATCCGGCTTTTGGTCGGATGCGTCTCATCCGGTTTTACATACTCCGGCGCTCCGGCAAAACGCCGGTGGCGACGTCAGGCGCAAAACGGATGTGTGAAAGAGGCTTTATAAAGGCGCACACCTGTCTATATAAGACCTCACAGCTCACAGTGCATGTCAAACCAAATGAGAATCATGAGGTCAAAGGAACTGGCCAAGGAACTTAGAGACATAATTGTGGCAAGGCACAGATCTGGCCAAGGTTACAAAAGAATTTCTACAGTACTCAAGTTTCCTAAGAGAACAGTGGCCTCCATAATCCTTAAATAGAAGAAGTTTGGGACCACCAGAAGTTTTTCTAGACCTTGTCGTCCAGCCAAACTGAGCAATTGTGGAAGAAGAACCTTGATGAGAGAAGTAAAGATGAACCCCAAGATCACTGTGGCTGAGCTCCACAGACGCAGTAGTGAGATGGAAAAAAGTTCCACAAAGTCAACTATCACTGCAGCCGCATGGAGATTGCTAAAAAAAAAACACATGAAGGACTCCCAGACTATGGTAAATAAGATTCTTTGGTCTGATGAGATGAAGATAGAACTTTTTGGTGATAATTTTAAACAGTATTTGTGGAGAAAACTAGGCACTGCTCATCAACTGCTCAATACAATCCCAACAATGAAACATTGTGGTGGCAGCATCATGCTATGGGGGTGTTTTGCAGCTGCAGGGACAGGACAACTGGTTGCCAGGTACAGAGATATCCTGGATGAAAACCTCTTCCAGAGTGCTCTGGATCTTAGACTTGGCCGAAGGTTCACCTGCCAACAAGACAATGACCCTAAGCACACAGCTAAAATAACAAAGGAGTGGCTTCAGAACAACTTTGTGACCATTCTCGACTGGCCCAGCCAGAGCACTGACTTAAACCCAATTGTGCATCTCTGGAGAGACCTGAAAATGGCTGTCCACCAACGTTCACCATCCAACCTGACAGAACTGTAGAGGATCTGCAGGGAAGAATGGCAGAAGATCCCCAAATCCAGGTATGAAAAACTTGTTGCATCATTCCCAAGAACACTCATGGCTGTACTAGCTCAAAAGGGTGCTTCTACTCAATACTGAGCAAAGGGTCTGAATACCTATGGCTATGCGATACTTCAGCTTTTCTTTTTTAATAAATTTGCAAAAGTTTCTACATTTCTGTTTTTTTCAGCTTGGATGGGGTGCAGAGTGAACATTAATGAGAAAAAAATGAACTTTTTTGAATTTACCAAATGGCTGCAGTGAAACAAAGAGTGAAAAATTTGAAGGGGTCTGAATACTTTCCAGACCCACTGAATGTTTACCTCGCACAGCGGCACAGTTCCAGTGATGCCAGAGTCACTGTTCCCATATGGCGATGTGACATTGTTGTGTCACACTGCTGCTGCAGCTGAGGAGGAGCCACTGTTTAGCTGCAGCCTTTTCTATGTCATCAGGTATAGAAATGTAGCATAATTCCACCCTGATGGAATATTAATGAGCTGCAGCCAAACAGAAGCTGCTGATTGGCTGCAGCGGGCACATGACAAAATTAATGTCATGCCACCTGCCAGGAATAGCGGTGCCTACAGTGAGGCGAATATACATTGTTTTTATTTTAATTAGGTTAATGAACTATTAAAGCAGGGGTCGCCCAGTATTAGACAACTCTTTTAACTGTTTTATTACAATGGCACCTATCAAGGGCTGGGATTTATAAGACAACAAGTGAATGGTTAGGTATTAAAGTTATTGTGTTGGAAGAAGTAAAGTTAGACAAGCATAAGTATCAGAGCAACTCTGATTACAGAATCAGAGCATCTCCAAAATGGCAGGTCAATGATATTATACAGCACTATGTACTTACAATTTCCCTTTTGTCCTTCTACACAGTTAATTCTTTTCTTTTCCATTAGATCTATGACATCACATGATTAAAAATAACTTAGATTAATCCTTCTTAGCTCCATGTAGAAACCAGAAGTCTCTATTCCCAGCATCAGTCATCATTAAAAGTACAATTCTACAGCACTGCAAAGTCACTGGCCAGACAAGCTCCACCTCCTCTTCAAGTCCTGACCGAGCTGCTTCACCCTCTTAGCTTTATCTCTCCTCATTGTTTTTCTGTCCCATCATTTGGAGCCAGAACAGTCTACTCGTTATTTTTTTTCACCATAAACGGTGTCAGCCTCTAATCCCCTATGTTTATGTAGAGCTAAACCTATGTGGTGCAAACAATAAATTATGTCCAAAACTATAGAACTGAGTTCTATGTGGTGCGAACAATAAATTATGTCCAAAACTATAGAACTGAGTTGGAACACATGTTGATATAAGTGCAATGAGTAGGTACACATTCACACTGTGGCTATTAACAAACATAACCTAAGATAAAAACAAAATGAGCAACTACCCTGCAGTAAGTACACTGTTTTGTGTAACCCTGTCCTCACCATTGATTGGCAGCTTTCTACCTATGTATAGTGTACACAGAAATCTACCAATGAGTGATGTGGTCCGGGATGTACAGAGCTCAGCTGTTAGGCATCGGGCGACATCCGAACCTGGATCCGAGGAGTCTGTGGTCTCCCATCCAGACCCAGCCAAGGCAGTTGCTGCTCAGCTTCACCGTCAATCCCAACAGCTAGCCAATACCCAAGAGGCACAAGTAGTTACTAGAGTCTTTGTTCATAGTAGCCTTAAACCTAGGTTACAGAACACGAAAAGGCTGTTATAAGCCTAAGTCCAGAAATGCCTGCACTGAGCATGTCCGTGACATGGCGAACCGTGATTGGTGGTTAATGTCAGCTGATCCTCTGACTTGGCATCGCCTGATTGATCACGGATGACGTCATCGGTGATGCGATTGACTAGATGGCTGGGGGGCAGAGCTTAGCCCTTAAATAGCTTGTCTGTCCATGGCGCGGGGAAGTCAGATCATACTAAATAGGTAGTGCTCATGTGTGACGTACCAGAATCTGGGCTCCACAAGCTCTCTAGCTTTCGCTCTCCGGGACCTGCCGATGCCAGAGTTAGCTCGGCTAATTAGCCCAGGTCCTTCAGGAAGGTTAATTAATGCTATGCAGGTAGCGATCGTAGTGCAGTCTGTCTCTGTCAAAGGGGTAGCTATACACCGCGAGCAGACTGTGGGGCGCGTATCTTGTGCATCACCTGCTAACGAAAGGAGAGATGCTCAGTCCGGTGGCACATCGGCTGGCAGCACGTACGCCTGGCGTGAGTCGCATGCAGTTCCTAATATCTGGCAAGTGGCTTCTGTGCTATTAACAGGGCTACGTCTACGCCAGCCTGCAGCACATGGTGCAGATCTAATATCTGGCAAGTAGCTTCGGTGCTATTAACAGGGCTACATCTACGCCAGCCTGCAGCACATGGTGCAGATCTAATATCTGGCAAGTAGCTTCGGTGCTGTTAACAGGGCTACGTCTACGCCAGCCTGTAGCACATGGTGCAGATCTAAAATCTGGCAAGTGGCTTCGGTGCTGTTAACAGGGCTACGTCTACGCCAGCCTGCAGCACATGGTGCAGATCTAATATCTGGCAAGTAGCTTCGGTGCTATTAACAGGGCTACATCTACGCCAGACTGCAGCACATGGTGAATATCTAATATCTGGCAAGTGGCTTCGGTGCTGTTAACAGGGCTACGTCTACGCCAGCCTGTAGCACATGGTGCAGATCTAATATCTGGCAAGTGGCTTCGGTGCTGTTAACAGGGCTACGTCTACGCCAGCCTGCAGCACATGGTGAATATCTAATATCTGGCAAGTGGCTTCTGTGCTGTTAACAGGTCTACATCTACGCCAGCCTGCAGCACATGGTGAATATCTAATATCTGGCAAGTGGCTTCGGTGCTGTTAACAGGGCTACGTCTACGCCAGCCGGTAGCACATGGTGCAGATCTAAAATCTGGGAAGTGGCTTCGGTGCTGTTAACAGGGCTACGTCTACGCCAGCCTGCAGCAAATGGTGCAGATCTAATATCTGGCAAGTAGCTTCGGTGCTATTAACAGGGCTACGTCTACGCCAGCCTGCAGCACATGGTGAATATCTAATATCTGGCAAGTGGCTTCGGTGCTGTTAACAGGGCTACGTCTACGCCAGCCTGCAGCACATGGTGCAGATCTAATATCTGGCAAGTGGCTTCTGTGCTGTTAACAGGGCTACGTCTACGCCAGTCTTCAGCACATCTCCTATCAAGTTAACGGAGATAGTGCCAATTCAATTTCTCTCCTTGTGTGAAGTAACACAGGTGAGATCTAATATAATATAATATAATATAACAAGTTGTCAGTTGTTACCCTGATACCCAAAGGGTGTTCGGCAGCAGTGACATAAACTGCATCGCGGACCCCGGGTTTGGTTGCAATCCATTATATAATAAAGTTGTTGCAACCGAGCTCATAACATTAGCATTCAGAAAATTGATAGATCTGCAGCAGAGAAGACAGTGATTTTATGAAAACTGCAGTAAGTAAGTGATACATCGCTGCAATCAGGGTCTCTGTCCATTAATTATGCTTCTCTCAGATCACATCGCAAAAACCTGGTGACAGATTTCTTTTAACAGAGAGAAATAAATGATTCCTCCAACTCAAATTTAGGCCAATTGGGTTAGCAGTGTAATGCTAGACAGTAGTTAAAAATTAAGAACGTAGCTGTAATTATAATGCCCGCTACATTGCATTTAATTTTAAATCCTTTTGGGAGGCACACATGATGCCAATTCTAAACAGTTATACATATTTATACATATGGCACTTTGATAGTTTTAAGCTCAGTTTTAAATACACATAGAATAATTCATGATTTAAAATATTAGAAGTCTTTGGTGAGAAAATGTATTTCTTATCAAGTGCCCAATGGATATAAAAGACATGAATGTTCAAAACATTCAGTTTACTTAAGGGAAATAAAGATTAAAGATGGGCAAGTGCGGCTCAGATTTGATTCCAAGTATAGCATAGTATACAAAGTAAGTGTGCAATGTTTAATCTACAGCTCCATGTCTTCATCAATCTACTGTAACATAGGTGGATTATAATGAGGGTAATCTGGGCTACCACTGGGGGTCCGAGACTCCAGGGGGGGCCATGAATTGCCACCATTATAATTTGCATTTGCATGTTTGTTGTTACCGCTACGGCCGCAGGTGGCTTAAATAATACTGTCACTTGTTTGAAATTGTCACCGCCGCCACTGCAGGTGGTTTATATGATGCTGGAAGCCTTGGCCCGCCCTTCCGCATGTTTGAAATTGTCACCACCACGGCCGCAGGTGGTTTACATGATGCTGGACGCCTGGGACCGCTGTGCTGCATGTTTGAAATTGTCACCGCTGCCTCAGATGGTTTACATGATACTAGAGGCCTTGGCCCGCCCTACTGCATGTTTGAAATTGTCACCACCACGGCCGCAGTTGGTTTTCATGATGCTGGACACCTGGGGCCGCCCTGCTGCATGTTTGAAATTGTCAACACCACGGCCGCAGGTGGTTTAGTTTATGGGCGTACATACCGCCGGTTCAGCCGGTGCAGTTGCATCGGGGCCCTGAGCAGGAGGGGGCCCAGGAAAAACTAATGGCGACAGTGCATAATCGCTCACAGAGCTGGCGGCATCATCATCGCTAACAGGAAAGGCCAGCCCGGTCTGCTGCACACTATACAAGATTATGTTGAGGGGCCTTGTCCCCACCTGCGGGGAGGAGGGAGCGTCACATTGAACCTCACAGCATGTGATTCCCTCTGCTGCTGACATCCTGCCTGTGCCGTGTCGCTGATCTCAGGGTATGGTAAGAGGGGGAGGTGCTGGGAGGGAGGTCGCTGAAGCAGGACATATATATGTCCTGATCACTATAAGGGAGTCTCCTGAGTGCCCCGTCATACAGCTTTATTAAGTTATAGGCACTGCACAGAGTGATATTTTGTACCTCATTGCCTGTCAGCCAATCACAGACTTCTTTATAAGCACATCTGTGATTGGTTGACAGGTGATGATATTCATTGTCTTCTGTATCCTGGAGTCACAGCTCGGAAAGGGAAGCTTCAGCAGAAGAGACTGTGGACCAGACTGACAGGATGGTAAGAAATGGGGCGGACATACTGCTAATGCAGCTGCATCAGGGCTTGAAGGTGGAAGGGGGTCCTTGCAGGCCCTGGGACCATTGAGGAGACCGGCACACTATGGTGCCCATGATTCTGGAGGGCCCTGTGTCAGTGCTGGTTCTGGAACTAGCCCCCCCATGTTACTTACCTCTCCCTGTTCCTCCGCAGCTCCAGTGTCCATGACACTCTGGCGTCTCAGGGCACAACGCGCAATGACTTCACTACAGCACGCCCTTTGTGCTGTGCTCTGCAGAGAGTCATAAGACGCTGAGGAGCCCAGAGCAACGGAGCCTGGAGCAGCAGGGAAGAGAGAGGTAAGTATTTCATTATTATTATTTTTTATGTATGGAGCATTATATGGGGCCCATTATACTGTATGGAGCAATATTTGGGGTCCATTAGTCTGTATGGAGCAATGTATGGGGCAAATTATACTGTATGGAGCATTATATGGGGTCCATTAATTTGTATGGAACATTATATGGGGCCCATTCTGTATGGAGCAATATATTGGGCTCATTATTCAGTATGGAGCACCATGTAGTGCCCATAATACTGTATGGAGGACTATGTGGTGCCCATAATACTGTATGGAGGACTATGTGGTGCCCGTATTACTGCGTGGAGGTCTATGTGGTGCCCATAATACTGTATGGAGTACTATACTGTTCATTTCTGAGCTATTGTAGAATTTACAATAGATATCACTCACGTAATGTAAGAAGTAAGTGAAATCTTTGGCATTGTACTATACCTATATTTCTTATCTGTGCATCATGAATCGTGGTATGTGTTAAAGGGTCCCACTGAGACTCTTTCGTCCAGGGCCCATGAAAACCTGGAGCCGGCCTTGTGTGACTGTACATGTGTATATATGTTTATACATCCGTGTGCATCTTTGTTTATGAATGTATGTGTATGCATATGTGTATTATTGTGTTTCTCCATGTGCATATGAGTGTGTATGCATGTATGTGTGTATATACAGGTGCATCTCACAAAATTAGAATATCATCAAAAGTTAATTTATTTCAGTTCTTCAATACAAAAAGTAAAAAACTCATATAGAGTCATTACAAACAGAATGATCTGTCAAGTGTTTATTTCAGTTAATGTTGATGATTATGGCTTACAGCCAATGAAAATCCAAAAGTCTCAGTATATTAGAATACTTTATAACACGAGCTTGAAAATGATTTTAAAATCTGAAATGTTGGCCTACTGAAATGTATGTTCAGTAAATGTACTCAATACTTGGTCGGGGCTTCTTTTGCATCAATTACTGCATCAATGCAGCGTGGCATGGAGGCGATCAACCTGTGGTGCTGCTGAGGTGTTATGGAAGCCCAGGTTGCTTTGATAGCAGCCTTCAGCTTGTCTGCATTGTTGGGTCTGGTGTCTCTCATTTTTCTCTTGACAATACCCCATATATTCTCTATGGGGTTATGGTCAGGTGAGTTTGCTGGCCAATCAAGCACAGTGATACTATTGGTTGTAAACCAGGTATTAGTACTTTTGGCAGTGTGGACAGGTGCCAAGCAGAGTTGAGCAAAACACGTCGGTCAGATTCAAAATACCCGGCCATAGCGTGAGGTCGGCCATGTGTTCGGCGACCCGAGCGCCAAAGTCTGTATTCCCGTAATGCTTGAAGGGCTTTTTTCTCAGCCAATAAGCAAAGATGCACACTGTGGGCAATGCAATGACATGGGCAGCGGCCACCAGCATTGCATTGCCCACAGTGTGCATCTTTGCTTATTGGCTGAGAAAAAGAGAGATCACTGGCTGTTGCTTGCACATGACTCAACAATAGAGTTGAGCGAAACAGGTCGGTCAATTTAAAAAAACACAGACTTTTGCCAAAGTCGGGTTTCGCCGAGCGAAACCCGACCATAGCATGAGGTCGGCCATGAGTTCGGCGACCCGAGCCCCAAAGTCGGTTTTCCCATAATGCTTCCAGGGCATTTTCTCAGCCAATGAGCAATGACACAGACTGTGGGCAACGCAATGACATGGGAAGCAGCCAACACCATCTTAGAGAAGGGCATTGCAGTGATTTGCTTGCTTTGTGTGGCATCACAGTGCCTACAAAAGCCCTCACCGCCGACCTCCATTTTACTTCTGCCGATCTTAGCGTATGGAGAGGTTTCTTCCACTGGTTCTCAGTAGGGAGAGCGTTTGGCAGGAAAAAAAAAACTAATTCTGTGCTTGCGCTGAGAGTGATTAGCTGTACAGTTAGTGTGCAGTGACAGGGGAGGAATTTCTTGTGTGCAGCAGCAGAGCTGATTATTAGGCTGCATGCTAGTGACAGGGGAGAAATTTATTGTGTGCAGCAGCAGAGCTGATTATTAGGCTGCCTGCTAGCTGTATTGCTGTGTGTACACTGCTGCGCAGACTGCTTTTTAACACAGCACCTACACAGCACTAATACTTTTATTCTTTTTTTCTGCACCGTTACCGAGCGTTCATTTTTTCCCAAACCGCATAGAGCTGTACACTCCTCACACTACCGTGTACGGGCTGGTATCACGGACAAATACATGCTGACTATCTGTGTGTGACTCTGGAAATATATACGGAGATTTAAATTTTCCCCAAAACCGTATACAGCTGGTATCTTCTGATACAGTACCGTTTTTCTGCCTTTTATCACGGTCAAATCCATACTGAGAAAGCGTCTGTGTGTGACTGCGGAAATATATACGGAGATTTAAATTTTCCCCAAAACTGTATACAGCTGGTATCTTCTGATACAGTACCGTTTTTCTCCCTTCTGTATTACGGTCAAAATCCATACTGAGAGAGCATCTGTGTGTTACTCCTGAAATATATACGGAGATTTAAAATTACCCCAACACTGTATACAGCTATATGCTAATCATACAGTACACTTTTTTGGCTTTTCATATTCTAGTGTAATCCATACTGAGCCTGTGAGCGTGTGTGTTACTCCTGAAATATATATGGAGATTTAGAATTACCCCAACACTGTATACAGCTGTACGCTATTGATACAGTACACTTTTTCTGCTTTTCATATTCTGGCCTACTCCATACTGAGCCTGTGAGCATCTGTGTATTACTCCTGAAATATATACGGAGATTTAAAATTACCTCAACACTGTATACAGCGCTACGCTTCTGATACATTACCCTTTTTCTACTTTTTATACTCTGGTCTAATCTTTACTGAGCCTGTGAGAGTCTGTGTCTGTTACTCCACAAATATATACGGAGATTTAAATTTTTCAAGTTCACCGTATACAGCTGTACGCTTCTGATACAGTACCATATATCTGCTAGTATTTTTTTACATATTCGCAAACATGAATTAGGGTGAAAGAGGCCGCGAACGTGGGCGTGGGGGGCCAGCTGGTACTGATGGTGGTGGTGCATCTGCTGGTAGTGCCAAAAGCACAATAGCACCTTAGGCAGGAGGAGTTGAGCCTGTGTCATCGTCTGGCTCCAGAAGGCCTGGAAGGCTCACTTTCTGGGAGTAGGTAAACCGCTTTTAAACCCGAAGCATCAGGAACAGGTTTTGGCTTACATTGCCGAAACAGCCTCCAGCTCTATCGCCTCCTCTTCTGAAGTTTCAAAAACTCCATGCACTGAGTGGTCAGTGCAGGCTTCTGGTCAAGAACAACCCCTTTCCTTGTATCCATCACCCCCACCAAAAGTGAAGGATGCGGCAGGCCACAATTCAGATTATTCCATGGAGCTCTTTTCACATACCATGCCTGGGTTATCAAGTCAAATCCTGAATTCCCCAGTCCAAAATGAATCTGACATGGAGTGCACTGATGCACAGCCACTGCTATATGATTCTGCTCGTACATTCAACCAGAGCACTGCATTGCCCTTGCAGTCTCCTGAGCCAGAATGTGACCCTGATGAAACTCAGGTTCCCCTTCCTGCATACTATACCACCTTACACGGTGACACAGAGGAAGGTGCAGATGAAATTGAAGAGGAGGTGAGGGATGACCCAGTTGTTGACCCACATTGTCATCCATTGGGGGAAGAGGGTGCCGCTGGCAATAGCTCAGACGAGGAGGAGGACCCGCAGCAGGTATCGACATCGCAGCTGGGGTTATCTGGCAGGCCCGTAGCAGTCCAAAAAGGTGTTAAAAAAAAAAAAAAGAGTTGCAGGACAGCTTGGCCAGACAGTCAAATTAGCACAGCGTGCAAGCCCTGAAAATGTATACCATAGTAGGAAGAGTGCAGTGTAGCACTTTTTTGACCAAAATACTATTGATGAGGCAAAGGTTATCTGTAAGAAGTGCGGAAGGACCTTTAGCCGAAGGAAAAATCTCAGAAATTTGAATACCAGTTGCATGCTTAGACATTTAATGAACATGCACTTGCAAGCGTGGACGGACTACAAAACCTCAGGTAGCATATGTGCACCTGTTCCGACTGAAGTTAGCCAGCAATGCTCCATCACTTCCCCACTGTAAGCCCACCGGTTAGCACACCACCAGCAAGAAATGTTGAGGTGTCGTCGCAAGGCCAAAGAAGTCAGGGAATCAAAATGTTTTTGCAACGAAAGACTGCATCTAGGCCATCACCACCACCACCACCATCACCATCACCAACCCCCTCTCAGTCCATTATGTGCACCGCTAGTTCCCCCATATGCAGCTCCCAAGTCCAGCTCACCCTACCAGGCACTCTGAGTATGACAAGAAAGTACTCATCCTCTCATCCGTGTACACTGGCTTTGAACGCCTGCATTGCCATACTGATCTCATTAGAGATGATGCCCTTACGTTTGGTTGAAAGCGCAGCATTCAGAGACCTCATGGCCTACGCTGTCCCACGCTAAGACCTACCCAGTCGGCACTTCTTTGCTCGAAAAGCCATCCCTGCCCTCCACCTGCATGTGAAAGATCGCATTGTCCATGCACTCAAATAATCAGTGAGTGGAAAGGTGCACCTCACAACAGATGCATGGGCCAGTAGGCATGGCCAGGGCCGTTACGTGTCCATCACTGTGCACTGGGGTAATGTGGTGGATGCAGGGTCCACAGGGGACAGCGGTGGTGGGACAGTGCTGCCTAGCCCATGGTATAGGCAACAGTTGGCTGCAGGCGTTCGACCCTCCTCCTCCTCCAGAAGCGAAAGCTTGTCAACGGAGCGCAGTCGCACGAGCACTCCATCCTCAGCTGCCAGAGTTGCACACGAGGTGTCCCACTATCGAACATCTAGTGGTAAGCGTCAGCAGGCTGTTTTAAAAATTATGTCTTTGGGCGACAACAGACACACCGCGGAGGTACTGGCCAACTACTTGCAGGGAGAAACTGAGTCATGGCTAGGCAGTATACATTGTGGTGTAGTGACTAATGTGGCAGCTAGGGGGCGCTGTACATGTTGCTCAAATTATGCATGGAGGCATGAGATGGATGGGAAACCAGTCCCTGGTATGGTGATAAATGGAAGGTATGTGTCGCAGAGCTCCTCTGTGCTGTAGGACAGGAATATTGTTCTGGGACTTGTAGTCCCATAAGAGTTCTGATTATTGTCAAGGGTGACCTACAGGGTTAGCTTGTGAGCTGGGTGGGACTTGCTAACCACACATACACCGCCCACTGGTGGTGGGAGAATGAATGTTGCAATCTGGTGATTGTAGGTGTTGTGAAGGACCTGTGAGGAGGTCATGAACAGGTGACCAGACCATGTGCTTCATGCCTTAGCTGGGGGAGTGGCTACAGGTATTTGGCACATGGTGAGGAGATTGAGTTAGAGACTGAGGAGTCTCTGGAAGTCTGGCTGAAGCTGTGGAGAGTGTGTCCTGCATAGGGCTGCCTGCAAGGTTCCTGGAAGGTCTATCGGTGTTGGAAGATCCTGGGGTTGGATCGGATTCCTGGAAGCACGTGGTGAGACTTGGAACTTGGTGGCCAGGGTGTTGTATGGGGGTCCTGAATAGCACCCGGACAGGACACATGTGTCTGCAGATCTGAGCCAGTGGAAGAAGGAAGGAGAGTGTGTGTGCCCTGCATAGGGCTGCCTGCAAGGTCCTGGAAGGTCTGTCAGTGTTGGAAGATCTGGGGTAGGATCGGATTCCTGGAAGCACGTGGTGAGACTTGGAACCTGGTGCCCGGGGTGTTGGACGGGGGTCCTGAATAGCACCCGGACAGGACACGTGTGTGCGGAGCCTGGGACGGTCCCCACTGAGAACCCCGCGGTTCTGTTGAGTAGTTTGGCTGGAGTCAGCCTGGAAGTGTGACTTTCTGTTACAGTGTGTCAGTGAGCACCGGTAGCGAGTTCCAGATCACCCGGGAATGGCACCTGGCGGTCCCTGCTGGCCTGCAGCCACTTAGTCAAGCCCGTCCCATGCAAGGGTGAGTCTGGGAACAGTGATATTCCAATCGGGAATGCATTTATGTTTTGTGATATTTCTGTTACCTGGTGTTAAAGAGACAGTAAACAATTGATTTTTGAACTTAAAGCCTGTGTGTTGCCTCGTTATTGCAGCCCGGCCATTGCTTACCAGAGCGAATCCCTACATTTGGTGGATTGAATGCGGGCACATGCAGTGAGGTCAGGCTGTTTTTTTTTGGGATGTTTTTTTTTCTGCATGACAAATAACCAGGTGAAGACGTCTGGCTGTAACTCGGCGGGGTTATGAAGGTGACAAGCGGCTGGCTGTAACTCGGTGGGGTTACGAAGGTTACTGTGGATCAGGGGGTCCACGAAGCCAGCGCAGCGGAGGCGTGCAGAGACTAGTGGTAGCAGGAGCTACCAGGACACTTGCAGGAAGAGGTTCTGCAACAGCAGTGGCTTGTGAGCGGCAGTCGGAGGTGCCGGTGGTTGGTGGCGGCCACAGCAGTGGTATCAGTGCCAGCAGGAGCTGGTGGTGCAATGGAAGGACAGTGTGAACCAGGTTACACCAACTCTTAAAGGGCCAGCAAGAGCCCAAAAGAAATAAAACTGTACTGTGGGAGTTGTGCCTAAGAAAGCTGTGGGGGAGTCCACAGGGTGTATCCCATGGTGGGGGTGTCCATAAAAGCAGGGTGGTGTCCCTAAAAGGGGTGGAGTCCCACAATGGGGAATGTAACCCGAACAGGGGTGTAGCTTCCAAAAGGGGGTGGCACTGGTTTCCTCAGTGGACATGTCTGAGGAACCACTGTGGGTGTTATGCTTGTTTCTCATGTGGCATAGCTTTCCCGGTTGATGACCGCCCACAGGTTTGTACTGTGAGGTTACAACAGGAAGGAGTCTATGGATGGCTGGACTCAAAGAGTCAGGTGACTCTGACAGGAACTCCTCTCGTTCTCTGTCTGACAGAGAAGAATGTCAAGGTTGGCTGCATCCATGGGAGCACTGTGGACTATATGGTGGACAGAGTGAGGCTGGTTATGTCCACAAGGGGTGGGTGCCAAAATGGCTGTATACTGCCGAATGGAGTGTACCCCTTTGAGAGGGGCTGGGACGCTGTGTTCTTTGAGGATGCATGGGAGGTAGCACCACCTAAGGTCAAGGGTACCGAGTTCCTGGTGACCGGAAGAAAATATGGGTCAGACCTAATCGGGGACTCTGGGGTGACCAAGCGTGAGACTGTAAGAAACTGGGTAGCTCCAGAAATGGGGTCCGACACCTGTCTATGGGGGGACGTGCTGTTCCAGGATGACAGGGGGAGTGGGAGTGACTCCTGTGCAGACAGGGACTTGACAATAAGAGGAAAGGCTGTGTCTGCCCAACATTATGACCTGAGGTCCCCTGAAGCGTATGACCGTATGACTGACACTGATGTGGTAGGTGACCAGAGTGGAGCTGACTCCCCGAAGGGAAGTATCTGGAGGGTTCACCGTACTATATGGTGTGACTGTGACTCTAAGGGAAAAAAGGAGTAACGTGCGGAAGGACCCCACAAAGACGTTGACCAAAGTGCACCCTGTGAAGATATGAGTGAAGTAAAATCAATGACCTGCGCTGTTATGCATAGGGTGAATACTCTTCCAGGTACGGACGAGATTGAAAGGGAAAGGTCGGATAAAGCGACACACATGGAAAGTGGGTCGATAAAAAAGGGTCTGGTGACACAGACGGACAGACAAGGCCGACATTCTGACAGCTGTGGCGGGGGAGGCCTAACAAAGAGGTAATGTTGCAGGATGCCCCAAAATCGACTGGGATGGTCCCCTCGACTTGTAGGGCAAGGTGACATGGGTGACCTGTCTCGGGGTCATCAGGTTGGAACAGGTATTCAACCTCACAAGTTTGAACAGTGGGGGAAGGTATGTGGTGTAGTGACTAATGTGGCAGCTAGGGGGCGCTGTACATGTTGCTCAAATTATGCATGGAGGCATGAGATGAATGGGAAACCAGTCCCTGGTATGGTGATAAATGGAAGGTATGTGTCGCAGAGCTCCTCTGTGCTGTAGGTCAGGAATATTGTTCTGGGACTTGCAGTCCCATAAGAGTTCTGATTATTGTCAAGGGTGACCTACAGGGTTAGCTTGTGAGCTGGGTGGGACTTGCTAACCACACATACACCGCCCAGCTCACAAGCTAACCCTGTAGGTCACCCTTGACAATAATCAGAACTCTAATGGGACTATAAGTCCCAGAACAATATTCCTGACCTACAGCACAGAGGAGCTCTGCGACACATACCTTCCATTTATCACCATACCAGGGACTGGTTTCCCATCCATCTCATGCCTCCATGCATAATTTGAGCAACATGTACAGCGCCCCCTAGCTGCCACATTAGTCACTACACCACAACATCTTGAGCCAGGCAAGGTAGTCAGTGATAATGGCCATAATTTTGTGGCAAAACTGAGACACATACCTTGCCTGGCTCACACCTTGAACCTGGTGGTGCAGTGCTTCTTAAAAAATGTATCCGGAGTTAACAGCCCTGCTCCAGAAGGTGCGAAGACTGTGCTCGCACATCTGTCGCTCGCCCATAGACTCCAGTCGTATGCAGAGGCTGCAGCGATCGCTCCACCTCCCCAAGCACCGCCTAATCATAGACATTGCAACAAGGTGGAACTCCACCATGCACATGATTGAGAGGCTGTGCGAACAGAGGCAGGCTGTAATGCATTTATGGGAGGATACACGGCCAGGCAGTTTGAGTGCAGACATGGAGTTGTCAGGTGTGCAGTGGTCAAAGCTGAAAGACCTCTGTAAAGTCCTTCAGTGTTTTGAGGAATGCACACGGCTGGTAAGCGCAGACGACGCCATCATAAGCATGAGCATCCCACTAATGCGTCTGCTCATGCAAACTTTGACGCACATTAAGGATCAGGCGTCTGCAGCGTAGGAGGAAGAGGGAAGCCTTGATGAAAGTCAGCCATTGTCTGCTCATGGAACTGTCCTGGACGAGGTGGAGGAAGAAGAGGATGAGGGGGATGATTATTTTGGGAGGAAGATGCTTCTCAGGGGCAAGAGAAAATGTTGGTTTGCCAAGGTTAGGTACAGGGTTTGTGCGTGACTGGAGGGTTGTGGATTTGGCAGAAAGTGCTCCTCCACCCACCACTGGCAGTGCATCATTGACACCTGGAACATTGCCCCACATGTGTGATTATGCCTTGCGGATCCTAAAAAGGGACCCCTGCATTGCCAAATTTATGAAGGATGACTACTACTGGTTGGCCAGCATCCTCGATCCACGCTATAAAGGCAAATTACAGAACATCATGCCACAGGAGAACCTAGAGCTAATATTGGCGAACAAAAAAGCAACTCTGGTAAACCGTTTGTTAGAGGCATTCCCAGCACACAGCAGCGGTGCAGGTTCTACCATGAGCCGTACTGGGCCAAATGGAAGAGGTGTTCGTGGTGCACACAGCCGAAGTGGCGTTGCAGACAGTGGTTTCATGACCATGCTGTGGACTGATTTCTCGAGTACCGCTCACATGTCTGGTAATACTGAATCTATTGCAACTGACAGGAGACAGCAGTTGTCAACAATGGTTAAAAATTACTTCTCCTCCCCTATCGATGTTCTTTCTCACAGGTCATTCCCCTTTGACTACTGGGCCTGTAAACTGGACACCTGGCCTGAATTGGCACAATATGCCTTACTGGAGCTCGCTTGCCCTGCTGGTAGTGTGCTATCAGAAAGAGTCTTCAGTGCTGCTGGATCAATCCTGACAGAAAGAAGGACCGGCTGTCAACACAAAATGTTGATGATCTAACCTTCATTAAAATGAACCATGCATGCTTTTCAAAGGATTTTGTCCCACCTTCCCCTGATGACACATAGGTTGCCAGCAAAATGGCTCGCTTTGTCCTCCTCTTCCTCTGACTTCTCCAATTCCTACATTTGCAGCTGCTTAACGTTCAGCCTACACCTCAACATATGCCATTTTTGCCACCTCCCTATCTGGGCTGTTCCCCCCAGGGGCGGGGTCACCACCTGGCGCATCCGGGCAAGTGCCGGTGCCCTGAGCAGGTGGAGGGGCCCACTCTTGCGCAACGGCTCTGGCACAGGGCCCCTCATAGTACAAAAAAGTGTCTCTGACGGTGGGATGGGCCCACTCGCCATCAGACACACCAGCGTACAATGAGGGACCCTGTGCCAGTACCGGTACCCACGAATGGGCCCCCCTGCTTGTTCAGGGCTCCAGCACTTGCAATACTTACCTCTCCCTGCTTCACCGCTGTGGAGTTTGGACAGTTAAATCCTTCACAGGGACAGCCACTACAAATTTGGTGAACTGATCGATGATGGTTAAGACGTAGCTATGGCCTGTCCTGCTGGGCTCTACCTTCAGATGATCAATGGCTACCATTTCTAATGGACGTCGACTCACAATCGGATGCAGTGTTGCTTTCTGATCAGCTTTCACAGTTTTACTAGTCACAGACGTGTGACATTCCTGGCACCATTTTTCAATGTCTCCTCTCATGCCAATCCAATAGAATCACCTACGACCTGTGGCTTCTGTCTTTTGCACTCCAAAGTGACCAGACTGATCATGATACACATTGAGAACCATGTCTACATCTCTCCTTGGCATCATAATTTGATGGAGACGACTAACGGTGATGGGTCTCCACAGATAAAGTAATTGAGGGTCAGCATCGCATCTGCGAATTCTACCAGGATTTTTTTCCGTGATTAGGAATTCCCAAATTTCTGCAATCACTCTACTTTCAGTGTGTACTTGTATCCATCTAGTTTCCTGTAGCGGAGAGTCTGGACTGGCTTACTGAGACTGAAATATATACGAACATTTAAAAGTACCCCAACACTGTAAATAGCTGTATGCTTGTAATACATTACCCTTTTTCTACTTTTGATATTCTGGTGTAATCCATACTGAGCCTGTGAGAGTCTGTGTCTGACTCTGGAAATATATACGGATATTTAAAATTACCCCAACCCTGTATAAAGCTGTACGCTTCTGATACATTTCCCTTTTTCTACTTTTTATATTCTTGTGTAATCAATACTGAGCCTGAGAGCATCTGTGTCTGCCTCCTAAAATATATACGGAGATTTAGAATATTTTCACTATACTATATATAACTGGTATCTGCTGATACAGTAACCTTTTTTCTGGAAGGTCCTCCTCCAATCCAACCACTCTAAGTGCATCATTAACACCTGGAACATTGGCCCACATGTGTGATTATTTCTTGCAGATCTGCTTTTTATATTCTGATGTGATCCATACTGAGCCTGTGAGTCTGTCTGTTACTCCAGAAATATATACGGAGATTTAAAATTACCCTACACTGTATACAACTGTACACTTGTTAAACAGAACCCTTTTTGCCAGAAAGTCCTCCTCCACCCACCACTCTAAGTGCATCATTGACACCTGGAACATTGGCCCACATGTGTGATTATGTCTTGCAGATCCTAAAAAGACCCCGCATTGCCAAAATTATGAAGGATGATGACTACTGGTTGGCCAGCACCCTCAATCCATGCTATAAAGGCAAATTACAGAACATCATGCCACAAGAGAACCTAGAGCTAATATAGGCTAACAAACAAGCAAGTCAGGTAAACCATTTGTTAGAGGCATTCACAGCACACAGCAGCGGTGCAGGTTCTACCACGAGCCGTACTGGGCCAAATGGAAGAGGTGTTTGTGGTGCACACAGCCGAAGTGACGTTGGAGACAGGGGTTTCATGACCATGTTGTGGACTGATTTCTTGAGTAACGCTCACACGACTGGTAATAGTTAATCAATTGCAACAGGCAGGAGACAGCAGTTGTCAACTATGGTTCAAAATTACCTCTCCTCCCCTATCGATGTTCTCCCTCACAGTTCATTCCCTTTGACTACTGTGCCTGTAAACTGGACACCTGGCCTGAATTGGCACAATATGCCTTACAGAAGCTCGCTTGCCCTGCTGGTAGTGTGCTATCAGAAAAAGTCTTCAGCGCTGCTGGATCAATCCTGACATAAAGAAGGACCCGGCTGTCGACCCAAAATGTTGGTGATCTCACCTTCATTAAAATGAACCATACCTGGCTTTCAAAGGATTTTGTACCACCTTCCTCTGATGATACATAGGTTGGCTTGTTTTGTCCTCCTCTTCCTCCAACTTCTCCAATTCCACCATTTGCAGCAGCTGAACGTCCAGCCTACACCTCAACATATGCCAGTTTTTCCACCTCCCTAACTGGGATGTACCCCCCAAAGGCCGGCGTCAGCACCCGGGCAAGTGCCGGTTCCCTGAGCAGGTGGGGGGCCCACTCGTGGGCGACTGCACTGTCACAGGGCCCCTCATAGTACGCAAAAGTGTCTCTGACGGTGGGGGGCCCACTCTCCTTCAGACACACCGGTGTACTATGAGGGGCCCTGTGCCATTGCCGTCGCCCACGAGTGGGCACCCCCTGCTTGCTCAGGGCCCCAGCACTTGCAATATTTATCTCTCCCTGCTCCACCGCTGTGACGTCTTCCGTGTTTCCTGACAGTAACATTCAGGTCAGAGAGCGCTTTAACGTCACGTGTGTACGCCCTCTGCCTAAACAGTTCAAGTGCAGAGAGCTTGAAGATGGCGACACTGAGGATTCCAGAGTAGAACAGTGCCCAGCGAGGAGAGGTATTTCTTTTTTTTTATGTTTGAAGCAATATATGGGGAGCATTATACACTGGAGAATTATATATGGGGCCCATCATACACTTAAGCATCATCCATGGGGCACATCACACACTGGAGCATTGTAAATGGGGCCCATCAG
Source organism: Oophaga sylvatica (assembly GCA_033576555.1). NCBI lineage: Eukaryota > Metazoa > Chordata > Amphibia > Anura > Dendrobatidae > Oophaga > Oophaga sylvatica. Next base: position 803,432,265 of record JARQOD010000001.1, read on the forward strand.
ACACTGGAGCAGCTTATATGGGGCCCATTATACACTGGAGCATTATAAATGGGGCCCATTATATATGGGGCATTATATTGGCCCATCATACACTGGAGCATCATCCATGGGGCCCATCAAATGCAGGAGCATTCTAAATGGGTGACATCAGACACTGGAGCAGCATATACCGGGCCCATTATACACTGGAGAATTATAATTGGGGCCCATTATATATGGAGCATTATATTGGCCGATCATACACTGAAGCATCATCCATGGGGCCCATCATATACTGGAGCATTCTAAATGGGGGACATCAGACACGGGAGCAGCATATATGGGGCCCATAATACACTGGAGCACTATAAATGGGGCCCATTATATATGGAGCATTATATTGGCCCATCATACACTGGAGCATCATCCATGGGGCCCATGAAATCTGGAGCGTCATATGGGGTTCATTATTTATGGGGCATCAAATAGGTTAGGGAGCATCATATGGAGCACATATGGGGCCTATTCTGTATGGAGCATTATATGGAGCCCATTCTGTATGGAGCAATATATGGGGACCATCATATACTGTATGGAGCTTTACATGCGTCTCATTATACTGTACTATGGAGCAATATGTGGGGCTCATTCTACTCTATGGGAACCGTCCTATACTGTAAGGCACATTATATGGGGACCATCATATACTGGAGCATTATGTGTAGCTCTTCATATACTGTATGGAACATTATATGGGGCCAATTATTCTGTATGGAGCAATATATGGGGCTCATTACTTTGTATGGTGCACTATGTGGTGGCCATAATACTGTATGGAGTAATATACTCTCCGGTTTTTGAGCTATTGTAGAATTTAAAATAGATATCAGTCATGTAATGTAAGAAGTGAAGTATTTGTCATTGTACTATACCTATATTTCTGTGCCGTATCAGGGCATCATGAATTGTGGTATGTGTTAAAGGGGCCCACTGACACTCTTTCGCCCGGGGCACACGAAAACCTGGAGCCAGCCCTAGCCCCCCACATCTTTAGCCAAATAACCCCCAGTTTTCAATGCGTAACTATTATTATAAAGTAAATTAAGGTTTCCATGCTTAAGCAATAAGAATTGATGTCGTTGGCATTGAAATGGGCACTGTAGGTGTGTTTACTGTCCTCCACTCCCTGCTGACTTTGCTTCCCCATTGACTTGCATTGGGTTTCGTGTTTCAGTCGGACCTCCGACTTTTCCCGATAGTCGGTCGATTTCGTTCAACTCGACTTTTGAGAAAGTCGGGTTTCATAAAACCCGACTCGACCCTAAAAAGACAAAGTCGCTCATCTCTAGTTATGATGTTCACTGTGGCCTTTCACATGCAAGATCAAAGCCCTTCTGTGCAACATGACACCCGAAAGTCAAGCACAGTGTATGAGGCCTGAAGATTCCATAGCGAGTGGGGAGCGATCTGAGGATACCGCGAGGACCAGAAGGGTGGCAGTGAGTAGTAGACGTTCCTGAGAGGTGAAAAATTAGGTAAATATAGTGATTTTTAACATTTTAACCTTTTGATGGCCCATATTGGTACAGAAAGATTGCCCCAGTTGTGGCCATTTTTTTGAATTTTCAAAAGCATATTAAAAAAAATATGCATTTTGGTGAATAGAAGTGGTATGGTAAGGCTTATGGCAAGGTCCACATAACCACAAATATGTGGACCAATAAACATGGCCAGGGATGTTACATCTCCCTAACTGCCCATTAGGTAAATGTAGTGGCAGCTGGGCCTGAGGTGGAAGTCATTTCCATATTTTGAAAAAAATTATTGGACGTCATTGGAACATTCTTAAGGAAGATAAGGTGATAGGAGAGAAATTACCTTCACGTCCTCGGTTTATATTTCGCAAAGCCAACAATTTGGGAAATAAACTGGCTCCTTCTTTACCAATTTATTGTAACCAAAAGAGATCTATCACCTTTCTAACCTCTAATCTATTTGGTTTCTTCCATTGTAAAAAAAAATGTACTATGTGCAAATCTCTGAATTTGTCTAAACAATATTTTATTACAAATGATACTACCACTTTTAAGATCTGGGACACTATTACCTGTACCACCTATGGGGTGATTAACTCCCTCAAATGTCCTTGCAATAAACTATACGTGGGAAGAACTAAGAATCCATTAAAAATCAGAGTAAATGAACATTTGCGGAATATCAAGAACAAATTCATAGGACATCCATTGTCCAAGCATTATTTGGAACAACATAACAGCTCTGTTATGGGTACAACAGTTATAGCGATTGAATTGGTCAAAAGGGACTGGAGAAAAGGAGACTTCATTAGGAAAATGTCCCGCGCTGAAACCAAGTGGATTTTCCAGCTAGACTCCCTCATACCTAGAGGGTTAAACAGCGAGGTCGAACTGTTTGCTTTTGAATGACACTTTCCTATATAAAGCGGCTCTTTTGTAACTAGGACCATCCCTGATGAAGAGAACCGCGGTTCTCGAAACATGTTGGAACTTTAATCTTGGTCCACATTGAACCCTATACTTTCATCAAGTCACGTGACGAAGACGTCACAGCCGGTCCTTCCGCACCTCTCTGAATTCACAGGTCCTGTCCGTAAGATCCTCTCAGCTGCACAAGGTGGAAGAAAGCTCCCAGGAAGCGGCTGCCACCGGCGGGGGCACCGCTTCTGAGGATCCCATCGGAGTCACTGTTTTTATTCATCGAAAGCCTACTGCGATCCTATCTGGACACATCTTCAAATCGCTACCAGTAGGTCAAATATTTCATCTACAGTCATGGCCAAAAGTTTTGAGAATGCCACAAATATTATATTTTCACATGATCTGCTGCCCCTGGTTTTTATGTGTGTGTTTGACAGATGTTTTTATCACAGACAGAAATATAATTGCAAACATATGAGTAACAAAAGCTTATGTTGACAGTTAGAATGAGTTAATGCAGCAAGTCAATATTTGCAGTGTTGACCCTTCTTCTTCAGGACCTCTGCAATTCTCCCTGGCATGCTCTCAATCAACTTCTGGACCAAATCCTGACTGATAGCAGTCCATTCTTGCACAATCAATGCTTTCATTTTGTCAGAATTTTTAGGTTTTTGTTTGTCCACCCGTCTCTTGATGATTGACCACAAGTTCTCAATGGGATTAAGATCTGGGGAGTTTCCAGGCCATGGACCCAAAATCTCTATGTTTTGTTCCCTGAGCCATTTAGTTATCACCTTTGCTTTATGGCAAGGTGCTCCATCATGCTGGAAACGGCATTGTTGATCGCCAAACTGCTCTTGGAGGGTTGGGAGAAGTTGCTCTTGGAGGACATTCTGGTACCATTCTTTATTCATGGCTGTGTTTTTAGGCAAGACTGTGAGAGAGCCGATTCCTTTGGCTGAGAAGCAACCCCACACATGAATGGTTTCAGGATGCTTAACAGTTGGCATGAGACAAGACTGGTGGTAGCGCTCACCTTGTCTTCTCCGAATGAGGCGTTTTCCTGATGTCCCAAACAATCGAAAAGGGGATTCATCAGAGAAAATAACTTTACCCCAGTCCTCAGCAGTCCACTGCCTGTACCTTTTGCAGAATATCAGTCTGTCCATGATGTTTTTTCTGGAGAGAAGTGGCTTCTTTGCTGCCCTCCTTGAGACCAGGCCTTGCTCCAAGATTCTCCGCCTCACAGTGCGTGCAGATGCACTCACACCTGCCTGCTGCCATTCCTGAGCAAGCTCTGCACTGCTGGTAGCCCGATCCCGCAGCTGAAACACTTTTAAGAGACGGTCCTGGCACTTGCTGGTCTTTCTTGGGCGCCAGGAGCCTTTTTGGCAACAATGGAACCTCTCTCCTTGAAGTTCTTGATGATGCGATAGATTGTTGACTGAGGTGCAATCTTTCTAGCTGCAATACTCTTCCCTGTTAGGCCATTTTTGTGCATTGCAATGATGACTGCATGTGTTTCTTTAGAGATAACCATGGTTAACAGAAGAGAAACAATGATGCCAAGCACCAGCCTCCTTTTAAAGTGTCCAGTGGTCTCATTCTTACTTAATCATGACAGATTGATCTCCAGCCATGTCCTCATCAACACCCACACGTGTGTTAATGGAGCAATCACTGAAAAGAGGTTAGCTGGTCCTTTTAAGGCAGGGCTGCAATGATGTTGAAATGTGTTTTGGGGGATAAAGTTCATTTTCTAGCCAAATATTGACTTTGCAAGTAATTGCTGTTAAGCTGATCACTCTTTATAACATTCTGGAGTATATGCACATTGCCATTAGAAAAAGTGAAGCAGTAGACTTTGTAAAAATTAATATTTGTGTCATTCTCAAAACTTTTGGCCATGACTGTATTTTAAGTGTCTTATTTATTTCCTACTCATACCTTACTTGATGTTTATGACCCACTGTACTGAATATTAATTAATTATTTTGTGACTAAGTGCAATAAGTGTCTTAATATCTATCTGTGTAATGGGTACATGTAAATCTACATAGCGCAAAACTACTATTTATTTCTTTTATTTGCTATCCCCCTGACAGTTTTTTGTGGTGCTGTCTTGTTTATGCTGCTTAATACATGTACCCATTACCACTGCGCCTTTCTCATGCTCTAATATATTTAAACCAGTAAAATTGTAGCAGCAAAGGGACAAGAGAATTATTAATGAAGGACTCAAGTAAAATAAGTCTGTGTCAATTCAATCGAGTATTTGGATCAGAGGAATAACATTGCCAAGTTAGAAAAAAGAAAAGGTTATATCCCAATTGGTAAGGATGTAACTATCCCTTTAAATGATTGATACAGTATATAAACATGTTAGGTTCAGTTGAAAGACAAGTATCACCTAAGTGCCCAAGAGTAAACAGGGAAAAACCTCCAGTTGATATATAACTTAGCTAAGTACTACACATATATATCCCTGTGTAACGCTGGACCACGCAGTACCAACGCGCTTTTGTGGAAGCCCACGCGAAAAGAGTGTTTGGTCTGCGTGGTCTGGCGTTACACAGGGATTTATATGGGTAAGGAGCATTCCTTTAATACTTAGTACTTCTCATTGAGGATACCAAAGTTCATCGGGCCGCTCACAGTGAACTGCTCGTGGGAGCACAGCTTCAGTGACTGGAAGTAACCTCTATGATGTCACAGCTCATCACTGAAGCTACTTGCAATAGCTCATTTCAGCATGAAAAGTCGCATCACGGCACCAATAATTTTGAAAATCAGATGTCGCAGAGATGGATTACAGAGTGGGACAGTATGGATTATCTTCATGTCTGACAGATGAGGGATATGATTGGTTATTATTTTTGTTTTTTTTACAAGAAACATGGGCTTCAATGGATTTAGCATAAAGGTAAATATAACTGTTTTTATTTTTTAAATAAATATGTAAAACAGGGTTTTTTGTTTTATATAAATAAAGGATTTTATTCTTGCTTTGTGTTTATTTCAATACTTACTATGGGGTTAGTAATGGGGGCGTCTTATAGACGACTCTCCATTACTAACCCATGGGTTTGATGTCACCTGACAATACAAAGGTGATATCAACCCCAACCCTATTACCTCACTTGCCACCACCATTGGGCAAGTGGGAAGAGTGAGGCAAAGGACCAGATTTGGCTCATCTTATGGATGCACAATTTCTGGGATGGTTGAGGACTGATGTTAGTAGCCTGTGGGGGAAATATCTCTGACCCCTTCTCAGGCTATTAATATCAAACCACAGCTATCTGTTTAGCCTTTGCTGGTTTGAATTTATAGGGGATCCTACATCATTTTTTTTTCTTGGGTCCCCCATAAATTCACCAGGAAAGGTTAAGAAAACATCTGTGAGCTATTATTAATATCCTGGGAACCTTTTGGGATATTGCCTCTTTTCTCAGAATATTAACATCAGCCCCCAGTTGTGGGCTTTCAATCTGCTGGATATGAAAATTGCATGGGAGCCCACCCGCTTTTTTTGTTGAATTCTTTATTTTACACAATATGCACATAGCAGGTGCTGAATAGAACGCCCATCATTGTCGCCTGGCCCACACTGATCTCAGGGAGACCAGGAGACAATGATAAGAGCTGTCTTCAGCAGCTGGCACCAGAGAACAGCGCAAACTGTACCGCTTCTTACCAAGCGCCGGTACGTGTCATGCTACTGACACACAGAAGTCATCTGTGTGTCATTAGTGTGTAAGTGTACAGCATGCATTTTGTTTTCTGCTGCTGTTAAAAAACTAACACATCGTCCGTGTGAAAAGCTGGACATGGGTGCACTACCATTGAATACAATGGGTGTACGTGTGTCCATATTTGAGGACACTTAAAAAAGGGACTGCATAGGGACACAAAAAACCTACATGTGTTAGGGATCGAGTTCCTGCTGCTGCACAAGGGGAATCTTGAACCAGTCCCGCTGCGGTCCCCCATCCATCTCCGGCCACAGTGGAGCCTGCTCAGCGGAGACTTCGGTCCCAGCGTCTCGCTCAGTCTAATACTGTGCAGAGGCTTGTTGCTGCCTCTTCTGGTTCCTCTATTATAACCACTGCTTGAGCAGACAATCTTGGGACTAAGTCCTGCGTTTCTACATCTGAGCATGGCCAGGGCAAGGTCTCCCATTGGAGATCAGGGTCACATGCTCGTTTACAGCAGTGACTCCCATTGGTCCGCCAGGAAGGTCCTGAAACTGCTTGTGTTCTGGAACAGTTTCTCAATGGTCCTTTTCTGGAAGGTCCTGTAGCTGCTACTATAAAAGGTGCGCATGTCCGCTCGGCCATGCGCTAGTATCAAATCTGTTACGTGCTTGCGCCAGTGTGGTCATGTATGCATGTGGTTAGGTCTGGCTGAAATAAGCCCCTAGAATACCGGCACCTCCGGTGAGGAGTTTCGTATGCACGTGTTCAGGGCTCGGCTGAAAACACCAGTAGTATACCGGCTACTCCGGTGAGGAGATTATTGCTTGTGTTCTGATTGCTTGACCACAGACTGCAATCTTCTTAGCAGTCATCTGTGTCCCCTGTGAGTCTGACAGGACACAGTCTTTGTCACAGCGGCTCTGTGAATTAACAGAGTCTGCTTATACCGCCATATAGTGCTACGGCGTTTACATCTGCGACTCTGCTGGATAACAGAGTTCGCTCTTACTGCCTATTTTCGCCATCTTACTAGCAGCAGGCTCCGCCTGCACTGTGGACACCGGGCTGCAAACGCACCTCTCCTTGGTATCTATTAGGTGCGTTCCACAGGCCCTTAACAACGTGTGATGGGGACCTAAGTAAATAAGTAGCAACAGTATATTTAAATAACTTAATGTAGTTAGTTGACACTATTTTGATCAAAAAAGCATAAAAGCCATCCTTCCATAACATGGTGGACCCAATCAGGAAAGTCCTTAACTCTGGTATTTCACCTTGTTATGTGGCAGCAAGGCTCAAAATAAATGGAGTAGAGCAGTTACCTTCACCTTTCACAAGTGCCCATGAAAAGCTTCATAGACAAAGTTCACAGGGATTACAGCTGGATGTTTATTTGCAATGTAAAGAAGTATTGGCAGAGCGGCTACTGTGGACTTGAGAGATGGTCAAAGCCTCTGCATACTTTCAGGAGACATTAGGAAGTGATCTCCTGTCTGGGACAGCCCAGCACTGTACTGGTAATATGTACTTTTTAAAGGTGCATTCCTTACAAAGGCATAAAACTTTTTAATCAAAATTAAGCATTTGCTTCATCTACTAAGCACTAGAGTTGAGCGAAACAGATCGGTCAGATTCATAAGTTGCAGACTTTCGCCAAAGTCGGGTTTCATTGACCGAAACCCGACCATAGCGTGTAGTCGGCCATGCGGTCTGCAAAATAAGCGCCAAAGTCGGTTTTCCCAGAATGCTTTCAGGCACCTTTTTTCAGCCAATGAGCAAGGACGTACACTATGGGCAACGAGATGACATGTGCAGCGTCAATCACCATCTTAGAGAAGGGCATTGCAGTGATTAGCTTGCTTTGGGTGTCATCATAGTGTCTATAAAAGCCCTGAGCGCAGACCTCCATTTTACTTCTTCCAATCTTAACAGTTGAGTTGAGCAAAACAGGTCGGTCAGATTCAAAAAACCCGGCCATAGCGTGAGGTCGGCCATGTGTTCGGCGACCCGAGCGCCAAAGTCTGTAATCCCATAATGCTTGAAGGGCTTTTTCTCAGCCAATGAGCAAAGATGCACACTGTGGGCAATGCAATGACATGGGCAGCGGCCACCACCATCTTAGAGAAGGGCATTGCAGTGATTGGCTTGCTTTTGGTGTCATCATAGTGTCTATAAAAGCCCTGAGCGCAAACCTCCATTTTACTTCTTCCGATCTTAACAGTAGGGAGAGGTTGCTTGCTGTTTATCAGTAGGGAGAGAGTTAGGGCTGGAAAGAGAAGATCTTCTGTGCTTGTGCTGATAGTAATTGTGCTGTACAGATAGTGTGCAGTGACAGGGGAGGATTTTCTTGTGTGCAGCAACGCTGGTTATTAGGCTGCCTGATAGCTGTATTGCTATGTGTACACTGCTGTGCAGACTGCTTTTTACACAGCACTAATACTTTTATTCTTTTTTTCTGCACAGTTACCGAGCGTTCATTTTTTCCCACACCGTATAGAGCTGTACTCTCCTCACACACTACCGTGTACCGGCTGGTATCACGGACAAATACATGCTGACTATCTGTGTGTGGCTCAGGAAATATATACGGAGATTTAAATTTTCCCCTACACCGTCTACAGCTGTTCTCTTGTGATACAGTACCGTATATCTGCTCTTTGTATTACGGTCAAATCCATACTGAGGGAGCATCTGTGTGTGACTCTGGAAATATATACGGAGATTTAAATTTTCCCCTACACCGTATACAGCAGTACGCTTCTGATACAGTACCGTTTTTCTGCTTTTTGTATTACAGTCAAATCCATACCGAGTGAGCGTCTGTGTGTGACTCCGGAAATATATACGGAGATTGAAATATTTTCCCCTACACCATATACAGGTGTCCGCTTCTGATACAGTACCATATATCTGCTTTTTGTATTACGGTGAAATCCATACTGAGAGAGCGTCTGTGTGTGACTCCGGAAATATATACGGAGATTTAAACTTTTCCCTACACTGTATACAGCTGTACGCTCCTCAAACAGTACCATATATATGCTGGTATTTTTGGTACATATTCCCAAACATAAGGAAGTATGGTGGAAGAGGCCGCGGACATGGGCGGGGGGGCCAGCTGGTACTGATGGTGGTAGTGGTGCATCTGCTGGTAGTGCCAAAAGCACAATAGCACCTAAGGTAGAAGGTGTTGGGCCTGCATCATCATCTGGCTCCAGAAGGCCTGGAAGGCTCCTTTTTCTGGGAGTAGGTAAACCACTTTTAAAGCCGGAGCATCAGGAACAGGTTTTGTCTTACGTTGCCGAAACAGCCTCCAGCTCTATCGCCTACTCTTCTGAAGTTTGAAAAACTGCAAGCACTGAGTCGTCAGTACAGGCTCCTGGTTAGCAACAACACCTTTCCTTGTGTCCTTCATCGTCACCAAAAGTGAAGGATGTGGCAGGCCACACTTCAGATTACTCCATGGAGCTCTTTTCACATACCATGCCTGGGTTATCAATTCAAATCCTGAATTCCCCAGTCCAAGATGAATATGACATGGGGTTCACTGATGCACAGCCACTGCTATATGATTCTGCTGGTACATTCACCCAGAGCACTGCATTGCCCTCGCAGTCTACTGAGCCAGATTCTGACCCTGATGAAACTCAAGTGCCCCTTCCCGCATACTATACCACCTTACACGGTGACACAGAGGAAGGTGCAGATGAAATTGAAGAGGAGGTGATGGATGACCCAGTTGTTGACCCAGATTGGCATCCATTGGGGGAAGAGGGTGCTGCTGGCAATAGCTCAGAAGAGGAAGAGGATCCGCAGCAGGCAATGTCATCGCAGCTGCGGTTATCTGGCAGGCCCGTTGCAGTCCAAAAACGTGTTAAAAAAACAAAAAGAGTTGCAGGACAGCTTGGCCAGACGGTCAAATTAGCACAGAGTGCAAGCCCTAAAAATTTATCCCATAGTAGGAAGAGTGCTGTGTGGCATTTTTTTGACCAAAATCCTATTGATGAGGCAAAGGTTATCTGTAAGAAGTGCGGAAGGACCTTTAGCCAAGGGAAAAATCTCAGAAATTTGAATACTAGTTGCATGCTTAGACATTTAAACACCATGCACTTACAAGCGTGGACGGACTACAAAACCTCAGGTAGCACACGTGCACCTGCTCCGACTGAAGGTAGCCAGCAATGCTCCATCACTTGCCCCTCTGTAAGCCCACCAGTTAGCATACCACCAGCAAGAAATGTTGAGGTGTCGTCGCAAGGCCAAAGCAGTCAGGGAATCCCAATGTTTTTTCTAGGCCATCACCACCACCACCACCATCACCATCATCAACCCCCTCTCAGTCCGCTTTGTCCACCGCTAGTTCTCCCATATGCAGCTCTCAAGTCCAGCTCACCCTATCAGACACTCTGAGTAGGACAAGAAAGTACTCATACTCTCATCCACGTACACTGGATTTGAACGCTTACATTGCCAAACTGATCTCATTAGAGATGATGCCTGTTAGAACTCTCCTGTTAGGTTTTTTCTATCTTGCTGGTCACATGACCTTTTTGCCTATTTAGTCCTGCTCCGCCCTTCTGACTTTGCTGGACTTCATTGTAATTTATACTCTTAAGCTAGCCAGGTGCTTTGTTACCTTACTCCAATAGTTTTGCTTGGTCTTCGGACCTCTATGTTCTATGTTGTTTGTTTTTCTTTTACTGCTACAACTTCTGTTAGGAGGTGTCCATCTTTTCTCCCAGTCCCTAGTGCTTGTAGTGATCCCTTCCTTGCATCTATAGGTCTTCGTACAGACTAGCTGAGGACTTTAGCGGGTCTGATCGCAGGATCAGGTTCCCGTTACATCGTAGGGATCTATCTTAGTCTTATTGTAGGGACAGATATCCCTTTCTTCCTTAGTGCTTGTAGCAGAACATAACAGTAAGTCCAGCCCAAAAAAATATCTCTGAGGAAAGATTTTCAGTTTCCATTATTGTGTCGGTTCAGGACTTGGCTCAACGCCTGCAGGGACTCTCTCTGGATGTGGCCGAACTCCAGCAACACGAGAGTAGCTGTTCTGGAGCACATTTCGTGTAGCCAAAGGTACGTTTGCCTGATTTATTTTTTGGTGAACAACAAGATTTTTTTTCTTTAAAAAATGCTTGCTTGTTGTATTTTCATTTGAGACCCAGATCCTCTGGTGATGAATCACAGCGCATAGGGTTCATAATGTTACTTTTGCGCAAAGAACCTCAGGAATGGGCCTTTTCTCTGCAACCTAGTGATCCATGCTTTAGATCAGTGGATAGTTTTTTTTCTGCTTTGGGGTTATTGTATGATGATCCTGATCATGTCGCATCAGCTGAGACAGAATTGAGACGTTTGAGGCAGGGATCAGGTAATGTGGAAAAATATTGTACTCACTTCCGACGGTAGTCTACTCAGGTGGGGTGGAACGATTCAGCTTTGAAAAGTTTTCTTCTTGCAGGGCTAGGTGAAAGGGTTAAAGATTTGCTGATTGCTTATCCGATACCTGGTAACTTGCAGGAGGCTATGCAATTAGCTATACGGGTGGATAGGAGACTGCGTGCAAGGGTTAATGAGAGTAAATCCTTTGCTATGTCAGCTCCAAGTCTTGAGAGGGTCTGTACTGACATTGGAGAGCCGATGAAGATTGGAGCGATGGCACCTCGCTCTCAGGAAAAAGACCGCAGGTTTTCTGAAGGTTTGTGCTTTTATTGCGGCAAATCTGACCATTTCATTAAGAACTGTGTGCTTCGTATGAACAAAGAAAAAAAAAAGAGCTCAGTTTCGCCCGTATAGCCTGTTTAAACACTATGGGTGTCTTTCTTTCTGCCTCTACTGCTGCTCAGGAAGAGTTAATGGAATTTTGGGTATTTGTCGATTGTGGTTCCACTCTGAATGTGATTGATGGGGGATTCTTGGAAAAACTTAAATTAAAACCCAAACCTTTGTCATTCCCTATTGCTGTGGTTTCTGTTGATGGCTCTCCCTTGAAGAATGTTACTCACAAAGTCTGTGAATTTCCACTCACTATTAATGGTGTTCACCAAGAGAATTTGGATTTGGTAGTATTGAATAATTTGCCTTCTCCGGTGATTTTGGGGTTACCCTGGTTGAAATTACACAATCCTGTAGTGGATTGATGCACCAATGAAATTAAGTCCTGGAGCCCTAAATGTTATGACAAGTGTTGTAATGGGCGTATTGCTGCTGTGGATAAAGGGGAATTACCTTTACCTATTCAGGATTTTTGGAAAGTTTTTTCTGAGAAGGAATCACAGAATTTACCTCCCCATAGAGACTATGATTGTACTATTGAATTTGTCCCTGGAGCGACTCTTCCTAAAAGTCGTTTATTTAATCTTACTATCCCTGAGAGAAAGGCTTGGAGGAATACATACAGACAAGCTTGGCCGCCAGGTCACATTAGGGCTTCCAAGTCTCCTGTGGCTGTTGGATTTTTTTTTGTTAAAAAAAAGGACGGCGGTTTACGTCCTTGTCTGGACTTTGTGAGATTCATAAAATTACTGTACGCAATCCTTACCCACTGCCATTGATTCCTGATTTGTTTAACCAGTTAGCGGGGGCCAAGTGGTTCTCTAAAATTGATCTTTGGGGGGCATACAATTTGTTGCGCATGAAGGAGGGTGACGAATGGAAGACTGCTTTTAACACTCCTGTGGGTCATTTTGAGAATCTGGTTATGCCTTTTGGCCTTACCAATGCTCCTGCATTTTTTCAGAATCTTATTAATGACATCCTTAGACCTTTGATCGGCAAAAATGTGGTTGTGTATTTGGATGACATTTTGATTTATTCGCCGGATCTGGAGTCTCATTGGTGGAGCGTTCGTGAGGTATTACAGTTATTGAGTGACAATTCGCTTTTTACTAAGCTGGAGAAATGTGAGTTCGCTGTACAGAGAATTAGTTTTTTGGGCTACATTATCTCCAGCGAAGGTTTTGAGATGGACCCGGTGAAAGTTCAAGCTGTGCAGGAATGGCCTAGGCCTATTGGTTTGAAATCGTTACAGAGGTTTTTGGGTTTCGCCAATTATTATAGAAAATTCATTAAAAAATTTTCTATTATTGTCAAACCACTGACCGATCTCACCAGGAAAGGTGCTAATGCGGTTCAGTGGACTACTGAGGCCATTGAAGCTTTTGTGTTTTTAAAGGAGAGGTTCAGCTCTGCTCCCATCCTTATGCAGCCTGATGTGACTAAACCGTTTTTGGTTGAGGTTGATGCTTCTTCTGTGGGGGTCGGCGCGGTGTTGTCTCAGGAAAACACGGATGGAGTACATCCTTGTGCATTTTTTTCAAAAAAATTTTCTGAGACTGAACTGAATTATGATATTGGTAATCGGGAATTGTTGGCCATTAAACTCGCATTTGAACACTGGCAGCATCTCTTGGAAGGTGCTGAATTTCCCGTTCAGGTTTTTACTGATCATAAAAATCTGATCTATCTTGATGCTGCCAAACGCTTGAATGTCCGTCAGGCTAGGTGGGCACTGTTTTTCTCGCAGTTTAATTTTTCCATAACTTACATCCCAGGTACTAAGAATGTGAAAACCGATGCTTTGTCTCGCAGCTTTTCTCCCATGGTTGGTGCTGAGGAGGAGGAGAACATTTTACAAGAAGGGGTTGTGATTGCTGCTTTGGACTCTGTGTTGGAAGATGAGATTCTTAAAGCACAGGAGAATGCCCCATCTAACGCTCCCCATGGGAGGTTGTTTGTGCCTGGGACCTTTAGGAGAGATGTGTTTGTTGAGTGTCATGAGTCTCGGTTGGCAGGTCATCCTGGAATCTCTAAGAAAAAGAGACTTGTGGGTCGCAGTTTTTGGTGGCCTGGATGGCAGAAGGAAGTCATTAAGTGGGTATGTCAATGTACTGTGTGTGCTAGATCTAAGTCTTCACATACTCCTGCTGCGGGGTTGCTTTGCCCTCTGGAGGTTCCTTGTGCTCCTTGGACACATTTGGCTATGGACTTTATTACTGACCTTCCCCCTCTGAGGGTTTCACTGTCATCTGGGTGGTCGTGGACCGTTTTAGCAAGATGTGTCATTTGGTTCCTTTCATCAAACTGCCCTGCGCTAAGACTCTCGCTAAGGCCTTTGTCAAGGAAATTGTCAGACTACATGGCGTTCCTACTGACATTGTTTCTGATAGGGGACCTCAGTTCGTGGTTCGTTTTTGGTGCGCCTTTTGTGACAGGTTGGGAGTTCATTTGTCGTTTTCATCCGGATATCATCCTGAGTCTAATGGCCAGACAGAAAGGAAAAACCAGGATGTTGAGCAGTTCTTGCGTTGTTTTGTGGCAGACAATCAAGAGGGGTGGTCTGAGTTTCTGCCACTTGCTGAATTTGCTCTTAACAACCATACATCCTCTTCTGCTGGTTGTTCGCCTTTTTTTTGTTGTACTGGAGACATCCGTCTTTGGGTCATTCTCCAAATTAGTATCGGCCGTGCCTGAAGAGGAGAATTTTTCTGGTGATTTGGAGAGAGTTGACGGATGTGCGTGGTAATCTTCAAGAGGCTAACAGAAAATCTAAAAGGTACTTTGATAGGAAACGGCAAGAGGTTTTGTTTGCTATTGGTGACATGGTTTGGTTATCCTCTAAGAATCTGAGGATGAGGATTCCTTCTAAAAAATTGGGTCCCAAGTTTGTAGGGCCCTTTAAGGTGCTTCAGGTTGTTAAAAAATCGGCTGTTAGGTTGGAGGTTCCTACCTCCTGGAAGATTAATCCGGTGTTTCATGTTTCTCTGTTGAAAAGAGCTGATGTGTCGGATGGAGACGCCACTGTTCCCCCGGTGGTGGAGGACGGGGAATATGAAATTTCCCGCATCCTAAATTCTAGACGGTATAGAGTGAGTTTGCAGTATCTCGTCGCTTGGAAGGGTTTTTTTGGACCCGAGGATAACTCATGGGTGAGGGCGGATGATGCTTCTGCGTCCAGACTTGTCAGAGCGTTTCACAAGAGGTTTCCGGGTAAGCCTGGGCCTAGGGGATCAGGAGGATCCTCTTAAAAGGGGGGGGTACTGTTAGAACTCTCCTGTTAGGTTTTTTCTATCTTACTGGTCACATGACCTTTGTGGCCTATTTAATCCTGCTCCGCCCTTCTGGCTTTGCTGGACTTCATTGTAATTTCTACTCTTAAGCTACCTGGGTGCTTTGTTACCTTTCTACATTAGTTTTGCTTGGTCTTTTGACCTCTATGTTCTATGTTGTTTGTTTTTCTTTTTACTGCTACAACTTTTGTTAGGAGGTGTCCATCTTTTCTCCCAGTCCCTAGTTCTTGTAGGTATCCCTCCCTCGCATCTATAGGTCTTTGTACAGACTAGCTGAGGACTTTAGCGGGTCTGATCGCAGGATCAGGTTCCCCGTTACATCGTAGGGATCGAGCTTAGTTCTAACATAGGGACAGATATCCCTTTCTTTCCTTAGTGCTTGTAGCAGATCATAACACTCAATATGTTTATTGCGAGTCTGACAAGATGATAGCTTATGGTAAGACAAAGCCTGTAATGAATGGAAACGGAGGAACAGATGTTGAAGTGTACATTCGTTTATTTAAATTTTCACGGAACTACGGGACCACTGTCCGGGGATCTCCGAAGGGGATGTAACTATGCGTGCCCCAGACACCCGTAGTAAAACCCCTCAAACAGGGCTAGATTTGGAATGCCCAGGGGATGCAAGGTGCTACCTTCAGTTAGACCCCTGACAAGTGGAAGCTGACCCAACTGAACAGGCTGGCTGGCAGGAACTGCAGGTAGTGGAGAACTTGGCAGATGGCAAGCGGTCGAATCAGATAGCGGGCAGCTGCTGGCACGGACAGGTGCAGGCAGCACTGGAGTCGTCCGAGGAGGTGCGGAAAGGCATGGCAAGCACACTGAAGAGACAAACCGGTATTATTGAGATACTGGCAGAACACAGACAGGCTGATATAGGGAACCTGGGAACTAGCAACAGAAAACACTTGTTGCTTAGGCACAGTTCAAAGGGCAGAGGTGCCTAAAATAATACAAGTCACTCAGCCATTGGTTGAGAGCCTTTTTAGCAAATAGCGCGCTGTCCCTTTAAGAAACCGGAAATGCGCACGCACGCCCTGAGAGCCACGCCAGTATACCAGTATACGCGCGCAGCAGGGCCGGCTCCAGGTTTTTATGGGCCCCGGGCGAAAGAGCCTCAGTGAGCCCCTTTAACACAGACCACGATTCATGATGCACAGATACAGCAGAGAAATATGGGTATAGTACAATGCCAAATACTTCACTTCTTCCATTACATGAGTGATATCTATTGTAAATTGTACAATAGCTCAAAAACCGCCA
Organism: Oophaga sylvatica; assembly: GCA_033576555.1. Taxonomy (NCBI): domain Eukaryota; kingdom Metazoa; phylum Chordata; class Amphibia; order Anura; family Dendrobatidae; genus Oophaga; species Oophaga sylvatica. The sequence continues at coordinate 803,448,738 of JARQOD010000001.1, forward strand.
AATCCTTACAGCGCACAGAACAGACTGGACAGTACAGTCCTCCATACAATATTATGGGCACCACAGTCTCCCCCTCATCACCCATATAATACCCCATGCAGGATGTCACCCCCCATATAATGCTCCATACAGAATACTGGACCCAAAATAATGCTCCATACAGAATACTGGACCCAATATAATGCTCCATACAGGATACTGGTCCCCATATAATGCTCCATACAAAATATGGAGCTCTCCTCTGCGCTGTACTGCGTTCTGCACTGTTACGGCTCAGGAAAGGGCGCTGTGGAAAGACTCCCCATTATCATCATGATTTCCTCCCCATCATCATCATTGCCTCCCCATTATCATCAATGCCTGCCCATCATCATCATCTCCTCCCCATCATCATCAATGCCTGCCCATCATCATCATCTCCTCCCCATCATCAATGCCTGCCCATTATCATCATGGCCTCCCCATCATCATCATCTCCTCCCCATCATCATTGCCTCCCCATTATCATCAATGCCTGCCCATCATCATCATCTCCTCCCCATCATCAATGCCTGCCCATTATCATCATGGCCTCCCCATCATCATCATCTCCTCCCATCATCAATGCCTGCCCATTATCATCATGTCCTCCCCATCATCATCATGGCCTTCCCATTATCATCAATGCCTGCCCATCATCATCATAGCCTCCCCATCATAATTATCGCCTCCCCATCATCATCAATGCCTCCCCATTATCATCAATGCCTGCCCATCATCATCTTCTCCCCATCATCAATGCCTGCCCATTATCATCAATGCCTGCCCATTATCATCATCTTCTCCCCATCTTCAATGCCTGCCCATTATCATCATCTTCTCCCCATCATCAATGCCTGCCCATTATCATCAATGTCTCCCCATTATCAGCAATGCCTGCCCATCATCACACACAGACAGCACTACAGCACAAGCACTCTCTCACATACATACACACACACACACACACACACAAAAGCACCGCACTACATACACACAGACACACAGAGACACGTCTTACCTGTTCAGCGTCCGCGCTCTCTGCCACAGCCGGCCGCTGAATGATGACGTCATTCAGCGGCGCTGCTGTGAGAGGAAGCGCCGGCGCCCCCTGGAGCCCGGAGCTGCGGCAGCGGAGGCACGGGAGAGGTAAGTATTGTGCCAGCTGCTGCCGGGGCCCTGAGCAAGCGGGGGTGCCAGACAGCGAGTGGGCCCCCCCGCCTGCTCAGGGCCCCGGCACTTGCCCGGGTGTGCCGGGTGCTGACGCCGGCCCTGGCGCGCAGAGTCCAGGAAGCAGTAGCAGAGGAAGGAAGCGCGGGACATGGGACGGAGGTCCCAGAGGATCGGCGACCCTGCTGGGAATTGTGCAGGGGCAACAGATTGGTAACAGATGGGTACCGGGGAGCAGACTGGGACTATGCAGGGACGCCGGCACTATAAAGCCATTATCAAGAGCAGGGGTGGGCAATTAATTTTGCCAGGGGGCCGCATGAGAAATTGGGATGGTTTTAGAGGGCCGGACTAATATAATTAACTCCGTTCTACCCAATACTGTATATATACATTATATATATATATATATATATACTGTATACTGTATATATACATACCTGCCCATTATCATCATCTTCTCCCCATCATCATCAATGCCTCCCCATTATCAGCAATGCCTGCCCATCATCATCTTCTCCCCATCATCAATGCCTGCCCATTATCATCAATACCTGCCCATTATCATCATCTTCTCCCCATCATCATCAATGCCTGCCCATCATCATCATCATCTTCTCCCCATCATCAATGCCTGCCCATTATCATCAATACCTGCCCATTATCATCATCTTCTCCCCATCATCATCAATGCCTGCCCATCATCATCATCTTCTCTCCATCATCAATGCCTGCCCATTATCATCAATACCTGCCCATTATCATCATCTTCTCCCCATCATCATCAATGCCTCCCCATTATCAGCAATGCCTGCCCATCATCATCTTCTCCCCATCATCAATGCCTCCCCATCATCATCAATGCCTCCCCATTATCAGCAATGCCTGCCCATCATCATCTTCTCCCCATCATCAATGCCTGCCCATTATCATCAATGCCTGCCTATTATCATCATCTTCTCCTCATCATCATCAATGCCTCCCCATTATCAGCAATGCCTGCCCATCATCACACACAGACAGCACATAAGCACTCTCTCACATACACACACACACACACACACACACAAAGCACCGCACTACATAGACACAGACACACACAGAGACACATCTTACCTGTCCAGCGTCCCCGCTCTCTGACACAGCCGGCCGCTGAATGATGACGTCATTCAGCGGCCGGCTGTGAGAGGAAGCGCCGGTGGAGCCCGGAGCTGCAGCAGCGGAGGCACGGGAGAGGTAAGTATTGTGCCAGCTGATGCCGGGGCCCTGAGACTGCCGGAGCGCCTCCGCGGGCCGGTCACTGACAGCCGGGGGCCGGATGCGGCCCGCGGGCCGCCCCTTGCCTGGGTCTGATCAAGAGCCAAGTTTGTGGACTTCAGAACTGCAATGGGACTAACAGGATAAGTAGTTGGTGAGTGGAGGTGTTGGAACATGTTTGGTGCAACAACTTTATTCCTGTCTATGAGTGTTTAGTTACTAGATTTGTATGCTGTTCATAAAGTTAGAACAAAAAAAAATCCCAGAGGCTCACACAGGAAGAGCATGTGACTGTATTTTCCAGGTTTTCCTGTCTGTGTATGAGAGAAGCATACACACATATGATTTATTTATCCTGAATAAACAAGTTCTGCTGTCACACGCTTGGAGATTATCGTGAGTAATCCGCTGCCAACAGTTTGGAGTTAGCAAGCTGAAGAGCAGGTGTCTCTGTGCAACCCCAGGACTGTGTGAAGATAACACAAAACCAGGGACTTCCAGGTGACTGACACACCCAAAAGACACAGCGGTGCCATTGTCCACGGCAATAGACTTTAAGTTGTGGACTGTAGTTACGGAAACCCGGCTGCGACACACTCCTATGTGTGAGTTTTTGGACAATAAAAGACATTTGCTTCGAACATTTCTGTGTTCCCTGCCTATCGGTCGTACTGCACCAACCACGCTGCACTACAGGGGGATAATTACCTGTATGTTATGTTTGCATTTTTTGCTTCTGCATCACACTGTTGACTCATGATAGTCTGTGATCTATTGGTATGCACAAGTCTTTTTCACATGAGCTTTTGCTTAGCCCTATTCCTATCATTCCGTATATGCGGTTTTCATTTTTTTGCCCAGACGTAGGACTTTGCAGTTACCTATTTTTATGTACTGTCCTAGAATTCATGGACGGTTAGCAACTGTGGTTTAGATTACAAAAAGTCCAGCAATAGTGTTTAAAAATGTTACATCGTCCAACCTATATAGCCTAGTATTATTGCCTATAAAGTATGATAACATACTATGATTTTCTGCAATTGGACAATGCCTTAATAGTGATCAAGCTTTCTACTAAAGAACCTAAAAATGTTAATATTGGCAGTGACCCCATTTGCTCTAGAGAACAACTTTGCTCTCCTTGCTTTGATCAGTACACTCTGCATTAAGCAAATCACTGTAGTCATCTGTTCACTGATTGCGCATTTGTTTTTTAATTGTTAGTCCACATGTGAGCTTATACGACAGCAGTTAAATAACAAAACACTGCGGTAAGTAAATTGTTTTTCCATTTTTTATTAACATAATCTGCATTTGAACTAAATTAGCCTTCACCACCACAGTGATTGGAATATAATACCTAGTTGTATAGTATCAATGTAGGAATTACACAGTCTCAGTCTTTGAACATTGAATACATACAGCCCACACTTTTTACCTTACAATTAGGATAAAGTAACCAGTGGTATTCCAGCTGTTGTAGAACTGTACACCTCCTATAAATAGCTGTCAGTTGAAGAAAACTAGGCACTATTTTTCACATATCATAAGGAAAAAATATAAAGTGGCATGCACCATGTTTATAACATAAGCGAGACTGGTAATAATAGAATAGAAAAGGGGTTATTCGCTGGTTAAAAAATGCTCGGTTGATCAAACTTAGTATGATGATATGACATTCAGTAGGATACAATACAAATATTTATGATCAATGACACAGAAACATAGTGGTGCACCATTCTCTCCACAATCACAGTGTCAGACAAGTTCAACAACACAGCACACCCTATTAATGAGTCTGACATAAGAGAAAATTAACACTAGATTAACTTTAGCAAAAACAAGGAGGTGACACTAGACTACAATCTTAAACTCAATAAGTGGTGAATAAATTTGGCTTAGGAAGGTGACTGCCACTGAATAGGGTCTTTGTAAGTGGCATTTAGGATGTTGTGACCGAAACTGTATGACATCTCTGGGTTTCAGTCATTTTAAAAAAATTATAAATGAACTGTAAAATGAATACTGGTAAATAGAGATGAGCAAATTTACCAAAATTTTATTAGCTAGATTCACTCAAATTTGGCCAGAAAATTTGACTTGCATTGACTATTCGATGCTAATTGAATAACCCCCAATAGCTGTTATAAAAACATCTATTATAATCTGAGATCTACTGACCCCAAACCATAATGAGTATGCTGGGAGGAAGTTAAAAACAAATTATCATACTTTCCTAACTCTTGACCTGTTCCTACCCACTGCAACTTCCCTCCTGTCCTCTGCTAGCTTCCTAAGGTACAGCTCCAAACTGGCACTAGTCTCTACTTCAAGAGGTTGTCCGCTACTTTTACACAGATGACATATCCTTAGGATAAGTCATTAATGTTTGATTGGCCAGGATCCAACACCCATCACCCCCGCTAATCTGCTGTTATTGGTGATGGTGCAGCGTCCACCGGCCAGAAGTGGTCACTTGCCAAGCTGCTGCGTCAACTTGTAGAGGCCGTCTCAGGGTACTGCACATGCGTCTCCTATTGATTTGAATAGGTGAATGTGCAGTATGAAGCCCCGGCCACTACAAATAGAGGAAGCAGTACTTCAGGCCACCGCCACCGATAACAGCTGATTGACGGGGGTGCCAGTGTCAGACCCCGGCCGATCAGACATTGATAACCTATCATAAGGATAATTGATCAATGTAAAAGTAGTGGACAGCCTACTTTAACACAAAACACCTCAAAATCAATATATGGGATATTATATAACATTAAGCACCAGAAGAGAAAAAAATCCCTAAAATATAACCTTTATTAATATAAATTTTAAAAATAGGAAGATAAATAGTGGGTTTCCAGGGAAACAAATTCATAGAATAAATACATAATAAATGAACAATATGACAAAAGGGCAGACTATCCTCACCCTAATGGACCCTAGTGCGCCCCTACCTGACCGCGGAAGTTGGCACCCTAGTTGTTGACGATGTGGAGCCCCCGCTCAATGTCGGTAACCCTAGAAAGCCCTGGAAAAAACTACCACTATAACAGGGATACACATAAAAAACCACACACAGACAATACACCCGAAAAACCTAAGTGGGGAGACATATGGTCTCAAATAAATAAATATCTCGTAGCAAAAATGGCTTAAAAATAGCTGGTTTGTGTGGCTATGGCTAATGCTTATCTCGGAGCCAAAATGACAGAGAGCTACACATCAAACCAAAAAGAGTGTGAAGTCCAAACTTAACCTAAAAAAAAACGTATACAGAGGGAGATAATATTGTTAGAGGACCTCATAATAATAAGCATAATATCAGTGAAAAAAGTACCACCAGGTAGAACAAATGGCATCAAACAGATCATCTAGACTGCCACCCCTAAATATCAAAAGACAGTCTCAAAAAACATGCTTAAAATATTATCAATGGAAAGCATAATCGCATGTAAATAGTCAAAAAATTGCTTAGACAGATCTGTGAGCCAAAAGGCTAATACTTATCAGCCATAGATATTCGGAACAACCCAACGCGTTTCCCCCTCTCCAGATACAGAGGGTTCATCAGAAGATTAGTGCAAGAGTGCAACAAAATAAATGGACAGAGGTGGATTGGCTGGAAAATTCAGTGGCAGGAACAGGTAATGGGAAAAGATGAATATGATAATTTATTTCTTTTCTGAACATTAAAAATTTGTATTCCCCAGAACATGGATTTTTTGCAATTTGCTTTATGTGATTCAGCAAAATGACAAGCAGATACAGACACCATTTTGCTAGAAAAAGAGGCTCATGCAAATGGTTTAAAAAAAAATAAAATTGTCACCTCCCCACACATCTGTCCCAACATCCCTGTATTCCACTGTCCGGTCACTGTCCTCTTATTTTCCCCTCTACCCCTCTAGTGCTTCCTCTTCAGCCTCATTACTCTAGGCTGTTGTCTTTACTGGATAGCCAAGCAGTGAAGGACTTTGATGCATTTGATAGTCCTGCATAAAAATCATAGTTTTCTTCAAAGATGCAAACTTTTTTCTGCTTAAACAAAAAGTGTTTTCTGAGAACTGTCAGTTGGTTTGGAAGTTGATTTTTAATCCCAAAAGGTTCAACTAGTTCATCATCAACAATACTAGCCCTTAGCAGTACCCCACCTCCACCTTGCTGGTGTCTGAGTTAAATTAGTGGTCTGTGCCTGTTACTGATCCAGCCACAGTCCCATCCATCTGGTCCATCAAGAGTCTCTAATCTAACCAGTCCATAAAACCTTTGAAAAATCTGTCTTCATTTATTTCTTGTACCAGTCTAGACATTTCAATTTCTGTGTCTTGTTCAGTGGTGGTTGGGTTACGACCTTCCTTATTTTGGCCATGTTTGTGAGCACTGAACACCTTGTACATCTAAGTACACCAGATCAGTTCTGTGATATGCTAGCACTAGATGATAATGGGTTCCTGGTCAATTCATGTTTGATTTTTCTCAATTGGAGTTAATGTGCATCTTTTTTCTCAACGCGTTTTTTATTACTTTGGTAACTGTGAAGGACAACCCCCGTCCTTCCACGTCACCAATGTGACGTAACTGCACAGGCACAGCTCTCTGGCGCCCCTTTGTCTTTCAGGTCAGTAAGGGAACTGCACCTAGAGCAAATGGCCGCCGGGGAGGGTGTCCTGGGTATACTAAGATTCGTGATCAGAGTAAAAGCATCAGCCCAAGATTAATTTTATGGTTTAATTGCCTTAAGGGTGCACTAGATAATTACAGAAATATACAGTAAGCTATACAACGGAATTACAATGGATTTGCAGTCAGAGTAAATACAACAATAATGGTACAAGGGTTAGAGGTATTAGCTAGAGGTCAATATTACCAGGTTGTAGGGGCATGTGGAGGCAGGGAGCTCTGCGATCCACAGGTGAAAGTCTTAGTTGCTGGACAGTCCCCCAAAACGTGTGCCGCTGCTCCCTTGGCAGATCTGTCCCTTGGTCCTTAGTTTTTCATGGTCTTGCTGCTGTGAGAATGGATCCAGTCTGCCCATAGCTCACAGTTCTTAAACATGCTAGGTCCCTCCCTCGGTGTCCGAGGGTGGGATGATAATCTCCACACTTAGCCCCCTGCAGAATTTATTCCCAATACCTAATAAAGGGGTTAACTTTCTCCAGGACGATCGGATCAGGACACGAGAGGTACCAGCGGATGCAGTATGTTTAGCCTGTCACGTGGAGATTAAACCTGGCCCGATTGGGTCTCTTTGGAGTGCCAATCTCTATATCTCAGACCCCCGAGCCATCACCGACTCGGGAGTTGCACCATCAGATGCCCAGGCCTGCAGGATCACGCAGATATTTTTTATGAGTTTGTACCTAGAAAGATGTGCTCATAATTCATAATCCTAGAACGGAGCCGTCATGGCTGGGAGACACAATGGATGTGTTTTCTGTGTCTAGCTGGCAGGTATAATCTAATTGAAGTCCCCAGGCCCCAGGCTACCATGTCTCAGGCTAAAGCTTTGAGGTCTTGTTTTGGCCTTATCTCATTATCACACTAACAGACCTTACTATTCAACATTGGGCCTGAATTACTTAGCATACTAAAAGACCTTTTTATTCACAGTGGACACAAAACCCTGTCGTATTGAATATGCCCACAGGCCCTGGGGCCAGGTGCAGTTAGCAGCCTGTGGCTCTGTGAACAGACAAAATGGAGGCTGGTATCAGCCCTGTCCAAGATGGTGGCTGTTCCTTCCTCACACCTCCCTGCTTTAGAGGATGCTAGGGGGTAGCACATTCCTGTGTTCCCCATGCGCCCTTCCGCACCCTCTCCTTGCCGGGACAACCCATCAGAGTTACCATGGTCCCTGCCTCTTTTGTGGTGAATGGTGAAGTGGTACTGCTGGAGAGCGAGGCTCCAGCGTAGCAACCTCCCATTCGTCCCAGAGACCTTGTGTAACCAGCTGAGGGGGCTGTGGTCTGTTTCCACGGTGAATTGGCGTCCGTACAAGTATGGCTGCAGACACTGCAGGGCCCACACAATTGCCAGACATTCCTTCTCCATCATGGAATAGGCCACTTCCCTCGGCAAGAGCTTCCAGCTCAGGTACAAAATGGGGTGTTCATGGCCCGTAGTGTCAACCTGGCTGAGCACAGCACCGAGGCCAAAGTCGCTGGCGTCGGTCTGCACTAAGAACGGCCGCGTGAAGTCGGCTTCCTGTAGTACAGGAGAGCTAGAAAGGGCGGTCTTGAGCGCCTGGAAAGCTGTCTCGCAGGCGACGGTCCAGTCGACTGCGACGGGCAGCTTTTTCTTGGTGAGGTCCATCAGGGGAGAGGCCAGGGCACTATAGTGTGGAACAAACCTCCTATAGTACCCAGCTGTCCCCAAGAAGGACATCACCTGCTTCTTGGTCCTGGGGGTGGGCCAGGATGCAATGGCATCCACCTTCCCGGGCTCTGGCTTCAGAGCTCCCCCACCTACCCGGTGTCCCAGGTAGTGGACCTCACTCATACCCAGCTGGCATTTTTCCGGCTTAACGGTTAAGCCTGCTCGCTGGATCCGCCCGAGCACCTGCGCCAGGTGCTCTAGGTGATCCTCCCAGGTGGGACTGAAGATGGCAATGTCATCCAGGTACACGGTCGCATATCCTTCCAGTCCCTCGAGCAGCGTGTTGACCATCCGCTGAAAAGTGTCAGGGGCATTCTTCATGCCGAAGGGCATCACCGTGGACTCGTACAGTCCGAATGGGGTGATAAAGACAGAGCATTCCCATGCCCCAGGGGTCAGGGGAATCTGCCAGTACCCCCTGCTCAAATCCATGATGGTCAGGTACTTAGCCCCGGCCAGCTGGTTGAGCAGGTCATCGATGCGCGGTATTGGGTACGCATCGGTGACTGTCACAGCGTTGAGCCCCGGGTAGTCCACGCAGAACCGCGTAGTTCGGTCCTTTTTAGGGACGAGGACTACAGGCGAAGCCCACGCGCTGTTGGACTCTTGGATCACCCCCAGCTTCAGCATCTCGTCTATCTCCTGGCGCATTTGCTGCTGCACCTCAAGAGAGACCCGATATGCTGAACGCCGGATCGGAGGGTGATTGCCAGTGTCCACGTCATGGACTGCTGTCTCAGTCCTTCCGGGCAGGCTGCTGAACAGCTCCCAAAAGGGGTGTAGGGTGACCCCCAGCTGGGAACGTTGGTCCTCCGAGAGCCGGTGGCCAACCCCCACAGCCTCCATGGATCCACCCGCATAGGCTTGGGTGAGCAGATCCAGGAAGGTTTCTGCCTCTCCTTCCTCGGGAAGGTTGCACACTGGGAGGGCACAAGCCTCCCGCTTATGATGGGCCTTCATCATGTTCAAGTGGAAGGCCTTTCTCCAGGGTGATCAGATAGGTGACGGCGTTGAGCTGCTCGTGCACGAGTTATGGACCCTCCCAGGCCACCTGAAGCTTGTTTTGAGGTACGGGGACCAGTACCCACACCTTTTGACCCACCTGGTATGTCCGCTCACAAGCATTTTGGTCATACCACCGCTTCTGGTCAGCCTGGGCTTGGGCCATATTGTCATGCACCAGTCGTGTCAAGGCCATCATTCGGTCCCGGAAGCGCATGACATACTCAATGACCGACACTCCAGGGGTGGCTAAATCCCCTTCCCATGCTTCCTTCACCAGAGCAAGGGACCCCCGTACATGTCACCTGTATAGGAGCTCAGAGGGGGAGAACCCCGTTGAGGCCTGTGGGACCTCCCGGTAGGCAAACAGCAGGTGTGGGAGATACCGCTCCCAGTCTCTCCCGTGGGAGTCGACCAACATCTTCAGCATCTGCTTTAAGGTGCCATTGAACCACTCACACAGGCCATTGGTCTGTGGGTGATACGGGCTGGCTACCAGATGTTACACCTGTACCTGCTTACAGAGAGACTCCATCAGCTGCGACATGAACTGGGTCCCTCAGTCGGTGAGCATTTCCTGGGGAAACCCCACTCTGGAGAAAATCTCCAGTAAGTCAGTGGCCACTTTGTCGGCCCCAATGGACGACAAAGCTACCGCCTCCGGATACCGGGTGGCATAGTCCACTACCGTTAGTATGAAGCATTTCCCGAAGTGGCTGGGAGTGGACAGAGGTCCAATGAGATCCACAGCCACCCTCGAGAAAGGCTCTTCGATGATGGGCAGAGTTACCAGTGGGGCTTTGGGGCACCACCCCACCTTCCCCACCCTCTGACAGGTGTCACACGAATGGCAGTAGGCTATCACCTCGGTCCTCATTCCAGGCCAGTAGAAATGCTTAGCTTGCCTGGCCCTGGTTTTAGCGATCCCTAGGTGTCCGGCCATGGGAATCTCGTGTGCGATCCGCAACAATTCCGCCCTGAATGGATAGGGTACCACTAACCGTCGGTCCTGGGCCACGCCTCAGGTGAACCCTGCTGAACCATTACCCGGTACAGCCGTCCCTGGTCCCAGACCAATCGCTCGCGGTCGGACTCCAGGGGAGGCTGTGCCGCCTGCTCCTTGAGAGTTTTCAGGCTAGAATCAGCTTCCAACGCTGCCTGAAATCCCTGACTTGATGTGGCAAGAATTGATGAAACTGCCACATCCTCTGTCAGTTCCCCGGGATCTATCTCCTGGCCGCTGTCTGACTCGGCAGCCACTTGGTCAGAGAGGGGGAAAACGTCGGACCTATCAGAGGCTCCTTGGGCTTCGGCGCTCCCATTCCTGGTAACAGCGGCCACGACCGCTGAGACCACGGGTAGTGCCTGCTTCCCCTCTTCCCCTGACCAAGTCGCCGGGTCAGGCAGACTTCCCTGGCCTCCATACATTTCATCCTTATGTACACATACTGCATCACAATATACGTAAACACTGGGGCATTCAGAAAACAGCATATCCAAATGTGAAAGAGTTCCGCAACCCCTTTTTACCCTGCTACAAACGTCCCCATAATATTAAAATATTTAGACTTGAGAGTCCTCAGTGGTTGATACCTTTTAATGGCTAACTGAAAAGATGGTAACAAATTGCAAGCTTTCGAGACTACGCAGGTCTCTTCATCAGGCAAAGGCTAAAACAAAAGCTGAAGAATCACATATTTATATACACAAAAGGACACAGGAATAATGCAATAGGTAAGACAAGTGACGTGAAGCAGAACTGTCATTATGGCAGAGGGATGAACATAAATATGACTAGTTCATAGATAAGGAGTGAAAGTTTTATTACCCTCTGATTGGGGTCTGGTATTGTGTTGTGATGACCCTAAAAGGTCAGGGAAGCAGATTCCTAATTGTTGTAGAAAGACATAAAACTCTGGGATATATTCATCCAGCACTAAGAGTGTCAAAGGTCATCATAAGTTTATATTCCCAGACTTTTCTATCCTTCTCAGATTTGAAGTTAGATTTTAATACAAGTAATTCCATATCCGTCATGCTATGACCGGGCATACAAAAGTGTTTTGCCACAGGTAAATCCATTCTTTTTTCTCTTATTGTGTGGCGATGAGAATTCATCCTTGTTCTCAGTTTTTGCCCGGTCTCCCCCTCATACAGACCCCCAGTTGGACATTTAGTACATATAATTAGGTACACCACATTAGATGTGATGCAGCTGAAAGTACCTGGTATCTTGTAGTCCTGATGGGAGTTGGGGATCTTTATCCTGTCCGTGGTCATTATAGATGCACAGGGGAGCTGCACGGAAACTACAACCTTTACTACAAAAAGATGCCCGATTACAATCCATATTTCCAGACCCCCCACTACTATGTTTTAGGCAGCCCCCAAATCTAAGAAGCATCATTGTCAGAAGCTCCCTGTCCTCCCCAACAGCTGCAGGTACCTTTCCTTGCAAACAAAAGAAATGCAAAACCTGTGCATCTATAATGACCACGGACAGGATAAAGATCCCCAACTCCCATCAGGACTACAAGATACCAGGTACTTTCAGCTGCATCACATCTAATGTGGTGTACCTAATTATATGTACTAAATGTCCAACTGGGGGTCTGTATGTGGGGGAGACCGGGCAAAAACTGAGAACAAGGATGAATTCTCATCGCCACACAATAAGAGAAAAAAGAATGGATTTACCTGTGGCAAAACACTTTTGTATGCCCGGTCATAGCATGACGGATATGGAATTACTTGTATTAAAATCTAACTTCAAATCTGAGAAGGATAGAAAAGTCTGGGAATATAAACTTATGATGACCTTTGACACTCTTAGTGCTGGGATGAATATATCCCAGAGTTTTATGTCTTTCTACAACAATTAGGAATCTGCTTCCCTGACCTTTTAGGGTCATCACAACACAATACCAGACCCCAATCAGAGGGTAATAAAACTTTCACTCCTTATCTATGAACTAGTCATATTTATGTTCATCCCTCTGCCATAATGACAGTTCTGCTTCACGTCACTTGTCTTACCTATTGCATTATTCCTGTGTCCTTTTGTGTATATAAATATGTGATTCTTCAGCTTTTGTTTTAGCCTTTGCCTGATGAAGAGACCTGCGTAGTCTCGAAAGCTTGCAATTTGTTACCATCTTTTCAGTTAGCCATTAAAAGGTATCAACCACTGAGGACTCTCAAGTCTAAATATTTTTCTATCTACTGGCTAACACGGTACGAAGATACACATCTTTCCTAACCCATAATATTAGGGATTCATTGGTCAGGGCCGATCTGGGAACACAAGGACGCACCTCAGTACAAAGATTTCTTCAAAAACCGAAATCTGGCACATACCCGTGCTTACATTGTACACAATGTAATAATGTAATCAAAGGTGACACATTCCTTCACCACATTCGGGAAAGAAATACCAAATCAAAGATTTTTCAACATGCGATTCTTCATATGCCGTCTACTTAATCAAATGTCTCTGCGGCCTATTATATATAGTTGAAACAACACAGCCTATTAAAGATAGAATTTCAAAACATAAGTCAACTATCCGCTGCAAAAATATGTTGTTACCCATACCATTCCACTTTATTACTAAGGGACACTCAATAGCACAATTAAAGTTCCAGGTCATTGAACTAATCACGCCATCAAGGCGAGGGGGTGACCATATCCAACACCTGAAAAAAAGGGAATCATATTGGATTCATCAATTGCAGACGCTATCTCCCCGAGGTTTAAATAGGGAGTATGATCTGCATTCCTTTATCTAAACTCATTGTATAGTGCATGTCATGTTTTTGTTACAACAGGAATATAGAGGTAATAATTATTATGATGGTAATTCACTATGATGTCATTTTACTAATTCTGCTATCTCTTCCCACAGAGTCGTCTGTATTGAGTATCTAAAGTGGGCCCTCCTCCTACCTAACCTCTGGACCTCCTTTGCTTATCACCTACTCGACTGCTCAAATAATTTATATTATTTACAATAAATAGATAGATGTCAAATATTTCATTTCTATGGCTTTATTAATGGCGCCTGAAACGCAATATTTAGCTGCTGGAACGCAAATAAGCTTGCACACGCCTCCTTTCCCCTCCCTCCACACGAGGTATGATTCCTGGAACGCAAGCTTTAAGTCCTGGACCGCAGAAGTGACGTCACTTCCTGTGACGCACTTCCTGTCAGCGTCTCAGCAATACACTCGCCCCCAGCACATATAATGGCGGTATTTTCACCGGTGGATGCCGCGTTGAGTGAAGACCTGCACTCTCCACGATATCACCACCGGTAAGCAGCCATTTAGATCACTTTACAGCGATCACAATTTCAGCGCTGGTTTCAGCTAACACCATGTCTCCACAGCTATTTAGTGCCACCATTCAGGACTTATCTGATTTAATTCAGTGGACAAGCATTATAAGCATTAAATGCATTTTCCTATTATGCCACTCGCTTATCTTTATATTAACTACTAAACACCTCTTTTATACTGTGTCTATCAGGTGTCTATCTTGTTAAAAATTCGCTATTTTCCAGTGGACACTGGTCAAACCCACAATAAGCTATATAAAGGCTGGGTCTCACATAGCGATACACCAGCGATCCCGACAACGATCAGGATCGCTGGTGTATCGCTACATTATCGCTGCTGAACTGCCAAACAGGCAGCTCAGGCAGCGATCAGTACAAGCGACACTGCGGGTAACATTGCTTAGTTACCCGCAGTGTACCTTGGATACCAGCGCCCTGATGCAGGGAGCTGGTATCCAAGGTACACAGCGGGTTTCTAGGCACAGCCCCGCGCCTGGAAACCCGCTGTGTACCTTGGTTACCAGCGGATCGCTGGTCTCCCGCCTGTCACACGCAGCGATGCGTGCCTGTCAGCGGGAGACCAGCAATCAAAAAAATGTCCTGACATTTCAGCGACGATCAGCGATACCCGGCAGGGGGGCTGATCGTCGCTGAATGTCACACACAGCGATATCGCTGGTGAGCTCGCTGCTGCGTCACAAAACTAGTGACTCAGCACCGATCTCGCTAGCGATATCGCTATGTGAGACGGGGGCTTAACAGGTATTATATGATTAATATAAGAAGTGCACCTAAGGGCTCACATGGCCTCACTTAAACAATTTGATCTCTTTCATAAACAGGCACAATTCGGATCTCATTAATTGACACTTGCACTTGGTTCATTTCCTTTATAGGTATGCCATTTGTATTCCAGCATAGGCTGCTCCCTTTTATTTTTATTTTATTTTATTTCTTTTTGATTACTCAATTCATGTATGCTCTATCAGTCCATAGATTATTAAAAGATTATTCTGGACATAATTTAATCCAAATTGGATTTCTGTTCATCAAGCAGTCGGGTAGGCTATTTCCATTTTTTACAGTTACTTCTTCCTTTCCTCCCCCCTTTTTCCGTTATGATGTCATTACATCTATACTTAGACTTTTGTTCATGTTGTGTTAGTTTTTCGTTTTAGATTTCTCTCTGGTTATGTTACAACAATTTGTTTTCTTTTTTTGTCAATAATATAGTACACCATTTTATTTTATTCTGCAGTACTTTGTTGAAGGTCCAAGTGAGGCCGAAATGTTGTTTTTTTGACTGCAATAAATTCTTTCATTCCATAAAGTTGAGTGCCAAGTTCTTCTTTACATTTTCCCTGGCCTCCTGACATCCCGGATGTGGGGAACTCCTGCCATGGGGTCTTACCTGGTGGCTCCTCTCCCGGGACGCCCCCTCCCCCATGGCCTGTTCCTCCTTCTGCAGAGGCCCTAGATTCAGCAGGCTGGATTCACTTAGGGGCCCTATACTGCCAATAGCAGCCCATCCCTCCACCTCTGAGCTCTCCCTTGCAGCCTCTTCACCTGTCCTCACTGTGAGCCCTGTGTGTGTAGTGTCAGTGCATGGCTTACCATCAGGTTTCACTCCCTTCTCCACTGTTGGAGGCACATTCAATACATTAACATTAGCATTCACAGTAGAGTCATGACAATCTTGGGGAGCCGAACTTGGGGGTTCAGTGGCCACATACTGGGACACTAGCCGCCCCAAATCGGTCCCAAGCAACACATTGGCAGGTATATTTGGCGTTACTCCCACCTCCCGCATCCCCCTCCCGGCGCCCCAGTCCAAATACACCTTGGCGACGGGCAGCACCGGTTCAAAGCCTCCAATTCCGGAGATGGAAGGGTTTTCCCAGGCACCAAGTCTTGAGGGGACACCACCTCAGGACATACCAGGGTTCGTTCAGCGCCTGTGTCCCGCAGTCCCATGACCGCTAAGCGGCCGATGGTGACGGGTTGGTAATTGTCCAGGGACCTCCCACCACCCCCTCCCACACACAAAACAGTGGACGGTTTCTGGGACAGGGATAGGGCCTTATGGCGCTGGGGACATGCAGCCTTAAAATGTCCTGGCTGGTTGCAATGATGACAATGCCTGGGTTCTGTTCCTGGCCTGGAGAGGGCAGCAGGGGGGTACACCCCTTGCACTCTGGGGCTGGATATGTGGCCGGGGCAGGATTGGGCTTACCCCCTCTCCAGGTGCTGCTGGCAGGTTTCTTCGGCTCAGGCGCCCTGTTGTTGGCATACTCGTCTGCCAGGGCGGCTGTAGCAGAAGCCCCCTTTGGTTTCCGGTCACGGAGGAACTGCTGGAGGTATTCTGGGCAGTTCCACAAGAACTGCTCCGTGATGAACAGTTCCTGGACCTCCTGGTGGGTGGTGAGCTCTAGACCCGAGGTCCAGTGCTCCGCAGCTCTCAGCAGGGCCCGCATGTGGTCGGTCCAGGTGTCCTTTGAACCCCGCTGCAGGCTCCTGAACTTCCTGAGGTACGACTCCGGGGTGAGGTTGTAGTGCTGGATCAGGGCCCGTTTGATGCTGTTGTAGTCCTGCTCCTCCCCAGCAGGTAAGTCCCCCAAAACTTCCAGGGACTTACCCCTAAAATGGGGGGTCAGGTACCTTACCCACTGATCCAGATGGTGTTGGAGGCAGGTCCTCTCAAAGGCCAGCAGAAAGGAATCCAGGTCTCCATCCTTTTCAAGCAAGGGAAAGTCCTCCACCCGGACCTTGGAAGCCTTGGTCTCCGGTGGGTCGGGAGCGTCCAGCGGGAGCCCGTGCTGAGCCATCTCCAGTCGGTGCTGGCGCTCCGCAGCTTCATGGCGCTCCGCAGTCTGCAGCACACGCTCTGCTTACTCACGCTCTGCCGCTTCTCTCTGCTGCTGCTTTCTCACATTCTGCGACTTTCTCTGCTGCCGCTTGCTCACGCTCTGCCGCTTTCTCTGCTGCCACCAGGAGTCTGTCATGGGTGGCGTCATTACCAGCCTTGAGCTGTGCCATAGCCGCTTGGAAAAGGGCCTCCGATCTGGACAGGCTGGGACGGGCAGGGGGTGGACAGTCCACTGCGAGACTGAGCACGGGGGTCTGGCTCCTTGGGGAGCCCTGGCTGAGCTCCCCCTCGCCTTCATCGGTATCGAACCCCTCATAGACCATAGCATTGGCCTCCCCCTTTGCCTCACTCCTGGTGCCTTCCGCCATCTTGGGAACCTTTGGTTACTGACACAGCTGCAACCCTGACCTTGCACACAACTTATTATATTTACACTCTGACCGTCTAGTGTTGGGATGACCTTAAGACCCCAGCAGTGAAAGTTACCGCTGGTAGTCTTTAGTGTCTGGGAGTAGGGGTCCCACGCACACTATTACTCTGATCCCACCGCTGCCACCAAATGTGAAGGACAACCCCCGTCCTTCCACGTTACCAATGTGACGTAACTCCACAGGCACAGCTCTCCGGCGCCCCCTTTGTCCCTCAGGTCAGTAAGGGAACTGCACCTAGAGCAAATGGCCGCTGGGGAGGGTGTCCTGTTACCCACTGGGTATTCTAAGATTCGTGATCAGAGTAAAAGCATCAGCACAAGATTAATTTTATGATTTAATTGCCTTAAGGGCGCACTAGATAATTACAGAAATATACAGTAAGCTATACAACGGAATTACAATGGATTTGCAGTCAGATTAAAATACAACAATAATGGTACAAGGCTTAGAGATATTAGCTAGAGGTCAATATTATCAGGTTGTAGGGGCATGTGGAGGCAGGGAGCTCTGCGATCCACAGGTGAAAGTCTTAGTTACTGGACTGTCCCCCAAAACATGTGCCGCTGCTCCCTTGGCAGATCTGTCCCTTGGTCTTTAGTTTTTCATGGTCTTGCTGCTGTGAGAATGGATCCAGTCTGCCCATAGCTCACAGTTCTTAAACCTGCTAGGTCCCTCCCCTCGGTGTCCGAGGATGGGATGAGTATCTCCACACTTAGCCCCCTGCAGAATTTATTCCCAATACCTAATAAAGGGGTTAACTTTCTCCAGGACGATCGGATCAGGACACGAGAGGTACCAGCGGATGCAGTATGTTTCGCCTGTCGCGTGGAGATCAAACCTGGCCCGATTGGGTCTCTTTGGAGTGCCAATCTCTATATCTCAGACCCCCGAGCCATCACTGACTCGGGAGTTGCACCATCAGATGCCCAAGGTCTGCAGGATCACGCAGATATTTTTTTATGAGTTTGTACCTAGAAAGATGTGCTCATAATTCATAATCCTAGAACGGAGCTGTCATGGCTGGGAGACACAATAGATGTGTTTTCTGTGTCTAGCTGGCAGGTATAATCTAATTGAAGCCCCCAGGCCCCAGGCTACCATGTCTCAGGCTAAAGCTTTGAGGTCTTGTTTTGGCCTTATCTCATTATCACACTAACAGACCTTGCTATTCAACATTGGGCCTGAATTACTTAGCATACTAAAAGACTTTTTTATTCACAGTGGACACAAAACCCTGTCGTATTGAATATGCCCACTGGCCCTGGGGCCAGGTGCAGTTAGCAGCCTGTGGCTCTGTGAACAGACAAAATGGAGGCTGGTATCAGCCCTATCCAGGATGTTGGCTGTTCCTTCCTCACAGTGACTATTTACAACAAAACTTTTAATGTTTCTGTGTACATGCCACAATATCTTAACAATTTCAAGATTGATGTATCCCTCTGCAAGATTTGTAACAATATTTTACTTTTCAGAGTCAGCTTAATCTCTCTTTTGGCCCATTTTGCCTGAGGAAAACCATCTGGCTAATAGTTCTGCACACCTTGACAAAGGATGTTCATAAACTAAGGCCTCACCCTCTCATTACACAAACACACATCACCTGGTCCGCTACATCCAATAAGCATTCAAGTTTATACAGCTTGGAGCTAGAAAATCTGCATAACAATTATGATATGGTCAAAATATTCACTTGCCTAATAATTATGGACAAATTGTGTCAGGTTTGTTCACCGACATAACAAGTTAAACATTAGTTTGGATGTGTATCTTTTAACCCTTTCATGACCGGAGCATTTTTCGGTTTTGCGTTTTCTTTTTTTGCTATCCTCCTTCTTAGAGGCATAACTTTTTTTATTTTTCCATCAATATGGCAGTGGGAGGCCTTGTTTTTTTCGAGATGAGTTGTAATTTTGAACGATATCATTGGTTTTACCATGTCGTGTACTATAAAATGGGAAAAAAATTCCAAGTGCGGTGAAATTGCAAAAAAAAGTGCAATCCCTCACTTGTTTTTTGTTTTACCTTTTTCCTAGGTTCACTAAATGCTAAAACTGACCTACCATTATGATTCTCCAGGTCATTACGAGTTCAAAAGCAACAAACATGTCTAGGTTCTTTTTTATTTAAGTGGTGAAAAAAAATTCCAAAGTTTGTTTAAAAAAAAAATTGCTCCATTTTCCCGTAGCGTCTCCTTTTTTTGTGATCTCAGTTTGGGTGAGGGCTTATTTTTTGCATGCCGAGCTGACGTTTTTAATGATACCATTTTGCTGCACATACGATCTTTTGATCGCCCGTTATTGCATTGTAATGCAATGTCTTGGCGACCAAAAAAAACGTAATTCTGGCGTTTTGACTTTTTTTTTTCTTGCTACGTTGCTTAGGCTTTCTTTTTCTACATGGGGCGATTTTGAACGCAGCGATACCAAATATGTGTATGTTTAATTTTTTTATAGTTTTATTTTGAATGGGGCAAAAGGAGGATGATTTCAACGTTTATTTTTTTTTATTTTTTATATTTTTAAAAACATTTTTTTACTTTTGGCATGCTTCAATAGTCTCCTTGGGAGACTAGAAGTTGCCACAACCCGATCAGCTGTTCTACATAGAGGCAATGATCAGATCGCCTCTATATAGCAGAATTACTCACTTGCTATGTGCACAGACCACCGGGTGGCGCTCACAGCAAGCTGGCACTGACAACCATAGAGGTCTCCAGGAGACCTCTGGTTGTCATGACAATTAACCAGTGACCCATGATCACGTGACGGCAGACACTGGTGGACGGGTTTCCGGCCCGATGGCCAGAAGCGCGAGTTAAATGCCGCTGTCAGCATTTGACAGCGGCATTTAACGGGTTAATAGCCGCAAGTGGATCACGATTCCACCCGCTGCTATTCCGGGCACATGCCAGTTGTTCAAAACAGCTGATATTTGCCGGGAAAGATGTGGGCTCAGTGCCGGAATCCACATGAAAGGGAGGAAGTCCAACGTCCGCGTACATTATGCCTGACGTCGGAAAGGGGTTAATGTACCAGTACCACTTAACTAGTAAATAAATGTTCTCCTTTATAGTTTCCAACTTCATTTAAAATGTTTTGCAGTTTTGCAGTGCTATGTAAGCACTCACAATCATCTAAATTGCACATCATGTCAATTCTTCACATTATGCGTCCAATTCAAGCTTGGTGCATGCCATGATTCATTTTACATCTGCTGTTTTGCAAGTTTAATCAGAGATGGTTTTAATTTGAAAGCAATTATCTGCTTTAGTTTTATCAGTTGTTTAACAAGCTTGCTTTGCAAATTTTATCAGTGCATCAATGTTTGCTTTTAGCTCCAGCTCCATTTTTAATCTGAATCTACTAAATATACAGATGTATTTAATTTCTTCTTCAAAAGTGACGCAATCACTTTCTGAAAGACACAGGATTTAACAGGCTGCAATATGCACTTGTGATGCTTAGGGCGTTTTCAAAAACTTTCCTTCTCTTGCAAATGTAAAAATATACAGTGGGTATGGAAAGTATTCAGACACCTTTAAATTTTTCACTCTTTGTTTCATTGCAGCCATTTGCTAAATTCAAAAAAAGTTCATTTTTTTGTCATTAATGTACACTCTGCACCCCATCTTGACTGAAAAAAAAGAAATGTAGACATTTTTGCAAATTTATTAAAAAAGAATTATCACATGTTCATAAGTATTCAGACCCTTTGCTCAGTCACTCATATTTAAGTAATATGGTGTCCATTTCCTCGTGATCCTCCTTGAGATGGTTCTGCTCCTTCATTGGAGTCCAGCTGTGTTTAATTAAACTGATAGGACTTGATTTGGAAAGTCACCCATTAGTCTATATAAGACCTCCCAGCTCACAGTGCATGTCAGACTAAATGAGAATCATGAGGTCAAAGGAACTGGCAGAGGAGCTCAGAGACAGAATTATGGCAAAGCGCAGATCTGGCCAAGGTTACAAAAGTATTTCTGCAGTACTCAAGGTTCCTAAGAGCACAGTGTAATCCTCAAATGGAAGAAATTTGGGACCGCTAGAGGTCTTCCTAGATCTGCCCATCCAGCCAAACTGAGCAATCATGCGAGAAGAGCCTTGGTGAGAGAGGTAAAGAAGAACCCCAAGTTCACTGTGGCTGAGCTCCACAGATGCATTAGGAAGATGAGAGAAAGTTCCACAAAGTCAACTATCACTGCAGCCGTCCACCAGTCAGGCCTTTATGAGAGAGTGGCCCAACGGATGCCTCACCGCAGTGCGAGAGATATGAAAGCCCTCATAGTTTTCTAAAAAACACATGAAGGACTCCTAGACTATGAGAAATAAGATTCTCTGGTCTGATGAGACGAAGATAGAACTTTTTGGTGATAATTCTAAGCGGAATGTGTGGAGAAAACCTGGCACTGCTCATCACCTGCCCAATACAATCTCAACAGTGAAACATGGTGGTGGCAGCATCATGTTATGGGGGTGTTTTTTTCAGCTGAAGGAACAGGACGACTGGTCGCAATTGAAGGAAACATGAATGCGGCCAAGAACAGAGATATCCTGGATGAAAACCACTTCCAGAGTGCTCTGGACCTCAGACTTGGCTGAAGATTCATCTTCCAACAAGACAATGATCCTAAGCACACAGCTAAGATAACAAAGGAGTGGCTTCAGAACAACTCTGTGACAATTCTTGACTGGCTTAGCCAGAGCCCTTACCTAAACCCAAATGAGCATCTCTAGAGACACCAGAAAATGGCTGTCCAACATCGTTCACTATTCAACCTGAAGGAACTGGAGAGGATCTGCAAAGAAGAATGGCAGAGGATAGTCAAATCCAGGTGTGAAAAAACTTGCTGCATTCTTCCCAACAATACTCATGGCTGTACTAGCTCAAAAGGGTGCTTCTATTCAATATTGAGCAAAGGGTCTGAATACTTATGACCATGTGATATTTCAGGTTTTCTTCTTTTAATAAATTTTCAAAAATGTCTACATTTCTGTTTTTTTCAGTCAAGATGTGGTGTAGAGTGTATATTACCGTAATAAGAAAAAAATGACCTTTTTTTCAATTTACCAAATGGCTGCAATGAAACAAATACTGAAAAATTTAAAGGGGTCTGAATACTTTCCGTACCCACTGTATGTAACTCTCCTTTAAGCCATCTTCATGGACAGGGTGTACTGAAGTACTCACCTCAACATGGCAAAATGCCTCCACTTGAAACTTGCTGCGAGTTTCCTAATCTCCAGGGGGCTTTCTCTTCTCCCAGGGTTCAACTTGTGAACCACACATTCAGAAGATGTGAGATCAAAATTATGTAATAGGTTTAATTCGCAGGGATTAGACTGTGAAACACGCAGAGAAATGAACAAGAAACAGCAAATCATGTAATACAACACAAGTGCAATAAGCATTGGCTATACCTCTAAAGTTAAGTGATGTGTTTTACACCAAGTCTGGCTGAGTGATAGCATAAACAATCCTTGGAGTGATATTTGATAATTGATTGTTACACAGAACATTTCCCTAATCTCTAATTCTTCTGGCTCACAGTTGATGATGAAGGCACTCAAATTGCAAATGCCAGAAAGCACATAATTCTAAGTAACAGTCAGTAACACACATTCTAAGGATGGACACGGCAATGCAATCAACACAGTCCAATGATAGGATCCAAGATAATATTGCAAAGTAGTAATATGCTGTGTTTATGTGAATCTAGCAGAACACTTGCTAAAAATAGTAACAGCATGGAGCTCATTATGGTTGTGGCCAAAAGTTTTCAGAATTGCACAAAATTTTGATCTTCACAAAGTTTGCTGCTTCAGTGGTTTTCGATCTTTTAATCAAATGTTTCTATTGTTATTTAAGTAAAATTTTAAGCAATCCAGAAGTTTTTACACTTTCATTGACAAAACAAATATATGCAAAGACTCAATATGTAACCCCTTTCTGAAATATGACAAAATAATGTGCCCCGGGTCTATCTGAAGGAAGGATTGTTTCGTCATTGCGATCGCCGCCGGGTGTCATGTGATTCTGACACTAACGGAACTTTAACCCTCAAAATGCTTTGATCGAATGAGATCGCTGCATTCTGGAACTGGCAGAGAGCTGAGAACCCCTCTGCCTTTGGATCGGAGACCCCTTGGCATGATGCGGGGTCCCGATCTTTGCCATGGTTGCCCTATGTCATCAAGACAATATCAGTGTCACCAGAGCTAGGAGAGTTGCTGATCATGCACAGTGCATATGTAAGGGAGGGACAGGACTGTAGTCGTGACTTGAATTACTGCAACATCCATGTCCGGTCCTTCCCCCAATGAAACTGTATTCTTCTCTCTGGCTTACCTGCATCTCTACGCTCAGCTCCTTCTGAGCACCTCCCAGGCGTTGATGGTCCCTCTTTCAGGTGACCCCCAGTAATGGAGACACAGTCCAGATTAACTTGAACATACTCTTTACTTAACTATTCACATGTTACATCCACAGTTTGCACAACAGGTGTTTCACTTGTTTCCTTGTCTTTCCCTGCTTTGCTGTCACTTCTGTGCTGTACGCGCCCGGACCGGACCGTCCTAGACTGCTCCCCAGTTCCTTCCAGGCCTGACCTCACTATAGTGACATTTCCTTCAGCCTGCTTCACCCAGAACTGAATTCATCAATCACTACATTTGGTGGCCCCTGGTGAAGCATCCGGCACATCTGTACCAAACTCGTCAAAGCTCCAGCTCCCTTCACTTCGTTGGTCCAGCCAACTTCTGCCCTAAAAGCATTGGCCCAGGCGGTAAGACGCCAATATTTCTTCTCTGTACAGGTCCACTGCGAGACTATACAGCGGTCATGGGTGACGTGGGTTGCTGTACTTAAAAGTTGCGAGGCTTGGGCACGTTGGCCCCGTCTGACCTAATCAAACTAAAACCTTCTCACTATTACCCGGCAGCTCCTCCTACACTTAACCCTATGTGCACTTCCTATCAGCTATACCTACCAGGGCCCACTAGTATGCCCCCACCCAGTGGCCCAAAACAGGACTACACTTACCCAAGTATATGAGAACTATACACTAAGATGCCCTCCTCTAGTGTCCCCAGAAGAAAGCACCTAACTGTCCTTAAACTGAAAATGAACACTTTCTACACAACAGGTACATTATTATGATAAACGAACACAGCATATCATACATAAATTTACAGAAAAATGGTAACACATAATGGATGTGGCAGTACCATAAATATTAGCGGTAATACATAAGACTATGTAGCAGTACAACTGAATGTTTATAACTATACAATGACTATTTACATGGGAACATTAAGTACACTTAAGGGGCGGGGCGAAACAGTAATACTTCTTCACCCCTTTACACATAAGTAGCAACTTTTTCTGTCAGTGCAGAGCTGACCGTTTGCACAGCATAGGGATGCTGCTGCATCACCATACTATACAAGTGATAAACCTTCAAAAAATTATAGCCCCATAGTGGGACAAAGTAAAAAAGTTAAAAAAAAGTACAAATTTTGATTTAAATAATTGTAAAATTTTTTTAAAAAGTCAAAAATAATCAAAAAAATCAAAAGATATTGTTCCTATAAATAAATATTTGGATGAAAAAAATAGATAAACAATAAAAGTACACATATTTGTGTCCGCAACAACCCGACCTATAAAACTGTCCCACTGGATAACCCTTTAGAGAACATCATAAAAAATAAATAAAAAACAATGCAAAAAACAATGCTTTATCACCATATCGCTAAACAAAAAGTGGAATAAAACGCAATAAAAGCATGGATATAAATAAACATGATACCGCTGAAAATGTCATCTTGTCCGCACAAACAAGCTGCAACACAGCTCTATCAGCAGAAAAATAAAAAAAGTTATAGGTCTCAGAATAAAGTGATGTAAAAATAATTATTTTTTCTGTAAAAGTTTTTATTGTGTAAAAACATAAAAAAAATAAATGAGGCACATTTGCCCTGCACTCTGCACTGAGGGCTTGCATCAGGCTTTCTGCGTAAATCTCTGAAATGTGTGATTCAGATGGAACCTCTGGCGGAAGATTCATGGACCCCCACCTCTTGCACCCATCTGATATCACCAGCTGTGTACGCATGTGTTAACTCACTTGCCGGGTGCTGACCGCCCCCTCTGTCTCTATGTGACTGATGTGCCGGACCACATGACCGTGCTCTGACGTAATCGGTCACATGCGGGCCAGCAGCTTCCAGTTCCCCTGAGTGGCGAATGCGACGCCCCTTTCCAGTGTTACCATATCAGTCCTCATTATTTAAACCCCCCTGGTTCTGGTCAACACTATCCCTGATGAAGGACGTGGCCCAAAACTCGCATCGGGGTATGTGCCGCACCTGCCCAGCATCTCATCAGGTAATTAATAATTATGCCATTACATCCTGTATTATGGGCTCACTGACCTTGTTTGTGTGCAGCACTATACTACATATGACATGCTGCCACAAGAATACGTGCATCTGGATCCAGGCATATATAATTGACTCTCAGTGTACCCTCTTACAAAATTTTGGCATATACTTATTTCTTGTGCTTACAGTCTTCATATTTCTCTAAGCACCTTAACACATTGCGCTTTCTCACACCAAAGATATATACACCTTCAGAGTAAAGACTTTGGACTATCTTCGATATACTCTATGTACTTTGAAATTTTGCTATTGACCCCAATCTCTGACAAGGCTTGTTCACTTGGACACCACTATACCTGTCTTTACTGCTCATCTTACATTATCTGTCTTTATCTTGGTGCAATACTTTGAATGTAATTTTATTGGATATGTCCCTATAGTTTGTTGCTATTTGTATGTGCAGGCACTCCTGTTAAGTGTGCCACCACTTCACCAATGTCTTAAATAAAGGTGTTTTATTTCAAACTATTTTCTACATCCTTTATTGTGACTCCTCCTCAACCTATATTCGGGTTTTTTGCTATTGGTATTAATGTAGCTATTCCGAATGGTCTGCCATTCGGCTGTGTGCATATATATACGTGTTATGTTTTGGTAGCTGAGGAGAGCAGGCAAAAACGGCAATACACCAGAGAGGTTGGAATCTACTGGATTGCAGTTCCTGACTAACCACCACAACTAAAGGCAGCAGTGGAGCGTTTCTACGTTGGTCCTAGACGCCTCGTCACAGCCTGAGAGGTTAACTACACCTAAAGATAGAAAGAGGAAAGCTATCTGCCCCGGAGCAGATCCCAAAGAACATAGGAAGCCCCCAAACATGTAATGGCGGTTAGACAAGAGGAAATACAGACACAGACAGAAAATAGTATGAGCAAACGTTGGGGCCCAATCTACCTGGACAGAAAAGGATAGGAAGGATACTTACTGCAATCCAAAAAACCCTAAAAAATACCAACTCTACTAATTGCAAAAACTGTTGTGAATGGGTTTGAGATGAGTTCTGAGCAGAGGCTCCCTCTGGTGGTTACAAGCGGTGCTAGTGAAGATTGTGAGGACTGGGAATCAGGTGTTACTGACTGGTCTTATATAAGGGAGTCATTTTCCCATCAGGGTTGCCGGTGATCAATTGTTCTGGTCTGAATCCTTCATTCCAGTTTCCCTTGTAGCCTGCTGTGTCGTGTCTGCATCTCCTGCTATCAGATAAGACCTTTTCTTCTTTTGTGTTTGTACTATATTTTTGCATTTTGTCCTGCACTTCTGTGGGGGCCTTCAGGGTCCCCTCCGGGGGCTTTTGCCTCTCAGTTTTGTTCAGCCACTGATGTTTGTACTTTTGCTTTTTCCAGTTTTTTCAGTGGCTGCTGTTTTGATTTTGTTACACCAGAGAACTAATTTAGGTGGTAGAGGTCGTGTGATCTCAGGTGTTTTTGAAATTAGTAGAGTTGGTGTTTTTCAGGGTTTTCTGGGATTGCAGTAAGTACCCTTCCTATCCTT
>JARQOD010000001.1:803476221-803585252 GCA_033576555.1 Oophaga sylvatica
AATGGTATCGCCGATACCCAAAAAATATCGGCGATACCCGATACGATACGGAAATCCAATAAAAGTCTGGGGAAAAAAAAATGGAATTAAAAAAAAAAACCCTTTTTCTTGCCTTTTTGGTTAATTTTGTACTTAGGAAAAAAAAAAAGATAATTAAATGTATTGGGGAGGTTGAGGAGATTTAAAGGCATGATGTTTAACTAATAAATGGATAGCAAAATTTTTTTTTTTTAAAAAGATTTCGGATTGACAAAAGAAATTGACAATGTTGTTCCGTTTTTTTTTTTTTTTGGAATTTTGGTATATTTCACAACTTCCTCTTTTCCCTTTTTAACTTTGCCCACTTTCTCTTCATAATCTTCGCAGCAATTTTTTCAAAAAATTTTTCTTCATCTCCCTTCTTTATCTCTTCTTAAATTTCTTGCTTTACTTTTTGTTAACATTACCATATTCTTTTATTAAACTTTTATTCTAATTCATATTGTCTTCATCTTTTCCCCAAAATATTCTTTTTGTGACAGAGAATCCTGTCTTGTAATCTGTCAAAGTATAATTTTTTTTCATTCTTGTTCTTGTGTCACAAAAGATTTAAATTAAAAAAGATTTGTCCGTGTTCGTTTAGCCTGCGCAGCAGCAGGCTTTTCCCCGGGGGGCACCAGGGGGAGGAACGGACACCCCAAAAAATGCTTAGTTTCTTCTGCTTAAATTTAGGGCTATATTTTGTCTTCTTTTTGGTCTTATTTTCATGTTTTTGCTTTTAGATCTTCTGCTTTTTGTTCTTGTGTCATTGTTCTGTTTTTTGTTTTGTAGCACCCTTGTACCAGCTGATGTTACTGGGACAGGGTTTTTCAAAACGGGAGGTACCGTGCTCCAAAGCACTACCAAGGACGCAGTGTTGCAGGAACCGGTACCGAGGGAGGCACCTAAAAAAAAAGGGGCCTGGGAGAACCAGTTGACGGTACGGAAAAACCCGGACGGGTAGCAGGGGTACAAGAGCCATGCAAGTAAGGGGGAACCCAGTGACTGTGCTGGAACCCGGAGGGGCAGAGAAGGAAAAGCCCCAAATGGACAACCGAGGACCGGACGTTACTGGGACACGGTTCTAAGCAGGGGTACCTGTCTAAAGCACTACAAGGACCAGCGATTTTGCTGGAATGGATCCGAGATGGAGGCACCTGGGCAAAGGGGCACTGCGGGAACCCCAGTGACGGACTGGCCCCGGGGGGGGGGCAGAAGTACCCATGGAAATTTAAGTTGAAGGCCGCGGCCGGGCCCATTTACAATCCCACAGTACTACGGGGGGTGAGTCCTTTTACAAGGGGAAAACCTTAATTTGCTATCCGCAGCACACAGGGGAACCCCCAAACCCAAGCCAATGGTCGCAACCCCCCCCCAACCGACAGGAAAATTTTTTGGAGGCTAAGTGAGTTTCACTGACAGGAAAAGGGGGCGTGCTGAACCAGTCTGGGGGGGGAGTGAGCCCCCGTGCCAATGACTTTTCCGAGAAACAATGGCGGTGTTGCCCCCCGGGATGAGAAGACAACAGGGGGAGGCCTGACTTTTTTTTTTCAAAAAGCAGGGGAACAGTGACATATGAACGCCAGTAACACTAGCTTGTTTTTTGGTCTGTGGACACGACTTTTCTGGCAGCAACCCCCCGTGTTGTAGAAAGGGGGGTAGAGTTCAGGTGGTAGAAAGATGAAAAAAAGGGGACATGGATAACGTTGCGAAAATTATTTTTCTGAAAAAGGACAGACAAATTGGCGAGTCCATGCTTTTTTCTTTTTTAAAAAAAATAACCCGGTCTCATTTCGGAGGTAGTCGATGCACGTCTGTAGTACACCCCCTGCAGATAAGCGCGTCCATAAAACACTGGCAGCAGGGCGCCGCACTCCAATGCATATGGCTAAGTTTGGCCATTTTTCCCCGCTTAGGACCCCAAAAATTGAAGGGGGGAAAAGCCACCTGGGATTTTAAATAAAGGGGGGGAAAAAGTAGTCTGTCACCACTTACGGAAACTTTTTCTCTGCTGACTGGACCCGTCTCGGATGGGGTGACATTTGTGGCGCTGCCACAAAACTTCGCAACTTGGGGAAATATGGGGTTGCCCCGTGCAGAGGCGCGCTTGGTCCCTCTTGTTGCAGAGCTTTCCCCGCCTCGACGCACAGAGCTGCTTTGAAAGCATAGCAGCGCAGTGCTCCGGCGGGGAAAGGGGAAATTAGGATTGCACCAGTGTGTCTTTGGAAACCCCCCGCATTTTACGCCCCGGTTAAAAGGTGGATGAGGTTTTGAAATTTTCCCGGGTAGCGAGGGTTAGGGGGGTGTCCCCAAATCAACGTGGGGAATGTGGGCGTGCGGCGGTGTTTTCGGCATGCAGCATGAAATCAACCCCTGTGCTGCGATCCCAACTGGCCAACAAACGTTTTCCCCGCAAGGGCGTTTTCTCTCCTGCTCTGATCCCCCCACCCCGCTTACTACTGACAAGCGTTGTGTACCTCCCTCTGGAGCGGTCTTCCCCCCCATTACTTTCATCCCCTCACAAAATGACCCGCCCCCCTTTGTGAGGAACCCGTTGCGTGACTGCCAAAAGGTGATGGAATTTGGACTCCTCATCCTCCCCTTTCCAAAACATCCCTTATGTTCTGTTTTTTGAAACAGGAGATAAGGGGGACAGGGAGGCTGAATAGTGCATCATCGCACTCGCCCTGCGTTGACTCATCAAAGCCGCCAAAAAAGTGGGGGAAAGTCCTTCTAGAGGCCCATGTAGTGGGAATTGGGGAAAAGGGGCAAATTGCGAGTTGATTGGCCTGTGCACTGAACCCTTCTGCTGGCTGCTGCTCACACAACCGCTCCAACATATGTAAGTGGAAAAATTTCCCCTGGGGGTAAGTCACATTATGCGATGTTCAGGAAGGCAAATCGCGTTGCGACTGCAAGGGCCCATCTGGCCATGCTGGAACGTCGCAAGTGAGCGCACTCTAGGGGACCTTGTCAGCAGTGCATCAAGATCCGGATGTCCCCTCAAAAAAACTCTGCACGACCAAGTTGAGCCATGTGCCAACATGGTATTGAGTGAGGTTGCCAAGGCCCAGACGCCACCAATTTTGGCCTTGTCACACATACCAAGCCGGGCTGGGATTCGCTGGCAAAAAACACACTCGCTCTCCTGCTTGATGGCATTCCAGAGCCCTGCGCTGTGTGGCTTCGATTCCCCATTTTAAAATTAATTTCAGGACGGCCTGTTGCGTTTGGCCACGGCTGTGCTCATATCGGTCCCCTCAGGTAAGCGTTCACGGGTCCATGTGGGGGTTAAAAGTGACGGCTCCTGCAGCGGGTGATTTTGATTGAACTGGAGTAGGAGGGGAGTCAATGTGGACAGACTTATTCCTGCAATCCTTGGATTTGGGCAGAACACGTACAGCCCCATCGCAAGATTGTACCCGGCTCCACAACATTGACCCAAGGGAGTGAGGGAAAGGTATCGTCCCTGGCCATGGGTAATGGTCCACGCATCGGTGGTCGGTGGACCTTGCTACTGACGGCGTTTAGTAGCGCATTTTAATTTTTCCCTCAACATGCTTTTGCGAGCAGGGACGGCTTGCCTGCTAAATAAAATCGGTGGGCACATTGTATTGTGGGACTGCCAATGCCATTAAGTTACGGAACTGTCAGTCTCCACCGCCTGAATGACAGCATTTCAAGGGACGGAGTTTTGCAATGCCAGCATTCAGAGCCTGTGCTCGTGGATGGTTTGCCGAGTATGGCCGTCTTTTATCCCATGCCTGTGCTACCGATGGCTGTTTTGTGGCCTGGGAGTGTGAGGATGACAGGGAACTTGCAGCTTGGGTGGAATAACACTGGGTCTTGGACAACAGTGAAGAGGTTCTTCCATGGCGATCCTGTGAGGAAGCCGAACCAGCTGTGTGTGAGCTGGAGGAAGAGGGCTCCAACACGAGCTAAGATGTAGGTGCTGCTGTAGGTTGGCCTACATCTCCAGTGTGTCTTTGGAACTCAATCATGTGCTTTGAACCGCCACATGTTTCCAATATTTGTGGTATTAAGGTTACTGACATTTTTTACCTCTTTTTTACTTTTTGATTACACAGCTTGCATTTGACATAGCAAATATCATCTGCAAGTGTGTCAAAAAAGGACCACGCAGTGCAAGTCCTGGGAGCGCCCGTTTTGGCTGTTGGAATAGAACTGCTACAAACGGGTCCCAAACTGGAGGCTACAGGCAACTGAGTCTGCAGCCTACCTCTCCCTACTGTTTGGACCGTTGGGGCAATCTCTTCCTCAGAGCTGCTACCACACCTTCCTGTTCCTACGCCATGTTGGGTCTTGGACCTCATCATCTCCACTACCCTTCTTCCAACACCTGCTGCTGTTGGGTGGTCTGGCCAGCACCATGCTCAAACAGAAAATGGCACCTGAGTCTCATCATCATCAGATGCGTTCTGCGGTGTGCTGACCATCGGCACTGGCTCACCCGCCTCTTCACATTCAGAGAGACACAGCTGTTGCGCATCACTGCAACTGCTCTTCTTCACATTCCAGAATGCTGCTTGGCTGGGCCCCTGTTTGAAAACAGATTCTGAGAACAGAAGCAGAGACTCAGCTGGCTCCAGTTCAGAACTCCTGACTGCCTGGGCAATTTGGCAGGCGGTGAAGAGAAAGATGGTTGTTCAACAGTGCTGTGGTCCTGAGAGGAGGTGGAAGGAATTGAAGTCGGTGCATTGGCTGCCATCCAACCAACAACGGCTTCAATTTGTTCTTCCGCAGCAGGGGGGTACGCTGGCTCCTACAAAAGTGCGCATAAAGGAACGCTCACGGGGAAAACTGGTGGATGCTGTGTCACTGGGTGCGGCAGCAGCCACAGAATCCCACGCTCTCCCTGCGAAACTCCACGGCCACGACCACGTGCCTTACTCCCTGCCTTCTTCATCTTGGTAGATTGATAAGAAAGTCAGAAAAAGTTATAAGGCCTAAGTGTGGTTATTCCTCAGAGCTGCAGTGAACACTGCAGACAACTGTTCACTATCTGTGAAAGGCTCCTTTCTGTACTTCTATAGTGTTGCAACCAATGTTTTGTATACGGATGGAAGCGCGTCCACACTAATAGATTAGATTTTTTTCAAATAAATGGAGAAGCACCAATTGGAGAAAATGAAAAGGATGCGGCACTGAGACACGCTCAGCAGAGTACAAGCAGCAGTGCTTGAACAAGTAACTGGAGCGTGATGTGCACTCAAAAAATAAAAAACACAGACTGAAGTGAACACTGAAACACAACTGTTCACAATCTGTGAAAGGCTACTCCTTTGTCTACTTCTATAGTGTTTGCAACCAATGTATTGTATACGGATGGAAGCGCGTCACACTAATAGATTAGATTTTAAATGGAATGGAGCAGAACCAATTGGAGATAAATGAAAAGGATGAGGCACTGAGACACGCTCAGCAGAGTACAAGCAGCAGTGCTTGAACAAGTAACTGGAGCGTGATGTGCACTCAAAAAATAAAAAACACAGACTGAAGTGAACACTGAAACACAACTGTTCACAATCTGGGAAAGGCTACTCCTTTGTCTACTTCTATAGAGTTTGCAACCCAAAGTATTGTATACGGATGGAAGCGCGTCACACTAATAGATTAGATTTTAAATGGAATGGAGCAGAACCAATTGGAGATAAAATGAAAAGGATGAGGCACTGAGACACGCTCAGCAGAGTACAAGCAGCAGTGCTTAACAAGTAACTGGAGCGTGATGTGCACTCAAAAAATAAAAAACACAGACTGAAGTGAACACTGAAACACAAACTGTTCACAATCTGGGAAAGGCTACTCCTTTGTTACTTCTATAGTGTTTGCAACCAATGTATTGGATACGGATGGAAGCGCGTCCACTAATAGATTAGTTTTTTTTCAAATATAATGGAGCAGCACCAATTGGAGAGAAATGAAAAGGATGAGGCACTGAGACACGCTCAGCAGAGTACAAGCAGCAGTGCTTGAACAAGTAACTGGAGCGTGATATGCACTCAAAAAATAAAAAACACAGACTGAAGTGAACACTGAAACACAACTGTTCACAATCTGGGAAAGGCTACTCCTTTGTCTACTTCTATAGTGTTTGCAACCAATGTATTGGATACGGATGGAAGCGCGTCACACTAATAGTTAAATTGCATGGAGCAGCAAGAATTACACTGAAGAAAAAAAAAAAGAGTCTGTGAGTGACACGTGCAGATGCCTACAGACAGCGTTGCATGCAGAGCAAACTGCAGCGTCACCTGCACTCTCACACACACCTTGCACAGAGCTGTTAAAACAATACTGGCAAAAGGAAGCTTTACACAGCGGTTAGTAAACTAGCCTGCCTAAAGCCCAGTACACAAAATCGCAATATCTAACTGTCCCTCAGAGTCAGCAGAGCAGCGTTCTGTCCCTAACTGAGTTCACAGCACAGTGACGCTAAAATGGCGGCGGCGCCTTTTATACTGCATTCTGACATCATTTCAGCAGCCAATCACAGCCATGCCATTAGTTAAGATGACCGCAGCATTACAGGATGTGCCCACACTTCATAAGATTCCTCATTGGCTGACTAAAATCACATTGCCTCTCAAAGAATTATGGGAACTTCCGATTCCGGTATACGATATTGGGAAAATATCGGAACTAAGTATCGGAATTCCGATACAGCGAATATCGGCCGATACCCGATACTTGCGGTATCGGAATGCTCAACACTACTGGGGAGTTTCCAGGCCATGGACCCAAAATCTCTATGTTTTGTTCCCTGAGCCATTTAGTTATCACCTTTGCTTTATGGCAAGGTGCTCCATCATGCTGGAAAAGGCATTGTTTGATCGCCAAACTGCTCTTGGGGGTTGAGAGAAGTTGCTCTTGGAGGACATTCTGGTACCATTCTTTATTCATGGCTGTGTTTTTAGGCAAGACTGTGAGAGAGCCGATTCCCTTGGCTGAGAAGCAACCCCCACACATGAATGTTTTCAGGATGCTTAACAGTTGGCATGAGACAAGACTGGTGGTAGCGCTCACCTTGTCTTCTGCGAATGAGGCGTTTTCCTGAAGTCCCAAGCAATCGAAAAGGGGATTCATCAGAGAAAATAACTTTACCCCAGTCCTCAGCAGTCCACTGCCTGTACATTTTGCAGAATATCAGTCTGTCCATGATGTTTTTTCTGGAGAGAAGTGGCTTCTTTGCTGCCCTCCTTGAGACCAGGCCTTGCTTCAAGAGTCTCCGCCTCACAGTGCGTGCAGATGCACTCACACCTGCCTTCTTCCATTCTTGAGCAAGCTCTGCACTGCTGGTAGCCCGATTCCGCAGCTGAAACACTTTTAAGAGACGGTCCTGGCGCTTGCTGGTCTTTCTTGGGCGCCCTGGAGCCTTTTTGGCAACAATGGAACCTCTCTCCTTGAAGTTCTTGATAATGCGATAGATTGTTGACTGAGGTGCAATTTTTCTAGCTGCGATACTCTTCCCTGTTAGGCCATTTTTGTGCATTGCAATGATGACTGCACGTGTTTCTTTAGAGATAACCATGGTTAACAGAAGAGAAACAATGATGCCAAGCACCAGCCTCCTTTTAAAGTGTCCAGTGGTGTCATTCTTACTTAATCATGACAGATTAATCTCCAGCCATGTCCTCATCAACACCCACACCTGTGTTAATGGAGCAATCACTGAAAAGAGGTTAGCTGGTCCTTTTAAGGCAGGGCTGCAATGAAGTTGAAATGTGTTTTGGGGGATAAAGTTCATTTTCTAGCCAAATATTGACTTTGCAAGTAATTGCTGTTAAGCTGATCACTCTTTATAACATTCTGGAGTATATGCAAATTGCCATTAGAACAAGTGAAGCAGTAGACTTTGTAAAAATTAATATTTGTGTCATTCTCAAAACTTTTGTCCATGACTGTAATGCAAGATATTCTTCAAGTTTCTGTGGAACTTCTTACTGTGAAGCAGGTAGGCGACTGTATATCAGGAGTAGTCATTAATAAATGTGAGAAAATATCTCTTCTTGCTAGGAGTTTGAACACTCATTGGACCACATACAGTACAGACCAAAAGTTTGGACACACCTTCTCATTTAAAGATTTTTCTGTATTTTGATGACTATGAAAATTGTAGAATCACACTGAAGGCATCAAAACTATGCATTAACACATGTAGAATTATACCTACAAAAAAGTGTGAAACAGCTAAAAATATGTCATATTCTAGGTTCTACAAAGTAGCCACCTTTTGCTTTGATTACTGCTTTGCACGCATAAAAGGTGAACGGATGGACTCTACATGCCTAGTTCCCACCGTTAAGCATGGAGGAGGTGGTGTGATGTGTGGGGGTGCTTTGCTGGTGACACTGTTGGGGATTAATTCAAAATTGAAATGGTGAGCGGTCCAGCTCACCCCAAACCATCTCGATTGGGTTCAGGTCTGATGACTGTGGAGGCCAGGTCATCTGGCGTAGCACCCCAACACTCTCCTTCTTGGTCAAATAGCCCTTACACAGCCTGGAGGTGTGTTTGGGGTCATTGTCCTGTTGAAAAATAAATGATGGTCCAACTAAACGCAAACCGGATGGAATAGCATGCCGCTGCAAGATGCTGTGGCAGCCATGATGGTTCAGTATGCCTTCAATTTTGAATAAATCCCCAACAGTATCACCAGCAAAGCACTCCCACATCATCACACCACCTCCTCCATGCTTCACGGTGGGAACCAGGCATGTAGAGTCCATCCGTTCTCCTTTTCTTCGTGCAAAGCAGTAATCAAAGCAAAAGGTGGCTACTTTGAAGAACCTAGAATATAAGACATATTTTCAGTTGTTTCACACTTTTTTGTTAAGTGTAATATATAATTCCACATGTGTTAATTCATAGTTTTGATGCCTTCAGTGTGATTCTACAATTTTCATAGTCATGAAAATACAGAAAACTCATTGAATGAGAAGGTGTGTCCAAACTTTTGGTCTGTACTGTACATTTGTATGTATCAGATCCAGAGGCTGTGCAGATCTAGTGGTGCTTATTTTAGGAAAGGATTTTCTGGTCTTTTTCCCTTTAAGACAGCTAGTGGACTTCATCATTTGACCACACTGGTTGATTTCAGTACCATTTGAAAGTTGAGCTAGCTTCCTTACTGCTTCTTGGTCACTGTGCCCAAGACGTCTGTGCCATACATGGATATAGTTCTTATGCAGATTTTATCTAGCACTGTACACTCTTTCTTTGCATTTTAGCTGATAAAGTTCATCTTGGATTTTTTCTTCTGCAAAAGTGTGACCCCTCTTTGAGATGATGCAGCTGTTATCTTTAAAAGTAACTACATTCCCAATTTGCGTGAGCTTCTTTACTGACAGAACATTGCTTTCAAGGCTGGGGACATAGAGAACATCCTTTACTGGGATCTTTCTGCCTTATGCTGAGGAAACTGGACATTGGAGGTAGCGGTCTCCTACTCCTTCTGAAGTTATATAGTGACCATTAGCTAAGATGACCTTTTCTGAATAGCTTTCATTAAGGTCAGTGAAGTAATCCTTGTTATTTGTCATATGGCTGTTTGCACCAGAATCTATACACCATATATGCTTTGCAGATGGGCCTTTACTGTGGCATTAAATGCAGCTTCAGCACATGCAGAATTTTCCTTTATAGCTGTTTTAACTCTTTGATGACTGTTCTGTTTTTTAAGCTGACTCATTCTTGCTTTCCAAATTCTGCAGTCTGCTTTAATGTGGCTGGGCTTTTTACAGACAAAACATTCACAAGTTTCTCTTAGATTGCTCTTATATTTTGGAAAATCCTGTGTCTTTAATGCTGTTTCTGCTCTGGATTCATTACTGCTGCTTACATGCTGTGTTTACAGTTTGACTTTAACATACTCTAGTGTCAGCTCATCCTCTGGCCATGCATCTACAGTCATGGACAAAAGTTTTGAGAATGACACAAATATTAATTTTTACAAAGTCTACTGCTTCACTTTTTCTAATGGCAATTTGCATATGCTCCAGAATGTTATAAAGAGTGATCAGCTTAACAGCAATTACTTGCAAAGTCAATATTTGGCTAGAAAATGAACTTTATCCCCAAGATACATTTCAACATCATTGCAGCCCTGCCTTAAAAGGACCAGCTAACCTCTTTTCAGTGATTGCTCCATTAACACAGGTGTGGGTGTTGATGAGGACATGGCTGGAGATCAATCTGTCATGATTAAGTAAGAATGACACTACTGGACACTTTAAAAGGAGGCTGGTGCTTGGCATCATTGTTTCTCTTCTGTTAACCATGGTTATCTCTAAAAAAAAACACGTGCAGTCATCATTGCAATGCACAGAAATGGCCTAACAGGGAAGAGTATCGCAGCTAGAAAGATTGCACCTCAGTCAACAATCTATCGTATCATCAAGAACTTCAAGGAGAGAGGTTACATTGTTGCCAAAAAGGCTCCAGGGCGCCCAAGAAAGACCAGCAAGCGCCAGGACCGTCTCTTAAAAGTGTTTCAGCTGCAGGATCGGGCTACCAGCAGTGCAAAGCTTGCTCAGGAATGGCAGCAGGCAGGTGTGAGTGCATCTGCACGCACTGTGAGGCGGAGACTCTTGGAGCAAGGCCTGGTCTCAAGGAGGGCAGCAAAGAAACCACTTCTCTCCAGAAAAAACATCATGGACAGACTGATATTCTGCAAAATGTACAGGCAGTGGACTGCTGAGGACTGGGGTAAAGTTATTTTCTCTGATGAATCCCCTTTTCGATTGTTTGGGACATCAGGAAAATGCCTCATTCGGAGAAGACAAGGTGAGCGCTACCACCAGTCTTGTCTCATGCCAACTGTTAAGCATCCTGAAACCATTCATGTGTGGGGTTGCTTCTCAGCCAAGGGTATCGGCTCTCTCACAGTCTTGCCTAAAAACACAGCCATGAATAAAGAATGGTACCAGAATGTCCTCCAAGAGCAACTTCTCCCAACCCTCCAAGAGCAGTTTGGCGATCAACAATGCCTTTTCCAGCATGATGGAGCACCTTGCCATAAAGCAAAGGTGATAACTAAATGGCTCAGGGAACAAAACATAGAGATTTTGGGTCCATGGCCTGGAAACTCCCCAGATCTTAATCCCATTGAGAACTTGTGGTCAATCATCAAGAGACGGGTGGACAAACAAAAACCTAAAAATTCTGACAAAATGAAAGCATTGATTGTGCAAGAATGGACTGCTATCAGTCAGGATTTGGTCCAGAAGTTGATTGAGAGCATGCCAGGGAGAATTGCAGAGGTCCTGAAGAAGAAGGGTCAACACTGCAAATATTGACTTGCTGCATTAACTCATTCTAACTGTCAATGTAAGCTTTTGTTACTCATATGTTTGCAATTATATTTCTGTCTGTGATAAAAACATCTGTCAAACACACATAAAAACCAGAGGGCAGCAGATCATGTGAAAATATAATATTTGTGTCATTCTCAAAACTTTTGGCCATGACTGTAGTGCAGTCACGAGTGTGTCATAACTCTCTGGAAGACCACTTAATAGAAGTGCAGCAACATTAAAATCTTTAATTTCTTCTCCAATACCGCTGAGACGCTACACAATTTCTAGGGTTTTTCTTCTATAGTCCTGCATATTCTGTCCATCACTTAGCTTAAGGTACTGTCACACTAGGCGAGATCGCTAGCGATATCGCTTAAGCGACACCGATTTTATGACACAGCAGCGACATCGTTAGCGATGTCGCTGTGTGTGACATGTAGCAGCGATGTGGCCCCTGCTGCGATGTCGCTGATCATGTACGAACGTTCTGGGCCGTATTTTGATCGTTGGCGCCCCGCTGGTGAGCCTAATTCGCTGAGTTTGACACCCTTTATGAACGACGAGCGACCTCATTGGCGACTCATATGTCAGCGGCGCAGGCGTATTAGGTTTTCTTTAGTAACACCCCTCAGCTCCGATTTGTGGCCACAACATCACCTCAGCAATAAATGAAAACGGAAAACTGAATCCGGGGCAAACGCAATAGCGGCACAGACTGGATCGCAGTAGCTGCAAAGCAGAAGGCTAGCAGGACGCAGTATGGAACGATGCTGGAAATTCATATGAACCACTTGCGCTCGAGAACAATGGAAGGGAGCGCTAATATGTCGTCTTTTATTACGCGGTCGTCCAATCACAAAACGAGAGCTGTGACATAAACAGTCATGACATACAGTGACCACCAATCTGTGCTGAGGGGCGTGGAAAAGGTTGCGCTCAATCACGCCTATCGAGGTCGGGATCTTTAACAATACATGCTGTGTGACAGGTCCCAACGACCGCCGAGATCGTTATACAGATCGCTGATCGCTGATGTGTCGTTTATGAGATCTTCCTGTTTGGAAGCTAACTAGTGACCATATAGCGATGTACAAACGATCTCTGCCAGGTCGTGTCGTTGTCGTAATCGCTGGTGCGGTCGCTTAGTGTGACAGTACCTTTAGACTGATACAGTTGCTTTCACATGAGATAAAGCTTGTGTGCAATTGCACACTTGCATATATGCACAATCTGATTATCATCTACTCTGAGGGAGATCGTGCTTAGTGCTTTCTGATAGTTCTCTAGCCAATCATCTGGTAATGGATGAGGCACTTGTTTCAGAGTATATTTCCATGTACCTTCTCTTATGAGCAACTTCTTCACCTTGAATTTCCAGGACTGGTAGTTCTGGTTAGTGAGGCTTGGCACTGAGCACTTGACAGGATTGCTGCTAGTGGACATCTTCTCTGTTTATCTGTGCTGCTTTTGCTCTGGGCTTCTGTTGCTGTGTTACTCTGGGGTTTTGTGTCACTCTGGATCCATAACCTGTTGGCAGTGGATTACTCACGATACTCTTCAAGCGTGTGACAACAGAACTTGTTTATTCAGGAACAATCAGGAACAATATTATAATGCAGCTGCAGTGCAGGTAGATGCAAGCTCCTCTAGATGGTAATAGAGTGAAGGTAGGACTGTACACAGCAAGAGCAGACCTGCGACACAGCAGCGAGGCCACCACCAGGTGGCAGCAGAGTAGTCAACAAGACAGGTCGATGTTTAGTTTGTAGCACAGTACCAAAGGAATAAACAAACTCAGGGTCCTAGACAAGCCGAGAAGGTCAGTAACGGTCAGGAGCGAATAAGCCAAAAGACAGAAGCTGGTCAGGGTACAAGCCAAGTGAAAACCAGGGAGTCCACACACTACAGGGAAACACTGAGTAAGGACGGGAAGGGAAACGCAAAGACACGGGTTCCGATAGCAAATGCAGCAGGACAAATCAGAGCAATCAAAGTCAGCTACAGCAGCCCTAGGCAAAAACAATGACTGCCATAGCCTGCAGAAAGCAGCAGTGATAAATAGCCTACCTGAACCCAGACTGAGGCTGAGAAAGGTTAGTCCTTGACATGACCAGACCGGGAAAAGGGAAAACAGGACTCAAAACCCGGTCTGGATCATGACAAATATATGATAAGCTTAATATATCAGGAATAAATCATTTGTGTGTCTCTATCTGTGCAGCATCTGCAGCAGGCTTCTCTCATACACAGACAGGAAAAACAGGAAAATACAGTCACAAGCTCTTCCTGTGTGAGCCTCTGGAAGGTTTATTTGTTTGTTCTAACTTTATGAACAGCATACAAATCTAGCAACTAAACACTCATAGACAGGAATGCAGTTGTTGCACCAAACATATTCCAACACAAAATGACACACCCAAGGCAAAAACTGACAGATTTAAATGGAATCGTGGCCATACAGCCACTTCCAAAACCCAGCTGGAGAGAGTGAACCGCCCCCTACCATCCTGTAGTTTAGTCCAAAAATAAAAGCCCTTAACAGGTTTTCCAAAGAATCTGAATAGGTCACTACTTAGACCGAATCCACTCTTTCTTTTATTTTGCCTTGTAACTCGCATCCTGGGGGACACATATCGACCCTCAAATATGTTCCCCCTCACTGCCTCACATATCCCCCCTCTATTCAAAATTGTTGGGTTGAACAACTGTCACCATACAGGGTTCCCGGGACAGGGCATCCGCATTCCCTTACGCCTTCCATACACGATGTTCCATGGTGAAATTGAAATTTTGCAGAGACAGGAACCATCTGGTGACCTGAGCATTCCTCTCCTTGGCATTTCTCATCCAGACCAAGTGTGAATGATCTGTTACCAAAGCGAAACGGTTGACAGAACAAATAATAACGTAGAAACTCCAAGGCCCACTTAATGGCCAGGCACTCCTTCTCCACTATGCTATAATTTTTCTTTACCGGAGTGAGTTTCCTACTTAGGTGACTGCATGTTCCTCTCCATTCACCTCCTGCAACAAGACGGCTCCTAGGCCAACGTTAGAGGCATCCGTCTCTAACGGATGCACAATGAAGTCTTCCTTGAAGTTGGGGCTGATGAGGACAGGCTGTCAGCACAGCACCACCTTCATAGACTGTTATGCTTCCTCCGCTTGAGGGTTCCACCGCACCATGACCAATTTCTTTCCCTTTAGGAGATCTGTTAGGGGTGTTGTTCTCCCAGAGAAATTAGGTATAAACCTCCAGTAATACCCAACGATGCCGAGAAATGCTCCCACCTGTTTGGGGTAACAGGTAGAGTTGAGCGATACTTTCCGATATCCTAAAGTATCGGAATCGGAATGGTATCGCCGATATCACTAAAATATCGGCGATACCCGATACCGATACCGGAAGTCCCATGTAAGTCTATGGGAACAAAATATCGCAACTAAAAAAAACCCATTCTTTCCTTGTAAACACTAAATATACACACATAGAATACATATATATATATATACATGTCATTGTGACATATATATATACATATATGTATAGTTTATACACTTCTACATAGTAAAATATCCTCTCATTCAATTGCCGGGTAAAGCCGGCTTCAGTGAAAAGACAGAAGCACCCGACATGAAATGACACTTGGTGTACATAGGGTTAACCATGTCTTTTCATGTCGTTTGCTATCTGATTTGCACAAACAATTAAATCAGACTATGTGTGCAAAATTTCACACCTGTAGGGGTTAATTAAAGGTGTAAATTCGTTGTAAAAAAAACGGACTTTTTTTGCTACGAATTTACACCTTTAATTAACCCCTACAGGTGTGAAATTTTGCACACATAGTCTGATTTAATTGTTTGTGCAAATTAGGCTGGAGTCACACACAACCACAAAAAATCGGTCCGTTTTAGACGGTCGACAATCGGATCAAAATAAAAACATCACACATCCTTCTGGCATCCGATTTTCCTTCAAAGATGCGATTTAATCGCATGTGTGTGTACCTTGTAACATCCGATTTTCATCCGACTTGCGAGATTTTCTCGCAGGCTTGCAAAACTGACATATAATGGATCCAAAAGAATAGTATTTAAATGCCAAAAGAAAGAATAGATATATACACATAGAGCACATATATATATATATATATATATATATATATGTCATTGTGACATATATATATATACATATATTTATAGTTCTTACACTTCTACATACTGTTATAGCCGCTAATTCAATTGCCGGCTTCAGTGAAATCACAGAAGCCGACATGAAATGATACATTGTTTCCACACATTTAACCATGTAATTTCATGTATTTTTATATATGTTTGAAACATACAATTACATGAGTATATGTGTGCTAAATTTCAGACATGTAGGGGTTAATTAAAGGTGTAAATTCGTTAAAAAAAATGCGTGGGCTCCCGCTGTATTTTCTCCACCAGACAGACAAAGCAAGCGAGTGGGGGCAGATAATAATAGCCTAGGGAGGGTACATTTTTTTTGTGCCCCCCCTGGCTACTAACATCTGCCCCCAGACACCCCAGAAAGGGCAAATCTATAATTAGATTCGCCCTTTCTGGCACTTTGCCCGTCTATTCCCATTGCCCTGTAGCGGTGGCGAATGGGTTAATAAGGGGTTAAAATGACCTTGCAATTGAAAGGTCACTTTAAGCCAGGTTAATAATTGATAGCTGTCAATTAGGCAACTATCAATTATTAATCCTATTGTATGAAAGAAAAATCAAACACACACACTTTAATAAAAAATAAGTTTAATTAAATAATCACACAGTTTTTGACCATATTTTATTTTCCTGCTAAAACCATTTCCTGTAATAAAAATAAAATAAAAAAGCAAAATTATACTTACCAATCCGATGTACAGTCAGGTCCCACGGTGTAATCCATCAGAAAGGGTTAACAGGTTACAGGTCGCAGAGAGCTAATAATGCTGTCTCAGACCTGTATTCCCCTGAATGAATAAGTTCCTCTCCCAGCGAAAGTAGAGGAATAGATTCATGAATGGAGCTTAATTGATTTCTTGCCAATTTAACTGTAGTGACCTGACCTAAAGGGAAAGTGGACACAATCAATTAAGCTTCATTCATGAAACACATCCTCTCCTGTCGCCAGGAGAGGAACTTATTCATTCATGAGCTTTGAGCTGAGCATGCAGGATTACTTGCACTGCTTGGCTCAAAGCTAGTTAACCCTTTGTGAAGGATTACAGCGTGGGACGTGACAGATCGGCGAAATAGGTAAGAATAATGTTGTTTTATTTCTTTTTCTTTATTTTAGGAGATCAATGGCTTCGCACGGATTTAGTGTAAAATAAAATATGGTCAAAAAAATGTGTTTTTATTTCATTAAAATTATTTATTCTTAAAGTGTGTGTGTTTTTTTATTTACTTCAATAGGATTAATAATTGATAGTTGTCTAATTGACAGCTATCAATCATTAACCTGCCTTAAGGTCACCTTTCAATTGCAAGGTGACAGTAAGGTGAGATTAACCCATTCGCCACCGCTACAGGGCAATGGGAATAGA
Organism: Oophaga sylvatica; assembly: GCA_033576555.1. Classification (NCBI taxonomy): domain Eukaryota; kingdom Metazoa; phylum Chordata; class Amphibia; order Anura; family Dendrobatidae; genus Oophaga; species Oophaga sylvatica. Next base: position 803,493,119 of record JARQOD010000001.1, read on the forward strand.
CGGGCAAAGTGCCAGAAAGGGCGAATCTAATTATAGATTTGCCCTTTCTGGGGTGTCTGGGGGCAGATGTTAGTAGCCAGGGGGGGCACAAAAAAATGCACCCTCCCTGGGCTATTATTATCTGCCCCACTCGCTTTGCTTTGTCTGTCTGGTGGAGAAAATACAGCGGGAGCCCACGCATTTTTTTTCAACGAAATTACACCTTTAATTAACCCCTACATGTCTGAAATTTTGCACAAATACACTCATGTAATTGTATGTTTCAAACATATATAAAAATACATGAAATTACATGGTTAAATGTGTGGAAACAATGTATCATTTCATGTCGGCTTCTGTGATTTCACAAAACCCGGCAATTGAATTAGCGGCTATTACAGTATGTAGAAGTCTAGGAACTATAAATATATGTATATATACATGTCACAATGACATGTATATATATATGTATGTGTTCTATGTGTATATATCTATTCTTTCTAGTCTTTATTAAAGCTGTCAGTGTGATTTTACAGTATAGGCGGGGATGAATTGCCGGCTTTTCTAAAGGACACCGATGCGATTTCATCGCAAGTCACACAGTGTGGTCCGTTTGTAATCAGATTTTTCATCGCTCCCATAGACTTGCATTGGCGATTGTCGACCGACAATCGGTGACAATCGCAGCATGCTGCGATTGTACACGGACGTTTAAAACGGACCACAAAAAATCTGATACTGGGAGCTGCTCCATAGATTAACATAGGTCCGACTGCAATGCGATATTTCATCGCATTGCAGTCGTCCGATTTTGTCGCCAGTGTGACTCCGGCCTTAGATAGCAAAGGACATGAAAAGACATGGTTAACCCTATGTACACCAAGTGTCATTTCATGTCACCCGACATGAAATGACACTTGGTGTACATAGGGTTAACCATGTCTTTTCATGTCCTTTGCTATCTAATTTGCACAAACAATTAAATCAGACTATGTGTGCAAAATTTCACACCTGTAGGGGTTAATTAAAGGTGTAAATTCGTTGTAAAAAAAACGGACTTTTTTGCTACGAATTTACACCTTTAATTAACCCCTACAGGTGTGAAATTTTGCACACATAGTCTGATTTAATTGTTTGTGCAAATTAGATAGCAAAGGACATGAAAAGACATGGTTAACCCTATGTACACCAAGTGTCATTTCATGTCGGGTTCTGCATTTTCACAAAAGCCGGCAATTGAATTAGCGGCTATTATACTATGTAGAAGTGTATGAACTACAAATATAAATATATATATATATGTGTCACAAATTCAATGACATGTATATATATATATGAGGTGTAAAATTGCTGAAAAAAAATGCGTGGGCTCCCGCCCTATTTTCGCAACCAGACAGACAAAGCCAGTGAGTGGGGGCAGATAATAATAGCCCAGAGAGGGACCATTATTTTTGCCCCCCCCGGCTACTAACATCTGCCCCCAGACACCCCAGGAAAGACAAATCTATAATTAGATTCGCCCTTTCTGGCACTTTGCCCGTCTATTCCCATTGCCCTGTAGCGGTGGCGAATGGGTTAATATGGGGTTAAAGCCACCTTGCTATTGAAAGGTGACCTTAAGCCAGGTTAATAATTGAGAGCTGTCAATTAGACAACTATCAATTATTAATCCTATTGCATGAAATAAAAATAAAAACACACACACTTTAATTAAAAATCATTTTAATGAAATAAAGACACATGTTTTTGACCATCTTTTATTTTACTGCAAAAACCATTTCCTGTAATAAAAATAAAATAAAAAAGCAAAATTATTCTTACCTATCCCATGCACAGTCAGGTCCCACGGTGTAATCCTTCAGAAAGGGTTAATGTTTACTGCAGGGACCGCAGCTAATGCTGCAGCCTCACAGTAAACCCAAATGAATGAGTTCCTCTCCTGCCTGACAGGAGAGTAAAGGCTGGGTGTCACATAACGATACACCAGCGATCCCGACAACGATATGCACTTGTCAGGATCGCTGGTGTATCGCTACATGATCGCTGCTGAGCTGCCAAACAGGCAGCTCAGGCAGCGATCTGGGACAGCGACACTGCGGGTAACATCGCTTAAGGGCCCGTCTCACATAGCGATATCACTACCGAGATCGGTGCTGAGTCACTAGTTTGTGACGCAGCAGCAAGCTCACCAGCGATATCGCTGTGTGTGACATTCAGCGACGATCAGCCCCCTGCCGGGTATCGCTGATCGTCGCAGAAATGTCAGGACCTTTTTTTGATCGCTGGTTTCCCTCTGACAGGCACGCATCGCTGCGTGTGACAGGCGGGAGACCAGCGATCCGCTGGTAACCAAGGTACACAGCGGGTTTCCAGGCACCGCGCAGCGCTTGGAATCCCGCTGTGTACCTTGGATACCAGCTCCCTGCATCAGGGCGCTGGTATCCAAGGTACACAGCGGGTTTCTAGGCACAGCCCCGCGCCTGGAAACCCGCTGTGTACCTTGGTTACCAGCGGATCGCTGGTCTCCCGCCTGTCACACGCAGCGATGTGTGCCTGTCAGCGGGAAACCAGCGATCAAAGGTCCTGACATTTCAGCGACGATCAGCGATACCCGGCAGGGGGGCTGATCGTCGCTGAATGTCACACACAGCGATATCGCTGGTGAGCTCGCTGCTGCGTCACAAAACTAGTGACTCAGCAGCGATCTCGGTAGCGATATCGCTATGTGAGACGGGCCCTTAAGTGGAAAGCTTAATTGATTGCTTTCCACTTTCACTTCAGGTCAGCCAGGGACACAATCAGTGACGTCAGAGGGAACTGATTAACAAAAATAGGGGTTCCCTTCGAAAAAAAAATGGCGTGGGGTCCCCCCTATTTTTGTTAACCAGCCAGATGAAGCAGACCGCTGAGGCCTGGATTTTCAGGCTGTTAAGGAGCCAAGATCCATGGACCTTGCCAGCCTGATAATACCAGGCCACAGCAGTCTGTATATCTTGGCTGATTAACAAAAATAGGGGATCCCCTCGAAAAAATTGGCGTGGGGTCCCCCCTATTTTTGTTAACCAGCCAGATGAAGAAAACCGCTGAGGCCTGGATTTTCAGGCTGTTAAGGAGCCAAGATCCATGGACCTTGCCAGCCTGATAATACCAGGCCACAGCAGTCTGTATATCTTGGCTGATTAACAAAAATAGGGGATCCCCTCGAAAAAAATTGGCGTGGGGTCCCCCCTATTTTTGTTAACCAGCCAGATGAAGAAAACCGCTGAGGCCTGGATTTTCAGGCTGTTAAGGAGTCAAGATCCATGGACCTTGCCAGCCTGATAATACCAGGCCACAGCAGTCTGCATATCTTGGCTGATTAACAAAAATAGGGGATCCCCTCGAAAAAATTGGCGTGGGGTCCCCCTATTTTTGTTAACCAGCCAGATGAAGCAGACCGCTGAGGCCTGGATTTTCAGGCTGTTAAGGAGCCAAGATCCATGGACCTTGCCAGCCTGATAATACCAGGCCACAGCAGTCTGCATATCTTGGCTGATTAACAAAAATAGGGGATCCCCTCGAAAAAAATTGGCGTGGGGTCCCCCCTATTTTTGTTAACCAGCCAGATGAAGCAGACCGCTGAGGCCTGGTTTTTCAGGCCGGTAAGGATCCAATATCCATGGACCTTGCAAGCCTGATAATACCAGGCCACAGCAGTCTGCTTAGCTTGGCTGGTTAACAAAAATAGGGGATCCCCTCGAAAAAAAAACAGCGTGGGGATCCCCCTATTTTTGTTAACCAGCCAAGTAAAATGCAGACTGCTGCGGCCTGGTATTAAAAGACTGTCAAGGCCCATGGATTTTGGCCCTCAACAGCCTGATAATACCAGGCTACAGCAGCCCCACATTTGGCGCATCAAAAGATGTGCCAATTGTGGCACTTTACCCGGCTCTTCCCACTGCCCTGTAGCGGTGGCAAGTGGGGTAATAAGGGGTTAATGTCACCGTTGATTGCACGGTGACAATAAGCCCGGTTAATAATGGAGAGGTGTCAATAAGACACCGATCCATTATTAATCCCAAAGTTATTAAATGTATAAAAAAAAGACACAGCAAGAAAAAAGTCTTTTAATGAAATAAAAGAGACAACACAGTTTTCATTTCTTTTATTACTCTCTCATTCCTGCGACGCCATCGATCTCCTGTAAAAAAAGAAAAAAAAAAAACCAACAGTATACCACCTGTCCGACGCAGTCCATAACGATAGTCCCACGACGATCCAGCTCTGCTACATCGCAATGACAGGCAGAGCCTGTCATTGCAACGCAGCACAGCTGATTACCTGCTTCCCCGGCGGTGACGTCATCGGACTGACTGCTTTACGGCCGCGATTACCCAGCAGTCACTGCAGTTATCGCGAGAAACTGCATGTGACCGCCGGGGAAAGAAGATGGCGGCCATGAAGCAGTGCAGGACGTGACCGCCGGAGATCTTCTGCCGGGTAAGTGCCGCTGACTCCTGACAGACCCGACCGACGGACACTGACAGTGACAGTGACAATCCCGATTCCGGTATCCGATAAGACGAAAATATCGGAACTCGGAATCGGAATTCCGATACAGCCAATATCGGCCGATACCCGATATTTGCAGTATCGGAATGCTCAACACTAGTAACAGGTCAAGGCCATTTCTGTATGGCCTCGATTTTATTTATTTGGGGTTTGATAACCCCACGGCGGATCACATATCCTAACTATCGGGTTTCATCGAGCCCTAGCACACATTTCTTGGGATTTGCCGTCAAGCCCGCGGCTCTAAGCGAATTTACTACCGCTTGCACCCGGGACAAGTGGGTATTCCAGTCAGTACTAAAGATGATGATGTCATCCAATTACGCTGATGCATACTTCTGATGGGGTTCTAGCACTATGTCCATCAGCCTTTGGAACTTAGCTGCTGCCCCATGTAGTTCAAAGGGCAAGACGACATAGTGATACAAACCCTCCGGTGTTATGAAGGTGGTCTTCTCTTTTGCTGACTCAGTGAGTGGTACCTGCCAGTAACCCTTGGTCAGATAAAGTGTGGTAAATTACTGGGCCTGCCCCAGTCGCCCAGTCTGCTTGTCTACCCGGGGCATTGGATAAAGGTCGAACTTCGACCCTTCATTCAGTTTACGGAAGTCATTACAGAACCGTAATGATCCGTCCGGCTTTGGGATTAGCACAAAGGGGCTAGCCCAGTCACTCCAGGATTCCTCAATTACTCCTAGCTGGAGCATTTGTCTTGCCTCACTCGAAATGGCTTGACTCTGGGTCTCAGGCACACGGTACACTTTCATTTGCATGAGGCTCGCAATGTCTTGCTGGATGACAAAGGTACGGCCGGGTAGTTCCGAGAATGCATCCGTATTCTCTTGTACTAATTTCCGCACCTCTCGGCGTTGCGGTTTCGAGACAGAGTGTCACCTATTTTCACCTCTCTCTTGACTTCCATCTGAGACGATATCGGAGTGTCCCCAGATGATGCATTTGGAGTCGCATCCATAAGTATACACTCCCGGTCCTTCTACTCTTTTAACAGATTGACATGATACAACTGCTCGGATTTCCTTTTACCGGGCTGGTAAACTCGGTAGTTCACATCCCCAACTTTTTCCCGAACGTCACATGGCCCTTGCCACTGGGCCATTAGCTTGCTTTCGACCGTGGGTACCAAGACTTAAACCTGATCTCCTGCTTTAAATGAGTGTACCGTGGCTTTTTTGTTATATACACGTCTCTGCGCTGCCTGAGCATCCAACAAATGTTCTTTTACTATAGGTATGACTACTACAATCTGGTCTTGCACTGCATATTGGCCACGTGCTCAATTACGCTCTTATGTGGCATAGGTTCCTGCTCCCACGTCTCTTTGGCTACATCCAGCAGAACCCTAGAATGCCTGCCATACAGTAACTCAAAGGGTGAAAATCCCGTGGAAATCTGTGGTACCTCGTGAATGGTGAACATTAAGTGGGGCAACAACATATCCCAATCCCTTCCATACTTGGAAACTACCTTCTTCAACATGGACTTGAAGGTTTTTTGAAGCGCTCAACTAATCCGTCAGTCTAGGGAGTGATACACCGATGTACACAACTGCTTTATCTTGAGAAGCTTGCAGAGTTCCTTTCGTCACCTTGGACATAAAAGGAGTCCCCTGATCAGTAAAACTCTCCTTCGTAGCCCAAGGCGACCGAACATGGCAAACAACTCCCAGGCGATAAGCTTAGCAGAGGTGTGCCGAAGAGGAATGGCCTCTGTGTACCAGGTGGCGTACTCTACGACCACTAATATGTGTTGGTGGCCCCGGGTGGATTTTACTATCAGTCCTACCAGATCCATCACAATCTGCTCAAAAGGTACCTCTATAATGGGCACAGGTACAACGGACTCCGGTAGTTTTCGGTGGGTGAGGTTAGTTGGCAATCAGGACACATTTCACAGTACCTCTGGACCTCAGCGTAGACCCCAGGCCAAAAAAAAAACAAAACACTGCAGTATATGCTCCTGCGTCCTTTTTCGCCCCCAAGTGCCCTCCCAGCATGTGGGTATGAGTAGTGTTGAGCGATACGATACTGTCACGCGGTCTTATGATATGTGTACGATTTCAGTAAACTATTCTTAAAAGAACAACACTCTATACAACATATAGATTAGCAACATCAGCATGTAAATATAGAATAGATTTACCTGACACGATATCCGTTGAACTGAGGGTTAATCTTGAGGACTTGATACACTGTCACAGGAAAGAGGAGGACCGGGGGTCTAACCTGACCCTAAACTGGGGTCCTAACTAATCCCTCACCTTGGAGGTACTGATAATGGTTCAGAGGTCCAAGTCTCCAGCCTAACCCTGTCTCCTATCAGTCCCTGAACCCTGTAATCAGTCCTAAGAAGGATTCTGATTACCACCAAAGGGATATGGGCTGATCTCTGCTAAATACACAGATTAGACATATAAGACAGACTGGAGAAAACACAGACTTGCATACACACTCAAACACAGAAGGAACATAAATGATCTGGGATATTAAACTCTAAGCAAGGTGAGCTTAAAACAACTAAGGAGCTCTTTAACTTAAGTCTATACAGATACAATCCTATCTGTGGTCTGCATGAAGAATTTCACTGGCAACTCCCAACACAGACAACCAGAGATTTAAAGGAAACCAATCAACAAATAATTAATTGCAGCCGGGAGAAACTGCACCCAGTCCCAGAACTGAGCACAGACAGAATTAACTCCCTAACTGCCAAACACAAAGAAACAGCAACTCAGCTGTGAGAAGTCAGAATGTGCAACCGCGACGATCTTCGTGGCGATGCACACATGACAGTACCCCCCCTTCTACGAGGGGCCTCCGGACCCTCAGGGCCAGGTTTGCCCGGGTGAGTTCTGTGGAAGGTCCGCACCAAACGATCTGCGTTAATGTCAGACGCAGGAACCCACGTCCTCTCCTCTGGACCATACCCCTTCCAATGCACCAAGTACTGAAGGGACCGGCGATTCAGACGTGAGTCAATGATCTTTGACACTTGAAACTCCAAGTTACCATTGACCACCACTGGAGGAGGAGGTAGAGGTGATGGTATGACTGGTGCCACGTACCTCTTAAGTAATGACTTGTGGAACACATTATGAATTTTAAACGTAGGAGGGAGGTCCAGACGAAATGCCACAGGATTAATTATGGAACTGATCCTGTACGGCCCGATGAATCTGGGGCCCAGCTTCCAGGAGGGAACTTTAAGTTTTATATTCCTGGTAGACAACCATACCAGATCGTTCACATTAAGATCTGGACCAGAAACTCTCCTCCTATCAGCCATACGTTTATAACGGTTCCCCATAGCACTCAGATTATTCAATACACCTCTCCACACTGAAGCAAGTGACGACGAGAAACGCTCCTCCTCAGGAACCCCAGAAGGGCCCCCCCATTGAATGTACAAAACTGGGGATGAAAACCATATGCCCCAAAAAACGGGGACTTACCAGTGGACTCGCTCCGCCTGTTGTTAAGAGCGAACTCTGCCAGAGGCAAGAAAGAAGACCAGTCCTCCTGGTTCTCTGAGACAAAACACCGAAGATAAGTCTCTAGGCTTTGATTCAGACGCTCTGTCTGACCATTGGTCTGCGGATGAAAAGCCGAGGAAAATGACAATTGCATCCCCCGACGTAAACAAAATGCCCTCCAAAACTTGGACACAAACTGAGACCCCCTATCTGACACCACATCAGAAGGCAACCCATGAAGTCTCACAATCTCCCCAATGAACACCTGCGCCAGAGTTTTAGCATTAGGGAGGGCAGGAAGAGCAATGAAATGTGCCATCTTACTGAACCTGTCAACAACCACCAGTATGACAGTCTTCCCTGACGACTGAGGAAGGTCCGTGATGAAGTCCATAGACAAATGAGTCCATGGACGCTCCGGAAGTTTCAAGGGTAAGAGGGTCCCAGACGGACGGGTATGAGGGGTCTTAGAGCGAGCACAAACCCCACAGGACGCGACAAAAGTTAAAACATCTTTATTAACGTTAGGCCACCAAAACCGGCGAGAAAGGAGATCTAAAGTAGCCTTACTCCCTGGATGTCCTGCTAAAGCAGAATTATGATGTGCCTCAATAACCTTTTGTCTCAACTGATTTGGGACAAACAGTCTCCCTGGAGGTCCTGCAGGGGCGTCCCCCTGAGCCTCTAACACCTCCTCCTCAAGCTCAGAACATACAGCCGACACTACCACCCCCTCCTGAAGGATAGGAATCGGGTCATCCATTTTCCCGGCCCCTGGGAAACTGCGAGACAAGGCATCCGCCTTAACATTCTTAGATCCAGGGCGATAAGTGACAACAAAATTAAACCTGGTAAAAAACAACGACCATCGAGCTTGTCTGGAATTCAGACGCTTAGCAGATTCCAAATACAGCAGGTTCTTGTGATCAGTAATGACGGTGACCGGGTGGACTGCCCCCTCCAAAAAGTGACGCCATTCTTCAAAAGCCAACTTAATGGCCAAAAGTTCCCTATTGCCGATATCATAATTCCTTTCGGCGGACGACAATTTTTTAGAAAAGAAAGCGCACGGATGCCATTTACCAGGGGACGGACCCTGGGACAATATTGCACCCACCCCTACGTCAGACGCGTCCACCTCCACAACGAACGGCTGTGATGCATCTGGTTGGATGAGAACGGGTGCCGAAGCAAAACATTTTTTCAAAGAGGAAAAAGCTTGGCAAGCTTTGTCCGACCATTTAGAAAAATCCGTCCCTTTTCTTGTCATGTCAGTGAGAGGTTTGACAACAGATGAGAAATTACAAATAAATTTCCGGTAGTAGTTAGCAAACCCCAGAAAACGCTGCAGAGCCTTAAGATCCTCTGGCTGATCCCATTCAAGCACTGCTCTCACCTTTTCAGGGTCCATACGGAAACCGGAGGCTGACACCAAGAAACCCAAAAACTGAAGTTCCTGTACGGCGAATACACACTTTTCCAGTTTGGCGTATAGTTTATTGTCTCGCAAGATCTGCAACACCTGTCTCACATGCTCCTGGTGAGACACAAGATCTGGTGAGTAAATTAAAATGTCATCCAAATATACGACCACAAACAGCCCCACCAGATGACGAAAAATGTCATTAACAAAATGTTGGAATACTGCTGGTGCAGTAGTCAGACCAAAAGGCATGACAAGGTTCTCATAATGTCCCTCCGGCGTGTTAAACGCCGTTTTCCACTCATCCCCCTCTTTTATCCTAATCAGATTATACGCCCCCCTGAGATCCAATTTAGAGAACCATTTGGCGCCAACAATTTGATTGAAGAGATCAGGAATCAGAGGGAGTGGATACGGATCTCGAACAGTAATCCGATTAAGTTCGCGGAAATCCAAGCAAGGGCGTAGGCCTCCATCTTTTTTCTTCACAAAGAAGAACCCCGCGGCCACTGGGGAAGATGAAGGTCTAATATGCCCTTTGGCCAGACTTTCCGAAATATAATCTTTCATAGCCTGCCTCTCAGGACCAGAAAGGTTATATAACCTAGCTTTAGGTAACTTAGCATCAGGAAGTAAATTAATAGAGCAGTCATACACGCGATGAGGAGGCAACTCCTGACACCCCTCCTCAGAGAACACATCCCCAAAGTCCTCCAAAAAAGGAGGCAAAGTACTAGGCACGACCGCACTGATGACTGTGTTCATGCAGTTACTTTTGCAAAAACTCCCCCCATTGGCTTATATCTCTGGACTGCCAATTAATCACAGGGTTATGTTTAACCAACCAAGGAAGTCCCAAAACAATAGGAGTAGGTAGACCCTCCAACACATAACAAGATAATAGTTCCCTATGTATTGCCCCTACCCGAAGGTCAATGTTATGAACCTCATGAACAAAGCTACCTTGGCCGAGAGGCCTGGCGTCAATGGAGAATATAGGGATCGGTTTGACCAATACACTCAGATGCATACCTTGAGCCTGAGCAAACTGAGCGTCAACCAGATTAGCCCCGGACCCACTATCAAGAAGAACAGAAAATCTCTCCACTCTCGTACCAACCACCACCTCCACTGGTACAAGGAACTGAGAAGAACTAGCGGACGAAATACATACTCCCAGGTTGTCGTCCACCACACAACCTGGGATTAACAGTTTTCCGGCGACTTTTTGCTCAACAAGGCACGGGATGGACATCCCCCAACAAAATGTCCCTCTTTCCCGCAGAAGAAACACCTTCTAGTCCTGCGGCGTACCGCCAATCCCCTCCTACGAAATGATGTCCCTCCCAACTGCATAGGCTCCTCCGAACAGACAAGGGGAACCTCAACATAAGGGACTTTAGTAGTAGGTGGAGTAACAACAGGGGGCGGAGTTACCTCGCACCTCTCCCGGAGCCGTCTATCAGTACGGATAGCTAGGGCCATAGCAGCCTCCAGTGATGGAGGAGAATCATACTGAGCCAAAACGTCCTTTAATTTGTCAGAAAGCCCATGACAAAACTGGCTCCTAAGAGCTGGGTCATTCCACTGAGTATCTGTGGCCCATCTACGGAACTCAGAAGCAAATTCCTCCGCCGGACGATCTCCCTGCTGTATCTTACGTAATTTTGTCTCAGCAAGAGAGACCCGATCTGGGTCATCATATACCAAACCCAGGGCAGTAAAAAATCGATCTACTGACTGTAGAGCCGGGGATCCCGGAGGAAGGGAGAAGGCCCAGGATTGAGGGTCCCCTTGTAGAAGCGAGATAACAATTTCCACTCTCTGCTCTTCACTCCCTGATGATCGAGGCCAAAGCCGAAAATACAATTTACATGCTTCCCTGAAGGTAAAAAATTTGTCTCGCCCACCAGTGAACCTGTCCGGGAGAGCTACTTTAGGTTCAAATCTGGTTTGCTCCGAGGGAGACAAAACTTTGGACTTAATGTCCGTCAGCTCCATGGATAATCCCTGCAACTGCAGAGCCAGCTGGGCTACTGGATCCATGGCAACTGGGAATAATTTTATGGGCCAGTGAAAATGTCACGCGGTCTTATGATATGTGTACGATTTCAGTAAACTATTCTTAAAAGAACAACACTCTATACAACATATAGATTAGCAACATCAGCATGTAAATATAGAATAGATTTACCTGACACGATATCCGTTGAACTCAGGGTTAATCTTGAGGACTTGATACACTGTCACAGGAAAGAGGAGGACCGGGGGTCTAACCTGACCCTAAACTGGGGTCCTAACTAATCCCTCACCTTGGAGGTACTGATAATGGTTCAGAGGTCCAAGTCTCCAGCCTAACCCTGTCTCCTATCAGTCCCTGAACCCTGTAATCAGTCCTAAGAAGGATTCTGATTACCACCAAAGGGATATGGGCTGATCTCTGCTAAATACACAGATTAGACATATAAGACAGACTGGAGAAAACACAGACTTGCATACACACTCAAACACAGAAGGAACATAAATGATCTGGGATATTAAACTCTAAGCAAGGTGAGCTTAAAACAACTAAGGAGCTCTTTAACTTAAGTCTATACAGATACAATCCTATCTGTGGTCTGCATGAAGAATTTCACTGGCAACTCCCAACACAGACAACCAGAGATTTAAAGGAAACCAATCAACAAATAATTAATTGCAGCCGGGAGAAAACTGCACCCAGTCCCAGAACTGAGCACAGACAGAATTAACTCCCTAACTGCCAAACACAAAGAAACAGCAACTCAGCTGTGAGAAGTCAGAATGTGCAACCGCGACGATCTTCGTGGCGATGCACACATGACAGATACTGCAAATATCGGGTATCGGCCGATATTAGCTCTATCGGCCTTTCGATAATTCGTTTCGATATTTTCGTCTTATCGAATACCGGAATCGGACTTGTCACTGTCACTGTGAGTGTCCGTCGGTCGGGTCTGTCAGGAGTCAGCGGCACTTACCTAGCAGAAGATCTCCGGCGGTCACGTCCTGGACTGCTTGATGGCCGCCATTATCTTCTCCCTGGCGGTCACATGCAGTTTTTCGCGATAACTGCAGTGACTGCAGGGTAATCCCGGCCGTAAACCAGTCCGATGACGTCACCGCCGGGGAAGCAGGTAATCAGCTGTGCTGCGCCGGGATGACAGGCTCTGCCTGTCATTCTGATGTAGCAGAGCTGGATCGTCGTGGGACAATCGTTACTATGGACTGCGTCGGTCAGGTGGTATACTTTTTTTTTTTTTTTTATCATTTTTTTACAGGAGATCGATGGCGTCGCAGGATGAGACTGTAATAAAAGTAATGAAAACTGTGTTTTTTTTTTTTATTAAATTAAAAAACTTTTTTATGAACATTCACCCGTCCGGGTACATAAACAATTTAACTATTTACATACAGGGACCCTGTCCGGGTTATTTATAATTCTTTGGCAGGGGTGTTCCAGGTACCACCTGGTACTCTTCTGATGCTTGCCAAATATCCGAGGCACTAAGGACCACCAGGACCTGATGACGTCGTGTGGCCTGTACAGTCAAGTCGTGACCCGCTATCTGGGTCTGTGTGGCCACCTCTTTCATCTCCCTCCGGGTCTGGAACCCTATGTCCCAGGACTGAACGAACCCCAGGGGGCCTAACAGGCGCCGGGTACGGGCCAGCTATACTTATCATGTCCATAGCTGGGGCTGCTGAGGAGACCACTGAGGGAGGCTTGGGAGATTTACTCCAAGGCGTGGGGTGGGCACTTTTACAGAGGCCTGGATGTGGGAGGCTGAAGGCTCCGAGGGTCTCACAGGTTCCTGACACTCTGGGGAGTAGGGGTCGCACCTGGTAACATTTAGGGCGTACCATCCATTGTAACCCCAGTGTCGGGTGTAAGTCACCAAGTCTCCTGGCAACAGGTCCCTCCCCGGGTGTCCTTCTGGGAGGTGAGCCTGCACGTCCCGCCGGTTCACAAAAACTTCTAAATAAAGTCCAGGCTCCTGGATGAAGCCCCAACCACCTTTCAATTTAAAGCTCCGTACTGCACCCTTACGCCGCAGCTCCCACAGGGTTCCTTTATCTTTTCTCATCAGGTCCTTATCTGCCCGGTCCTTCTCCAGGTTACGTTGCCGAAGCTTTTGGGTTTCTCGCTGCTCCCTTTGTCGCTCTGCTTCCCGCTCCCAACGTCTCCACTCTTCCTCCTGACGCCGGTTGTAATTCTCCTCCACCAGCTGCTCCATGTCTCCACCATCAGATGCCAGCTTACAGTGTCCGGTTTGCGGCAGCTCTCCTGGCGCCCCCCAGTCCTGGCGGCGCTCACCTGCGGAGGAAGCAGCCGGCTCTGGAACAGATGACAGTCGGGGCTCCGGTACAGGCAGGTAGTGCTCTGGTGCCTGCGCGGCCTCCTCCATGAGGACGGGTGTCGCTTCTTCTGTCTCAGCGACGGGGGCAGACAGCGGGATCTGGGGTGCTGCCGGTGCAGAGTTTTTTGCACGAACGGGTGCCTCCACTGCGACAACGTCAACCGGATCACATTGCAAGGGCTGGGATGCCCGCACGGACTCCTCTACTAGAACAGGTGCCTCACCTTCCGGTACAGACACTTCAGGTAAGAGGGATTGGCGCCGCTCCAAGTTTAGTTTTAGGGCATGCCAGCTGGCTTCCATCCTGGCGACCTCCTCCCGGTGCCGGGCCAGGCCTCTTAGGGTATCCTCCGCTTCTTGCAGCGTAGGAGGGTTTCCAGGCCGGGTGCCCAACGGTGGTTCCGTGGCGATCGGGTCGCTTCCGTGGGGGGAGAGCTCTGACTGCTCCATCCCTTCACACTTCTGCTCGTGTCCATTAGCCATCTCTGCCAAGTCACATGTGTCATTAGCATCTGGAGAGGGCCCCTCTTTTGTAGGGAGGCGGGACCTTCGTGTTAGTTTCCGCACACTGAGGAGGATGAGGAGGCGGAACTGAAGAGCTGTGGGGCACGATCTTACATTGCAGTACCATTTAGAGCCATCGTTTTCGCGTCACTGAGTGAGTGTACACCCATGAAGAGCACGCCCTTCTTCTTCACCAGTGCCTCGTCGTGACGCAGATATGGCGGAAAAATGGCAAATACATTCTCTGATGATTTTAGCAATTCTCAAGCACAAAACCAGTTCAATTCAGGCACACAGGACTCGCTTATAGCGAGCTACAGAATCCTGTTCGTGACGCCCAAGTTGAGTCGCACAGAGCCAGAGGTTTTGGGGGTACTCGGCACCGAGCCCGTCGACTTCTATGGGGTATGTCACGGCTTTACCCGGCAATTGAATCAGAGTCTATTTTACTATGTAGAAGTGTATAAACTATAAATATATGTATATATATATGTCACAATGACATGTATATATATATATATATATATATGTATTCTATGTGTGTATATTTTGTGTTTACAACGAAAGAAAGGGTTTTTTTTGTTGCGATATTTTGTTCCCATAGACTTACATGGGACTTCCGGTATCAGAATCGGATATCGACGATATTTAGTGATATCGGCGATACCATTTCGATACGATATTTTTAGATATCGAGCAGCATCGCTCAACACTAGGTATGAGCCATTTCGAGCACCACCCAAGGGTAGGTTGGTTCACTACCAGTTGTTCTACTCTTTGTCCCGAATTGTATCAATCCGATAGAGTATCTCCTGGTTGATCGCCATGCCTGTGAACACCAACTTCGCACCGGGTTGCTAAGCCACCCCGTTTACCTCGATTACCCTTTCCCGTGCCCAAGGCAGTGTGGGATCCTGTAGCTGGACTGTCCCAAAAGTTCCTCTAGGCACTTCCAGCTTGGGGATTGTCAGGGTCTCCTCGACCTCTACTGTCACCACCTCTTTCCCTATGGGGGTAACCCCTACAGCAGGAATCCCTGTGTCAGAATCTTCAGACTGTGCACTCAGAAAAATATTTGCCTGGGGAGGGTTAATTTTATTTTTCCACATAGACCGGAAGAGGGGAAAATCTCTTCCTATAATGTAAAGTGCTGCGGAATATGTTGGCGCTATAGAAATAAAATTATTATTATTATTCCCATGACAACCCCGTAAGGAAGGGTCTTCACTACTCCCGCACACATGTTTAATCTCCCCGCAGGGCGTAACAAATGAGACCTCCATTGTCAGGTACTCGCGGAGTCCACCATGAATATAAACACCCACATTTTTCCTAGTGAGTCCTAAGCCCGAGATTAATGAGCCATGCACAAGTGTCACTAGGCTCTTGAGTCCAGGAAGGCCTTGGCCTGGTGTCCATTGACGCGCACCAGGCACAGATGCGGTTCACCTGCTGGGACGAACGGATCTGCGGTGAAAACGGCCTGGGTATACATCGACATACGGTGAGTATACCAGCAGTCCATAGGTTCAACTGTCAGGGGGCAGTTGCCAGCCACATGTCCTGGCCCTTGGCACCATAAAAATGATCAATGTAAATTAAAATGAATATCCTATGGAGGTCTGGATTTGGAATGATACTCAAAATCATGGGAAAAAATAAAAGCGTTTCCCAAATGCTAACATATTGATCATCACACAGAAATATTTATGAAGCATTTACAAGAACCAATTTCAAATTGTTAAACAAGCGCCATTCGACTATATGTAAGTGGTTTAGCTCTTTTTTACTGTCCTCTGCACACAGGCTGACCAAAAATTATGGGGACACTCACTACTAGATTGCTCTGTCCTCATACATCAGTTCATTTCTTGCTTGCACACTGGCTATGTGTTGCCAAGAACAATACATTTTGTTCAGGAATAAACAATCCAATCACCTGATAAATAAATCCGGCCCTCTGACTATCTCAGTCCGGCCCACAGACTGAGACATCTGTGGGGCTGGAAACCAGAGGTCCACGGGGCGCACAGTGCCTGCTCGCTTGCTGTCTTCATCTGTGCTGACTTCTTTGGTGGAGTAGGGGCCTCCCGCTACTTCCTCCACCAATCAGCGTGTGAAACAGCTGATGCAATGATGTCATTTCATCGCGTCAGCTGTGTGCTGCGGAGAGTCAGCGCACCGGAGGCAGGAACAGAAGCAGAGTGCCGGGAATGGGACCGAGGTGAGTATGTGGTGTTTTTTTTTTTTTCATGTGTATGGGATGTTTGGGTGGGCATGGGGAGGCTATGGGGATGACATACTGCACATGATTCTGCATATGGGGGTGACATGGTGCTGCATATATGGGTGACATGGTGCTGCATATGGGGGTGACATGGTGCTGCATATATGGGTGACATGGTGCTGCATATATGGGTGACATGGTGCTGCATATGGGGGGACATACTGCACATGGTGCTGCATATGGGGTGACATTCTGCACATGGTGCTGGCTATGGGGGCGACATGCTGCACACGGAGAGCCTATGGGGGGTCATTGTGCACATGGGGAGGTCATGGGGGCATCATGCTGTACTTGGGGAGGCTATGGGGCCTCATGCAGTGTATGGGCAGGTTATGGGGGCCTCATGCAGTGTATATAGGGAGGCTGTGTGGGGCTCATGCAGTGTATATAGTGAGGCTTTGTGGGGCTCAAGAAGTATATATAGGGAGGCTGTGTGGGTTTCATGCAGTGTATATAGGGAGGCTGTGTGGAGTTCATGCAGTGTATATAGAGAGGCAGTGTGGGGCTCATGCTATATATGGGGAGGCTCATGCTGCATATAGGGAGGCTGGGTGGGGCTCATACCGCATATGGAGGAGGCTGTATGGGGCTCATGCTGCATATTGGGAGACTGTGTGGGGCTCATGCCGCATATGGAGGAGGCTGTGTGGGGCTCATGCCACATATGGGGAGGCTGTGTGAGGCTCATGCCGCATATGAAGGAGGCTATGTGGGGGCTCATGCTGTATATGGGGGAGGCTATGTGGGTCTTATGCTGTATATGGGAAGGCTGTGTGGGGCTCATACTGTATATGGGTGAAGCTGTGTGGGGCTCATGCTGCATATGGGGGAGGCTGTGTGGGGCTCATGCTGCATATGGGGGAGGCTGTGTGGGGCTCAAGCCGCATATGGGGGAAGCTGTGTGGGGCTCATGCCACATATAAGGGGCTATTGGGGGGTCATACAATATACAGAAGGGGATGTACTTAGGTTCAAATGATATATAGGGGATGTCAGCATTCTTAATTCTGCTCAATGTTAAGTGATAATAATTATATTAATTGTATCAATAATATAATAATTATAATATATTGATATTAATATTGAGTAGAATTAATTTCGGCCTATTCGTTCTACCCTCCACAACACTCATGGCCTCTCATGTGGCCCCTCGGGAAAATTAATTGCCCACCCCTGCTTTAGCCCATTTGTTCGATGATTGCTGACATGGTTACAACTACCATTGTTCATCTGCACCGGCGATATTTTTAAGTGTGAATACAGCACACACACTGTAAGTTGCACCCACACAGTTCAAACTACACAAACACTATATTATATCTTACACTCACACTTCATGCTGCACATACACAATGTAATGTATGTTACATACACCCCATGCTACACACAAACACACACATTTTATATTAAACATACATTTTGTGTTACAACACCTATATAATTGACCCATGTAGAGAACCATAACCAATATAAAGCACCAAAAATAGAAAAAATCTCTACAACAGGGTAATGAAAAAAGTAACAAACTTTATTAACCCCTTCACCCCCAAGGGTGGTTTGCACGTTAATGACCGGGCCAATTTTTACAATTCTGACCACTGTCTCTTTATGAGGCTATAACTCTGGAACGCTTTCAACGGATCTTCGCGATTCTGAGAATGTTTTCTCGTGACATATTGTACTTCACGTTAGTGGTAAAATTTCTTCCATATATGTTGTGTTTATTTTTGAAAAAAACGCAAATATGGCGAAAATTTTGAAAATTTTGCAATTTTCAAACTTTGAATTTTTATTCCCTTAAAACAGAGAAATATGTCACACAAAATAGTTAAGAAATAACATTTCTAACATGTCTGCTTTACATCAGCACAATTTTGGAAACAAAATTTATATTTGTTAGGAAGTTATAAGGGTTTAAAGTTGACCAGCGATTTCTCATTTTTACAACAAAATTTACAAAGCCATTTTTTTTAGGGACCACCTCACATTTGAAGTCACTTTGAGGGATCTATATGGTATAAAATGCCCAAAAGTGACACCATTTTAAAAACTGCACCCCTCAAGGTACTCAAAACCACAATCAAGAAGATTATTAACCCTTCAGGTGCTTCACAGGAGCTGAAGCAATGTGAAAGGAAAAAATGAACATTTTACTTTTTAGTCACAAAAATGATCTATTACAAACATTTTTTTATTTTCACAAGGGAAAAAGGAGAAAATGGACTGATAAAGTTGTTGTGCCATTTCTCCTGAGACGCCGATACCCCATATGTGAGGGAAAACCACTGTTTGGGTGAACGGCAGGGCTTGGAATGGAAGGAGCGCCGTTTGACTTTTCCAAACTAAAATTGGTGGGAATTGAGATTGGACGCCATGTCGCGTTTGGAGATTCCCTGATGTGCCTAAACAGTGGAAACCCCCCACATGTGACCCCATTTTGGAAACTAGACCCCCTAAGGAACTTATCTAGATGTGTGGTGAGCACTTTGAACCCCCAAGTGCTTCACGCAAGTTTATAATGTAGAACCGTGAAGAAAAAAAAATCATATTTTTTCCACAAGCAGGATGTTTTAGTCCCCAATTTGTTATTTTCCCAAGGGTAAGAGGAGAAATTTGACCACAAAAGTTGTTGTCCAACTTGTCCTGAGTAAGCTGATACCCCATATGTGGGGGGGAACCACTGTTTGGGCGCACGGCAGGGCTCGAAATGGAAGGAGCGCCATTTGACTTTTCCAAACCAAAATTGGCTGGAATTGAGAAAGGACGCTATGTTGCGTTTGGAGAGCCACTGATGTGCCTAAACAGTGGAAACCCCCCACATGTGACCCCATTTTGGAAACTAGACCCCCTAAGAAACTTATCTAGATGTGTGGTGAGCACTTTGAACCCCCAAGTGCTTCACGCAAGTTTATAATGTAGAGCCGTGAAGAAAAAAAATAATATTTTTTCCACAAGCATGATGTTTTAGTCCCCAATTTGTTATTTTCCCAAGGGTAAAAGGAGAATTTGGACCACAAAAGTTGTTGTCCAACTTGTCCTGAGTATGCTGATACCCCATATGTTGGGGGGAGCCACTGTTTGGGCGCACGGCAGGGCTCGAAATGGAAGGAGCGCCATTTGACTTTTCCAAACCAAAATTGGCTGGAATTGAGAAAGGACGCCATGTTGCGTTTGGAGAGCCACTGATGTGCCTAAACAGTGGAAACCCCCCACATGTGACCCCATTTTGGAAACTATACCCCCTAAGGAACTTATCTAGATGTGTGGTGAGCACTTTGAACCCCAAGTGCTTCACGCAAGTTTATAATGTAGAGCCGTGAAGAAAAAAAATCATATTTTTTCCACAAGCATGATGTTTTAGTCCCCAATTTGTTATTTTCCCAAGGGTAAGAGGAGAAATTGGACCACAAAAGTTGTTGTCCAACTTGTCCTGAGTACGCTGATACCCCATATGTGGGGGGGAACCACTGTTTGGGCGCACGGCAGGGCTCGAAATGGAAGGAGCGCCATTTGACTTTTCCAAATCAAAATTGGCTGGAATTGAGAAAGGACGCCATGTTGCGTTTGGAGAGCCACTGATGTGCCTAAACAGTGGAAACCCCCCACATGTGACCCCATTTTGGAAACTAGACCCCCTAAGGAACTTATCTAGATGTGTGGTGAGCACTTTGAACCCCCAAGTGCTTCACGCAAGTTTATAATGTAGAGCCGTGAAGAAAAAAAATCATATTTTTTCCACAAGCATGATGTTTTAGTCCCCAATTTGTTATTTTCCCAAGGGTAAGAGGAGAAATTGGACCACAAAAGTTGTTGTCCAACTTGTCCTGAGTACGCTGATACCCCATATGTGGGGGGGAACCACTGTTTGGGCGCACGGCAGGGCTCGAAATGGAAGGAGCGCCATTTGACTTTTCCAAACCAAAATTGGCTGGAATTGAGAAAGGACGCCATGTTGCGTTTGGAGAGCCACTGATGTGCCTAAACAGTGGAAACCCCCCACATGTGACCCCATTTTGGAAACTAGACCCCCTAAGGAACTTATCTAGGTGTGTGGTGAGCATTTTGAACCCCAAGTGTTTCACTAAAGTTTATAATGCCCAGGTGTAAAAATAAAAAATCCTACTTTTATCCTCACAAAAATGATGTTTTAGTCCCCAATTTTTTATTTTCCCAAGGGTAAGAGGAGAAATTGGACACCAAAAGTTGTTGTCCAATTTGTCCTGAGTACACTGGTGCCCCATATGTGGGAAAAAAACTGTTTGGGCACAAGTCGGAGCTCAGAAGGGAAGTCGTGACGTTTTGGAATGCAGACTGATGGAATGGTCTGCGGGCGTCATGTTCCGTTTGCAGAGCTCCTGATGTGCCTAAACAGTAAAAAAAAAACACAAGTGACATAATTTTGGAAAGTAGACTCCCAAGGAACTTTTCTAAATGTGCCCCCCTTCTGGAACTAATCTTTCCTGTAAAGTAAATTAGTAGTGCATTGAGGTGTGGTACAATTTGAAACAATACTTCATACACAGGCCAGGTTTTTCGGGGCAGGTGTCGCATTGGTAAGTGGTGTCCTTGCGTATTCCCCTTTTGTAACACACTCGGCACCTTTTTTTGCGGCTTACCTTTTTTTCCAGTTGGCGGGACCACCCCGGGAAATGCTGACCTGGTATGATACGAGCACCTTCAGTTCCGGAAGTACTGGGGCCCGCTATTTCCTGATCGCCAAACATCAGGGCCTTAACCACTACCTCCTGAAACTGAAGGTACGTCGTATCGCTGTTGCGTGCACATCGTGACAGCAGGAAAGCGTTGAGCATTGCCATTTGGACGATGTGCACGGACAGCTTTTTGTACCACACCTTGGCCTTTCTAAAAGCACTGTACGGTTGGAGGAGTTGATCAGAGAGATCAACACCCCCCATGTATTTATTGTACCCCAGTACACAGTCCGGTTTGCGGACCTGTGTAGAGGTACCCCGTACAGTACTGAGGGCGCTGCCATCACCATGTATGGTGGTCAAGAGAAGGACATCCCTCTTGTCCTTGTACTTGACCACCAACAGGTGGTCGCTACATTGGGCTCTGCTCCCACCCTTTCTGAGCATCTGCCCAAGTAGCGTCTTCGGGAGGCCTCTCTGATTTTTGCGGACGGTACCGCAAGCTGCGGTACCTCGCACAGAGAGGGATTTGTAGAGTGGGAAGCTGGAATAAAAGTTATCGGTGTAAAGGTGATAACCTTTATCCAGCAGTGGGTGCACCAAATCCCAAACAATTTTCCCACTCACTCCCAGGACGGGGGGACACTCAGGGGCTTCAATCCTGGTGTCCTTTCCTTCGTAAACTCTAAAGCTGTGCGTGTACCCTGAGGTACTCTCACACAGCTTGTAGAGTTTAATCCGTACCTTGCCCTCTTGCTGGGCAGGTACTGGCGGAATCGGAGCCGTCCCTTAAAATGAACCAAGGACTCATCCACGCAGATGTCCCTTTGGGGCACGTACACTTCAGCAAACTTTTTGCTGAAGTGTTCGATGACGGCCGAACTTTGAACAGACGGTCAAAGTTGGGGTCATTTTGTGGGGGACACTGTGCATTATCATTATAATGCAGGAATTTGTGGATGGCCTCAAAACGCGTCCGGGCCATGACCATTCGGAACAGTGGAGTGTTGTATAAAATATCAACACTCCAATATTGCCGAAGTTCTGGCTTCTTCAGGATCCCCATATGGAAGACCAGGCCCCAAAACTGCATCATTTCAACTGCGTCTACAGGAGACCAGTTGGAAAATGATGACACGGGGTTTTGCGCCAAAAATTGCCGAGCGTACAAATTAGTTTGCTTCACCACGAGGTTAATAAAATCCTCAGAGAAAAAGACTTTGAAAAAGTCTATTTCTCTGAGGCCCGTGGTGTCAAACTTGATTCCTGATTCTGCCACAAAATCAGGAATCAGTGGCTCGTAATTTTCGGGGGGCGGGGTCCATATGGGGTCCGAAGAGGGGTGCGCTGGTTCATTTTCAGGGGTGGGCGCTGCCTCATCTTCTGTCCTGGGGCGTCTGCGTGGCGGTTCCTGCCGAGGAGGAAGATGAGGAAGAGGAGGAAGAAGAAGAAGAGGATGAAGAATCTGAAAAGTAAAGAAATGTGGGATCCTCTCCCTCGCTATCAGTGTCGGAGGCAAGGAAAGCGTATGCCTCCTCCACTGAATAGCGCTGTTGGGAAGAACGTGACGGGCGGGACATTTTTTTTGTGAATGTGGTGCTTTGTGTGAACTTTATTTATAACTGTGTGTGTGTGGGGGGGGATAGTGGTTGGTGCAAACTATGCTGAAAGGAAAAAGCTAAAAGAAAAGAAAGAGAATAGGGAAAAAAATGCCTGTGAAAAAAAGTCTAAACCAGCAGGCACGAGCTCTGATAAGTGACCGGTGTCACTTATCAAAGTTCCGCGGCTGCCGGATGTGCGCACAGGAGTGGCGGAAAGGGAAGTGAAAAAAAAAAAAGGCAGGAACGAGCTCTGATAAGTGACCGGTGTCACTTATCAAAGTTCCGCGGCTGCTAGATGTGCGCACGGGAGTGGCGGAAAGTGGGGTGAAAAAAAAAAAAACTGCAGGAACGAGCTCTGATAAGTGACTGGTGTCACTTATCAAAGTTCCGCGGCTGCTGGATGTGCGCACAGGAGTGGCGGAAAGGGGAGTGAAAAAAAAAAACTGCAGGAACGAGCTCTGATAAGTGACTGGTGTCACTTATCAAAGTTCCGCGGCTGCTGGATGTGCGCACAGGAGTGGCGGAAAGGGGAGTGAAAAAAAAAAAGACGGCAGGAGCGAGCTCTGATAAGTGACCGGTGTCAATTATCAAAGTTCCGCGGCTGCTAGATGTGCGCACAGGAGTGGCGGAAAGGGGAGTGAAAAGAAAACAAAAACGGCAGGAGCGAGCTCTGATAAGTGACCGGTGTCACTTATCAAAGTTCCGCAGCTGCTAGATGTGCGCACAGGAGTGGCGGAAAGGGGAGTGAAAAAAAAACAAAAACGTCAGGAGCGAGCTCTGATAAGTGACCGGTGTCACTTATCAAAGTTCCGCGGCTGCTAGATGTGCGCACGGGAGTGGCGGAAAGTGGGGTGAAAAAAAAAAACTGCAGGAACGAGCTCTGATAAGTGACTGGTGTCACTTATCAAAGTTCCGCGGCTGCTGGATGTGCGCACAGGAGTGGCGGAAAGGGGAGTGAAAAAAAAACTGCAGGAATGAGCTCTGATAAGTGACCGGTGTCACTTATCAAAGTTCCGCGGCTGCTAGATGTGCGCACAGGAGTGGCGGAAAGGGGAGTGAAAAAAAAAAAAAACGGCAGGAACGAGCTCTGATAAGTGACCGGTGTCACTTATCAAAGTTCCGCGGCTGCTAGATGTGCGCACGGGAGTGACAGAAAGTGGGGTGAAAAAAAAAACTGCAGGAACGAGCTCTGATAAGTGACTGGTGTCACTTATCAAAGTTCCGCGGCTGCTGGATGTGCGCACAGGAGTGGCGGAAAGGGGAGTGAAAAAAAAACAAAAACGGCAGGAGCGAGCTCTGATAAGTGACCGGCGTCACTTATCAAAGTTCCGTGGCTGCTAGATGTGCGCACAGGAGTGGCGGAAAGGGGAGTGAAAAAAAAACAAAAACGGCAGGAACGAGCTCTGATAAGTGACCGGTGTCACTTATCAAAGTTCCGCGGCTGCTAGATGTGCGCACGGGAGTGGCAGAAAGTGGGGTGAAAAAAAAAAAACTGCAGGAACGAGCTCTGATAAGTGACTGGTGTCACTTATCAAAGTTCCGTGGCTGCTGGATGTGCGCACAGGAGTGGCGGAAAGGGGAGTGAAAAAAAAAAAACTGCAGGAACGAGCTCTGATAAGTGACCGGTGTCACTTATCAAAGTTCCGCGGCTGCTGGAAGTGCGCACGGAGGGGGGTGCAAAAGAAAAACGAGCACGAGTGTTGATCGGTGAACTGCGTCACCAATCAACGCTCGGCGGCTGCTAAATGTGCGCAAAGGGGGGTAAAAAGAGGGGGAAAGGGAAGGGGGGAGGGGAGAATGGGGGGATTGGGGTGGATCGGGCAGGGATAGGGGCTCAAAAACTCACGTTTGTAGTCTCTCTTCTTTCTTCTCTCTTCTTTCTTCTTTCTTCTTTCTTCTCTCTTCTTTCTTCTCTCTTCTTTCTTCAGCAGGAGTTGTGGTGTCACAGGCTACTGTGGCACCACAAGGCCCAGCACAGGAGGAGATCTGGCGTGTGACCGCACTGCAGGAATCCTCAGCAAGTGTGAGGACCCCTGCAGTGTGGTCACACAGATCACAGACAGTTTGCAGACAGGTCACACAGAGCGGTCACATCGCTGCTGTGACCTGTCATTGGTGGGATCGATGATCACATCGATCCCACCAATCAGAGGAGACCCTTGTTTTGCCGGTTGCTAGGCACCGGCCTAGTAATCGGAGCTCACTGCTCTGATTCCTAGGCAGGTCACCGGCAGGTCAACAAGCAGGGCACAGAGCGGTCACACCGCTGCTGTGCCCTGTGATTGGCGCGATCGTCGATGACATCGATCGCGCCAATCAGCAGCTGCAGGCCCTGCTGGGCCTGTCCTAGGCTCCGGCCTAGGATCGGTGCTATTACTGCACCGATCCAGGCAGGTACAGGCAGGGCACAGCGCGGATACACCGCGGCTGTGCCCTGCGATTGGCGCGATCTATGTGATCGGCGATCGCGCCAATCCAGGGGGGGTCTGCTCGTTTCTATGCCCAGGCCTAGGATCGAGTACATCGGTACTTGAT
Source organism: Oophaga sylvatica (assembly GCA_033576555.1). Taxonomy (NCBI): domain Eukaryota; kingdom Metazoa; phylum Chordata; class Amphibia; order Anura; family Dendrobatidae; genus Oophaga; species Oophaga sylvatica. Next base: position 803,518,520 of record JARQOD010000001.1, read on the forward strand.
TCTAGCCTGGGATCTCACTGTTTCAGCCCATCGGATTGGCTGAAACAGTGAGAAAGGCTGCGATTGGCTGTTCAGAATTGAACAGCCAATCACAGCGATCGGGAGTGAGGGTGGGCGGTGACAGACCCCGGGATGCCGGCGCCATCTCTCCTGAGATAAGATGGCGTCGGAATTTTAATGCAATCATTGCGACTTAAGTCGCAATGTCGCATTAAAGGGCTGGACGTACTATCCCGTCCCCGGTCATACGGGCCCAGGTACCATGGACGGGATAGTACGTCCGATGGCAGCAAGGGGTTAAACACCATGTTAAAAAACATATCAAAAACGGGAAAAACTCACACAAAATACAGACAGACAACAGGTGGTACACCCAAATCGGGGTATTGTAAATATAGCAAAATACATCAACAACATATGTAACTATTTCCTTAAAGGATATCAAACACCCCTATGTAAAGAATGGTTAGTGCTGAAATAACAATCTTATAGAGAGGGTATGATCATTCCAACCAGCTAGTCAGAGTAATATCACCAAGTGAAAATTACATAATATCCAAAAGAAACACTACCCCATGTGGGGATTACCATTGAATAATTACCTCTGATTGCTGAGGGAGTGCATACCTAAAATTAGTGTAGAAAAGCACTAAACATATAAAGGAAAATCATTGTTGAAGTTGCTACTGCTCGTAACACATAATTACCTCAAGATTTGGGCGTCCACCACACCCGACGCGCGTTTCGCATTGAAATGCTTCGTCCAGGGGTGGATAGACGTTGGTATAGTACCTTTTTATATGACATTTGGCCAATCAGGTAATTAGACAACTGAACACCTATGCGCATGCGCGAAGAAGTGATATTTGTTAACGCCGTTGTCATGGTAATCACACTCGGCCAAAATACAATTGAATAATATATATCAAAATCATTCTATAAACATGAACAAATCGGAAAGTATACTGACAGACATAAATAAATCGAAATCGGGTAATCTTCTGCATGTTATAGTAGGTATACATAGCGCACAACCGGATATGAAGTCACTTGTATTTCCGGTGATGTGGTTTGCCATGGAAACCCAGATGTTTACGGTATGAAGCAGGGGAAACGGAAGTGCGTGTCAGCAGATGAAATCACGTGACCTTCAGACGCATGCTGTATCAGCTTGTCATAGCAACCGTCCCATAGGTAACTCCAATCACATTCGCAATTCACATTATCAGAAAAAGAAATCTTTAATGCGGTAACCCTACGGAACTTATATAGAAAATCTTTAAAAAGAAATTGTTAGAAATTTAAACATATTGAAATACAACATGCAAAACAGTGGTGCTATCCGACTGTCGACATATTATAGATATGAATATTGCACATAGGCCCATGATAAGTAATACTAAGTGATATTATAGCATCCATAATTGATCGATTTTAAGAGACATCACAATAATATACATCCTACATATCAATGCATGCAATAGACTATAAAAGGCCATCCCAATAACAGACACAGTATATATATGTATATGTAACGCAATCATAATTAAATGGTAACGAATAATTTTATATTTTCAAATGTGAAGCAAAGTTAATATACGAAACCAATCAATCATATGTATAAGAATACCTTAATACCACATCAATATCACCATATCTCAACAAGAACAGAGAAGGGGGGGACAAACATATAATAATATACCGATGCTCCTGTTGTCATTGTGTACATTAATCGTATCAAATCAATGTACACCAATTTATCGCCAAATATCATTATAATCTGCAAAAGAACAACAGAAATAAAAAACAATTAAAAGAATAAAAAACCAACGACTAAAAAAAACGACACAGCTCAGAAATAGTGGAACAACTGACCTAGAACTAACGAAGGGCTGGAGGAATCTATAACAAGAGATAGATATTAAGTAACTAAAGGTAGGAAATTAAATCGAAATGATTTATTGAAGAGTAAATGTAAGAAGGATAAAACTCTGAAAAAGATACGAAGACGCCAGGGACATTGAGGACATCACTCTCTTAAAACCTATACCACGTCATTTCAAAAAATTCCACAATTGTGACCCGACTTACCTGCGTTTTAAGGGAATCGATAGGGTTTTCATTAGTCCACGGGGAGGCAATTGGAAACGTCTGCTGGCACAAAAAGAAACCAAGTGGATTTTCAGCTTAAAGACACTTTCTCCACTTGGCCTAAATGACTTCAATAGTTTCAATCCTTTTTTGAATTAATTTCCTACCTTTAGTTACTTAATATCTATCTCTTGTTATAGATTCCTCCAGCCCTTCGTTAGTTCTAGGTCAGTTGTTCCACTATTTCTGAGCTGTGTCGTTGTTTTTTTAGTCGTTGGTTTTTTATTCGTTTAATTGTTTTTTATTTCTGTTGTTCTTTTTGCAGATTATAATGATATTTGGCGATAAATTGGTGTACATTGATTTGATACGATTAATGTACACAATGACAACAGGAGCATCGGTATATTATTATATGTTTGTCCCCCCCTTCTCTGTTCTTGTTGAGATATGGTGATATTGATGTGGTATTAAGGTATTCTTATACATATGATTGATTGGTTTCGTATATTAACTTTGCTTCACATTTGAAAATATAAAATTATTCGTTACCATTTAATTATGATTGCGTTACATATACATATATATACTGTGTCTGTTATTGGGATGGCCTTTTATAGTCTATTGCATGCATTGATATGTAGGATGTATATTATTGTGATGTCTCTTAAAATCGATCAATTATGGATGCTATAATATCACTTAGTATTACTTATCATGGGCCTATGTGCAATATTCATATCTATAATATGTCGACAGTCGGATAGCACCACTGTTTTGCATGTTGTATTTCAATATGTTTAAATTTTTAACAATTTCTTTTTAAAGATTTTCTATATAAGTTCCGTAGGGTTACCGCATTAAAGATTTCTTTTTCTGATAATGTGAATTGCGAATGTGATTGGAGTTACCTATGGGACGGTTGCTATGACAAGCTGATACAGCATGCGTCTGAAGGTCACATGATTTCATCTGCTGACACGCACTTCCGTTTCCCTGCTTCATACCGTAAACATCTGGGTTTCCATGGCAAACCACATCACCGGAAATACAAGTGACTTCATATCCGGTTGTGCGCTATGTATACCTACTATAACATGCAGAAGATTACCCGATTTCGATTTATTTATGTCTTTCAGTATACTTTCCGATTTGTTCATGTTTATAGAATGATTTTGATATATATTATTCAATTGTATTTCGGCCGAGTGTGATTACCATGACAACGGCGTTAACAGATATCACTTCTTCGCGCATGCGCATAGGTGTTCAGTTGTCTAATTACCTGATTGGCCAAATGTCATATAAAAAGGTACTGTACCAACGTCTATCCACCCCTGGACGAAGCATTTCAATGCGAAACGCGCGTCGGGTGTGGTGGACGCCCAAATCTTGAGGTAATTATGTGTTACGAGCAGTAGCAACTTCAGCAATGATTTTCCTTTATAATGTTACTGCTTTTCTACACTAATTTTAGGTATGCACTCCCTCAGCAATCAGAGGTAATTATTCAATGGTAATCCCCACATGGGGTAGTGTTTCTTTTGGATATTATGTAATTTTCACTTGGTGATATTACTCTGACTAGCTGGTTGGAATGATCATACCCTCTCTATAAGATTGTTATTTCAGCACTAACCATTCTTTACATAGGGGTGTTTGATATCCTTTAAGGAAATAGTTACATATGTTGTTGATGTATTTTGCTATATTTAGAATACCCCGATTTGGGTGTACCACCTGTTGTCTGTCTGTATTTTGTGTGAGTTTTTCCCGTTTTTGATATGTTTTTTAACATGGTGTTTAATAAAGTTTGTTACTTTTTCATTACCCTGTTGTAGAGATTTTTTCTATTTTTGGTGCTTTATACATTTTGTGTTGCCCAGACTCTCTCCATGCTGTAAACACACTGCATGTTACACACAGTGCTACACACACAGTGTAAATTAGAAAGCATACTCCATGCTAGACACAGACACTGCATGTTACACACACACACACACACACACACACACACACTATATGTGATACACACACAGACTGTAGGTTAGAAAACACACTACATGCTGGACATATGTAATGCAGGTGTCTGGATGCAACGCACAGAGCCACGAGGCAGAAATAGTTGGGGATGATTATAATTCTATTTATATACAGTGATTTTAAGTAACTCTAAACAATTAGTGTTAATAACTAGGCAGATTAACATTCAAACAAAGATAACAATAAAATTGGAAAAGCAAAGAAAGTCTTTCTCCATCTAACGTTAATGTGCTGTTCACAATAGTGGTGCGCCCAGTTATGGAAGCTACCATGTAAGTTCTCTCTTCTGCAAATCTATCCCTAGCAGGGGGTCACTGGGTTTTCCCGCTAGGTCAAATGTCTCTCTTTGACATAGTCTATCAAAGCTCGTTGAGCCTCTCTCACACAACTTCTGTCCATAGTGCATAATTTTGCCATCTTCCTCCATTGTTCCATGGTCTAGCACTGATGGTCATGTGCCTGTAGTATGTGCTTTTGGACATAGACTGGGTTCAACATGAAGAATCTGAGCTGCCTGCGGTTAGGCATCTGGACTGCTGTTCTGCAGGCTCATCTTTCGCATTATCTATTTAGTAATTTTCACTAAACCCCACAAGACTTGCAATTTTGAGATATTCTGACCCAATTATCTTCTGGCCCTTGTCAAAGTTGCTTAGATCCTTAAGCTTTACCACTTGGCGTGCATCCAATACATCAGCATCAAGAACCAACTGTTTATTTATTGAATAATATGCTATCTATTGAACCAGTTCTACTCCCGTGCGGCAAGCATTTTTATTAGTACATTTTTTGTGCTATCTTAAACGGAACCAGTCACTAGAAATAACACTGTTAAACTGCAGATATGCGGTTAATATGCAAGTTAACAGAATCAGTATGCTGCCCAGCACCTGCACACAGTCAAACTCAACGGGGAGAAAATTAACTTTATTCTTCCTGCCAGCATTCAGTTTCAGTCATGGGGGTGGCATCGGTTCAGTCACCGCTCAGAGTACATGGAGGGGAGACTGTAACTGTGTCTTTGGCCCTGAATATCAGCCGACCTCAATGTAGAGCCGGTGTCAGTCAGGGTCAGGGGCACGGTTATAGTGGCCGCTCTGTACACTCAGAGCGGTGACGAAACTAATGTCGCTCCGTGACTGAAACCGAATGCTGGCGGGGAGAATAATGCTCATTTTGGTGTCTCAGTCAGTGCATGCTGTGACTATCCCCGGCACGTGCACACTGTTGATGGGTCAGTGCAGTTTATTTGACAGTTAAATAAAAATGGCGCCTTAGTCAGTACATGCAGTGACTATGGTGTGCGCACTGTTTGGCAGTGTATTTGAATACTTCAGGAAAATGGAAGAGTCTGCACATGAATCAACAGTGTGTTGTAGCAGCAAAAAAGGCAAACACAGTTCTATGATATATTAAGAGAATAGATTCTTCATCAGAGAATGGTGAAGCATAGAGTCTAGATCAAAGTAATTATTCCCCTCTACTCCTCCTTCGTCAGGCGTCATCTGGAATACTGTGTCCAGTCCTGGTCACCACATTTTAAAAAAGACATTGAAAAACTAGGGCAAGTTCAGAGAAGAGCTACCAGGTGGTGAGCAAACTGCAAAGTATGTCCTACATGAAGCAATTAAAGGATCTTGGAATGTTTAGCTTGCAAAAAGAAAAAGGCTAAGAGGAGACTTAATAGTCTACAAATATCTAAAGGGATGTCACAATGTAGAGGGATCATCATTATTCTTATTTGCACATGGAAACACAAGAAGCAGTGAAATGAAACTGAAAGGGAGAAGATACAGATTAGAGATTAGAAAAAACTTTGACAGTTAGGGTAATCAGTGAGTGGAACAGGCTGCCACGAGAGGTGGTGAGTTCTCCTTCAATGGAAGTCTTCAAACAGAGGCTGGACAGACTACTGTCTGAGATGGTTTAGTGACTCCTGCATTGTGCAGGGATTTAGACACGATGACTCTGGAGGTCCCTTCCAACTCTAACATTCGAGGCTTCGAAGGACACATCTCCGTTGTATTATAGATCCCACCTTCTGACAGGTCCCTTTGTAAAATAATCAATGTTATTATATTCACCTATCAGTAGTATTACTGTTATAGCTGATTAGTTTACTGTATATATGAAGGCTGAGAAAGATATTCTTAATGAATGGCACTCTAGATGGTTACTTTCTCTTTTTTTCTTTTGCATAGTCAACAGGTTGATTGTCCATGCTTATTGCTAAATTAATCACTTATTATATGAAAACAAATCACAACTTAAGTGCCAAAATTTAGCATTTGTGCTGCTTATATTAATAAATATACGGTTTTACACATACCATACTTGACAATTCTTTCTGCCTTTTCTGGAAGTTTTATGGCAACCTCACTATTTTTAAAAGTCTTTGTGTGGGTTTTATAGGCTATTTCCCCTTATCGCTTTCTTCTGTTGCTCCTGACAATGCACTTGTCAGTGATGGACCTTGAATTTAACTTGAAAAGTAAACCATAGTTTTTTACAGAGTTTATTGGAGATACATTGAGAAGAATTCAGCAGCCGTAATGTGTTATCTGTGCTGTGCTGTATAATAGGCTTTCAAGAGGTCAAGGATAATTTAAAAATGCCTCTGTGTATGTAGCGCTGCTATTACAATGAAAGAGAATTGCTGTGCTTTACATCTCTCCATTATTCAGTTTGGAGTAATTGTGTTGTGTATGACATTTTATGCATAATTTTTTAATACATATTAAGGCCCACTTTCACTTTCAAGGAAAACTGAGGAGTTCTTTGTCACAAATGTAATATTTTTAACAATTATGCCATCACCTAGATTTTTTTAATTATAAAAGTTAAGGTGGTGGTGAAATCATTTAACACTGTCTTTAACCCCTTACCGACATTGGGCGTAATAGTACGCCGATGTCGTATCCCTCCCTTTGATGTGGGCTCTGGCAGTGAGCCCACATCTTTCCCGGAAAATGTCAGCTGTTTTGAACAGCTGACATGTGTCTGCAATAGCCGCGGGTGGAATCGTGATCCACCCACGGCTATTAACTAATTAAATGCTGCTGTCAAACGCTGACAGCGGTTTTTAAATGGCACTTCCGGCAATCACGCCGGAAATCTGCTCATTGGAGACCCACGTCACGTGATCATGGGTTACCGGTGTATCGGCATGACAACCCGAGGTCTCCTGGATACCTCTATGGTTGTCAGTGCCGCCTTGGTGTGAGCACCACCCAGTGGTCAGCGGTCGCAGCAAGTGAGTAATTCTGCTACATAGAGGCGATCTGTTCATCGCCTCTAAGTAGCAGAGCCAATCAGGTAGTGGCAGCTTCTAGTCTCCCATGGAGACAATTGAAGCATGCCAAAAGCGGAAAAAAATGTTTTTAAAAATTAAAAAAAAAAAATATATATAAAAGTTTAAATCACCCCCCTTTCACCCCATTCAAAACAAAACAATACAGAAAAAAATCAAACATACACATATTAGGTATCACCGTTTTCAGAATCACCCGATCTATCAGTAAAAAAAGGATTAACCTGATAACTAAACGGCATAGCGAGAAAAATAATTCAAAACGCCAGAATTTCGTTTTTTGGATTGCGGCCGATTGCCGGCGCCAGAGCTGGGATTTCACATGCGAGCGTCGGACGTTTTCGTCGCATGTGTGATCCCGGCCTAATAGAGAAAATGGTGACTTGAACCAAGACACGTAGGAATCCACTTAGGTTTGAGTGTAAGAATTGTGCAGTTGACTAGCGGTGGATGCCGTGTCACTGAGGACACACATGTGAGCAATCACAGGATATCATTTAACAAGAGCAACTCCTGCCAGACTGCACAATTGTTATACTCAATCCTAAGCGGACAACAGCAAATAGCCAAAATCAGGAAGCGTATACCTATGTCTGGGTGTGAAGAGGTGCATAGGAATTGACCTCCCAAAAAAGACACTGGATTTGAGTTTATGTTTTGTTCCTCCTTATAAGAGTCAGTCTGTCAGCATTTTCAGTTGACTGGTGGATGAGCTTATCAGTTATAATTCCACCAGCGGCACTAAAAACCCGCTCTGACAAAACGCTAGCGGCAGGGCAGGCCAGGACCTCCAAGGCTTAGAAAGCCAGTTCAAGCCACATGTCCATCTTGGATACTCAATAATTTTTCAGCACAGAGGAATCACGGAGGACATTGGTACGGTCAGCAAGCTACTCCCTCAGCATCTTCCCAAGCATTGCACTCCTTGTGAGAGTACCCCGCACCTCTGGGCCTGTGTGATGGGATGGTCTGAGAAAACTCTCCCAGAACTTTGAAAGTGTTCCCCTGCCTCTGTTGGATTGGAGTTGTGTCTCTCTCGCCTGTACACCTTGGTTGTCCAAAAAACTGTGACCTCTGCTGCCAGCGTTTTCAGATGGAATTTGTTTAATAATTCCGCAACAAGGGCATTCTGCTACTGCCCCATTTTAGTAGACCTGCCCACCTCGGGAATAAGCGATAGAAAGTTCTTCTTGTAGCGTGGGTCTAGAAGTGTCACCAACCAGTAATGACTGTCACCCAAAACAAGAGAACGTGAGGGTCACTGTCAAGGCAGCATAACATAAACTCAGCCAGACGTGCCAGACTGCTAATAGACAAGACTTACGTGTCCTCACCAAGAGGACAACTGACCATGCTCTCCTCCTCCTCCCTGTCCTCAGGTCATCCACGTTGAACAGACGGTATGACAGATATGCAGGTAGTACCGTCTATAGCGCATGAAACTAGATTCTGTTCCTCCTCCTCTTCCTTATTGTCACCCAATCCACATTGGGATGAGATGAGGCTGGGCTGTGTGTAATCACTCTGTATGGTTCCTTGCTCCACCTCATCGTGCTCTGCATACAATGCATCCTCTTTGATTGTGAGCAGAGAGCATTTCAGAAGACAGAGAAGCGGGATGGTGATGCTAATTATGGCATCATCGCCGCTCACCATCTTAGTGGAGTCCTCAAAGTTATGGAGGATGGTACATATGTCTGACATACATGTCCACTCCTGAGGTCTTATGTGTGGAGTCTGAACTGAATGCCGACATCCATGTTGATGCTGGTAGTCATCAACTACCCTCTTCTGCTCACAAATCCTTCCCAACATCTGCAGTGTAGAGTTCCAAAGTGTGGGGATGTAATACGTTACAGAGACTGACATATGCCACAAACACGTCCCAGTTAATTGTGAATGTTTTAATCAATATATACACTGCACAGACCAAAAGTTTGAACACACCTTCTCATTTAAAGATTTTTCTGTATTTTCATGACTATGAAATTGTACATTCACACTGAAGGCATCAAAACTATGAATTAACACATGTGGAATTATATACTTAACAAAAAAGTGTGTAACAACTGAAATTGTGTCTTATATTCTAGGTTCTTCAAAGTAGCCACCTTTTGCTTTGATGACTGCTTTGACACTCTTGGCATTCTCTTGATGAGCTTCAAGAGGTAGTCACCAGAAATAGTCTTTCAACAATCTTGAATGAGTTCCAGAGATGCTTAGCACTTGTTGGTCCTTTTGCCTTCACTCTACAGTCCAGCTCACCCCAAACCATCTCAATTTGGTTCAGGTCTGGTGACTGTGGAGGCCAGGTCATCTGGTGTAGCACCCCATCACTCTCCTTCTTGGTCAAATAGCCCTTACACAGCCTTGAGGTGTGTTTGGGGTCATTGTCCTGTTGATAAATAAATGATGGTCCAACTAAACGCAAACCGGATGGACTAGCATGCCGCTGCAAGATGCTGTGGTAGCCATGCTGGTTGAGTATGCCTTCAATTTTGAATAAATCCCCAACAGTGTCACCAGCAAAGCACCCCCACACCATCACACCTCCTCCTCCATGCTTCACGGTGGGAACCAGGCATGTAGAGTCCATCCGTTTACCTTTTCTGCGTCGCACAAAGACACGGTGGTTGGAACCAAAGATCTCAAATTTGGACTCATCAGACCAAAGCACAGATTTCCACTGGTCTAATGTCCATTCCTTGTGTTCTTTAGCCTAAACAAGTCTCTTCTGCTTGTTGCCTGTCCTTACCTTAGCAGTAGTTTCCTAGCAGCTATTTTACCATGAAGGCCTGCTGCACAAAGTCTTCTCTTAACAGTTGTTGTAGAGATGTGTCTGCTGCTAGAACTCTGTGTGGCATTGACCTGGTCTCTAATCTGAGCTGCTGTTAACCTGCGATTTCTGAGGCTGGTGACTCGGATAAACTTATCCTCAGAAGCAGAGGTGACTCTTGGTCTTCCTTTCCTGGGGCGGTCCTCATGTGAGCCAGTTTCTTTGTAGCGCTTGATGGTTTTTGCAACTGCACTTGGGGACACTTTCAAAGTTTTCCCAATTTTTCGGACTGACAGACCTTCATTTCTTAAAGTAATGATGGCCACTAGAGATGAGTGACTTTGCCTCCGGGAGGGTCGAGTCAGGTTTCAGACAACCCGACTTTACCAAAAGTCGAGTCGAACGAAATCGGCCATCATCGGCAAAAGTCAGAGTTCCGACCGAAACCCAACCCCAATGCAAGTCAATGGGGATTAAAAGTCGGCAGTGAAGGAGGACAGTAAACACACCTACACTGCTCATTTCAATGCCAACGGCATCAATTCTTATTACTTAAGCTGGTCAACTGTAATTTACTTTCTAATAATAGTAACGTAACTGGGGGTTATTTGGCTAAAGTTGTGGGGGGGACAGCCCAGTTAGGGAGGTGGAAAAACTGGCATATGTTGAGGTGTAGGCTGGACGTTCAGCAGCTGCAAATGGAGGAATTGGAGAAGTCAGAGGAAGAGGAGGACAAAGCGAGCCATTTTGCTGGCAACCTATGTGTCATCAGGGGAAGGTGGTACAAAATTCTTTGAAACCCAGGCATGGTTCATTTTAATGAAGGTGAGATCACCTACATTTTGGGTCGACAGCTGAGTCCTTCTTTCTGTCAGGATTGATCCAGCAGCACTGAAGACTCTTTCTGATAGCACACTACCAGCAGGGCAAGCAAGCTCCTGTAAGGCATATTGTGCCAATTCAGGCCAGGTGTCCAGTTTACAGGCCCAGTAGTCAAAATGGATTGAACTGTGAGGGAGAACATCAATAGGGGAGGAGAGGTAATTTTTGAACCATAGTTGACAACTGCTGTCTCCTGTCTGTTGCAATCGATTCAGTGTTACCAGACGTGTGTGCGGTACTCAAGAAATCAGTCCACAACATGGTCATGAAACCCCTGTCTCCAACGCCACTTTGGCTGTGTGCACCACGAACACCTCTTCCATGTTGCCCAGTTCGGCTCGTGGTAGAACCTGCACCGCTGCTGTGTGCTGGGAATGCCTCTAACAAACTGTTTACCAGAATTGCTTGTTTGTTTGCCAATATTTGCTCTACTTTCTCCTGTGGCATGATGTTCTGTAATTTGCCTTTAAAGCGTGGATCGAGGATGCTGGCCAACCAGTAGTCGTCATTATTCATAATTTTGGCAATACAGGGGTCCATTTTTAGGATCCGCAAGGCATAATCACACATGTGGGCCAATGTTCCAGGTGTCAGTGATGCACTGCCAGTGGTGGGTGGAGGAGCACTTTCTGCCAAATCCACATCCCTCCAGTCACGCACAAACCCTGTACCTGACCTTGGCAAACCAACATTTTCTCTTGCCCCTAAGAAGCATCCTCCTCCCCAAAATAATCATCCCCCTCATCCTCCTCCTCTTCCTCTTCTTCCTCCACCTGGTCCAGGACAGTTCCCTGAGCAGACAATGCCTGACTGTCATCAAGGATTCCCTACTCCTCCTCCTCCGCTGCAGACGCCTGATCCTTAATGTGCATCAAAGTTTGCTTGAGTAGACGCATAAGTGGGATGCTCATGCTTATGATGGCGTCGTCTGCGCTTACCAGCCATGTGCATTCCTCAAAACACTGAAGGACTTTACATAGGTCTTTCAGCTTTGACCACTGCACACCCGACAACTCCATGTCTGCCCTCAAACTGCCTGCCCGTGTATCCTCCCACAAATGCATTACAACCTGCCTCTGTTCGCACAGCCTCTCAACCATGTTTATAGTGGAGTTCCACCTTGTTGCAACGTCTATGATTAGGTGGTGCTTGGGGAGGTGGAGAGATCACTGCAGCCTCTGCATACGACTGGGTTCTTCGGGCGAGCGACGGATGTGTGAGAACAGTCTTCGCACCTTATGGAGCAGGGCTGGTAACTCCGGATAATTATTTATGAAGCACCACACCATCAGGTTCAAGGTGTGAGCTAGGCAAGGTATGTGTCTGAGTTTTGTCAGGGCTATGAACGCCACAAAATTACGTCCGTTATAACTGACTACGTTTTCTGGCTCAAGATGTAGACTGCCCAGCCATGACTCAGTTTCACGCTGCAAGTAGTCGGCCAGTGCCTCCGGGGTGTGTCTGTTGTAGTCCAAAGACATCATCTTTAAAACAGCCTGCTGACGCTTACCACTAGCTGTTCGATAGTGGGACACCTCGTGTGCAACACTGGCAGCTGTGGATGGAGTGCTCGTGCGACTGCGCTCTGTCGACGAGCTTTCGCTTCTGTAGAAAGAGTAGGAGGAGGGTCGAAAGCCTACAGCCAACTGTTGCCTATACCGTGGGCTAGGCAGCACTGTCCCACCGCCGCTGTCCCCTGTGGACCCTGCATCCACCACATTCACCCAGTCCGCAGTGATGGACACGTAACGGCCCTGGCAATGCCTACTGGTCCTTGCATCTGTTGTGAGGTGCACCTTTCCACTCACCAATTGTTTGAGTGCATGGACAATGCCCATCTTTCACAAGCAGGTGGAGGGCAGGGATGGCTTTTCTAGAAAAGAAGTGCCGACTGGGTAGGTCATAGCGTGGGACAGCGTAGGCCATGAGCTCTCGGAACGCTGCGATTTCAACCAAACGGAAGGGCATCATCTCTAATGAGATCAGTTTGGCAATGTAGGCATTCAAAGCCAGTGTACGCGGATGAGAAGATGAGTACTTTCTTGTCCTACTCAGAGTCTCTGCTAGGGTGAGCTGGACTTGAGAGCAGCATATGGTGTAACTAGTGGTGGACATGGCGGACTGAGAGGGGGTTGGTGATGGTGGTGGTGGTGATGGCCTAGATGCAGTCTTTCGTTGGAAAAACATTGTGATTCCCTGACTACTCTGGCCTTGCGACGACACCTCAACATTTCTTTCTGGTGGTGTGGTAACCGGTGGGCTTACAGCGATGTAGCGTTGCTGGCTACCTTCAGTCGGAGCAGGTGCACGTGTGCTACCTGAGGTTTTTTAGTCCGGCCACACTTGCAAGTGCATGGTATATACATGTCTAAGCATGCAACTGGTATTCAAATTTCGGAGTTTTTTCCCTCGGCTAAAGGTCCTTCCGCACTTCTTACAGATAACCTTTGCCTCATCAATAGGATTTTGGTCAAAAAAGTGCCACACTGCACTCTTCCTACTATGGGAAAAATTTTCAGGGCTTGCACGCTGTGCTAATTTGACCATCTGGCCAAGCTGTCCTGCAACTCTTTTTGTTTTTTAACACGTTTTTTGACTGCTACGGCCTGCCAGATAACTGCAGCTGCGATGTTGATGCCTGCTGCTGATCCTCCTCCTCTTCTGAGCTATTGCCAGCTGCACTCTCTTCCCCCAATGGATGCCAATCCAGGTCAACAACTGGGTCAGCCATCACCTCCTCTTCAATTTTATCTGCACTTTCCTCTGTGTCACCATGTAAGGTGGTATAGTATGCGGGAAGGGGCACCTGAATTTCATCCGGTTCAGAATCTGGCTCAGTAGACTGCGAGGGCAATGCAGTGCTCTGGGTGAATGTACCAGCAGAATCATATAGCACTGGCTGTGCATCAGTGCACTCCATGTCATATTCATCTTGGACTGGGGAATTCAGGATTTCACTTGATAACTTAGACATGGTATGTGGAAAGAGCTCCAGGAGTAATCTGAAGTGTGGCCTGCCGCATCCTTCACTTTTGGTGGGGGTGAAGAACACAAGGAAAGGTGTTGTTCCTGACCAGGAGCCTGCACTGACGACTCTGTGGTTGCAGTTTTTGAAACTTCAGAAGAGGAGGCGATAGAACTGGAGGCTGTTTCGGCAATGTAAGCCATAACCTGTTCCTGATGCTCCAGGCCTTCTGGAGCCAGACGATGATGCAGGCTCAACACCTCCTGCTTTAGGTGCTATTGTGCTTTTGGCACTACCAGCAGATGCAGGGCCGGCTCCAGGTTTTTATGGGCCCCTGGCGAAAGAGTCTCAGTGGGCCCCTTTAACACAGACCACGATTCATGATGCTCCGATACTGCAGAGAAATATAGGTATAGTACAATTCCAAAGATTTCACTTCTTACATTACACGAGTGATATCTATTGTAAATTCTACAATAGCTCAGAAACCGCCGAATCCTCACAACACACAGTACAGACCATACAGTACAGTCCTCCATACAATATTATGGGCCAAATATAATGCTCCATAAAGAATATTGGACCCCAAAGAATGCTCCATACAGAATACTGGACTACATAAATTGCTCCATACAGGATACTGGTCCCCATATAATGCTCCATACAAAATATGGAGCTCTCCTCTGCACTGTGCTGGGCTCTGCACTGTTACGGCTCAGGAAAGGGCGCTGTGGAAAGACGTCATCGCGCCCTCTGACCTGAGACGTCACAGTGCAGAGCTGCGGAAGGCACCAGAGCTGCGGAGGCACGGGGAGAGGTAAGTATTGTGCCAGCTGCCGGGGCCCTGAGCAAGCAGGGGGGCCCAGTAGCGGCGCTAACACCGCTCTCCTCTGCTAACGGGCGCTGGCAGAGGTGTATCTAGGTTTTCTGGCACCTGGGCAAGCATTCAGTTTTGCGCCCCCCTCCACACACACCCCCCTAACCCTAATCCCCCTTCACACTAATAATAAATCCCCGTCACACTGAATAATCCCCCAACACACAGAATAATCCCCCCTCCACACAAATAATAAATACCCCATCACACTGAATAATCCCCCCTCCACACAAATAATAAATCCCCTTCACATTGAATAATCCACCAACACACAGAATAATCCCCCCTCCACACAAATAATTAATCCCCCTCACACTGAATAATCCCCCAACACACAGAATAATCCCCCTCCACACAAATAATAAATCCCCGTCACACTGAATAATCCCCCTCCACACAAATAATAAATCGCCCTCACACTGAATAATCCCCCAACACACAGAATAATCCCCCCCACACAGAATAGATCCCCTCCACAAAGAAGGAATTCCACCCACACACAAGCAAAGAATAAATCATCCCCCTTCTAGCTGAATCTTCAGCTCCACAGACACACGAGGCAGGAGGACGTACCACAGATCTTCTGCTCTCTTCTGCCTGCCGGAAAGTGACTTCAGCAGCGTGATCACATGACATGATCATGCTGCTGATGTCGGCTTCAGTACAATTGTTCACTGGACACTTGACAGCCGGCACTGAGAACAGCTGATTCCCAGTCCAGGGGGCGGCAGAATACAGCCGCCAGAGGAGACACTGCGGACCGCCGCATTAGGCGGTCCGACTGCGCCCCCCTAGATACGCCTCTGGGCGCCAGTGTGCCCAACGGCGAGTGGGCCCCCCCCGGCTCAGGGCCCCGGCACTTGCCCGGGTACGCCGGGTGCTCACGCCGGCCCTGAGCAGATGCACCACCAACACCATCAGTACCAGCTGGCCCCCCTGCCCACGTCCGCGGCCTCTTCCACCATACTTCCTCTTGTTTGGGAAAATGTACCAAAAATACCAGCAGATATACGGTACTGTATGAGCAGCGTACAGCTGTATACGGTGTAGGGGAAAATTTAAATCTCTGCATTAATTTCCTGAGTCACACACAGATAGCCAGCATGTATTTGTCCGTGATACCAGCCGGTACACGGTAGTGTGTGAGGAGCGTACAGCTCTATACAGTATGGGAAAAAATGAACGCTCAGTAACTGTGCAGAAAAAAAGAATAAAAGTATTAGTGCTGTGTAAAAAGCAGTCTGCACAGCAGTCTACACACAGCAATACAGCAATCAGGCAGCCTTATAACCAGCGCTGCTGCACACAAGAAAATCCTCCTCTGTCACTGCACACTAACTGTACAGCACAATTGCTATAAGCACAAGCACATAAGAACTACTTATATCTTTACAGCCCTAACTCTCTCCCTACTGATAAACAGCAACCTCTCCCTACTGTTAAGATCGGCCGAAGTAAAATGGAGGTCAGCGGTCAGGGTTTTATAGACACTATGACGCCCCCCAAAGCAAGCCAATCACTGCAATGCCCTTCTCTACGATGATGGTGGATGCTGCACATGTCATCTCGTTGCTCACAGTGTATGTCCTTGCTCACTGGCTGAAAAAAAGGCACCTGCAAGCATTCTAGGAAATCCGACTTTGGCGCTCGTTTTGACGACCGCATGGCCGACTTCACGCTGTGGCCTCATACTCACTGGTGCCGAAAACGGATGAAAATCAGACGATAAAAAATCGGATGCAAATCTGACCAATGTTAGTCAATGGGTGAGTTCTCATTAGCGATTTTTTTCTCATCAGATATTGGTGTGAGAAAAAAATCGCAGCTTGCTGCGATTTGATGCGATTTTGGGATGAAAATCGCCAATGCAAGTCAATGGGTGCAATTAAAAAACGAACAGCACTCGCACCATGCACGTGCTGTCCGATTTATATGCACCAGTCTCCTTTGAAAAGCCGGTAATTCATCCCCGGCTACTGTAAAATCACACTGACAGCTCACAAAACAGTAGATACATACACATAGAATACATATATATATATACACATGTCATTGTAACACATACATATAAAATATATTTATAGTTCTTACACTTCTACATACTGTAATAGCCGCTAATTCAATTGCCGGCTTTTGTGAAATCACAGAAGCCGACATGAAATGATACATTGTTTTCCACACAGTTAACCATGTCATTTCCTGTATTTTGATATATGGTTTGAACTTACAATTACATGAGTGTATTTGTACAAAATTTCAGACATGTAGGGGTTAATGAAAGGTGTAAATTCGTTGAAAAAAAATGCGTGGGCTCCCACTGTATTTTCTCCACCAGACAGACAAAGCAAGCGAGTGGGGGCAGATAATAATAGCCTAGGGAGGGTACATTTTTTTTGTGCCCCCCCTGGCTACTAACATCTGCCCCCAGACACCCCAGAAAGGGCAAATCTATAATTAGATTCGCCCTTTCTGGCACTTTGCCCGTCTATTCCCATTGCCCTGTAGCGGTGGCGAATGGGTTAATAAGGCGTTAATGTCACCTTAGTATTGAAAGGTGACCTTAAGGCAGGTTAATAATTGAGAGCTGTCAATTAGACAACTATCAATTATTAATCCTATTGAAGTAAATAAAAAAAACACACACACACTTTAAGAATAAATAATTTTAATGAAATCAAAACACATATTTTTGACCATCTTTTATTTCACTCTTAATCCGTGCGAAGCCCTTGTTCTTCTAAAATAAATATAAAATAATAAAACAACATTATTCTTACCTATCTGGCGATCTGTCACGTCCCACAATGTAATCCTTCTCAAAGGGTTAACTAGCAATCAGATAAGCAGCGCAAGTAATCCTGCGTGCTCATCTGATAGCTCCTGAATGAATGAGCTTATCTCCTGCCGACAGGAGAGGATGTGATTCATGAATGAAGCTTAATTGATTGTATCCACTTTCACCTTAGGTCAGGTCACTGAAGTGAAAGTGGCAATAAATCAATTAAGCTTCATTCATGAATCTATTCCTCTCCTTTCACTGGGAGAGTAGGTTATTCATTCAGGGGGTAAGAGCTCAGCAGACAGCATTATAGCTCTCTGCGAGCTCTAACCTGTTAACCCTTTCTGATGGATTACAGCGTGGGACCTGACTGTACATCAGATTGGTAAGAATAATTTTGCTTTTTTATTTTATTTTTATTACAGGAAATGGTTTTAGCAGGAAAATAAAATATGGTCAAAAACTGTGTGATTATTTCATTAAACTTATTTTTTATTAAACTGTGTGTGTTTGATTTTTGTATCATACAATAGGATTAATAATTGATAGTTGTCTAATTGACAGCTCTCAATTATTAACCTGCCTTAAGGTCACCTTTCAATACTAAGGTGACATTAACGCCTTATTAACCCATTCGCCACCGCTACAGGGCAATGGGAATAGACGGGCAAAGTGCCAGAAAGGGCGAATCTAATTATAGATTTGCCCTTTCTGGGGTGTCTGGGGGCAGATGTTAGTAGCCAGGGGGGCACAAAAAAAATGTACCCTTCCTAGGCTATTATTATCTGCCCCCACTCGCTTGCTTTGTCTGTCTGGTGGAGAAAATACAGCGGGAGCCCACGCATTTTTTTTCAACGAATTTACACCTTTCATTAACCCCTACATGTCTGAAATTTTGTACAAATACACTCATGTAATTGTAAGTTCAAACCATATATAAAAATACAGGAAATGACATGGTTAACTGTGTGGAAACAATGTATCATTTCATGTCGGCTTCTGTGATTTCACAAAAGCCGGGAATTGAATTAACAGCTATTACAGTATGTAGAAGTCTAGGAACTATAAATATATGTATATATATATGTCACAATTACATATATATATATATATATATATATATGTATTCTATGTGTGTATATGTATTGTTTCAATTCTTTATTAAAGCTGTCAGTGTGATTTTACAGTAATGCCAGGGATGAATTAGCGGCTATTATACTATGTAGAAGTGTATGACCTATATATATATTATATATATATTAGATGTATATATATATATATTATATATATAATTATTTGCTTTTTGTGAAAATTTTTTGGTTACAATGTGATTTTTACATGACTTTTTACATAGAGATAACTGCTCTATGTAAAACTTCATGTTAAAATCGCATTGCATACAGATGGAAAACTGATGGAAAACTGACAGAAAACGCATGGTGCGATTTAAAATCGCATCAAAATCGCATGCCTTTTTACAACAAATGTACCGTTTTTTTCCTGCAGAAAACGGACCGATTTTTTTCCAGCCAGTGAGTATGAGGCCTCAGGCAAAAGTCGGCGACTTATGAATCTGACCGACCTGTTTCGCTCAACTCTAATGGCCACTCGTTTTTCTTTTACTTAGCTGCTTTTTTCTTGCCATAATACAAATTCTAACAGTCTATTCAGTAGGACTATCAGCTGTGTATCCACCAGACTTCTGCACAACACAACGGATGGTCCCAACCCCATTTATAAGGCCAGAAATCCCACTTATTAAACCTGACAGGGCACACCTGTGAAGTGAAAACCATTCCCGGTGACTTCCTCTTGAAGCTCATCAAGAGAATGCCAAGAGTGTGCAAAGCAGTCATCAAAGCAAAAGGTGGCTACTTTGAAGAATCTAGAATATAAGACATAATTTCAGTTGTTATAAGACATAATTCCACATGTGTTAATTCATAGTTTTGATGCCTTTTGTGTGAATGTACAATTTTCATAGTCATGAAAATACAGAAAAATCTTTAAATGAGAAGGTGTGTTAAAACTTTTGGTCTGTACTGTATATATTATAATGTACTTAATGCTATGTATATGTATATTGTGTAGATAGGGAAAGTGAAGTTATAGGGTTAGCCACTAAAGGGGGTATTGTAGGATAGGAATAGGAACTTAGAATAGAATAGGAGTTAGTTAGGATAGGAGGGGCCAACTGTGGGTAAGTCGGGAAGATTTCCTGTAGTTTAGTCAGTAGAGCCTGAAGCACTGAGCTCAGTCGTCAAGGGCGTGAGGGATGAAGATCACAAATGTGAGAATGCAGGGCAGCTCGAGTATGTGGCAACTAACTACATGGGCTGATGCCCTTTTTTCTGGGGCGAAACAGACAGAGGAACTCCTGAAGATCGTTAGGCTGGCACAAAGGAACTCTGCAGGTCCGGATGATCCGGTATGATCCTGGGACATTCTGGGAGAAGTGAGGGAAAGCACAGGGTGAAGAAGGGAACGTACTCTGTGATGATCCCTGTGATGCAACTGTGACTGAACTTGACATAATGAGAATGGAACCAAGTAAACTTGTTTTTGTTAAGTTGGAATTGGACTCTGTCTCTCTGATTAAAATCGCCAGAAAGCAGTCGTCAGCAGCTCAGAAGTGATCCAGATGGAACTGAGAGCAGGATGCAAGGTACAGATCAAAGGGGACATTGTGTGCATGTGGCGGGAGACCAGGGCGTGATTGAGCAACCTTTGTCAGCCATAACTATGGCCCTGGCTCCCCCAACAGGGACATCACATAACAGTCGGTGAGCCAGAAGCCACAAATGCTGCTGAAGCATGGCAAGTGCAGTGGATGCTGTAGCTGACTTTCTAAAATGGGCACAAAGGCAGCGTACTTTGACAAGCAAATTTGGCAGCTCAGGGTAGGTTTTGAAAAAACGGCTGAACCACGAGGTTGAGCACATGGGCCAGGAATGGTACGTGTGTAAGCTTGCAATGCCTCAGAGCTGCCACCAGGTTCTGGCCATTGTCACACAACCATGACTGGCTGTAGGTTTAGCGGTGTCAGCCAGAGATCTGCCTGCTATTTCAGAGCTGTCCACAACTCTTCATTGTGCAGTTTGTCAGCAAGCATATTAGCTTCAGCACAGCCTGTTGCCACTTGGCTGAGGCAGTGCTGCAGTGCTTCCAGCTAGTGACTGATGTGGTCATTTCAGAGATGGAGGCTGAAAAGGATGAGGAAGATGAGGTGCAGGAGCTGTAGACCTAGGTCCCGCAATCCTCGGCATCGGGAGGACGTGTTCCATCCCAAGGTCCGACTGGGTCCCGGCTTCCAATATGTTAACCCAGTGTGCCATCAGCGAGATGTACTGTCCCTGCCCACAAGCACTTGCCCACGTGTCCATGGTTAGGTGGAATTTCCCAGTTACCGCATTGTTGAGTGCACAGCTAATGTTGTGGGACATGTGCTTGTATAATGCGGGGACTGCAGACCAGGAGAAATAGTAGCGGCTGAGGACGCAGTACCGAGGGACTGCCACCGCCATCAGGTTTCAGAAAGCTTCTGTCTCCTCGAGCCTAAAAGGCAACATTTCGAGTGGAAGCAGGGGCAAAATGTACGAGTTTAGTAGCGTGGCCTGTGGGGCGTTGGCTTTGTATTTGCGCTTGCGTTCCAAGGACTGGGGTATGGACAACTGAACGCTGTGCTGGGAAAAGGATGTGGACATGCTTGATGATGGTGCTAGTTGAGCGTATTCAACAAAAGGAGCAGGGCAGGAGGCATCTTCACATACACCATGGACAGGGGATTGGCTTGCACGCAACACAGCGGAAGAAGCAATGGTGTTACCCGCAGACACTGTTCCTGGACCCTGGGTTCGCCCACAAAGTCGGGTGCTTTGCTGCCATGTGCCTGATCATGCTGCTGTTGGTCAGGCTGGTAGCTTTGCTACCCCTGCTGATGCTGGCCTGGCAGGTGGTGCACATGGCCTTTTTGGTGTTATTGGCAGATTCTTTAAAAAGCAACCACACACATTGGGACGACCTAACAGTTGGACTGGCAACTTCTGTTGTGTTGCTGTTAGGGGTAATGGTTGTCTGCCTTCTGTCTGCAGCCACCACACTGCTTCTTCCTGCCTGTTGGGGTGCTACTCTTCCCTTCAGCTGTGTGCTGCTGTCCTCACTCTGCATGTCATCTTGCCAGGTTGGGTCAGTTACTATATCATCCACCACCGCGTCTTCCATTTCCGCACCCTGTTCCTCCTCCTGACTTTCTGGCAATTGTGTCTCACCATCGTGGCCACCTCTAGTGACACGTTCCCACCGTTGCCTTTGTGTGACCGTGGCTGCTCAAATATTTGGGCATCGCTACATGAGATCTCCTCTTGCCCCGCTTCAGGTGGACCAGGTGAGAGGCCCGAATCTATAAACGGAAAAGTGAACAGCTCTTCAGAGTGTCCAAGTGTGGGATCAGTTGTCTCTGGGCACTCGTCATGGTTGGAGGAAGGAGGATCAGGGTGAGGAATATGTAGTCCAGACTCACAGCTACTGAGACTTGACCATGAGGAAGACAGGGTGGTGGTGTTGGCAAACTGACTGGAAGCATTAAGAAAATTAGTAATGGTGAGTCCCAAGAATAATAAAATCCTCAAATTTATTGAAAAAAGATTAAAAGATCATACAGGTTGAGATGTATCCCCAACCTGTATGATCTTTTAATCTTTTTTCAATAAATTTGAGGATTTTATTATTCTTGGGACTCACCATTACTAATTTTCTTATGTGAAGCCTTAGTCACGGCTATTGGTTGGAGACCCATAACATTGCAAGACGGACTGAGTTATACCAAGAGGACACGGTGAGGCTGCCTTTCTTGTTTATTTACCTGACTGGAAGCATTATCTGCTATCCAACCAACAACCTTTTGACACTGCTCTAGATTAAATAGTGGTGTGCTGCTGCGGTCCCCTAGTAATTGGGACGGGAAGGTCAGGCAACAAGATGTGGGTGTTTGTTGTAGCACTATTTCAGCTTGCCCTTGGCTTCGGCCTCTGCATGCACCATCGCGTCCAGTTCCCCATCCCTTGCCACGTGCCTTGCCCATTTTAAATGGAGGACAATATTTTCTACTTTAACTACAAATGGCTGAATTTGGAGCAAACTTATATGTGATCCACGTGACAGACAAAACCCTGTTTAATATAGCTGGCCTGTTGGTAACTTTATTTTTTCAGCAAACTGGTGTCAATAACTTCTAAGACACTACAACAAAATTTTACAGTAGGCCAGAAATGGCAGAATTTTCAGCACATTGAGATGTGATCCATGTGACGGACTAACCCCTGTTTAAAATAGCTGGATTTTTACGCTGTAATATGGAAAGGATCTGGCTGTATTCTGCAGTGCCAACTAGCAAATGGAGCAGAAATACAGTGTACTCTAGATTGCTTTTTCAGCAAATAATCTGGATTTTCTATGCTGCTTTATTAGTCCTCAGAAGGATTGTTTGTTGAGATATATACGTGGATTAGATATGGTACACCAACACTAAAGCCCCCGTCACACACAGTGATCTTGCTAGCGAGATCGCTGCTGAGTCACTAGTTTTGTGACGCAACAGCGATCTCCCAGCGATATCGCTGTGTGTGACATTCAGGGACGATCAGCCCCCCTGCTGGGTATCGCTGATCGTCGTTGAATGTCCTGGCCATTTTTTTGATCGTTGGTCTCCTGCTGGCCAGCACGCATCGCTGCGTGTGGCAGGCAGGAGACCAGCGATCAGCTGGTACCCAAGGTACGCATCGGGTTTCCGTGTACGTTGGATACCAGCGCGCTGCTGCAGTGGACCTGGTAAACAAGGTACACATCGGGTTTCCAGGTGCCACGCATCACCTGGAAACCTGATGTGTACCTTGGTTACCAGCTCCCTGAACCAGCGGGCTGGTATCCAACATACACTGCGGGTAACTAAGCGACGTTACCCGCAGTGTCGCTGTCCTGATCGCTGCCTGAGCTGCCTGTTTGGCAACTCACCAGCGATCATGTAGCGACACACCAGCGATCCTGACAAGTGCATATCGTTGTCGGGATCGCTGGTGTGTCGCTATGTGTGACGGGGCCTTAAGTATGAAACAAGCAAATCTCTCCCTAGCTCTACAGCAACTCTCCCTACACTGCCTGATTCCGGAGTAGACTGTGATGAGAATGGAGGCGCCAAGTCTGATATAGATCTGATGATGCTGTGCGGCCAGCCAATCACTGTAATGCCACAACCAACATGGCTGTGGCATTACAGTGTGTTGCAGACAATCCCTGCATGTTCATTGGTGCTCTAAACATGCAGGGAGGGGACCCAAGCTCCCACAAGGCAACCCCAGAAATACTTAGCGAGCTCCAAACATCCTGAGCAGGGAGATGCTGGGGCGAGCACCGATTAGTGGCTAGCATACTCGCTCAGCACTAGCAACCACTTTTCACACAGGGCCATGTAGGTTTGGCTTTTTTTCTCCTTAATAATAAATTCATTCATTTAACAACAGCATTTTGTGTATAGTTGTGTTATCTTTGTCTAATATTTACATTTGTTTGGTGATCTGAAACAAATGTAAACAAAGTGTGACAAACCTAGGAAATAGGAAATCAAGAAGAGGGCAAACACTTTCACACAACTGTATGTAATATGATTTTGTTCAATTATCCGATAATCAGTTGCTAAAAGATATACAATATAGTCAAATCCAAAAGTTTGTTTACAGTAGTTGAAAGGTTTTGAAATGAAGAGATCATGACTAGGGATGGGCGAATCTCCCACCTCCTCCAACACTGCTGCAGATCACTAATCCTCCACTACAATCTTCGATTCTACTGATGGTCCATTACAGCAGTGTAGCCAGTGATTGGTCTCACAAGGCTACATGAAGGGGGTCACGCATTGATGTCTGGAGCAGGGACCGGGGTATTGTTGCAGCAGAGGCCAGATAAGAACAGATGATGGCCTGGTACAGGTGACTATAATATAGTTTAACAAATCTGAACTTTTGGAGATTCCATTGGAAGATATTATACTGCATGTCAAGGGGACTCTGTCAGCAGGTTCTTGTTATGTAATCTGAGAGCAGCAAGGCAGAGAGCCTGAGTCCAGTAATATATCACTTAATGGGCTGCTAAGTGAAGTTTTGATAGAATCCATGTTTTCTCTCATAGTGGTCACAATGATGAGCTTTCTTGATTGGCAGCTTCCTGTGTACACTGTACAGTGTCAGCAAGCGACAATGGTGTGGGTGTGGGCAGGCTTACACAGATTAACTGGACTCGTTTGCACGTGACATCTAGTCTGCAGTGATAATCTCCTACTGATAAAACACTGATTATATTGAATTACAGCACACAGTCTAAAGGCTGGGTCTCACATAGCGATACACCAGCGATCCCGACAATGATCAGGATCGCTGGTGTATCGCTATATTATCGCTGCTGAGCTGCCAAACAGGCAGCTCAGGCAGCGATCAGCACAAGGACACTGCGGGTAAACATCGCTAGTTACCCGCAGTGTACCTTGGATACCAGCGCCCTGATGCAGGGCGCTGGTAACCAAGGTACACATCGGGTTTCCAGGCACTGCGCGGTGCCTGGAAACCCGCTGTGTACCTTGGTTACAAGCTCCCTGCAGCAGGGCGCTGGTATCCAAGGTACACAGCGGGTTTCTAGGCACAGCCCCGCGCCTGGAAACCCGCTGTGTACATTGGTTACCAGCGGATCGCTGGTCTCCCGCCTGTCACACGCAGCGATGCGTGCCTGTCAGCGGGAGACCAGCGATCAAAAAAATGTCCTGACTCCTGACATTTCAGCGACGATCAGCGATACCCGGCAGGGGGGCTGATCGTCGCTGAATGTCACACACAGGGATATCGCTGGTGAGCTCGCTGCCGCGTCACAAAACTAGTGACTCAGCAGCGATCTCGCTAGCGAGATCGTTGTGTGAGACGGGCCCTTTAGAATGATACATTGCTGGAATCATTGTCTTGACCCTGACATCAGGCTGCTCTTAGATAAAATAGCAAAAACTTGCTGGCATCATTAAACTCTTATGCTGTCCTCTCCTAGGCCCACCTGATACCGGTCTCGGATGTGCAGCTCCAGGCTATGTCCTCCCTTTGGCTCCAGTTCATAAGTCTTTTGGCAGGCACTACTGCTGATTGGGCACTCAAGCAGTCATTGGGTGGGATGCATGGTAATAGAATGTGTTGCACATTCTGTGACCATGTGACATGTGTCATTGACATGCATCCATGCATTTCTAAGTTTATCTCAGCACAGGAACATTTTATTTAAACACATCCAATTATGGAAATTAGTATTATTCCAAGATTTATTGATTAAAATCAACTTTTGTTCGTGGGAAAATGCCTTTAACCTCTTTATGACCAGAGGTATTTTTGGTTTTGCTTTTTCGTTTTTTGTTCCTCTTCTTCTCAGAGCCATAACTTTTTTATTTTTCTGTCAATATGGCCGTGTGAGGGTTTGCTTTTTGCGGGACAAGTTGTACTTTTGAAAGACACCATTGGTTTTACCATGTCATGTACTAGAAAATGGGAAAAAAAATTCCAAGTGTGGTGAAATTGCAAAAAAATTGCAATCCACACTTTTTTTGTTTGACTTTTTTACTAGGTTCACTAAATGCTAAAACTGACCTGCCATTATGATTTTACAGGTCATTACAAGTTCATAGACGCCAAACATGTCTAGGCTCTTTTTTATATAAGTGGTGAAAAAAATTCCAAACTTTGTTAAAAAAAATTGCGCTATTTTCTCGCAGCATCTCCATTTTTTGTGATCTAGTGCTGGATGAGGACTTATTTTTTGCTTGCCAAGCTGACGTTTTTAATGATACCATTTTGGTGCAGATACGAACTTTTGATTGCATTAAAATAAAATAAGGGTATGTTTCCACGATCAGGAAACATTCCGGATTAGCTGCGTGTTTGACGCTGTGCGTTGGCGCAGCGTCAAACACGCAGCGTCCAGATGTTACAGCATAGTGGAGGGGATTTCAAGAAATCCCGTCTCCACTATGCGTAAAAATACGCAGGCGGAAGACCTGTGTTTCCGACATGCGGCGCGTCTTTTTAGACCGCAGCATGTCCTAGCGTCTTGCGGCGACGCTGCGTCGCCGCAACGGAAATAAAACAGGGCTATGCAGCCCTGTGTTCTTTCCGGATGTGTTCCGGAGGTGTCCGGAACACATCAGGAAAGAGCGCGTGTCAGAAAGGGGGTGGGGCTTTGGGCGGTGCGGAATTTCCGCTCCGTCCAAAGCGCTGTGGTTCCGGACCGTGGAACCACAGCCTAATGGGCAATGTCGCGGCTACCAAAAAATGTAATTCTGAAGTTTTGACTTTTTTCTCGCTACGCCATTTAGTGATCAGGCTAATCCTTTTTTTAATTTTTAGATTGGACGATTCTGAACGTGGCGATACCAAATATGTGTATGTTTGATTTTTTTATTGTTTTATTTTGAATGGGGCGAAAGGGGGGTAATTTGAACTTTGATATATTTTTTATATTTTTAAAAACATTTTTTTTACTTTTGACATGCTTGAATAGTCTCCATGGGAGACTAGAAGCTGCCACAACCCGATCAACTCTGCTATATCGAGGAAATGATCAGTTCGCCTCTATGTAGTAGAATTACTCGATTGCTATAAGCACCGACCATCAGGTGGCACTCACAACAAGCCGGAAGTGACAACCATAGACGTCTCAGGAGACCTCTGGTTGTCATGCCAACAAACCGGTGACCCGCGATCACGTGATGAGGGTCACCGATGGGCAGAGTTCCGGCTCGATGGCCGGAAGCGCGAGTTAAATGCTGCTGTCAGCGTTTGACAGCGGCATTTAATGGGTAAATAGCCGCGAGTGGATTGCAAATCCACCTGTGGCTATTGTGGGCACATGTCAGCTGTTCAAAACAGCTGACATGTCCCAGGAAAGATGTGGGCTCACTGCCGGAGCACACATCAAAGGGAGGGAGTCTGATGTCAGGGTACTATTATGCCTGACGTAGGAAAGGGGTTAAGTTGTGACAGCATAGTACAGGGACAGGTTTGTTCACTTTTTATCCAAATCTAGCCCTGTATATTGTGTCATTAAGCTAAAAAAAGTGATCAAAGAATACAATAGACTCATAGTTATGAGCATGCTTTATTTATGATGGGAGCTCTCTCCCCATCTCTCCCATTCTCTACCCATTCCACACTTTTTAATGGTGATTGGTTGCGGTTTGTCTGCATATGAAAGTTTAATACTGGTCAATGACATTTAGCATGTGATTGCACAACATTTTGTTTTCAGTCATTTTAAAAGGATTACAAAATATTTTCCTATCTGCTGTTATAATCTTCCAAGACCATTATTACTAATAGGCCGATGTCCCACTTGCAACTGCAATGCAAGAAACTCGCGCGAGTCTCTCGCCTCAGTACCCGGCACTGCCGCTGGCGGTTCAGACCGGAGCATTCAATTGCATAGAAATACATGCAGCCTCTCATTCCGGTCCTGAGTGCCGGCGGCAGTGCCAGGTACTGAGGCGAGAGACTCGTGCAAGTTTCTCGCATTGCAATTGCAAGTGGGACACCGGTCTTAGGGCTTCACACGATGGACAGTACTCAGACCAATGTTATTCAAGGAGGCAGCCCAGATGAGCAATTATTTTCAGTGACCCAGTCTACCTGTGAAAAAAATCTCAATCTTCACTATTTTTTTTTGCAAAACGGATGAGACTCACCCATGTTGATTTATAGCTGCTACTGTAAAAATTGCTCACAGAAAGACATAAATTAAAAAAAAACATAGAAAAAAAACACAGCCTTACCAACACCAGGTCACATTGCCAATGCACAGACAGGATGCAGCAGATCCCCATGATAAAGGAGGGGGAAGCACAGCGGCAAAATACTGATGAAGCAATTACTCACAATCTACCAATTCATGGAGGGTTTGGTTGCCTAGTATTAAAATTGCACACAGATTAGGCTGGCATAGGACCCCAGTCACACAGGCAGGTGTGATGCACAGTGGATCTAGCTTACAGCCTATTGATTGTGGGTAAGGCTGTTTTTTCTGTGATGCTGCCGTAAAAAGCAGACTGCACACGGGTGACAAGTGAGAAAAACATTGTGACATGTTTTAGGATGAAACTGACGTTTTGGGTTTTTTTTTATGCGCTTGTGTGAACTGACACTTATCCTAAGTAAAAATAATTCTTCTATTTTCATAAGCTGTACAATAAATACTTGATATAACAACATACAACACAACTACTACTAAGAAGTTATATACTTGGAAAAAGGAGAGAGAAAAAGGAAAATTAGATATTTATTTTCCTAATTGGAAACATGAGCAATAAAAAAAAAAGTTTTCCGATTCTTTAGGGGCCCAAGCAACTCAGGCTTTAAAGACGATAATGCTGATCAATGATACTGTATTGTGCAGTGTTTAATGCAGTTTTCCTACAATTCTAGCATAGTCACTATTTTGTTGTGAATGGGTTTGAGATGAGTTCTGAGCAGAGGCTCCCTCTGGTGGTTACAAGCGGTGCTAGTGAAGATTGTGAGGACTGGGAATCAGGTGTTACTGACTGGTCTTATATAAGGGAGTCATTTTCCCATCAGGGTTGCCGGTGATCAATTGTTCTGGTCTGAATCCTTCATTCCAGTTTCCCTTGTAGCCTGCTGTGTCGTGTCTGCATCTCCTGCTATCAGATAAGACGTTTTCTTCTTTTGTGTTTGTACTATATTTTTGCATTTTGTCCTGCACTTCTTTGGGGGCCTTCAGGGTCCCCTCCGGGGGCTTCTGCCCTCTCAGTTTAGTTCAGCCACTGAGTTTTGTTCTTTTGCTTTTTCCAGTTTTTTCAGTGGCTGCTGTTTTGATTTTGTTACACCAGAGAACTAATTTAGGTGGTGGAGGTCGTGTGATCTCAGGTGATTTTGAAATTAGTAGAGTTGGTGCTTTTCAGGGTTTTCTGGGATTGCAGTAAGTACCCTTCCTATCCTTTTCTATTTAGATAGTTTGGGCCCCAGCGTTTGCTCATACTATTTTCTTTCTGTGTCAGTATTTCCTCTTGTCTAACCGCCATTACATGTTTGGGGGCTTTCTATTATCTTTGGGGTTCTGCTCCGGGGCAGATAGCTTTCCTATTTCTATCTTTAGGTGTAGTTAGTTTCTCAGGCTGTGACGAGGCGTCTAGGACCAACGTAGGAACGCTCCACGGCTGCCTCTAGTTGTGGTGGTTAGTCAGGGTACTGCAATCTCATAGATTCCAACTGCTCTGGTGTATTGCCTTTTTACCTGCTCTCCTCAGCTACCGAAACATAACAGTATCACCGGCCTAAAAATTGAAAATTGTATGGTACTCACAGAAGGGAAAAAATATTGTGAAAGAAAAAAGGTTGTCAGAGTTGTCAGAGATATTTTTCTGTTTGTTGCATTTTTTTTTTTTTTCCCTCTGTATCTCTGGGTGCTGGGAGGATCTTTTCTCCCAATGGAGTTTTCACAGTTGTCTGGCCGTGTGGATCAGCTTGCCACTGAGGTTCAGAGTATTGCTGCATATCTTGCTAGGTTGCCTGTTGTGGAACCTAGGATCCCCATGCCAGATTTGTTTTTAGGGGATCGAGCTAAGTTTCAGAATTTCAAAAATAATTGTAAATTGTTTTTTGCCTTAAAATCTAAGTCCTCAGGAAACGCAGCGCAGCAGGTTCAAATTATCATCTCTCTCCTGCGCGGCGATCCTCAGGATTGGGCTTTTTCCCTGATACCTGGGGATCCTGTCTTGAGTGATGTTGATGCGTTTTTTCAGGCATTGGGGTTATTGTACGATGAGCCTAATGTCACTGATCAAGCTGAAAAAGGCTTGTTGGCATTAAATCAGGGGCTTGATGACGCTGAGTTATACTGTCAGAGATTCCGTAGGTGGGCAGTCCTGACCAAATGGAATGACGACGCTTTGGCGGCACTTTTCCGGAAGGGTCTGTCAGATAATGTAAAGGATGTTATGGTGGGATTCCCTGTCCCCTCTGGTCTCAATGATTCTATGTCATTAGCGATTCAAATTGACAGACGTTTGCGTGAGCGGAGAAGTATGCGTGGAATGGTGTTGCCTTGTGAACCAGCTTCTGAACCCATGCAGTGTGATAGAGTGGTGTCTGGGGCACAGCGTCATGAGTTTCGAAAGCGCAATGGGTTATGTTTCTACTGTGGTGATGCCTCTCATGCTATTTCAGTCTGCCCTAAGCGGGAAGACGTTTTGCACGCTCAGTTGTCTTGGGTAGTGTTCAGACTAAGTTTTTATTAACTGTCACTCTGATATGCTCTCTGTCCTCATTTTCTGCTCAGGCTTTCGTTGATTCTGGAGCAGCTATTAACCTGATGGATTATGATTTTGCTAAACGTTGTGGGTTTCCCTTGATACCCCTACAGAAGTCTATTCCCCTACTGGGGATCGATTCTACCCCTTTGGCTGAGAATAAACCCCAGTTTTCTACTCAGGTGATAATGAGGGTTGAACCTGATCACCAGGAGTGCTGCAAATTTTTGGTTCTATATAATCTGCATGACATTATCGTGCTGGGTTTCCCTTGGTTACAGTCTCATAATCCTGTTTTGGATTGGAAATCTGTGTCTGTAACCAGTTGGGGCTGCCAATGTGTTAATACCAACACTCCTGTTTTTTCTGCCTCCCCCCAGGCTCAGGATGTTCCTGACTTTTTGTTTGATTTTTCTGATGTGTTTAGCGAAAGTAAATCTGCATCCTTGCCTCCCCATAGGAGCTATGACTGCGCTATTGAATTAGTGCCGGGTAGTAAATTCCCTAAAGGTCGCCTTTTTAACTTGTCTGTACCTGAACATGACGCTATGCGGTCTTATATCAAGGAATCATTGGAGAAGGGTCATATCAGACCATCCTCTTCACCCTTAGGTGCCGGTTTTTCTTTGTGGCCAAAAAAGATGGTTCATTAAGGCCGTGTATTGATTATCGTCTCTTGAACAATATTACTGTGAAATATCAATACCCGTTACCCTTGATTTCTGACCTGTTTTCCAGGGTGAAAAACGCTACTTGGTTTACCAAGCTTGACCTCAGGGGGGCGTATAACCTTATTCGCATTAAGCACGGGGATGAATGGAAGACGGCATTCAATACCCTGAAGGGCATTTTGAGTACCTAGTGATGCCCTTTGGGCTCACTAATGCTCCTTCCGTCTTCCAGTCCTTCATGAATGACATTTTCAGGGATTTTGTGGACAAATTTCTGATTGTTTATTTGGATGATATCTTGATTTTTTCTAATGACTGGGACTCTCATGTGAAACATGTTCGAACTGTATTCCAGATTTTGAGAGAGAATGCTCTGTATGTGAAGGGATCAAAGTGTCTTTTTGGCGTACAGAGGATCTCATTTCTGGATTCATTTTGTCCCCATCTGTTATTGAAATGGACCCGGTCAAGGTTCAGGCCATCTGTGATTGGGTCCAACCTACTTCATTAAAGGCTCTTCAGAGATTTTTGGGTTTTGCCAATTTTTATCGTAAATTTATTGGTAATTTCTCGGTTATTGTTAAACCATTAACTGATTTGACCAGAAAGGGTTCTGATGTGGTGAATTGGCCTCCTGAGGCAGTCTCTGCATTTCAGGAACTTAAGCAGAGATTCACTTCTGCTCCTGTTCTACGGCAGCCTGATGTTTCTCTGCCATTTCAGGTGGAGGTTGATGCCTCTGAAATTGGGGCAGGTGCCGTTTTGTCCCAAAAAGATCCAGAGACCTCTAAAAGTAACCCTTGTGCCTTTTTCTCTCGAAAATTTTCTCCTACTGAACGTAATTATGATGTGGGTAATCGGGAGTTATTGGCCATGAAGTGGGCTTTTGAAGAGTGGAGACATTGGCTGGAGGGAGCCAAACATCAGGTGGTGGTCCTTACGGACCATAAGAATCTGGTCTATCTGGAATCTGCCATGCGACTCAATCCTAGACAGGCCAGTGGGCCTTGTTTTTCACACGTTTTAATTTTGTGCTTTCCTTTCTTCCTGGCACTAAGAATGTTAAGGCGGATGCCCTCTCGAGGAGTTTCCTTGCGGACTCTCCTGAGTTATCTGATCCTTCTGTTATTTTGAAAGAGGGTGTAGTTCTTTCCGCCATCTCGCCCAATTTGAGACTTGCTCTGGAGGGGTGTCAGGAGGATAGGCCCGAGCGCTGCCCTGTTGGAAAATTGTTTCTCCCGGACCAATGGAAAAAGAGTGTGATGTCTGAGATTCATTGTTCCGCATTGGCTGGGCATCCCGGAATTTTTGGTACCAGAGACTTGGTTAGTCGGTCCTTTTGGTGGCCTACCTTGTCTCGTGATGTCAGGGAATTTGTGCAGTCCTGCGGGACTTGCTCTCGCTCCAAGCCTTGCTCTCGCTCTAGTGGTTTGTTGATGCCATTGCCTGTGCCTAAGAGACCATGGACCCATATCTCTATGGATTTCATTTCCGACCTTCCTGTTTCTCAGAGAATGACCACCATCTGGGTAATTTGTGATAGGTTTTCCAAAATGATACATCTTGTGCCATTACCTAAGTTGCCTTCCTCCTCTGAATTGGTGCCGTTGTTCCTTCAGCACGTGGTTCGTTTACACGGCATTCCTGAGAACATTGTGTCTGACAGAGGAGTCCAGTTTGTTTCTAGATTTTGGAGGACTTTTTGTTCTAAATTGGGTGTTCAATTGTCTTTCTCCTCGGCATTTCATCCTCAGACCAATGGTCAAACTGAGAGAACAAACCAGACATTGGAGACTTATCTAAGATGCTTTGTGTCTGCTGATCAGGATGACTGGGTCTCTTTTTTGCTTTGGCTGAGTTTGCTCTTAATAATAGGGCTAGCTCTGCCACTTTGATGTCTCCGTTTTTCTGTAATTCTGGGTTTCACCCTCGATTTTCTTCAGGACAGACGGAGGCTTTCTGTCTGTCCAGGTGTTGACTCTGTTGTGGAGCGTATGCAACAGATTTGGGACCAGGTAGTGGAGAGGTTGTCCCTCTCTCAGGAGAAGGCCCAGCGGTTTGCTAACCGGCATAGGACTGATGGTCCTCGGTTTAAAGTGGGGGACTTGGTCTGGTTGTCCTCAAAGAATATTCCTATGAGAGTAGCATCTCCTAAATTTAAGCCTAGGTTCATTGGACCTTATAAGATCATGGAGATTATTAATCCTGTTTCTTTTCGTTTGCTTCTTCCAGGGACATTTAAGATCCATAACGTGTTCCACAAGTCCTTGTTGAAGAGGTTTGTTGAGTCAGTGGTTCCTGCTGCTGTGCCTCCTGACCCTGTTTTGGTTGAGGGCAATCTGGAGTATGTGGTTGAGAAAATATTGGATTCTCGTTTTTCTAGACGGAAACTCCAGTATTTGGTTAAATGGAGAGGTTATGGTCAGGAGGACAATTCTTGGGTGTTTGCTTCGGACATCCATGCTAGGAGACTTATCCGTGCGTATCATAGATCTCATCCTGACCGGCCTGGTTGCTCAAGTGAGGGTTCGGTGACCCCTCCTCAAGGGGGGTACTGTTGTGAATGTGTTTGAGATGAGTTCTGAGCAGAGGCTCCCTCTGGTGGTTACAAGCGGTGCTAGTGAAGATTGTGAGGACTGGGAATCAGGTGTTACTGACTGGTTTTATATAAGGGAGTCATTTTCCCATCAGGGTTGCCGTGATCAATTGTTCTGGTCTGAATCCTTCATTCCAGTTTCCCTTGTAGCCTGCTGTGTCGTGTCTGCATCTCCTGCTATCAGATAAGACGTTTTCTTCTTTTGTGTTTGTACTATATTTTTTGCATTTTGTCCTGCACTTCTTTGGGGGCCTTCAGGGTCCCCTCCGGGGGCTTCTGCCCTCTCAGTTTAGTTCAGCCACTGAGTTTTGTTCTTTTGCTTTTTCCAGTTTTTTCAGTGGCTGCTGTTTTGATTTTGTTACACCAGAACTAATTTAGGTGGTGGAGGTCGTGTGATCTCAGGTGATTTTGAAATGTAGTAAGTTGGTGCTTTTCAGGGTTTTCTGGGATTGCAGTAAGTACCCTTCCTATCCTTTTCTATTTAGATAGTTTGGGCCCCAGCGTTTGCTCATACTATTTTCTTTCTGTGTCAGTATTTCCTCTTGTCTAACCGCCATTACATGTTTGGGGGCTTTCTATTATCTTTGGGGTTCTGCTCCGGGGCAGATAGCTTTCCTATTTCTATCTTTAGGTATAGTTAGTTTCTCAGGCTGTGACGAGGCGTCTAGGACCAACGTAGGAACGCTCCACGGCTGCCTCTAGTTGTGGTGGTTAGTCAGGGTACTGCAATCTCATAGTTTCCAACTTCTCTGGTGTATTGCCTTTTTTACCTGCACTCCTCAGCTATCGAAACATAACAGTATCACCGGCCAAAAAATTGAAAATTGTATGGTACTCACAGAAGGGAAAAAAAAAAAAATTGTGAAAGAAAAAAGGTTGTCAGAGTTGTCAGAGATATTTTTCTGTTTGTTGCTTTTTTTTTCCCTCTGTATCTCTGGGTGCTGGGGAGGATCTTTTCTCTCAATGGAGTTTGCACAGTTGTCTGGCCGTGTGGATCAGCTTGCCGCTGAGGTTCAGAGTATTGCTATCTATCTTGCAGGGTTGCCTGTTGTGGAGCCTAGGATTCCCATGCCAGATTTGTTTTTAGGGGATCGAGCTAAGTTTCAGAATTTCAAAAATAATTGTAAATTGTTTTTTGCCTTAAAATCTAAGTCCTCAGGGAACGCAGCGCAGCAGGTTCAAATTATCATCTCTCTCCTGCGCGGCGATCCTCAGGATTGGGCTTTTTCCCTGACACCTGGGGATCCTGTTTTGAGTGATGTTGATGCATTTTTTCAGGCTTTGGGGTTATTGTACGATGAGCCTAATGTCACTGATCAAGCTGAAAAAAGCCTTGTTGGCATTAAATCAGGGGCTTGAGGACGCTGAGTTATACTGTCAGAGATTCCGTAGGTGGGCAGTCCTGACCAAATGGAATGACGACGCTTTGGCAGCCCTTTTCCAGAAGGGTCTGTCAGATAATGTAAAGGATGTTATGGTGGGATTCCCTGTCCCCTCTGGTCTCAATGATTCTATGTCATTAGCGATTCAAATTGACAGACGTTTGCGTGAGCGGAGAAGTATGCGTGGAATGGTGTTGCCTTGTGAACCAGCTTCTGAATCCATGCAGTGTGATAGAGTGGTGTCTGGGGCACAGCGTCATGAGTTTCGAAAGCGCAATGGGTTATGTTTCTACTGTGGTGATGCCTCTCATGCTATTTCAGTCTGCCCTAAGCAGGGAAGACGTTTTGCACGCTCAGTTGTCTTGGGTAATGTTCAGACTAAGTTTTTATTAACTGTCACTCTGATATGCTCTCTGTCCTCATTTTCTGCTCAGGCTTTCGTTGATTCTGGAGCAGCTATTAACCTGATGGATTATGATTTTGCTAAACGTTGTGGGTTTCCCTTGATACCCCTACAGAAGTCTATTCCCCTACTGGGGATCGATTCTACCCCTTTGGCTGAGAATAAACCCCAGTTTTCTACTCAGGTGATAATGAGGGTTGAACCTGATCACCAGAAGTGCTGCAAATTTTTGGTTCTGTATAATCTGCATGACATTATCGTGCTGGGTTTCCCTTGGTTACAGTCTCATAATCCTGTTTTGGATTGGAAATCTGTGTCTGTAACCAGTTGGGGCTGCCAATATGTTAATACCAACACTCCTGTTTTTTCTGCCTCCCCCCAGGCTCAGGATGTTCCTGACTTTTTGATTGATTTTTCTGATGTGTTTAGCGAAAGTAAATCTGCATCCTTGCCTCCCCATAGGAGCTATGACTGCGCTATTGAATTAGTGCCGGGTAGTAAATTCCCTAAAGGTCGCCTTTTTAACTTGTCTGTACCTGAACATGACGCTATTAAGCACGGGGATGAATGGAAGACGGCATTCAATACCCCTGAAGGGCATTTTGAGTACCTAGTGATGCCCTTTGGCTCACTAATGCTCCTTCCGTCTTCCAGTCCTTCATGAATGACATTTTCAGGGCTTTTGTGGACAAATTTCTGATTGTTTATTTGGATGATATCTTGATTTTTTCTAATGACTGGGACTCTCATGTGAAACATGTTCGAACTGTGTTCCAGATTTTGCGAGAGAATGCTCTGTATGTGAAGGGATCAAAGTGTCTTTTTGGCGTACAGAGGATCTCATTTCTGGGATTCATTTTGTCCCCATCTGTTATTGAAATGGACCGGTCAAGGTTCAGGCCATCTGTGATTGGGTCCAACCTACTTCATTAAAGGCTCTTCAGAGATTTTTGGGTTTTGCCAATTTTTATCGTAAATTTATTGGTAATTTCTCGGTTATTGTTAAACCATTAACTGATTTGACCAGAAAGGGTTCTGATGTGGTGAATTGGCCTCCTGAGGCAGTCTCTGCATTTCAGGAACTTAAAAAAAGATTCACTTCTGCTCCTGTTCTACGGCAGCCTGATGTTTCTCTGCCATTTCAGGTGGAGGTTGATGCCTCTGAAATTGGGGCAGGTGCCGTTTTGTCCCCAAAAGATCCAGAGACCTCTAAAAGTAACCCTTGTGCCTTTTTCTCTCTCGAAAATTTTCTCCTACTGAACGTAATTATGACGTGGGTAATCGGGAGTTATTGGCCATGAAGTGGGCTTTTGAGGAGTGGAGACATTGGCTGGAGGGAGCCAAACATCGGGTGGTGGTCCTTACGGACCATAAGAATCTGGTCTATCTGGAATCTGCCAAGCGACTCAATCCTAGACAGGCCAGGTGGGCCTTGTTTTTCACACGTTTTAATTTTGTGGTTTCCTTTCTTCCTGGCACTAAGAATGTTAAGGCGGATGCCCTCTCGAGGAGTTTTCTTGCGGACTCTCCTGAGTTATCTGATCCTTCTGTTATTTTGAAAGAGGGTGTAGTTCTTTCCGCCATCTCGCCCAATTTGAGACTTGCTCTGGAGGGGTGTCAGGAGGATAGGCCCGAGTGCTGCCCTGTTGGAAAATTGTTTGTCCCGGACCAGTGGAAAAAGAGTGTGATGTCTGAGATTCATTGTTCCGCATTGGCTGGGCATCCCGGAATTTTTGGTACCAGAGACTTGGTTAGTCGGTCCTTTTGGTGGCCTACCTTGTCTCGTGATGTCAGGGAATTTGTGCAGTCCTGCGGGACTTGCTCTCGCTCCAAGCCTTGCTCTCGCTCTAGTGGTTTGTTGATGCCATTGCCTGTGCCTAAGAGACCATGGACCCATATCTCTATGGATTTCATTTCCGACCTTCCTGTTTCTCAGAGAATGACCACCATCTGGGTAATTTGTGATAGGTTTTCCAAAATGATACATCTTGTGCCATTACCTAAGTTGCCTTCCTCCTCTGAATTGGTGCCGTTGTTCCTTCAGCACGTGGTTCGTTTACACGGCATTCCTGAGAACATTGTGTCTGACAGAGGAGTCCAGTTTATTTCCAGATTTTGGAGGACTTTTTGTTCTAAATTGGGTGTTCAATTGTCTTTCTCCTCGGCATTTCATCCTCAGACCAATGGTCAAACTGAGAGAACAAACCAGACATTGGAGACTTATCTAAGATGCTTTGTGTCTGCTGATCAGGATGACTGGGTCTCTTTTTTGCCTTTGGCTGAGTTTGCTCTTAATAATAGGGCTAGCTCTGCCACTTTGATGTCTCCGTTTTTCTGTAATTCTGGGTTTCACCCTCGATTTTCTTCAGGACAGACGGAGGCTTCTGTCTGTCCAGGTGTTGACTCTGTTGTGGAGCGTATGCAACAGATTTGGGACCAGGTAGTGGAGAGGTTGTCCCTCTCTCAGGAGAGGGCCCAGCGGTTTGCTAACCGGCATAGGACTGATGGTCCTCGGTTTAAAGTGGGGGACTTGGTCTGGTTGTCCTCAAAGAATATTCCTATGAGAGTAGCATCTCCTAAATTTAAGCCTAGGTTCATTGGACCTTATAAGATCATGGAGATTATTAATCCTGTTTCTTTTCGTTTGCTTCTTCCAGGGACATTTAAGATCCATAACGTGTTCCAAGTCCTTGTTGAAGAGGTTTGTTGAGCCAGTGGTTCCTGCTGCTGTGCCTCCTGACCCTGTTTTGGTTGAGGGCAATCTGGAGTATGTGGTTGAGAAAATATTAGATTCTCGTTTTTCTAGACGGAAACTCCAGTATTTGGTTAAATGGAGAGGTTATGGTCAGGAAGACAATTCTTGGGTGTTTGCTTCGGACATCCATGCTAGGAGACCTATCCGTGCTTATCATAGAACTCATCCTGACCGACCTGGTTGCTCAAGTGAGGGTTCGGTGACCCTCCTCAAGGGGGGTACTGTTGTGAATGGGTTTGAGATGAGTTCTGAGCAGAGGCTCCCTCTGGTGGTTACAAGCGGTGCTGGTCTGTCCAGTGAAGATTGTGAGGACTGGGAATCAGGTGTTACTGACTGGTCTTATATAAGGGAGTCACCTTCCCATCAGGGTTGCCGGTGATCAATTGTTCTGGTCTGAATCCTTCATTCCTGTTTCCCTTGTAGCCTGCTGTGTCGTGTCTGCATCTCCTGCTAACAGATAAGACATTTTCTTCTTTTTGTTTTTGTGCTATATTTTTGCATTTTGTCCTGCACTTCTGTGGGGGCCTTCAGGGTCCCCTCCGGGGGCTTTTTGCCCTCTCAGTTTAGTTCAGCCACTGATGTTTGTACTTTTGCTTTTTCCAGTTTTTTCAGTGGCTGCTGTTTTAATTTTGTTACACCAGAGAACTAATTTAGGTGGAAGAGGTCGTGTGATCTCAGGTGATTTTGAAATTAGTAGAGTTGGTGCTTTTCAGGGTTTTCTGGGATTGCAGTAAGTGTCCTTCCTATCCTTTTCTATTTAGTTAGTTTGGGCCCCAGCGTTTGCTCATACTATTTTCTTTCTGTGTCAGTATTTCATCTTGTCTAACCGCCATTATTTGTTTGGGGGTTTTCTATTATCTTTGGGGTTCTGCTCCGGGGCAGATAGCTTTCCTATTTCTATCTTTAGGTATAGTTAGTTTCTCAGGCTGTGACGAGGCGTCTAGGACCAACGTAGGAACGCTCCACGGCTGCCTCTAGTTGTGGTGGTTAGTCAGGGTACTGCAATCTCATAGTTTCCAACTTCTCTGGAGTATTGCCTTTTTTACCTGCACTCCTCAGCTACCGAAACATAACAGATAACTGTAATAGGGTCTATCACAGTGATCAAAATGAACCAATAGGAAAAATCTCCTATTGTTGCCGAGTGTCTCAGTGGGCACACTACGCATGCGCCCGTCATTTTCTTCCCGAAAAAAGACACAGCGGGACAGAGCCAGAGGGATTGGGGAACACTGGAGGTACCAGGGGGCTTGGGTGACCCAATTTTTCTCTACTCTGATGTGCTAGGTCACATCAGAAGAGAGAGAAATAAATTGGAAATTTGATTTTTCGTCTTTTTGCGGTCGCTGCTATTCGGTGAATAAAGGCGATCGCAACACTGAGGGTGGTAAAAACCGACCCAAATCATGTTCTCTGGGTATTTCCCATGCTGGAGAGTGCTATAACCTTATTTCTCAGTGCCGATAAAAGCGGCGCTGAGGAATAAGTAGCCTTAACTTTCGCCGTTAAAAGGCATATCGGCAGTCATTAAGGGGTCAAGAGTAGTGTTGAGCATTCCGATACCGCAAGTATCGGGTATCGGCCGATATTCGCGTTATCGGAATTCCGATACTTAATTCCGATACTTTTTCAATATCGTATACCGGAATCGGAAGTTCCCATAATTCTTTGAGAGACAATGTGATTTTAGTCAGCCAATGAGGAATCCTAAGAAGTGTGGGCACATCCTGTACTGCTGCGGTCATGTTAACTAATGGCATGGCTGTGATTGGATGCTGAAATGATGTCAGAATGCACTATAAAAGGCGCCGCCGCCATTTTAGCGTCACTGTGCTGTGAACTCAGTTAGGGAAAGAACGCTGCTCTGCTGACTCTGAGGGACAGTTAGAGATTGCGATTTAGTGTACTGTGCTTTAGGCAGGCTAGTTTACCACCGGCTGTGTAAAGCTTCCTTTTGCCTGCAGTGTTGTTTTAACAGCTCTGCAAGGTGTGTGTGAGTGCAGGTGACGCTGCAGTTTGCTCTGTATGCAACGCTGTCTGTAGGCATCTGCACGTGTCACTCACAGACTCTTTTTTTTTTTCTTCAGTGTAATTCTTGCTGCTCCATGTAATTGAAATAATAGTGTGACGCGCTTCCATCCGTATACAATACCTTGGTTGCAAACACTATAGAAGTCCACAATGGAGCCTTTCACAGCAAGTGAACAGTTGTGTTTCAGTGTTCACTGCAGTCTGTGATTTTTTTTTTTTTTTTTGAGTGCAGATCATGCTCCAGTTACTTCAACTAATGCTGCGTGTACTCTGCTGAGTGTCTGTCACTGGCTCATCCTTGTAATTTTTCAAAAATTGCTGCTGCTTTCTTCTATTTTAAATTTACAAAAATCTATTAGTGTGACGCTCTTCCATCAAAATACAATACATTGCTTGCAAACTTAATAGAAGTCCACAAAAAGGCCTTTCACAGCAAGTGAACAGTTGTGTTTCAGTGTTCACTGTAGTCTGAGGTTTCATTTTTTTGTAGGAGTGTAGATCCCGCTCCACTTCAACCACCGCAGCGTGTACTCTGCTGAGTGTCTGTCACTGGCTCATCCTTGTAATTTTTCAAAAATTGCTGCTGCTTTCTTCTATTTTAAATTTACAAAAATATATTAGTGTGACGCTCTTCCATCAAAATACAATACATTGCTTGCAAACATAATAGAAGTCCACAAAAAGGCCTTTCACAGCAAGTGAACAGTTGTGTTTCAGTGTTCACTGTAGTCTGAGGTTTCATTTTTTTGTAGGAGTGTAGATCCCGCTCCACTTCAACCACCGCAGCGTGTACTCTGCTGAGTGTCTGTCACTGGCTCATCCTTGTAATTTTTCAAAAATTGCTGCTGCTTTATTCTATTTTAAATTTACAAAAATATATTAGTGTGACGCTCTTCCATCAAAATACAATACATTGCTTGCAAACTTAATAGAAGTCCACAAAAAGGCCTTTCACAGCAAGTGAACAGTTGTGTTTCAGTGTTCACTGTAGTCTGAGGTTTCATTTTTTTGTAGGAGTGTAGATCCCGCTCCACTTCAACCACCGCAGCGTGTACTCTGCTGAGTGTCTGTCACTGGCTCATCCTTGTAATTTTTCAAAAATTGCTGCTGCTTTCTTCTATTTTAAATATACAAAAATATATTAGTGTGACGCTCTTCCATCAAAATACAATACATTGCTTGCAAACATAATAGAAGTCCACAAAAAGGCCTTTCACAGCAAGTGAACAGTTGTGTTTCAGTGTTCACTGTAGTCTGAGGTTTCATTTTTTTGTAGGAGTGTAGATCCCGCTCCACTTCAACCACGCAGCGTGTACTCTGCTGAGTGTCTGTCACTGGCTCATCCTTGTAATTTTTCAAAAAATTGCTGCTGCTTTATTCTATTTTAAATCTACAAAAATATATTAGTGTGACGCCTTCCATCAAAATACAATACATTGCTTGCAAACTTAATAGAAGTCCACAAAAAGGCCTTTCACAGCAAGTGAACAGTTGTGTTTCAGTGTTCACTGTAGTCTGAGGTTTCATTTTTTTGTAGGAGTGTAGATCCCGCTCCACTTCAACCACCGCAGCGTGTACTCTGCTGAGTGTCTGTCACTGGCTCATCCTTGTAATTTTTCAAAAATTGCTGCTGCTTTTTCTATTTTAAATTTACAAAAATATATTAGTGTGACGCTCTTCCATCAAAATACAATACATTGCTTGCAAACATAATAGAAGTCCACAAAAAGGCCTTTCACAGCAAGTGAACAGTTGTGTTTCAGTGTTCACTGTAGTCTGAGGTTTCATTTTTTGTAGGAGTGTAGATCCCGCTCCACTTCAACCACCGCAGCGTGTACTCTGCTGAGTGTCTGTCACTGGCTCATCCTTGTAATTTTTCAAAAATTGCTGCTGCTTTATTCTATTTTAAATTTACAAAAATATATTAGTGTGACGCTCTTCCATCAAAATACAATACATTGCTTGCAAACTTAATAGAAGTCCACAAAAAGGCCTTTCACAGCAAGTGAACAGTTGTGTTTCAGTGTTCACTGTAGTCTGAGGTTTCATTTTTTTGTAGGAGTGTAGATCCCGCTCCACTTCAACCACCGCAGCGTGTACTCTGCTGAGTGTCTGTCACTGGCTCATCCTTGTAATTTTTCAAAAATTGCTGCTGCTTTCTTCTATTTTAAATTTACAAAAATATATTAGTGTGACGCTCTTCCATCAAAATACAATACATTGCTTGCAAACATAATAGAAGTCCACAAAAAGGCCTTTCACAGCAAGTGAACAGTTGTGTTTCAGTGTTCACTGTAGTCTGAGGTTTCATTTTTTTGTAGGAGTGTAGATCCCGCTCCACTTCAACCACCGCAGCGTGTACTCTGCTGAGTGTCTGTCACTGGCTCATCCTTGTAATTTTTCAAAAATTGCTGCTGCTTTATTCTATTTTAAATTTACAAAAATATATTAGTGTGACGCTCTTCCATCAAAATACAATACATTGCTTGCAAACTTAATAGAAGTCCACAAAAAGGCCTTTCACAGCAAGTGAACAGTTGTGTTTCAGTGTTCACTGTAGTCTGAGGTTTCATTTTTTTGTAGGAGTGTAGATCCCGCTCCACTTCAACCACCGCAGCGTGTACTCTGCTGAGTGTCTGTCACTGGCTCATCCTTGTAATTTTTCAAAAATTGCTGCTGCTTTCTTCTATTTTAAATTTACAAAAATATATTAGTGTGACGCTCTTCCATCAAAATACAATACATTGCTTGCAAACATAATAGAAGTCCACAAAAAGGCCTTTCACAGCAAGTGAACAGTTGTGTTTCAGTGTTCACTGTAGTCTGAGGTTTCACTTTTTTGTAGGAGTGTAGATCCCGCTCCACTTCAACCACCGCAGCGTGTACTCTGCTGAGTGTCTGTCACTGGCTCATCCTTGTAATTTTTCAAAAATTGCTGCTGCTTTCTTCTATTTTAAATTTACAAAAATATATTAGTGTGACGCTCTTCCATCAAAATACAATACATTGCTTGCAAACATAATAGAAGTCCACAAAAAGGCCTTTCACAGCAAGTGAACAGTTGTGTTTCAGTGTTCACTGTAGTCTGAGGTTTCATTTTTTTGTAGGAGTGTAGATCCCGCTCCACTTCAACCACCGCAGCGTGTACTCTGCTGAGTGTCTGTCACTGGCTCATCCTTGTAATTTTTCAAAAATTGCTGCTGCTTTATTCTATTTTAAATTTACAAAAATATATTAGTGTGACGCTCTTCCATCAAAATACAATACATTGCTTGCAAACTTAATAGAAGTCCACAAAAAGGCCTTTCACAGCAAGTGAACAGTTGTGTTTCAGTGTTCACTGTAGTCTGAGGTTTCATTTTTTTGTAGGAGTGTAGATCCCGCTCCACTTCAACCACCGCAGCGTGTACTCTGCTGAGTGTCTGTCACTGGCTCATCCTTGTAATTTTTCAAAAATTGCTGCTGCTTTATTCTATTTTAAATTTACAAAAATATATTAGTGTGACGCTCTTCCATCAAAATACAATACATTGCTTGCAAACATAATAGAAGTCCACAAAAAGGCCTTTCACAGCAAGTGAACAGTTGTGTTTCAGTGTTCACTGTAGTCTGAGGTTTCATTTTTTTGTAGGAGTGTAGATCCCGCTCCACTTCAACCACCGCAGCGTGTACTCTGCTGAGTGTCTGTCACTGGCTCATCCTTGTAATTTTTCAAAAATTGCTGCTGCTTTATTCTATTTTAAATTTACAAAAATCTATTAGTGTGACGCTCTTCCAGAGGACAGCGTTTGTTGGCCATTTGTGAGTCTGCAGCACATGGTTGATTTCATGCTGCACTGCCTGAGTAAACGACCGCTGCATCGGCCACATTCTCACCACGTCAGATTATTGGGTGTACACCCTCCTAGACCCTCGCTACTGGGACAACTTACAAAGCCTCATCACACCGTTGAACCGGGACCGTAAAATGCTGGAGGACCAAGACACACTGTTGAAATCCATAATGTTCTCCATTCCAGCCGAGAGCGCTGCTGCTGCTACTGCTTTACAAAGCAGCTCTGTGCGTCGAGGCATTGTAGACACCTCT
Source organism: Oophaga sylvatica (assembly GCA_033576555.1). Taxonomy (NCBI): domain Eukaryota; kingdom Metazoa; phylum Chordata; class Amphibia; order Anura; family Dendrobatidae; genus Oophaga; species Oophaga sylvatica. The sequence goes on from JARQOD010000001.1 coordinate 803,563,501, forward strand.
GCAACAAGAGAGAGCACAAGCAGCGCCTCTGCACAGGGCAAGAGCTGTATGTTGCAAATGTGGCGAAGTTTTGTGACAGCGCCACCAAGGTGTACACCATAGTGATGGGAAATCTAGTTAATTTTGGTGATTAGTTCACCATGAACTAGTTCACTGAAAAGATTAGTTCAAAAGATTAGTTCATTTAGTTCAGTTTTTCTCCACCCTATCCTGTGAGGAGCTGATAGGAAATGCATCATGTGACCTCAGAACTAAATGAACTAGATGAACTGCTGAACAAAATGTTCTATTGAGAATGACTCAGGACAGCCTAGTTCAATCTGATGCCTCTGACTGAGCCCAGCAGTGCCACATAATGATTGTGTATTAGGGGGCTGAGAAGCAGTTCAGCATCCACCATTTTAAGAACAGAACAGGGTCAGTGTTAAAGATTTTAGCAAGACTGATCTTCTAGGCTAGAGGCATGAACTACACACAGAAACACTCTCTCATACACACATATGAGCTGTGTCTGTGTACTGTGTGTGCAATTTCATTTTTTATTGATAATATTATTATTACTGTTATATTTGTATTTGATGTGTGGTATGCTTTGGAGGTGCTGGCTTGCCCTGCTGCCAGTGTATTATCTGAGCGCATCTTTAGTGCTGCAGGTGGTGTACTAACAGACTGTCGCATGCGACTATCCTCAGACAATGTAGACCGGCTTATTTTTCTGAAAATGAACAAGGCATGGATCTCACCTGAATTTGCCTGTCCGTTTTCAGATTAAATAACTGTTTGCCAACGTTTTCCAAGTCTCCTGTTATGTTCATCTTTCTACCACCTGAACTCTACTCCCTGGGCTACAACACTGCCAGTCACAGGGGAATGATCATTTACAAAACAAAATGTTATCCCCAACAAATAGTAGTGCAACGACTCCAGTGCCCACTTTATCGCCAGGCACTCTCTCTCTACAATGCTGTCTCTGTTTTTTGATGGAGTAAGTTTTCGACTCAGGAAACTAATGGGATGCTCCTCCCCGTTAAGCTCCAGTCCTGAGACAACACGGCACCCAGACCTACCTCTGACGCATCAGTCTGGACAATGAATTCTCTTTTGAACTCGGGTGTGCTCAAAACTGGTGACCCACACAGTGCCCCTTTTATTGCCCCTGTTGATGACCCCTTGCTGATTTATTAACCGGCTCCACCAGATCCATGGGTATTCTCTCAAACTGGACCTCTAAAATTTTTAATGGCACCAAGGGACTCACTAAATGAGGCTGAGGACTGTGTATCTGGCGCATGCGTCAAGAGTTACAATACCGTTTAACTTCTTGATAGACCCCCAGCCAGTAAAACCGTTGTATAATTCTGTGTAGGGTTTTCTTTTGGCACAAATGTCACCCTAGTACATGCGCATGCGCTAAGTCCATTACCAACCTCCGATATGACTGCGGTAGCAGCAATTGCTAAAAAATTTCAACATGTATTTTATAAACCTGATACAGCAAATCTTGGTTCAGCTCTAATTGTTTAAATACTGTAGCTGCCCCGGGGTGTTGGGGTTCCCCATTGACAACCAGTAAATTTTCACGGGCTAGACTCAACGTAGGGGCCGCGGAGTTGCGCCTTAACAAATTTGTCACCTGTCACATTTAAGTATTACAATTCAGGTCCCGGTGTCAAATCTTCCATCTCCCCAACTAACACTTCGATAGGAGAGGGGTTTTCCTACTCCACCGAAGGCAAAGGTAATACTGCCCACTGCACACATGTGTTATGCATAGTGAGACTGATAGTAGCCAACAAAGTAGCTAACAAAGGCCACTTGTGATCGCCCTATCAGCGTAGGAACAGTGCTACTCAAAAGATCTGCCATGATCCTGGACAAAATCTTGATATAATGGTCAATGAGTGAGAATGTACGATAGGATCCAGGCAGATGTGAAGGTTTGTTTGGTTTTAGTAGCAACTTCATGTGTGACATGTTTGAATGGCTGGGCAACCCTCCTGTCTCCAATATATGATTGAAGGTGCGTACCAATGTGGACGGGATATCCTCACTCAATAATTTTAATAATTTGGCTGTAAACCCGTCAGATCCTGGAGCTTTCCCGTATTTAAAGTAACTTATCGCCGCTGTCACTTCCGTCACCTCAATTTGTTTTTTTAAAAGGAGAAGCTGATAGTTTGTGATGGATGGTAACCGTATTCCATCTACAAAGGTGTTACCCTCCTCACTATCCGTATGTTCCACCTTATATAAGTCTGAGTAGTATTCTTGTAGAATGGTGTTTATGGTTCGAGGGTCTGTGTTCATGATCCCATGTTTATTCGTTAACGCTGTAAAATGTTGATGACGAATGTGATTTCCTTTCGCTAGTCGTGCTAATAGTCTCCCTCATTTGCTACCATAACGATATACATCGGCTCTATAATTGTTATTACTGCTTCTCTCTCGTCGATATACCCATACGTGTAAGTCAAACTTAGCCTGCTTACATCTATTTTTAACCTGTGTTGATGAACTTGTCTTGTTTGCCGTGTACCTATCGCGTAATATCCTGCTAGCCTGCGAGTAGTTTGTCGCCATCTTCTTTTTTAGCGTTGTCTGATAACCTATTAGTTTCCCGCGCATTACTCCCTTCCCTGCTGCCCATAAAAGTTCCGGCCTATCCCTAGTATCTCCATTAACCCTTACATATTAAAAACACCATTGCTTCACATGATGTCGAAACTTCTCATCCATTAACAAATAGGTCGGGAAGCGCCAAGTTTGGTTTGGCCCCATCTGCACCATATCTGGCATGGTCACTGATACAGGCGCGTGGTCATATATAGCTACGCTGTGCACATCTGCCTCTTCCACTCCCCTTAATAGCTCCTGTGCTAGCAATATATAATCTATTCTGGACCAAGAGTCATGTGGCGCCGAATAGAATGAATATTCACTGCCATCTGGGTTCAGGTGTGTCCAAATGTCTACAAAGTTACTCGTGTCTAGCAAGGGTTATTATAAACGTGTGTCATGTGATCGCACATTCATTCGCATCGACCTACAGTTCTTCACTGGTTCGATTCACCATATTTAAGTCACCACCATGGGTGGTTTTAATGCTCTCCTATCGGCCTGATATGCTTGGATACCTGGGATAAATTCAGGAACGTCTCCAAACTCCCTACTCACATGTCAGCGCAGGAACCGTAAGAGGGAACGTGCTTGTTTTGTTGCGCATAGGTGGAGTTTTATACAGTAAATGATTACTGCTGTCTTATTTTTGCGTCCCAAGGGCAGAATAAGTCTGCGTAACGTTACATTTTACAGACACTCATATAATAGACACACGCTACCCTAACCGTGACACAAGGAAGGTATTGTTGTCGGATAAAGCCGCCATTTTAGCGTCACTGTGCTGTTAATTCAGTTTGGGACAGAACGCTGCTCTGCTGACTCTGAGGGACAGTTAGAGATTGCGATTTTGTGTACTGTGCTTTAGGCAGGCTACTTTACCAACCGCTGTGTACATCTTCCTTTTGCCTTGCAGTGTTTTTTTCACAGCTCTGCAAGGTGTGTGTGTGAGTGCAGGTGACGCGCTGCAGTTTGCTCGGCATACAACGCTGTATGTAGGCATCTGCACATGTCACTCTCACACTCTTTTTTTTTTTTTTCTTTAGTGTAATTCTTGCTGCTCTATTCAATTGAAATTTAGTGTGACGTGCTTCCATCCGTATCCAATACATTGGTTGAAAACACTGTAGAAGGACACAAAAAGCCCTTTCACAGCTAAGAGTTGTGTTCACTGTAGTCTGAGATTTTAATTTATTCAATTTTGATCACGCTCAAGTTACTTCTTCAAGCAATGCTGCTTGTACTCTGCTGAGCGTGTCTTACTGCCTCATCCTTGTAATTTTTCTCGAATTGGTGTACATGTACATCAAAGTAGTCTTCATTTTGATCGAAATCCAAGCAGGTACCCGGACACTCTATGGCTGCTTTTGTACGGTGGACTGGCTCCAACATTCAATAAGACTTAAGATGCAATCGGGCACCTTGTCAAGGCCCAATCCTCTTCTCCCTCTGATATAATAATAATAATAATAATAATCTTTATTTATATAGCGCCAACATATTCCGCAGCGCTTTACACTTTAACAGTTTCAAAACACAAGTCATAGGTAACAACGTTAACAATACAATAATTAAAGCAAAATAAGCCGACCCTGCTCGTGAGAGCTTACAATCTACAATGAGGTGGGGGAGATACAAAGTACAGGTGTGTATATATAATGGTGCATTTCCAATGATGGTCCAGCCATCTTGAGGGAGTGAGGCATGGATGGAGGTAGTGAATGGGCTCCACATACACACTTAAACATAGAACGACTTTGGTTATTGAATGTGATAGGCCACTCTGAACAAATGTGTTTTGAGGGAGCGCCTGAAACCAGGCAAATTGTGGATAGTCCTAATTTCTTGTGGTAGAGCATTCCAGAGGATTTGCGCAGCGCGGGAGAAGTCTTGGAGTCGGGAGTGGGAGGTACGGATTACTGCAGAGGTTAGTCGAAAGTCATTTGCAGAGCGCAGCAGTCGGTTAGGCCGATAGATAGAAATGAGGGAGGAGATGTAGGGGGGTGCTGCACTGTGGAGAGCTTTGTGGGTGAGAACCAGTACTTTGAATTGGATCCTATAATGAATGGGCAGCCAGTGTAAGGACTGGCGAAGAGCGGACGCGTCCGAGTACCGATTAGCCAGATGGATGACCCTGGCTGCTGCATTAAGGATGGACTGGAGAGGGGATAGTCGAGTAATGGGGAGGCCAAGTAATAGAGCATTGCAGTAGTCCAGGCGGGAGTGGATCAATGCTACAGTGAGGGTTTTTGTTGTTTCCATGGTGAGAAAAGGGCGGATTCTAGAGATGTTCTTTAGGTGTAGACGGCAAATATCTAACAAACAGGTCATGCTGGAGAGACTTGCACCTACTGCCACTCAGGGTCTTCAGCTCCTTTGTGAGAAACTAATGTTTGGCCAGCCAGTATATCAAATAAAGTTCATGAGAAATGGGAACTGTGGTTGGCTTCACTTTTGGTACTGGGTGCTAATACCAACCCATGGTGTGCCATTCAATGGATATTCCTGGCTGGTTGGAGACAAGCTCATTCCCACAGAAAAGTACCAGAAAGCTAAGGAGATGGTGGCCTCTCTCAACATGAAGGAGTTTGCTCGTTGTCTAGGAGACCGACCACCCCTGCTGTGTACCTTGTCAACGTTGTGTTGAAGCTTGCAAGGATTAAGAGGTTACAGTGGTAAGTCTGGTTTTTACTAAAGATCCTGCTGTGTATTATAGTTTTTATGTTTTAAAAAATTTTTTATCTTAGGAATGTTAAATAAATTTTTCTTTTTTTTTTTAAATACAATGTATCTTATGAATGTTAAATATTTTTTTTTTTTTGATAAAATAAAATGTATCTTATGAATGTTAAATAACCTTTTTTTTTTTTTTTTTTTCAGGTATTTGATCTACCGTAGCTAGTTGCTGATCGTTGACTCTACACCCCTCTCCCCAGAATGTTACTCGGGTTATGGGGAGAAAATCACCGCTATTCCAGACTGATTTCATGTTAATGTGTCTGGCTCTTACACAGCACACAGCACTTGATGTTAGTTTATCTTTTTCCTAAATTATTTGTTACACTGCCCTTCTCACATTTTATTTGCACTTTTTTTTAAGCACAAGTTTTTTTACACTTCCTTGTTCTGTAAGTAGGCTTAATGGTTAAATGTTTTATAGTAGATGTAAATATGTAACATGTAAATTTTATATTAAGATTTTGCAAATTATTAGGTCCACACCATCAGGCTCTTTCGTCCCCTCTCCCTTAGAGTAGCGGTAATATATCGGACCCCAGGCTCGCCCACACAGTTCCTTGACCACTTCTCTGCCTGGCTGCCGCACTTTCATGTCCTCAGAAGTACCAACCGTTATCCTTGGAGACTTCAATATCCCCATTAACAGCCCTACTTCCACACTCAAAACACATTTGTTCAGAGCGGCCTATCACATTCACTAATCAAAGTCATTCTACGTGTAACTGTGTGTGTGTGTAGCCCATTCACTATCTCCATCCATCCCTCACTCCCTGAAAATGGCTGGACCATCATTGTAAATAAACCATTGTATATAAACAACTGTACTTTGTAGCTCCCCCTCCTCATTGTAGATTGTAAGGTCTCACAAGCAGGGGCGGCTTATATTGCTTTAATTATTGTATTGTTAACGTTGTCACTTATGACTTGTGTTATGAAACTGTTAAACTGTACAGCGCTGCGGAATCTGTTGGCGCTATATAAATAAAGATTATTATTATAGAGGCCCACTCAGTAGTGGTGAAGTGAACGGCGCAAATTGCGAGTTGATTGCAACTGATGCAGCTGATACTCCATTACTGCTGGCTGCTGCTCACACAACCGCTCCAACATATGTAACGTGGAATTCCACCTGGTGGGTACGTCACATATGATGCGATGTTCAGGAAGGCAAAATCTGCGTTGCAGAGCTGCAATGCGCGATCTGGCCATGGTGGAACGTCGCAAGTTAGCGCACTGTAGGCGGACCTTGTGCAGCAGTGCATCAAGATCCGGATAGTCCCTCAAAAAACTCTGGACGACCAAGTTTAGCACATGTGCCAGACATGGTATGTGAGTGACGTTGCCTAGGCCCAGACCTGCCACCAGATTTCGGCCATTGTCACACACTACCAAGCCTGGCTGGAGATTCGCTGGCAAAATACACATGTCGCTCTCTTGCTTTATGGCATTCCAGAGCTCCAGCGCTGTGTGACTTTGATTCCCCATGGAAATTAATTTCAGGACGGCCTGTTGACGTTTGGCCACGTCTGTGCTCATATCGGTCAACAGGCTCGCTGTCTGGGTGTTATGTTTGACACCAATCTCTCCTTCACCTCCCATATACAATCTGTTGCCCGCTATTTCCACCTACACCTAAAGAACATCTCTCCCGAATCCAAGACTTCTCCCGCGCTGCGCCAATACTGTGGAATGCTGTACCCCAAGAAATTAGAACTATCCACAATTTGCATGTTTTCGGGCGCTCACTCAAAACACATTTCTTCATAGCGGCCTATCACATTCACTAATCAAAGTCATTCTATGTGTAAGTGTGTGTGTGTAGCCCATTCACTATCTCCATCCATCCCTCACTCCCTCAAAATGGCTGGGCCATCATTCTAAATACACCATTGTATATAAACACCTGTACTTTGTATCTCCCCCACATATTTGTAAATTGTAAGCTCTCACGAGCATGTGCGGATTATATTGCTTTCATTATTGTATTGGTAACGTTGTTACTTATGACTTGTGTTCTGAAACTGTTAAACTGTAAAGCGCTGCGTAATCTGTTGGCGCTATATAACTAAAGATTCTTATTAAGCGTTCACGGGTCCATGTGGAGGTAGACCGTGACGGCTCCTGCAACGATGTTTCTGAGAAATGGAGAAGGAGGAGTCAATGTGTACAGACTTGATTCCCGCAATCCTTGTAGTTGCCTGAACACGTACAGCGCCACTCGCAAGATCTGTACCCGGCTCCACAACATTGACCCAATGGGCAGTAAGGGAAAGGTATCGTCCCTGGCCATGGGTACTGGTCCACGCAGCGGTGGTCAGGTGGACATTGCTACTGACGGAGTTTAGTAGCGCATGTTTAATTTTAACCTCAACAACATGCTTTTGCAGACCAGGGACGGCTTGCCTGCTGAAATAAAATCAGCTTGGCACATTGTATTGTGGGACTGCCAATGCCATTAAGTTCCGTAAACTGTCAGTCTCCACCAGCCTGAATGACAGCATTTCAAGGGACAGGAGTTTTGCAATGCCAGCATTCAGAGCCTGTGCTCGTGGATGGTTTGCCGAGATTGGGCCTACACCCGATACGCCACAACCTGACACCCACAGATAAACAAGCCATAAAATCTCTGAAAGATAACCCCAACATTATTATTAAACCAGCAGATAAGGGGGGTGCTATCGTTATTATGAATAAGACCCAATCTATTGCCGAAATTCATAGACAACTGTCAGTTAACCTAACCTACAGACAACTCAATTGTGACCCTACATTTTACATCTGTCAAAAAATTGATTGTATCCTGACAAAACATCTTTAATTGATCACCATAGACTGTAAGACTATGACATTCCTTAATATTCAATACCCCATCACCCCTGTTTTCTACACACTCCCAAAAATCAACAAAAAACTACATTATCCACCCGCATACCCTAGAGGGATAATTCTCCGTGTTCTACAGTATCACCCAAATGTTTAACATGTTGCCTAATTCCTATGTATATATATTCTTCACCCTATGTATTTATTGTATATATTGTATATATTATACATTGTCATTGACTGTAAATTTTTCTATCTCTTCCAGCGACTATTTGATAAAGGCCACTGCGTTGCCCAAAACGTCAGTCAGTAGTCTCATAGCTATTTTTTTTTCACATCAAGTGTGCAATAAAAATTTCAAATTTAACCATGACATATGCAGTTAAACTTGTGCAGTGATTCTCTATAGACTGTACATCTTCAGTGTGTCTTTGTAACTCAACTACGTGTTTTCTCCACACATGTTTACACATATTTGTGGTATTGAGGTTACTGACACTTTACCTCTTTTTACTTTTTGATTACACAGCTTGCATTTGACATAGCAAATATCATCTGCAAGTGTGTGAAAAAAGGACCACGCAGTGCAAGTCCTGGGAGCGTCCGTTTAGACTTTTGGAAGAGAAATCCGAACAGGTGCCAAAATGGAGGCTACAGGCAACAGAGTATGCAGCCTAACTCTCCCTCCTGTTTGTACCGTTGGGGCAATCGCTTCCTCAGAGCTGCTACCACCACCTTCCTGTTCCTCACGCCATGTTGGGTCTTGGACCTCATCATCTCCACTAACCTCTTCCAACACCTGCTGCTGTTGGGTGGTCTGGCCACCACCATGATCAACAGAAACTGGCACCTGAGTCTCATCATCATCAGATGCGTTCTGCGGTGTGCTGACCATCGGCACTGTCTCACCCGCCTCTTCAGATTCAGAGAGACACAGCTGTTGCGCATCACTGCATACTCCCTCTTCTTCACATTCCAGAATGCTGCTTGGCTGTGCCCCTGTTTGCAAACCAACAGATTCTGAGAACAGAAGCAGAGACTCAGCTGGCTCCTGTACAGAACTCTCTGACTGACTGGGCAATTTGGCAGGCGGTGAAGAGACAGATGGTTGATCAACAGTGCTGTGTTCCTGAGAGGAGGTGGAAGCAATTGAAGTCGATGCATTGGACCCTGGGCTCCAACACCGCCAGTTGTTGCCTGTAAGTGCTGTTAGCACAGTCAACACTTGCTCCTGTGTTACTGGGGTTGAGTAATGGCAGCTGTTCCCCTGCTGTGTGTACGACAAAAAGTCATGCTGCCTCCACCCTGTCCTCCTCTCATCCCTGGGCTCCAACACCGCCAGTTGTTGCTCGGAAGTAATTGGCACGGGTACTGACTCATGCCCACCCTGGTTACAGCACCACAGCTGTTTCCTGGCAGTGTCAACGTAAATTAGCCTCAAATAAGTTGTCCTGTCATGTTGCATTCCGGTTATCCGACTCTATGGTGCCTGCAGTTTAGGTGATTCCTGTGTGTGCTGTGGGATATGTAAATAAAGGCTCTTTCCGTTGTGAAAATAGGACAAGCACCCACTGTAGGACTGTGTGATTTGGTAACTGCAGACGGCTTGCGGCCTGTCAACTTACATTTTCATGGGTGCCTTATGGTACCCGTCCGAGTTCCAGTACCGTCAGCTGGTTCTCCACAGTGCCTTTGGCCTAGGTGCCTCCATCTCGGTATCCGAGTTCCTGCAATGTCTGCTTGTCCTTGGTAGTGCTTTGGAGCACAGGTACCTCCTGCTTAGTAACCGTGTCCCAGTAACGTCAGCTGGTCCTCGGTTGTGCCATTGGCTCTTTTCCTTCTGCTGCCCCTCCGGGTTCCAGCACAGTCAGCTGGTCCTCATTACTTGCATTGGCTCTTGTACCTTCTGCTACCCGTCCGGGTTCCAGTACCGTCAACTGGTTCTCCGCAGTGCCTTTGGCCTAGGTGCCTCCATCTCGGTATCCGAGTTCCAGCAACGTCTGCTGGTCCTTGGTAGTGCTTTGGAGCACAGGTACCTCCTGCTTAGTAACCGTGTCCCAGTAACATCAGCTGGTACAAGGTTGTGCTACAAATACAAGATACAGAACAAGAGACACAAGAACAATAAGCAGAAGATCTAAAGGCAGAAGAACATGAAGTATAAGACCAAAATGAAGAGCAAAATATATGCTCTAAATTATAAGCAGAAGAAGACTAAGCAGTGTATGGGGGTGAGTCCGTTCCTCCTCGTGGTGCCCCTGGTAAATGCCTGATGCTGCAGGCTAAACTGAACACGGACAAATACTGTTGTAATTTAAATCTTTTGTGGCAGCAAGAACGGAACGATGAAAAAATCATACTTTTACAGATTACAAGTACAGGAATCTATGTCACAAATAAGAATATGATGAAGAAGATGAAGGACTATAATATGAAGAAGAATAATAGTTTAAAAAGAACAATATGAGTAATGTTAACAAAAACATGAAAAGCAAGAAGTTTTAGAAGAAGATAAAGAAGGTGAAAATGAAGAATAATTTGATGACAAAGATGATGCTGCTGAAGATTATGAAGGAGAAAGTGTGTCAAAAGTTAAAAAGGTGAAGAGCATGGAAGTTGTGAAACATACATATTTGCCAAAATAGAAAAAAGGTTAACAACATTGTCAATTTCTTCGTCAATCCGAACGTATTTCCTAAAAAAAAAAAATTAATGCTATTCCATTGGATTGGGTTAAACATCTATGCCTTTAATGTCTCCTCAACCTCCCCCAATACATTCTACATTACTCTTTGTTGTTTTCCTTCATGTACAATTAACCTACAAGGCAAGAATGGGTTTTTTTTAATTTCGATATTTTGTTCCCATAGACTTACATTGGACTTCCGGTATCGGTATCGCCGATATTTTTTGGGTATCGGCGATACCATTCCGATTCCGATACTTTTGGATATCGGAAAGTATCGCTCAACTCTAGTCAAGAGACAAAACCCAGGATAAAAATAAAATGACCAAATACTTTGCAAAATATTTAGACTTGAGAGTCCTCAGTGGTTGATACCTTTTAATGGCTAACAGAAAAGATCGTTACAAATTGCAAGCTTTCGGGACTACTCAGGTCTCTTCATCAGGCGAAGACTAATACAACATCTGAAGAATCACATATTTGTACACAACACAGCACAGAAAAAATGCAATAAGATCTATCTTCAGGAGACTGGCACAGCTATGGGAAGTAAAATGGCTCCACAGTATGCAAATCTTTTCATGGCCAAGCTTGAAAGCGACTTTTTGTCCTCATGTCCCATCAGGCCTCGGGCCTACTACCGCTACATTGATGACATTTTAATCATCTGGACGGAGTCTGAGCAACAGCTAAAGGCGTTCCATGAACAGTTCAACCAATTTCATCCCACCATCAACTTAACACTTAACTACTCCAGCACTGAAATTAACTTTTTAGACACCACCATTAAGCTAAAGAACAATGAAATAGAGACATCCCTGTATCAGAAAGCCAATCGACCGTCCGACATACCTTAAATGGGACAGTTTCCATCCAAAACACATAAAAAACTCTATTGTCTACAGCCAAGCCATCAGATACAATCGTATATGTTCCAACCCTATGGATAGAGATGAACACCTTATTCGGCTCAGAAAGACCTTTTTGAACCAGGGCTACCATCCAAGAACAATTGAAAACCAAATTACAAGAGCCACCAGAATATCAAGGAATCACCAGCTACTAGTGTTGAGCGATACGATACTGCAAATATCGGGTATCGGCCGATATTAGCTGTATCGGGCTTTCGATACCGAGTACCGATATTTTCGTCATATCGGATACCGGAATCGGATTTGTCACTGTCACTGTGAGTGTCCGTCGGTCGGGTCTGTCAGGAGTCAGCGGCACTTACCTGGCAGAAGATCTCCGGCGGTCACGTCCTGGACTGCTTGATGGCCGCCATTATCTTCTCCCTGGCGGTCACATGCAGTTTTTCGCGATAACTGCAGTGACTGCAGGGTAATCCCGGCCGTAAACCAGTCCGATGACGTCACCGCCGGGGAAGCAGGTAATCAGCTGTGCTGCGCCGGGATGACAGGCTCTGCCTGTCATTCTGATGTAGCAGAGCTGGATCGTCGTGGGACACTCGTTACTATGGACTGCGTCGGACAGGTGGTATACTGCTGTTTTTTTTTTTCATTTTTTTACAGGAGATCGATGGCATCGCAGGATGAGACTGTAATAAAAGTAATGAAAACTGTGTTGTGTTTTTTATTAAATTAAAAAATTTTTTATGAACATTCACCCGTCCGGGTACATCAACAATTTAACTATTTACATACAGGGACCCTGTCCGGGTTATTTATAATTCTTTGGCAGGGGTGTTCCAGGTACCACCTGGTACTCTTCTGATGCTTGCCAAACATCCGAGACACCAAGGACCACCAGGACCTGATGACGTCGTGTGGCCTGTACAGTCAAGTCGTGACCCGCTATCTGTGTCTGTGTGGCCACCTCTTTCATCTCCCTCCGGGTCTGGAGCCCTATGTCCCGGACTGAACAAACCCCAGGGGGCCTAACAGGCGCCGGGTACGGGCCAGCTATAGTTATCATGTCCATAGCTGGGGCTGCTGAGGAGACCACTGAGGGAGGCTGGGGAGATTTACGGCGTGGGGGGGCACTTGTGCAGAGGCCTGGATGTGGGAGGCTGAAGGCTCCGAGGGTCTCACAGGTTCCTGACACTCTGGGGAGTAGGGGTCGCACCTGGTAACATTTAGGGCGTACCATCCATTGTAACCCCAGTGTTGGGTGTAAGTCACCAAGTCTCCTGGCAACAGGTCCCTCCCCGGGTGTCCTTCTGGGAGGTGAGTCTCCACGTCCCGCCGGGTCACAAACACTTCTAAATAAAGTCCAGGCTCCTGGATGAAGCCCCAACCACCTTTCAATTTAAAGCTCCGTACTGCACCCTTACGCCGCGGCTCCCACAGGGTTCCTTTATCTTTTCTCATCCGGTCCTTATCTGCCCGGTCCTTCTCCAGGTGACGTTGCTGAAGCTTTTGGGATTCTCGCTGCTCCCTTTGTCGCTCTGCTTCCCGCTCCCAACGTCTCCACTCTTCCTCCTGACGCCGGTTGTAATTCTCCTCCACCAGCAGCTCCATGTCTCCACCATCAAACTGCAGCTTATGATGTCCGGTTTGCGGCAGCTCTCCTGGCGCCCCCCAGTCCTGGCGGCGCTCACCTGGGGAGGAAGCAGCCGGCTCTGGAACAGATGACAGTCGGGGCTCCGGTACAGACAGGTAGACCTCTGGTGCCTGCGCGGCCTCCTCCATGAGGACGGGTGTCGCTTCTTCTGTCTCAGCGACGGGGGCAGACAGCGGGATCTGGGGTGCTGCCGGTGCAGAGTTTTTTGCAGGAATGGGTGCCTCCACTGCGACAACGTCAACCGGATCACATTGCAAGGGCTGGGATGCCCGCACGGACTCCTCTACTAGAACGGGTGCCTCACCTTCCGGTACAGACACTTCAGGTAAGAGGGATTGGCGCCGCTCCAAGTTTAGTTTTAGGGCACACGAGCTAGCTTCCATCCTGGCGACCTCCTCCCGGTGCCGGGCCAGGCCTCTTAGGGTATCCTCCGCTTCTTGCAGCGTAGGAGGGTTTCCAGGCCGGGTGCCCAACGGTGGTTCCGTGGCGATCGGGTCGCTTCCGTGGGGGGAGAGCTCTGACTGCTCCATCCCTTCACACTTCTGCTCGTGTCCATTAGCCATCTCTGCCAAGTCACATGTGTCATTAGCATCTGGAGAGGGCCCCTCTTTTGTAGGGAGGCGGGACCTTCGCGTTAGTTTCCGCACACTGAGTAGAATGAGGAGGCGGAACTCAAGAGCTGTGGGGCACGATCTTACATTGCAGTACCATTTAGAGTGGGCGGCCATCGTTTTCGAGCCACTGAGTGAGTGTACACCCACGAAGAGCACGCCCTTCTTCTTCACCAGTGCCTCGTCGTGACTCAGATATGGCGGAAAAATGGCAAATACATTCTCTGATGATTTTAGCAATTCTCAAGCACAAAACCAGTTCAATTCAGGCACACAGGACTCGCTTATAGCGAGCTACAGAATCCTGTTTGTGACGCCCAAGTTGAGTCGCACAGAGCCAGAGGTTTTTGGGGTACTCGGCACCGAGCCCATCGACTTCTATGGGGTATGTCACGGCTTTACCCGGCAATTGAATCAGAGTCTATTTTACTATGTAGAAGTGTATAAACTATAAATATATGTATATATATATGTCACAATGACATGTATATATATATATATATATATATATATGTATTCTAAGTGTGTATATTTTGTGTTTACAACGAAAGAAAGGGTTTTTTTTGTTGCGATATTTTGTTCCCATAGACTTACATGGGACTTCCGGTATCGGAATCGGATATCGACGATATTTAGTGATATCGGCGATACCATTCCGATACAATATTTTTAGATATCGAGCAGTATCGCTCAACACTACCAGCTACATTACAAAGCTAAAGAAGAAAATAACCAGGTGCCTCTAGTGGTCACCTACAATCCAAATCTGGATATGCTAAGGGGAGATGCACGGAAACTACAACCTTTACTACAAAAAGATGCCCGATTACAATCCATATTTCCAGACCCCCCACTACTGTGTTTTAGGCAGTCCCCAAATCTAAGAAGCATCATTGTCAGAAGCTCCCTGTCCTCCCCAACAGCTGCAGGAACCTTTCCTTGCAACAAGAAGAAATGCAAAACCTGCCCATTTATAATGACCACGGACAAGATTAAGATCCCCAACTCACATCAGGACTACAAGATGCCAGGTACTTTCAGCTGCATCACATCTAATGTGGTGTACCTAATTATATGTACTAAATGTCCAACTGGGGGTCTATATGTGGGAGAGACCGGGCAAAAACTGAGAACAAGGATGAATTCTCATCGCCACACAATAGGAGAAAAAAGAATGGATTTACCTGTGGCAAAACACTTTTGTATGCCCGGTCATAGCATGATGGACATGGAATTACTTGTATTAAAATCTAACTTTAAATCTGAGAGAAATAGAAAGGTTTGGGAATATAAGCTCTTGATGACCTTTGACACTCTTAGTGCTGGAATGAATATATCACACGGATTCATGTCTTTCTACATCAATTAAGGAATCTGCTTCTCTGACCTTCTAGGGGCATCAAAACACAATAGCAGACTCCAATCAGAGGGCAATAAAACTTTCACACTCCTTATCTATGAACTGTTTTTCAATATTTATGTTCATCCCTCTGCCATAATGACAGTTCTGCTTCACGTCACTTGTCTTATCTTATTGCATTTTTTCTGTGCTGTGTTGTGTATAAATATGTGATTCTTCAGATGTTGTATTAGTCTTCGCCTGATGAAGAGACCTGAGTAGTCTCGAAAGCTTGCAATTTGTTACCATCTTTTCAGTTAGCCATTAAAAGGTATCAACCACTGAGGACTCTCAAGTCTTAATATTTTTCTATCTACTGGCTAACACGGTACAAAGATATACATCTTTCCTATATCAAATACTTTGCAGTAAGTAAATAAATAAATAGTAAGAGTGCATGTAAATTACACAGGGTACTGAGTTGAACACTTTTGATCCAAATATTATAAAAGCCATCGACCAAGACAATGTGTAGTCAAACTCTTATAGTTTACTTTGCTTTGTGTCAGATCTGCTGACACATTGTGTGTTTAACTACAAGAGTTACAATCCTTCTTGACTGGGTACACCTTGTCACAGTGGGAAAGCTTTTATGCTCTGTTGATCAAAAGTGTTCTACTAAGTACCCTGTGTTTTTTAAATGCACTATTACTATTTATCATGTTAATAATTGAAAACAAAGTAATGAATGTGCAGATTAATGCAGATACAATGTGATTGCATTTAACCCCTTAACACCCAAAGGTGGTTTGCAAGTTAATGAAAAGGCCAATTTTTCCAATTCTGACCACTGTCCTTTTATGAGGTTATAAGTCTGGAATGCTTCAACGGATCTTGGCAATTCTGAGAATGTTTTTTTTAAACATATTGTAGTTCACGATATTGGTAAAATTTATTTGATATAACTTGTGTTTATTTGTGAAAAAAGCAAAATTTGGCGAAATTTTGAAAATTTGCAATTTTCAAACTTTTCATTTTTATGCCTTTAAATCAGAGAGCTATGTCGCACAAAATAGTTAAAAAATAACATTTTCCACATATATACTTTACATCAGCACAATTTTTGAAAAAAAATTTTTTTGTTAGGAAGTTATAAGGGTTAAAATTTGACCAGCGATTTCTCATTTTTACAACATCATTTTCTTTTAGGAGCCACATCAAATTTGAAGTCACTTTGAGGGGTCCATATGATAGAAAATACCCAAAACTGACAAAATAATATAAACTGCACCCCTGAACATGCTCAAAAAAACATTCAAGAAGTTTATTAACCCTTCAGGTGCTTCACAGAATTTTTTGGAATGTTTAAAAAAAAATGAACATTTAACTTTTTTCACAAAAAAATTACTTCAGATCCAATTTGTTTTATTTTACCAAGGGTAACAGGAGAAATTGGATGCCAAAAGTTGTTCTACAATTTGTCCTAAGGTACGCTGGTACCCCATATATGCAGGTAAACTACTGTTTGGGCGCGTGGCAGAGCTCGTAAGGGAAGGAGCGCCGTTTGTCTTCTCAATGCAAATTTGACTGGAATAGAGATCGGACGCCGTGTCGCGTTTTGAGAGCCCCTGATGTGCCTAAACAGTGGAAACTCCCCAATTCTAACTCCAACCCTAACCCCAGCACAGCCTTAACCCTAATTCCAAACCTAACCACAAACCAAACCCTAACACACACCTAAACCTAATCCAAACCCTAACCCTAATTCTAACCATCACTGTAAACCAAACCCTAAACTTAACTCTAGCCCCAACCCTAACCCTAACTTTAGCCCCAGCCCTAACCCTAGCTTTAGCCCCAGCCCTAACCCTAACTTTAGCCCTAACCCTAATTTTAGCTCTAACCCTAACTTTAGTCCCAACCCTAACCCTAACTTTAGCCCTAACAATAACCCTAACCTTAATGGGAAAATTAAAATAAATACATTATTTTAATTTTATTATTTTTCCTTACAGGGGTGATAAAGGGGGTTTGATTTACTATTTATAGCGGGTTTTTATGTTTGGCAGCTGTCACACACTAAAAGACGCTTTTTATTGCAAAAAATTGTTTTTGCATCACCACTTTTTGAGAGCTATAATTTTTCCAGATTTTTGCCCACAGAGTCATGTGAGGTCTTGTTTTTTGTGGGACAAGTTGACGTTTTTATTGGTACTTTTTTCGGGCAGAGGACATTTTTTGCTCACTTTCTATTTCGATTTTTGGGAGACAGAATGAGCAAAAACCAGCAATTCATGAATTTCTTTTGGGGGGCGTTTACACCTTTCCGTGTGTGGTAAAAATGATAAGGCAGCTTTATTTTTCAGGTCAGTACGATTACAGCGATACCTCATTTATATATTTTTTTAATGTTTTGGCGCTTTTATATAATAAAAACTATTATAGAAAAAATAATTGTTTTTGCATCACTTTATTCTGACAGCTATAACTTTTTTATTTTTTTGCTGATGACACTGTGTCATGGCTCATTTTTTGTGGGATAAGATGACATTTTCAGCGGTACCATGTTTTTTTATATCCGTCTTTTTGATCGCGTGCTATTCCACTTTTTGTTCGGAGGTATGATGATAAATCATTGTTTTTTGCGTTTTTTTTATGGTGTTCGCTAAAGTTATTAACTAGTGGGACAGTTTGATAGGTCAGGTTTTTACGGGCGTGGAGAAGCCAAATATGTGTACTTTTATTGTTTAGATTTTTTTTTATTCAAATGTTTATTTAGTGGTAGAATATATATATTGTTTTTTTATTTTTTATTATTTTTTTAAATATTTTTACAATTATTTTAAAAAAATTTTTTTATTTAATTCTTACTTTTACATTTTGTCCCACTATGGAACAACGATTTTGTGCAGGCTGATCGCTTCTATAGAATGGAAATGAAGCAACATCTGCATGCTACAGAAGCTGTCAGCGCTGCAGCTTCTGTACACTGACCTGAGAGACTTCCTGACATACACTGTGCATGACAGGAAGTTTTTCAGCTCTGGAGACCCAGATGTCGTCATGACGACATTGGGTCTCCATGGCAAGGATCGGGACCCCACGGCGTGCCATGGGGTCTCCTATCCAAAGGTAGAGGGGCTGTCAGCCCCTGTGCTGGCTCCTGAATGCTGCGATCATGTTTGAGCGCAGTGCTCTGGGGGTTAAAGTGCCGGGAGCGGTCTGTGACCACTCCTGGCACTTAGTGCCAGGTGTCAGCTGTGAGAATCAGCTGTCACCCGGCCGCGATCGACCATGCTCCCCCCGTGAGCGCAACTGATCGCACATGATGTACTATTCCTTCCATGGGAATTAAGTCCCAGGTCACATGGATGAAATAGTACATCTGGTGTCAGAAAAGGGTTAAATGCTGTTTCAATCTTTATTAGTGATGAGCGAGTATGCGCGTTGCTAGGGTTTTCCCGAGCATGCTCGGGTGGTCTCCGAGTATTTGGAAGTGCTCGGAGATTTAGTTTCTGTTGCCGTAGCTGCATGATTTATTGCTGCTGGACGGCTTGAATACATGTGAGGAATTCCTGTTTGTTAAGAAATCCACACATGTATTCAGGCTGTCAAATAGCCGCAAATCATGCAGCTACAGTAACAGAAACTAAATCTCCGAGCACTTCCAAATACTCGGAGACCACCCGAACATCCTCGGGAAAACCCGAGCAACGAGCATACTCGCTTATAACTAATTTTTATAAATTCCACAGGTCTTGGATGTGCAGTTTGAAGGTCAGAGCAGAGTCAAGGGTTACTCCGAGGCAGCAGATTTCTGGTACAGGAAAAAGTGTGATATCATATATTGTGCTAGACAGATCTGGTAGGGAAGATACGTGAGATGGAGGAAAGATGATGAGTACATATTTGTCACATTATACTTTAGCAAGCGAGAGTAGAAGGAGGATATTACTGACACTTGTAAAACAACTACGTTTGAACATAGCACTTCACTCATACATGAAATCCTGGTTCCATGATCAGTGGAAGTTACAGTTGTCAGGCCTCCAGAGATCATACATATAGCACCAATCCTGTGGATAGGCGACATGTACTTTTCATGGGGTAACCACTTTATTGTTATCTTGTGCTATCATGCCAGACAATTTAGTAGCTTATTGCAATCTGCAAACTGAAGTAAGCTAGTAATTATTAAAAATGAGCAAACTGGTAAAGGAAAGTTGAATTCTCCTCAAATTTTTTTTAAAAATTAGATTCTCCCGATTCCAATTTTTTGTGATTCGCTTTGTGCATATTCAGAAAGTGGTATCTGGTCTGCTGATATTTTGTTGATTTATAGAGGGCCAGGAAAGGGTTGAAAAAAATAATCTCTCATTGCTCACCTGTCACACTGCTTCAGCTCCTCATCCGGTCCTTTGTGCAAATCCCGTTGATCTCTTTTTCACTCTTCTACCACATGCGATATCCTCTTCCTCTATCTTCACTCTGTGTCGAAGCGCTGGGTAGGCCTCTGACATCGTAACCTCGGGTAAACCTACCCAGTGCCATATGATGATGGAGGAAAAGAAAGGCTAAAGAAAGCTGCTCAGAGCAGCAAAGGACTGAGGTGACAAGATGAGCATTTTTTCACTCCAAGTTCATTATTCTCTGGGGTCTCATAAGGCTCCTGAGCATAATTAGGCATATTTGATTTGCATGGAATACAATCATTGCACATCAAATTTTCTACCCACATTTGAGTGAACTGCTAAATTCAAATTTCTTCAAATCCACATTACTTGATATTCCAGTAGATAGGAAAGATAAGTAAGTTGTTGTGATAATCATCTTGCAGACTCTATGTTTCCTGTAACCTCAGGAACTCTGCGTGTAATTTTCAATGATCTTGTGTCCAGCTTGCAACAAGTACAAAACTAATTCCAAAAGATATGAGTTCACTTAATTAAAATCTATCCTGCTGTATGCGGTCAACAAACCTTCTTGTCAAATGTTAAAAATGAAATTCTTTACATTTTCCCACAATAGTTTTAATATCAATATATCAAAATTCTGTTTACCTCAGGGACCACCTTGAGTTTAAGAAAAAAAAAGCTATTCTGACAAATGTTCTCCTTCCAATTGTCACCTGCAGAACTAGAGTCGTGATGAGGAGGGAATTTGATTGGACTAAAATTACCCAGGGCACTGTGATTAGTGGTCTGAGCGTGCCAATTCATCAATGTCAGGTCCCTGCGCCCTGAATGGGTAATGATGATGTGACCTATTGTAAACAAGTTAACCTAGAGGCCTATTGTATTTTTCATGGTAACTGTACTTTAGAAAACAAAACCTTCTGAAAAGTTGCTGGCTTACTATCTAGCTTTTGCCCATGTCCTTATTTGCCGTGTTTGACTAAATATAAGGATTTTGAACAATACTATGGCCTGAAAAAACTTACAACTTTATGTGTAATATTTTATGTTACAGTCATGAACATTGAAATTGCAACACCAATAAGGAAAAGACTTAGAGTTATGGAAAACACAGGATTGATAGACATGTTAATGATATGAAAATGATGAAAAATGGAAACATAATTTTCAGTACATCTCAACTCATTTAGTATTAAGTATAAATGGCACACTGACACATGCACTGACATGCAAAATGCACTTGGGCATGCAAACCATCAAGATCCTCTGTTGGCAGCTGCCTTTGCAAATGTGACTAATGATATCCCTGATAGGACATAAGACCGGAAATGCTGCAGGCTATATTAGCACATTTAGGCCATGTAGGTTGCTCACAGTCACACGAACAACATGCAGCTTGGTGCTGGCAGTTTGGTTGGTGTTTGTTGGTTTTTAAAAATGCCTCTTGAGACATTTTGGAGAAATGGCCCTACTACTGGTTCCATGACCAAATCAAGGTAACACCAATCTGTTAGTGTACCTGGAATGAAGACTACTGGGTCCAGGTAATGTACATTTTTCCACCACAAACCCTAAATCTTGGAGTAGGACTGGTTTAAAAGATCCTTGTCGAGGAGTCTTCATGTCGTTGCCCTTGTGGTCTCCTTACAAATCTCTGGCTATCTTTGTGTCTATGACAAAAATGGGACTCAACGATGTAGGGGATAGACCTCCAGCTTCTATTACTATCTTGCTCTGTACAATGATAGCCTTTGAGAGTGGTGACATGAGTTCAATGGATCACCTGTAGCTGGACATCTGCAAATGCCTTCTGGTGGCTTACATAGACAATGTTTAATGTCTAAGACTTGGTATCTGACAATTTCACTTGCAGTGCAGAATGAATCAATTAGGGAATCAGTGGTACAGGCATTCCTCTAGAGTGTCCCAGGAGCAGTTTTTCAACATGCCAATGCCTGGCTTCATGTTGCTATTGCTCTTGTGAGCAGCCTGCATGGCCT